>OX439480.2:4633911-5363386 GCA_949320105.2 Crepidodera aurea
TCAGCTGCCGTATATTATTAGTTAACAGGTCCTGACGTTCGGGTCGCTAGCAGCGTCAATTCGTATACATGATATACGATTACTTCATATACTCGTTCGATTGCCAGGCGCCCTATAGATTAGACAACAGTGCCTTCCATAACAACCTTAAGTTCAATTTATTTTACTAGAATATTCATTAGGTAGTGCGTTTCAGATTAACTTTTTACAATCGATCGATACATATTATATTGGCAATTTCGCATTCTGGAGATCGCCATGATCGGCTCCAACGAATATCTTGGTGGTTCGCGACTCGGTTTTTTCCTGCGAATTTAAGTAACTTTTTTTGGAAGTAAGGGGGGGGGGCGTAATGAAAATCGATTTTCACTTTACTTGTTACTTCCCTAAACAGTTGTACTCATAAATCTAGAAATTTCGAAAAAAATGTCCCGGTCAGACTCCAGGCATGACCTCATCAGGTCATCAGGGTCAATGTCATTTGAGAGTCAAATTGAGGAAACCTTCTGGGAAAAATCTGAAAAAAATCATACAAGGATTTTCAGGGTTGCTGAATCCGAATCCGAAGTTCGCTTGACCTCATGAGTTCAGGATCAATGTAATTTGAGAGTCAAATTGAGGAAACCGTCTGGGAAAAATCTGAAAAAATTCATACAAAATATTTCAGGATCGCTGATTCCGAATCAGTGGTCAGCTTGACCTCATCAGGTCAGGGTTAAGGTCTTTTGAGGGACAAATTGACGAAACCTGCTGGGAAAAATCTGAAAAAATTCATACAAGGATTTTCAGGGTAGCTGAATCAGAATCCGAGGTCAGGGTCATTGTAATTTGAGAGTCAAATTGAGGAAACCTTTTGGGACAAATCTGAGAAAATTCATACAAAAGATTTAGGATCGCTGATTCCGAATCAGAGGTTAGCTTGACCTCATCAGATCAGGGTTAAGGTTATTTGAGGGTCAAATTGAGGAAACCTTCTGGGAAAAATCTGAAAAAATTCATACCAAAGATTTCGGGATCGCTGATTCCGAATCAGAGACAGCTTGACCTCATCAGGTCAGGGTTAAGGTCATTTGAGGGACAAATTGAGGAAACCTTCTGGGAAAAATCTGAAAAAATTCATACAAAAATTTAGGATCGCTGATTCCGAATCAGAGGTCAGCTTGACCTCATCAGGATAGCTGGTTACCTGACCGGACCAAATTCTCATCAGGTCAGGGTTAAGGTCTTTTGAGGGACAAATTGAGGAAACCTGCTGGGAAAAATCTGAAAAAATTCATACAAGGATTTTCAGGGTAGCTGAATCAGAATCCGAGGTCAGGGTCATTGTAATTTGAGAGTCAAATTGAGGAAACCTTTTGGGACAAGTCTGAGAAAATTCATACAAAAGATTTAGGATCGCTGATTCCGAATCAGAGGTTAGCTTGACCTCATCAGATCAGGGTTAAGGTTATTTGAGGGTCAAATTGAGGAAACCTTCTGGGAAAAATCTGAAAAAATTGATACAAAGATTTTCAGGGTAAATGAATCCGAATCCGAGCTTCGCTTGACCTCATCAGGTAAGGGTCAATTTCATTTGAAGGTCAAATTTAGGAAACCTTCTGAGAGAAATCTTAAAAAATTAATACAAAATTTTGAGGGATGCTGAATCCGAATCCGAGGTCCGCTGACCTGATGAGCCGGACCTCGGATTCAGATTCAACGACACCGAAAATCTTTGTATGAATTTTTCTAGGCTTTCTTAATTTGACCCTCCAATGACCTTGATCCAGACCTGAAAAAAAGATCGGACAAAAAAATACACCGACCGACCGACAAATTGTTCGGTATCTGAATTCGATCTGTGTGTGGGGGGGCTACTTGTCATTCTGGGAATCGCCATGATCGGCCCCAACGAATATCTGGGTTTTTTTCTGGGAATTCGAGAGTCACTTTTTTGGACGTACGGGGGGGGCGTAACGAAAATCGATTTTCGCCTTACTTGTTACCTCCCTAAACAGTCGTACTCATAAATCTACAAATTCCGAAAAAAAAATGTCCCGGTCAGGCTCCAGGCATGACCTCATCAGGTCATCAGGGTCAATGTCATTTGAGAGTCAAATTGAGGAAACCTTCTGGGAAAAATCTGAAAAAAATCATACAAGGATTTTTAGGGTTGCTAAATCCGAATCCGAGGTTCGCTTGACCTCATGAGTTCAGGGTCAATGTAATTTGAGAGTCAGATTGAGGAAACCGTCTGGGAAAAATCTGAAAAAATTCATACAAAAGATTTCAGGATCGCTGATTCCGAATCAGTGGTCAGCTTGACCTTATCAGGATCGCTGGTTACCAGACCTGACCAATTTCTAATCAGGTCAGGGTTAAGGTCTTTTGAGGGACAAATTGAGGAAACCTACTAGGAAAAATCTGAAAAAATTCATACAAGGATTTTCAGGGTACCTGAATCAGAATCCGAGGTCAGGGTCATTGTAATTTGAGAGTCAAATTGAGGAAACCTTTTGGGAAAAATCTGAGAAAATTACTACAAAAGATTTAGGATCGCTGATTCCGAATCAGAGGTTAGCTTGACCTCATCAGATCAGGGTTAAGGTTATTTGAGGATCAAATTGAGGAAACCTTCTGGGAAAAATCTGAAAAAATTCATACAAAAGATTTCGGGATCGCTGATTCCGAATTAGAGACAGCTTGACCTCATCAGGTCAGGGTTAAGGTCATTTGAGGGACAAATTGAGGAAACCTTCTGGGAAAAATATGAAAAAATTGATACAAAGATTTTCAGGGTAGCTGAATACGAATCCGAGCTTCGCTTGACCTCATCAGGTAAGGGTCAATGTCATTTGAAGGTCAAATTTAGGAAACCTTCTGGGAGAAGTCTTAAAAAATTAATACAAAATTTTGAGGGTTGCTGAATCCGAATCCGAGGTCCGCTTGACCTCATCAGGTCGGGGTCAAGGTGATTTGAGGGTCAAATTAAGGAAACCTTCTAGGAAAATCGGAAAAAGCCATACAAAGGTTTTCAGGATCGCTGAATCCGAATCCGAGGTCCGCTTGACCTCATCAGGTCATTTTTCCTGATGAGCCGGACCTCGGATTCAGATTCAACGACCCCGAAAATCTTTGTATGAATTTTTCTAGGCTTTCTTAATTTGACCCTCCAATGACATTGATCCAGACCTGAAAAAAATACATTTTCACTGAACAAATTGTTCGGTATCTGAATTCGATCTGTGTGTGGGGGGGCGACTTGTCATTCTGGAGATCGCCATGATCGGCCCCCACGAATATCTGGGTTTTTTCCTGGGAATTCGAGAGTTAATTTTTTTGGGACGTACGGGGGGGGGGCGTAACGAAAATCGATTTTCGCCTTACTTATTACCTCCCTAAACAGTCGTACTCATAAATCTACAAATTCCGAAAAAAAAAATGTCCCGGTCAGGCTCCAGGCCTGGCCGGAAGTGGGGGATCCAATTTTTCCGGAATCCGATCGGGTCCAAGTTTACATTTTGCGTCCGAACAAAATAATTTTTACACTGACCAACTCTACCCATGGGAGTCGGGGTGGTGGGGGGGATATTTTTCAGGTTCTATTTTTAAGTCAAAAAATCTTGTACTCCTCACCCCAAATCTCAACCGGATCGGACAAAAATTACGGCAGTTTGAAAGTTCTACCCGCTCTCCTGACCACGAGTAATTTTCGAGTCACTCGAGGACAACTTTCCCGGAACATCTGATGCCGGGCCTTCGGCCCCGCCTTCAAAGCGGTCGTAGATGAGTCGGTGTGCGTTTGGTAAAAAAAAAGCTCGTGCGGTAGTATTTAAAAAAGCTTGAGAGGTGCACTTGTTCTTATAATTTGATCCTGTATCCGTTAGTGTATTTTGGTGACCTTGTGGTACTTTTCTGTTTTTGCTCAAATTTCAATTAGACAACCACAAATGCGTAACTTACATAGTTATGAAACTGTTGTGTGCCAAACGCCATCAGAATGACGCACGGCAAAAAAATATTAAGTGTCCAAATGTCGAGTTTGTTTGAGTTTATTTCAAAGAGAATATCGAAAGCTCGCATGAGTAACTCTTCCCACTATCCTCACTTGTACTGGCAACATCGCAGGACGCTCTTATATTCAATGAATAGATGTCGGTATACACCGAGGACGCTCGACAATCTATGAAATGAGAGTGGTACCGTATATTATAGACGCCCAGATGATATACTAATGAAAAGACGCCTTAATGTAAATAGAGTGGAACTATAAATGTTTAACGTCTTCATCTCTTACTTCAAAAAGTATCTTTGATCTCCCTGCTGTATGAATTGTCAGAGTATATTACAAGAAACTTTCGATAAATATGAGTATCAGAAGATGGACGCTACATGCTTCATCTTTATAGGGACGCTTCAAAGATAGTAAGATGTATATATATATATATATATATATATATATATATATATATATATATATATATATATATATATATATATATGTAACCCTACGTTCCGGCACCAAAAACGACCTTATATAGACGTTGTGGCACCATATAAAACGTTGTGGCACCAATTTTTGGTGCCACAACGTTTTAAGTCATTTTTGGTATCTTGAGCACCCCAGGATGCCCCACAGCAATTTTCAGGAAGGTGCCACTTGGACCATTTATATGTAAAAACCCCATTTTAGTTCATCTGTATACTCCCCAGGGGTCACCCCGACTCGTCTACAGCATACGCTACGTACTAGCACCAGGACGCGACCGAAGCGTTGTGGCACCATGAACGAAAGTACGTTCAAGCACCTTTTAGTGGTGTTTTGTGAATGCGATGTAAAAATAAACAACTTGATATTTTGATTCAGATTCAGATGTCTACAAAATATCGTGCTTCTAAAAAAAAATAAGATTTGCATATCAAAGTCTTAAATGATATGTTTTTAAATTAAGAATATGTGTAAAAGAATTAAAAAGTAATAAGGATTATGTATTATTTTACACAAAAATTTTTAATAATCAAAAACCTTTTTTTTATTTAAATGAAACAATTACTTATAATAATATCGATGCTATATCTTTAAAATTTTATTTTTTTTTTACAAAAAAAAAGCTTTAATTTTTTTTTATTAACTTCCTAGAAATCTGTCTTTTACAAAACAATAAGTACTTAAGCTTTAAATAAATAAAATATCAATTGCTGAAGGACCTCGGTCGATGGCCATTTGACTTTGTCAATAAAGTACTATTATTATTATTAATTATAAAATATCTTTAAAAAATTTCTGAAAGTTTATAAAGAATTATGTATTTTAAGAGCAGAAAAATGTATGGAGAGGAGAGGTTACATAAAATAAATCAAATAGTGCAATTTTGTTTCACAAAGGCTCATTTTAAATTATATATAATTATGCATTTTGTGTAAAATAATAAATAATGTTGATAATTTTAGTCATTTTATTAATTTTTTAGTTAATTAATTTGTGTTTTTACAAAATTTCGATAGAACGCCAATAGAAATGAATTCTTTTCTGAAGAGTAATTTTTACATTTACACTTATTTTACACTTTACATTTTTACATTTACACTTACATTTTACACTTCACATTTTTACATTTAAATAATTAAAATTTAAATAATCAATTATTTTAATAACAACCAAACCGATTATTTTTTTTATATTTATTAAAAAATATAATATCTAAGACCTTTTGCCATTTTTAATAAGAGTTTTAAATCCTTATTATTAATATTTAATGGGCTATGATGAAAAATATTATTCAAGGTAAGTTTTTACATATTCAAAACTTCACAAGTCAAAAATATTATAATATTAAAAAAATAAATAATAATTCTAAATGTCAACTAGTTGGTTAATTAATAACAGTTTTAGTTTTTTGTTCGCCACTCCACTGATTACAATTATTTACTTATTTAGATCCATTGAATCTTTTGAATTTTTTGTCCTAACTTAGTAATAAAAAAATTAAATTTATGTATAAAAATTAGGTAATAATTTTAAAAAATTAGAAGCACTTTAAAGTAAAATTAAGTTTTTAAAAAATTGGAAAATTAATAAAAAACAATTTTTGTCTAACGCCTCAACCTCCGAGGCGAATACTTCTTTTCAAAATAAAATTGAAATAATATATGGTGCCAAAAGGATATATATTTCAAATTATTATATTATATAAACTTTGTGGCACCACGCAGGAAGGAACGTTTAGGCACCATTTAGAAGCGTTTTGTGAATTCCGCGTAAAAACTAAAAAATTGTTGAAAAATCTTTACAAAAACTTGGTAGGTATTTTAACGGATTGCGGTGCAAGCTCTTTAATTAAAAATTATATAGATAATAACATTTGGGCATTAAAAACCCCTCTTTTATCAAGAACCACTAAAAAAATCTTAATTTTACGAGAAAGTTATTCGTTATAAAAAATCATGTTTGTCAAATAAAATAAGATTCGTATATCACAATTTTAAGTTACATGTAGAAAATCAAGAAAATGTGTAAGAATATTAAAAAGTAACTAAGATTATTTAGTATTTTACTCAAAATGTTTATATAAGTAAGTTGGTGTCCAAACTACAAATTTTTACATCAAAAACCCTCAAATGGAAAATTTTATTTTTTTGCAAAGAAAGCAATAACAAAATGAAATAATATAATTATTGTTCACTTATACTTACAATATATTAAATAGTGCAATTTTGTTTAAACAATGTGGCTCATTTTAAAATATTAACAATTGTGCAATTTGTGTCAATTAATAAATAATTTCGATAATTTTTCTCATTTAATTAATTTCTTATTACATTTGTGTTTTTACAAATGAACTAAAATTTGGATTTGCCAATCTTATTTGTCAATAAGACTAATTTTTATGTTTTAAAAATTGAAATTTAATTTTTAATTTGAAAATTTATATTTATATTTTATTTTAAATGATGCATACAATTTTTTCAATTCCTAAACATTTTGTGAATAATAATAAGTAATGGTAGTTTTCTATTGATACATTTTTACTTTTTAACACACCGTACAGGTATTCTAAGATTTGGATATTCTGATCTTATTTTATGAACTTTAGTAAGATTTTTCTAAAGAATAAACTAAAATAATATTTTTTTCCACTTTTCGATTCCATTTGTGGATATACTGTATGTTCTATCCTAGATCATTTTTCATCGATATCACATTTTGACGAGGTCAAACTCTCTGACAACTGGGCTATTGATTATTTGTTCGAATAAAAATGTACTGTACTTTAGAGCGTGCTTTGGAGCCGGTTATGTCGAAAAGTATCATATTTTGGACAAAAATGATAAGGGTCATTTTTGTAGGTAATGAACTGATCTTCATTTTCGTCCGAATAAAAATTCTCTAAGTGTCATATTTTCGGAAATATCAGCGAAAATAGGCGAAAAAAAAAACACATTTTTGAGACCAATGGGCCATTTTCCCGCCCTTCCACAAATTTCAGACAGCTGAGATTTTCGAGGGTGAATGTACCCATGAATCCTGGCAAATAAAAAAAAATGGTACCGGCACCTTCGTTTATTGGACTAATAGTTGTTGAACCAATATCAACTATTCAGAACTTAGTTCCGCCAATACCAGCAACACTTTCTATTTTTGATGACATCCATGGAGTACTATCTGCTTTAACCTTACTAAATATTTTTAGATGTGCTACGATCTATGGTAAGTTTACTTACTAAATATTTCGCTCTCCTCAATCACTGACGTACAGTTGTGGATCCTTCCACATTCTATTAATTCTTCAGTCGCATGAGGGCTTTTGAACTTTCTTACATTGTTCCACCACTAGTAGTACCAGCCAGAACAACTTTGCACTCCAATAATTGACATTCTTACTCTGTCCAGATATAAGTGCCGCGAGACCCTCAATAAAATAATAAATACATAATGAAACTATTTTATTTATTTTAAGAGTTTATTTTTATCAGGACAATGTGACTAATTAAGACCCATTAGGGTAAATTTCACCTCCAGAATGAATAAAAACGCATTTTTAGAAGTTATATTTTCAAAAATATGCTATTGGGTATCATTTGATACTGTGCCGTGGGCTTCAACAGTTTGGGAAACTCTGAATTATAGGCTTTTGTTTGCAAAAATACTCTAAAACGACCTTAAAATTAAATTTCCAGTTGTTCGTCTTTTCTTTAATCTTTGAATAACTAATTTTCCGCCCTACGAGCAGTTTAAGTTTTCCTATTTTTAGTAATAGCCGCTGCATTTTGGCCTTTTATAAGTGGCCAAACGTCTAGGAACGGACCTGACTATCTGTCGTGTCATGGAACCTCTTCAAATAAATTTGCCAGTAATATTTCAAAGATGATAACAAGTGCTCCGCACATACACACAAAGCGGAAAATTTATGTGAATATTGTGCACGAGTTTGCTACGTTCAATGCTTTTTTGACAATAACCTCATAAAATTGTTCAACAAAAGAAGTAATCGAGATAATTTATTACTCTTTTTTATAGAAAAATTAAATACATTTCACCTTCATTTTTTCGTTGAGATTATACGTTTATTAATTATTTTAAGTACAAAATTCAAAATAAAAATAAAATATTAGAAAATATAAAATGTTTAATTAATGGATTAAAATTCTAAAATTACCATTTTTTTGGCGAACATATGTCTTGACTGTCGATTCGATTAATGTTTTCGTTGATTTTCATAAGATATGATTAAGGTGCAATCATCTTATTTTATTTTATGATTGAGATGTGTAGAGTGAATATATCCAAGTATCGGTTAAGTATAAATATAATATACAAATTGTTGGAAATGTACCAATTTAAAATTTAAGCTAAAAAATCTTCATTTCAACTTTTGCTTATTTAAACTATGCAATTTTCTAATATAACTTCTGTTACTTATACATATTATGTTGTTAGTGAAAGACTTTGAGAAAATTAATTTTTAATTTTTAAAACCACCTTTGAGCATGGATATATTTTTCGTTGCTTAGAGTATTCTTATCCTGCAGCTTGCACGTTGGGCTGCCTACCTTCTGCAAATTTGATTTTGTTATTTAAGTGAAGATGACGTTGGGCTTTCCTCGTTCTCGATATACTTGCTATTGAGACAAATAATTACCGATGGCGGCGCCACAGTCGTCGATCAGCTGTTCACACGAAACGCGTAATTTTTGGTAAATAGTGCATTAAGTTATACTGAGTGAATGGTTTATTTGTAGTATTTTAAGACTTTTTGTGATTGTTTGAGGTTTTTGATTTGGAAATTACCATAATATACCTGTACATGTAAGTATTTAGACTCAATTGAACCTGTTTTTTGTGTCGTTATTCTAAAATTGAGGTTATTTATTTAGGATATCTTACGTTTTTCAGAAATTTATTGTTTACTTCTGTTTCTGTGTGCTTTTTTTGTGTTTCAGGATGAATATAGTCTAGAGGTATTATCATCTTCACCTCTACTAATATAGAATGATATTGGAAGGGAGCTAAATCATGTGCCAAAGAAACATACAACAGTTTTCTGCTGATAAATTTTATTTCAATTTTTTCAGGATAATAATTGTAATTGTAAAAGTGATTTAAATAAAAAATGATTTCTAAGAACCTACTTTTGATTGATTTATGGTAAAACATATCCTATTCCTTGTTTCAAAATTATTTTTTAAATCAATATAAAAAATTAAGAAATTTTTTCTTGGCTTAAAACCTAAAACACTTCATAGGCCATCAAATGTATCTGTTGCAAAACTTTTTGTTTCGTTTATCTGCTTTGTTTTTTTCAAAATAAACACAAAATGTATATTTTTTAATCCTTGTTTAATTTTCAGATAATTAAACATGTAAACTCATATTCGTTTATTCGTTCAACCGGCAACGCCGCACCAAAATACGTTGGCGAGCGGCGTCAAACCAGGAAGCGGTGTCGACAAAGATAATTTTTTGCTCTATTTCACAATGATGGTATCAAGTCGTAAATCTAACCGTCTCGTCTAGACAATAGAAAAAATTTTACATGCTTGTTTACTCGGTTCACGCTAACGAACTTTCTAGAACAATTACGCAATCGGGAAGGGATACATTTGAAACCGATAAACTTCGCCGATTTTAAACTCAGTGCTCAGCGACGCTCCGAGGCCACAACAAGGCCTCGTTAAACCAGTGGGACTTAGCTGCAATCAAGCGGTCCATTTTTATTTTAAAAATATTTCTTCACAGTGGTACTTTGCTGCGTATCAGGCGGTCCACTTTACTATTCATTTTATACTCAAAATCAAAACTCAGTGCTTCGAGAATTTAACACACGCAAAAATAATATTTTCTGAATGATGTGGTCATTTCTTTAAATTAACTATAATACTTTGTTCATGATTACTAGTTTAATGTAATCTTTGTTACGTTGTTGTTTTTGTTCATTTATTTATTTAACAAGTCTAATAAATGGTTAAATAAAAGTGTCCATTGTTTTTGTTGGATGAAGTTGAGAAGGCAAACCTACTACAGCACATTTCTTCAATCTAAAATTACAGTCCACTCGAAATTCGAACTACGATGCAGTTTAAAAAGGCGGTAACACATTGTTGGCCGTCCTGGGAAACTGGCACAACATAGGGTTTATTCCAGAACCCTCAACAATCCTTTATTTTAACATAAGTTCAAAGCTAACTTTGAATTATTCAGTTTTAGTAGTATTTAACATTTTATTATAATAATTCATTACTAACTGTAACTGTATAATTATTGAAAACAGGTGTTGTACAAGAGGGGAACATAATAATGGTATTTTTAAAATTATGATGTGACAAAGGTTTTATTTTACGGAATATTACCTTTAGAAAAATGATAAGTTGAAATATCAGCAATGATGTACACACCTAATTAGATTTTAAGTTTACATATATAAAAGTAGAACTGTACACAGTTTGTAAGGACAAGTTTACTTAGTTTATAGGCAACAGTTTGCTGTCTTCTAACTAACCATCATTCCTTGCACTTTTAATGGTTTTAACATCAAGTGGCTTACTGGGCAAATGATGTGATGGCACACACTTTTTGCACTACTTGGGTGCTATTTTGTTTGAAATAATTCCTAAAAACATTTCAGTAGTAATCAAGAAATAATCTCAGAAATGCTAATCTTTATCTTACCTGATTTTGTAATATAATCTTCAGATTTAAAATTGATTACACTTTTCCCGGAATTTACGACGATCAACTTCCTCGATGACACCTTTTTTGTTGCTTCTTGGGTGGATCATAATGAAAGTGTAATTCCGGATTTTTAGATTTCCTAGAGGTATACCCATAAACGCAATAGTTTGTATTATTTTTATTGGGCATTTTTAACGTTTAACTAACAAATAACAGCAAAATACACGAAGCACAAAATCAAAACACACGTTCGACTTGCAGGTAAACAATCAAAATTATGCTTTTCGTGAAGGTTCAAATTAATACCGGTGGTGTCGCTTCAAAGTTGTGCTCGTCTCAATAACGCAATTATTCTTATCGAGTACTAGACTAGTCGAATGCGATCTTCAGGCATCGTTTAGAGATACGATGTCGAGCTGTCTACTTCTTACTAATGAATAAAATAAATTTAATTTTTTTGCCGACCAGCGTAATCATGCAGCTGATCCCTAAAATGCGATTATCTCGTAAACCGTTAAGTTTTATGGTTAATAACAAGTATGCTTTTTTCTACTAAAATAACGTGGATTTAATAATCTTTTTGAAAAATAGCGCTAACTTAAAGAGCAAAAAAGTTTATCGCACATTTATGCCACAAATGTGGCCTAACTAGCGCCCTCTACAAATTATATCGAAGTAGGTACCAAATTCTGATTTCTCGTACCCAAAAACCCCCAGTTCCAAATTTTTATGTATACATATCCAAAAACGATAAAGTTATTGCAAACAATAAATCTTAAAATTTAACCTTTAACACCCTGTATATATCTTATTAGCAACATTTTATTAGAGCAAGTTGGTTCAAATCGTAATATTTTAAAGTGAGGAATCTACCATACTTCTTGTACAATTACTTAAGGACCACCCTGTATATAAATACTTTTTTCAGCAGTGATGGGGTAAATATACAGGGTGACCAAAGGTTAAACCGTCAAACATTCAGGATCGGGTTTTCAGGAAAAAATGAGATTTTTTATTCCCATAATCATGGGTCCTAACTTGCCTTATTTTTAGAACAAAATAATTTTTTTATGAATTGCACAAAAACAATTTGGCTGAATTAAATTATTAATTCCGGTGACGTCCCACAAGGTAATCTAATTGATATTTTTTGCCACTTCAATTTTATTCGTATCTCGCTTCGTTTTTAAGAAAAAAATTAAAAACTGCGAAATAAAAATATTATTTTTTTCCGGAAAAACCGATCCTGAACGTTTAACGGTTTAACCCTGGGTCACCCTGTATACAATGTCAACTATTTAAATACGTTATTTTATTCAACAATAATTTGTTAATTATTAATATAAGATTAAAAGACAACTAATTATTAATATAAGATTGAACTTTGGATGAGCATTATTCAAAGGCGCAATTCTGCGAGTATGTCTGTTGTAAAATTCGTCTTTGATTGCATTTTCTTCGACAACTATATTCCCCCCCCCCCTTGGCTACGCCACTGGACAGAACACGTGGTGTGCTAACGAAAAATATAAATTCGTATCTTCTCGATTTTAAAAAATGACTTTCGATTATGAATTGGAGTCAATTATAGAATTTTGCCTTCTTGATGTTTTGTTTCAATTCGTTCCGAAAGAAATTACTTATTATAATATTTATTTTAAAGTAATACGGGAAAATGATAACTAATACCTACATAAATTGAATTGACAAGTTCGGTATGTTATTAAATCTAAATTCAGACTATAACAAACGCATATGCACACATTTGGTGAGCTATCTTTAGAAATTAATTTCGCCGGGATTACTAGGTATATGATGCATTTGTTTTTGTTTCCGGTCACTAATCGGTTTTATTCTTGATCACGTAGTTCAATATT
The DNA here is from genome assembly GCA_949320105.2 of Crepidodera aurea. Taxonomy (NCBI): domain Eukaryota; kingdom Metazoa; phylum Arthropoda; class Insecta; order Coleoptera; family Chrysomelidae; genus Crepidodera; species Crepidodera aurea. The sequence goes on from OX439480.2 coordinate 4,646,938, forward strand.
GGATAAACGACTTAATGGTGTAATCAGACATACAAACTATTTATTTTAGAACTATTTGTTTAATGTACATTTATAGCTAAAATATGGTTTCAATACCTAACGGTTTCGAAGATATACAGGGTGACGCAAATTTAATTGAACACTATTGGGATTTCGGAAACCCTTATAGATACAAAGTTGGTTAAATCGGAAAAAAGATGCGTATTTTGAAGAAAAATTAATTAGTTTTTTCAAAATTAAAATATCAGGTCCGGTTTCTAATATATTTGGGAAAAACCAAAATTGACGAGAAATAGAAAAAAGTTAAGTATAAAGTTTTTTATTGAAGGACAAATAATAATAATAATAATATATAATAATAATAATAATAATAATAATAATAATAATTTATTTACTCAAAAATTAAAGCAAAATATAGAATAGAATACAAATAAATAAAAGGCTAACCTGCGCGTGCATACAATACAACTTAATATAGCGTATCTAATTTTTTAAAACAACGTTTCGTCTTTGAAGTGCTACCTTCAACTATTTTTTTTAAATACGGACCTGTGCGTTTTATTCTATTTTTGAAATCTAGGTTTTGACAATGAACTGTATTTTAGGAAGTACGGTCTTGTTCCGTTTCTAGATGAAAAAACTGTATGACAACTCCTGTCAGCAGTTTTTTCGAGTTTATCCGCGGCAAAACTTGACAGATGTCACCAAAAGTTACAATACCTTTGATAACAAGTAATTATGGTCTCCTAGGACACCAGAAAACGATGCTAAACAATGTTTCTGATTTTATTGTTAATAAATTTTGTAATATTGTTTTTAAACAATGCTAGTCAGCTTATGCAGTGAAAATGAGTCGCTTTGGAAGTGATTCTATGACTAATATTGATCTGGCGATTGAGAAAGTGTACCGTACAATACCGGTAAAACCCATACATCAATATGGAAACAGTTTACGGAATTCTGCATGGCAAAGAAATACGAGCTTTTGAAAACTACAAGTTTAGAGCAACTAAACCTATTCCTGAAATATTGGGCGTGGAATATGAAGAAAGAAAACATTGAAAATTACAAAGAACTAATTGTGAAGACAATGTGGAACACTGTTGCAAAAAAAATGCAAGAGATGTATTTTACGAAGTAGAAAATAATGTTTGAACCCTTTAAAGATATTATCTTCAAGTTTAGTAGGGAAGCTCGTAATGCGAAACGAAGGAATTTGCAGATGTGCGTCAATAAAAGGAAATCGATCTCTGCTTCATTAAAATTGGAAAAATACTACGCAATGGTTTTATTATGGGACGATGACACTCCGGCGGGACTCCAGCTAAAAAACAGAAAACAGAAGATCCTGCAGCCACTCCTCGAGCTTCTCACTCTACAGCTGGACCCATTAACAACATTAATGATTTAACTACACCCAATGTTATCAATGAGTTAACAAAGATTTCAAACAATATTCCTGCTCTGTACCAAAATGGCAATTTTTATTTTAATTGTACCATAAATAATTAAGTTTGTATTATTTTGTAATGAAATAAATTACCTGTTCTTCAGTTTTCAAATTAATACCTACATATTTATTATGTATGCATATATAATAGGTAGTATCTTTTGTAAGCTATGTGTATGCAGAATAATCTGTTACTCAAGAAATAGTCTTGTCAAATACCATTCGGGCATATAATTTTTCCTGTGAAAAAAATCGAAAAAACAGTGCAAAGTAATATTTTTTTAACAAAATGCATTTGTGCAGGTGCAAAAATTCTCGTCTTCGACTCGGTTTTTTGTTGCCACCAGCACTCAAGCTTCTGAAAATGGATGTAAGAGCTAAGTCAAATTTTTGTGCCAAAAACGGTATTTTTGGTATTTTTCGAGTCGATTACTTCACTATTTTTTAAATATCTCCGGCTCTAAGAGTCGTAGAAAAATAAGAACAAATTTAAAATGACCGTGATGAAGTAGAGTATCGATCCATATAGTAGGGTTTTTTTTAAAAATGTATCCTAACCTCAAAAAACGAATTCGCGCACATTATTTTTTTTTACTGAATTGGCAATAACTAACCAAAGAATCCTCGAATTTTTTCAAAAATTGGAGAAAATATGTATTTTTATGTCGGGAAGACATGGTAAAAATTAAAAAAAAAATGTATTTGTCCAGCCAAAATCGCCATTTTTCGAAAAAAAAAAATTGAATTGACCGCTATTTTTGGAAAAACAATAGTAGAGAAAAAATTTTTATCTTAAAAAGAAGGATTTTGTGTGTACTTTTGTCTAAGAAAGTCCAACATTTTATTTCTTTATTTAAAGTGATCAATTTAGGGAATAATAAAAAAAATTTCGATTTTCATTTTTTATATTAATTTATATTGATTTGTTCCCTCACAAAAATCTTACTTTAGAACCTGAAATATATTTTTTATTTTTTTAAACATTTTTTGGACTGAAATACAGTTTTTCTAAGAGAATCAAGCATAAATATCGCGATAAAAAATTGGAAATATATATTATTCCCTAAATTGGTCACTTTAAATAAAAAATAAAATGTTGGATTTTCTTAGACAAAAGTACACACAAAATCCTTCTTTTTAAGATAATAATTTTTTCTCTACTAGTGTTTTTCCAAAAATGGCGGTCAATTCAATTTTTTTTCGAAAATGCCGATTTTGGCTGGACAAATACATTTTTTTTTAATTTTTACCATGTCTTCCTGACATAAAAATACATATTTTCTTCAATTTTTAAGAAAATTCGAGGATTCTTTGGTTATTGATTGCCAATTCAGTAAAAAAAATGTGCGCGAATTCGTTTTTTTGAGGTTAGGATGCATTTTTAAAAAACCCTACTATACGGATCGATACTCTACTTCGTCACGGTCATTTTAATTTTTTTTTTATTTTTCCACGACTCTTAGAGCCGGAGATATTTAAAAAATAGTGAAGTAATCAACTCGAAAAATACCAAAAATGCGTTTTTGGCATATATCTCGCGAAGCTCCAGCCAGAATTTATTGAAAAATTTTTTACAAGCTTCTCTCCATGTAAAATTCTAATTTCACTTTACTATATGCTGGGAACACTTTGCGATGGAATGTTTCTCGGCAGCTTTACATTTCTGAAACGATGAGGCAAAAATATTTAAGGAAAGGGTGGGAAAGCATATTATTTAAAAACTTGATACTTTTATATTTATTAAAACAAATGGGAGCACATATTCATAGATTTAATACAGAATGGCCGTACCCTTCTTTTCGTGATTTTCCATTTAAAATTAACAAAATAAATACTTTTCGAAGGTTTACAAAAAAAATCAAGGAGTCTCCTCCCTAAGTTTTGTAATTATTAGTATTTCCTTAAAATTTCACAAAAATCAGAGTAAAACTAAAGGCTTAGAATGATTTTAAAAATTTCAAGGGGTTCGGTTTGCTCTTAATATTGCCAAATCGTTCAACAATTTGTTCACCTATTGTGGATCTAACATAGGTTTTTATATTATTTTTAATCTATTAAAAGTGCGACTATTACAATTTGGTTAGATTCGGAAATGCATTTTCAAATAATATTTCTTCAGTTGTTACATTAATTTGATTATTATAGGGGGCGCTAAAAACGGCATTTTGTAAAAGGCGGGGGGGGGGGGGGCATACTGCCTCACTTTGCCCCCCGTGGTGCCGCCACTGCTCAAAAGCTAAGTTGTTTAAAAAACATTCAGCATAAAACTGAACATGACTGTACTTAGAAAAATTCCTAAACTCCATTACTTTGTAAGAACCTAATAAAAAAAATAAGTATTCTAGATGGTTGGACAGAGAAAAAAAACGGGAGTTCATAAATGAAATAAAAAGTACAGGTGCGTATTTAAAAAAAATAGTTGAGGGTAGCCCTTCAAAGACGAAACGTTGTGTTAAAAAATTGGATACTCTATGTTAAGCATTATTTGGCTTTCAATAAAAAAGCTTTATAAACTTTTTTTCTATATTAAAAAAATCGTCAATCGTCGGTTTTTCCCAAATATCTCAGAAACCGGATCTGAAATTCGTCTTGAAAATACACATCTTTTTTTTCTATTTAATCAACTTTGTATCTATACCGGTTTACGAAATCCCAATAGTGTTCAATTAAATTTGCGCCACCTTGTACAGGGTGTTTCATAAGGAATGGTCAATATTTTAATTATAGGTTCAGGACCTCCAAATATTAATATTTTAATAAATAACTCTGGATCAAATGTTATCTACTACTAAGATACAGGGTGTTGAAGATAAAATTTATTTTCGTTTGTTTGCGATAATTTCTTTATTCTTTAATATATTGACTTGAAATTTGGTATGGTTATATTTTTAAGTTAGTAAATCATAAGTGTCTTATTAATTTTGAGATTAGATAAAGAGGGCGCAACCTACACTCTACTAGATGAAGAAAAGCATCAATTTTATTTTATTCCTGGCCTTTTTTTAATTTTTTTCAAGTCTTTATGATACACCCTGGACACTTGAACAAAAAAGATATACTTGCTTTAATAGCATAAATTCAGCTCATTTCGAGATATTTGCATTTAAAATATTCTAGCCACAGTATCTATTTCATTTACTTTAACATATACACTAAGGAAAACAAAAGTGAGAGTGATTGTACCTCATTTGTTAACAGCGATTCTTCTCCACTTCTCACACTAATGTGCTCTGATATTGTTGACAATACTAATCGCCATATTAATTCAGGTAATTTGAAATAGGGTATAAAATAATAGCTATTTATATTACAAGTACATAAACAAGGGCTTTATTGAACGAATAATTTTATTGCCGAGCGAGCTTGCGAGAGAGGCTATAAAATGATGAGTCCATAAAGCCTGTTTATGTACGCGTTATATACATGATTTTATGTTCGATTGCAATTAAAAAATAATAATAAATTGAAAAAATAAAAAATTAATACGATTTTGGCTGACAGCAGTTGCGATGACAAGTAGATGTTTCTTTTTAAACATGTCAAATTAGTTGTCTTGCAACTTATCAGTGACGTTGACAATTACTTTATTTTACTAGTAAAATAATGTGCACTTTATTTTACAGTAAAATAAAGTGCTACTATATTGACGCAAAACTGTTCTATAAAGAGCGTTTTAATGGCCAATCGTACATAAAATATATTACTTATTTATTTCAACTTTTGAAACAACAGTGTTGACAACTTTATCAAAATTATTAGCAGTGGTAAAGCAGAACTCGTTGATCTTAAGTCAGATAAAGCTTCAACTAAACTGGCAAATGCTAAAAAACTGATTCCCCCTGAAAATGTTCCAAACCGTTTTCCATTTTTAACACTAGAAGAAATCCAAGATCTTGAAAAATCTCTTTGGAATTATATGGTAATATTTCATTGTTTTATTGTAATGCTCATTCAGTGTAGTACTTTTTGATTTTATGTATTTTTTTTACTGACAGATTTAAATAATAATTTATCATGAAAACCATGTACAAGGTGTTTATTGATATTCAGTGTCATACCTACAGGGTCTCCTAGGAAACATAGTTTTTAATTTAAATTATGTAAAGAATTAACCTTTTTTTAAAATAAATTTATGTAAGCATTGGAAACTCTATAGGTATAGAATTAATTAATTTTACCAAATAGGTATATAAAAATATAATTTTTCTACGACCACCATTCAAAGTACGCTTTTCTGCACAAATTTTCATTTGCAAAGAAGGCAATTGCTCACATTGCAAGGACAAAATGACATATGTGTGCGGAAAAGTGACAGAACTGTGCGCAAAGTAGTTACTTTGCGCACAGTTATGTCAAAATAAGTGCATAGACATATTAAATAACAGAGTCGGTGGCACCTAATTTCTGATTGATTTGTGTTCTATAAACTGACAGTTCGTTGTCGAATGACATTTGGCTTCAATATTTTAAATTTAAATTTTTAGAATTTTCGTAAGTATATTTTGATAGTATTTTATTACTTACCTAATTATTTCTAGACATGTTATCTGGTTTATAAACAAATATATACCTTAGGAAATGAACCAACATACATCATCCGGCTCTGATGATTCTGATGTGGAGAATACACCACCGAAAATTGAAGAAATAGCTAGAATGGCCACAGAAAATTTATTACCAGATATTTCAAGGGGAAAGTACAAAAAACAGTACTCCAAATTTATGAGTTGGAAGGAGACAAACAAAATTAAGTCATTTTCAGAAAACGTATTATTTTTTTTTCATTTTTTTTATTTATTTTTTTTTTGACAATTTTTCATGTATGCATAAAGAAAATTGTATATTAAAAACATATATAAATTATGTTACGTTATATATATTGTAGTTATCACATTCTAAAATTAAAGTAAATAAACATTAATATTTTGTTGTCTTTAAAAAGTGTGGTCGTAGAAAAAGTATTGTGTACAACATGTACGCAAAGCACTTTTCCCACTCGCTTGATTTGCGGCACTCGCCTAAAGGCTCATGCCGCAAACATCTGCGCTCATGGGAAAAGTATAGCTTTGCGCACTTGTTGTACAAACTACTATTTCCAACGACCACATAGGAAAGTAACAGTTATCGCACTCTGTACACCGACGGAATGTGGTACTTTCCACACGTGTGCGGAAAGTGGTCGTAGGAAAAATAGTACATAACTTGTGCGAAAGTGATTTTTCCCACTCGTGGGATTGTCGCACTCGGCTTACGCCTCGTGCGACAATATTTCCCACTCGGGTGAAAAATGTCACATTCCGCACTCGTTATGTAATATACTATTGTTTATTTGATATAGATATTATATGATAATACGGTTTTGTTTAATATTTTCTTTATAAAGGTTTGAAATAAAAATATATATGTACTTAAATTGTTTTTATTTCCATTTATAAATACCTAATAACAAATCAATATTGAAAAAAATCAGAGAAAAGTTACTAAAAACTACATATAGCATTGTGTCATTTTCCGAGATTTAGTGGTGATTTTACATAATAAAAATCCACAATTTTAATGTAATTTTCATTTGTAATTTTTCGGCAAGTTTATGTAGAAGTACAATTGATGTAGTAAAATTTAAATATGTAATTTAACGTAAAATCACTAATTATTTTTTACTGTGTAGAAATACAATCAAAATCGATTCACTGCCGCTCTCGTTCAAGGTTTTTCACTTTTTACGACTAACGGCCTCCAGTATAAGTGAAATGACCAAAAACGAAATTATTAGAAAAGTTATAGAACTCGCTTTGACTCGTACCGCAAAGTTAACCCTCGTGAGCAAATGAGTTAAATACGTAAGTATGTGTTCTAAGCTTCTTAAATGATAAGTTCAAAAAACCTTCTTCGACCTTAACACGGTCACCTTACTGTTTATTTTACTCTGGGGTTCTAAGCTGCACTACTACTCAGTTGTTCTGCCATGTTGACGATTTTGGTTGCCTATATCTCCGTAGCCGGTTTTCTGTTCCGTTTGTGGAGTGAATTCAGTTCTTCATCGTTTCTCGTAGTGGTTATGTCGCTGTGATCACATCAACGCTGTCGCTCGGGTACAGTTCCGTCAAAAAGTATTGTCAGACGGTGTCTTGTTGATAAGGATTATAATGGAGATGGTTTTTTAAACTTGGATGTACTTCCTCATATATTAGTGTGCATTGACTTTTAGTGGAAAAGGATTTTATTATGGTTTTGTTGGCTAAACATGGTTCGTGTCATTTAAAATAATTAATGTAATTTTAAAATTAAGGCGGTAAATGGTTTTATAATTAAGGATTGTTAGAAATATTTGGTCGTAAAGTAGTTTTACTAACATACTTCAAAACTAGATTTTATCACGTCGTCCTCAAATTGTGCAAAATACTTGCTTTCATTTTATAGTTTGCACACTTAGTTAACCTTAACTAACCTATAGAGTGCATCTCTGTTTATTAAAGAGAAATTGTAGTCTTGTCTCTCTCAATTCATTGAGATCGCCTAGATTTGATGCAATACCAAAACATCAAACTTTATTGTTTATCATTACTTTTAATGTCTGTCTATCCTTTTTACTCTTATATGTTGTTTAAAACAAAGAAATTTAAAACGATTTCATTATTATTCTGAGTAGTGGATTAATTATACTTAAAATTAATTGATCCTTTGATTAAAAATGTATTGTAAAGTACTGATAAACATATGTTACAAAAACAAAACTGTTACTTTAAGGACACTAGGAATTATTTTATTTTTGCTACTTCATTTAGGGTCGATCATAATCTTCCTTTTAAGACCTTTATCTATACATCCTGGCTTAGACCTTCTCGAAAAAACCCTTTGAAGAGAAACTCTTAAGGTCCACATTTTGTGTCTCTATTAAGAAACAATTAGTCAACCAAGGCTTCAACTATATTTTATTTTAAACATGTGATTAAGATAACCGAGACAAATAAAAGTAATAAACAAATATTTTTATAATAAATATATATTATATTACAATTTCTCTTATAATGGAAATAAAACCACTTATTTTAAAGAAGAAGGGGGGCTTTAATGACGTTTCGACTTAACTTCGCAAATCGTTTTAAAAAAGTGATAACGAAATATAATTTAATTTATAGAAACAGAACACTTGATAATCTTACAAAAAATATGACAGCAACATAGGACACGTAGAAAGATTTTGAAATTGAAGATGTCAAAATCTGTTTCCATCATATTTTTGTGACGTTTCTGGGAACGAATTGTAAAAAAGAATATGAAATATATACTTTTCTTTATGGATATTAAAACCACTTATTATATTAAAAAGTTTTTTAATTTTGACACCTTTCGACTTTCTAACTCGAAAATCGTTTTCAAAATGACAACAAAATATTCACATATTTTTGATTTTTCGATATAAAATTTATTACATTCGCATGGAATTTTGTAAATACAATGTTTTGTATTTTGAATTTCATTAAAAAAAGGTTTTGTATTTACTATTAAAGATTTTAATAGATATTTGTTTGAAAAACTGTTTTTAAATTAAATTTATTGCCAATCCTTCTAATTTTTTCGGATAATTTTGGAATATAAGGGATTTTTGCTATATTTGAATGAAGTATTGGGGGATTTAAATTTTGTTCTTTATTTTTGATGTCAGGCCTGATTATGGCAAATGTTTTTTATTTATTTTATTTTATAAATTTCTTCGATTAAAATATGTAGTAGTTTTATTTATTAAAACATTGGCCACATTAGAGAAAAATGAATAACTTACTCTATTTATATACAGTGTGTCCAATTAAGTCGGCATCATATGGGAAACTTTTTTATTCTTAGTTTTATGAAAAAAAGTTCTTTATGAAAAGTGGTGCATGGTCTAAAACCTAATATGCAACCGTCAGATATAAAAATTTTTTTAGTCGTATACCGAGGTTTATATGGTTATTTCCCTTGTCTGTCAATTTTTTAACCAATCACGTGATTGGAAACTGATTTGACGCAGCCAACCAAAACAAAATAAAGCGACTATTCACCTTGGTGGTAAATAGTCGGCTATTTGATCATCGTCTTTAATATTCACCTGAAGAACGGTATCCAACAATAAAGAAGCCGCCCGTAAATTTCAAATTTTTCAAATAAAACCTATACTAATGCTTATAGTTAACAAATGATCGATCTTTAGTAGCAAATACACAAATCCAACTGATTTTGCACTTTTCTGAAACTATAAATATATTCATTCCTTTCTATGTAATACCGTCCATTTTACGACAAACATAGTAGGCACGCTACTGTCAATTGAATTTTGACAGTTTGCCATTAAAGTTTATTACAGAATTAAATTTGACACATTTTGTTAAAAAGTATTAACAATGAATAGATCCGGGAGTAAAAATCTTTAAGAAATTGATAATATAATTAAATTAAACGTACCTGCCAACACAGTAAAGAGCAAAACTAGTATTTGGAGACAATTTATACGTACATACAGAATTTTTTTTGACTCGGGAAATAATCTTATTAAATATAACGCGACCTTGACAAATCAGCTACTATTTTTATTGCCACTAATTTTCTCGTATATTTTACAATTTGTCTCGACAATTTTGGCGTTAATAATCGAAGATTATTAATGAAAAAATTAAAGTCTCGACAAATTGATCCTAAAATAAACTCGAAATTTAGATGCAATAAAAATAGTCGGCTATTTGTCAAGGTCTTGTTATATTACTGTCGAATATATTATATGAATTTTATGCAAGAGTAAAGTACCTTTATTTATGAAAATAGCGACAATTGTTATTAATAAAAGTTGATCACAATGAAAACTATTGTCAGATATCCAATATAAAAAACAGATTTTGTTATTTTTATAAAATTCTGTGTTAGCATTGATAATTTTACGCCTACAGATAAACATTTAATCGAGAAGGCCCTAACGACAAACGTCAAATCTCTAGTTTTATTTTATAAAATATAAGAAATGGCAGCTCTATTAAATTGTGATGAGAAAATTTAAATAGTTTTGATTGTTGGAGAAAATTATAAAACTCATCGAGAAGCAGCAGCTATTTTTAACAACAGAAATCCCAATAGAAAAATTCAACAATCGACAGTTACAAGAATTGTAAATAAATTAAAAATATTAATAATAATTGTAATAAAAAACGCCAAAAGCGAGTTGCCAATGAATGCACAGAATTTCAAGTTTTGCTATCTGTAGTACAACATCCTAAAATGTCATTGCGAAAAAGAATGTCTTTGATCCAAAATAACGTAAGTAGAGGTACAATAGCAAATATTTTAAAAAGTAACAAATATCATCCATACAAACCGCAGTTTGTTATACATTGAAAGAATGGAAGAATTTTATCAACAAGCGTTTTTTTAACAAGCTATCTCTTTTGTTAGTTTAATGTTTTAATTTGTTTGTAAATGTCCTTTTTTGACTGTTTTTTAGTTAAAAAGTTTTAAATTTTATAACTATGTTTTTAAAATAAAATATAAATTAAATTTTAAATATATAAATTAGGACCTATAAGATCGTCCTTGCTTTCTACAAAAATAGAATTGTAATTTATCTTTTGTGTTGACATGTTTTTGGTGCTTTCCTGTTGTATTTCCTACGTGAAAAAGTTATGGTGAGTTTTTGCTTTAATTGAAATAAAATTAAAATAAATTTCTTAAATTATGTAACTTAACTAAACTGCCTTTTAACTCCATAATTTTTCCACGCAGGGCCTGATGATGGCGATATTCTGATCGCCGAAACCGGTCGCTATATAATAAATAACTTGTGAGATATAAAGGACTTTATTTTCTTCCATACCTTCAGTACTTACTACTCATATATGGCTAACCCTACTTTAAATAAAAAAAAAGATTTTATTAGGGTAAAAACATAGTGAACAAATACATGTATTAAACGGTAACCGTTCATAGTAAAGACTCGAGCATCGACTAAAGCAAAGCATCGATCATCGCCGTTTCGGGGAATCAAATCAGTTTGATTTTCCAGACTCTTCTCAGGACTTATGCCCGAAATGTGATGTATGATTGGTGCGCTCAAGGTTGTGTGAAGTCCAGCAACTAGCCGTATTTTGTCAGTATCGTAGTTGTTAAAGTGAAAAGAGGTAAAGTATATTGTTGTGTTCAAAATATATGTAAATATTTTGAACGAGTTTCTCATGTATTCTCGAAATTTGTCAGGAAAACGTTTTCGTTCAGTAAAGAGTCGATGATATTCACCAAATTGCCTCCGCAATTGGTTCACCGGGTGGACATTATATTCTCGTCCATTATAGTTATCATTTATCCATCATTTTAACGATTCACTTGCATATATATCGCAATCACTATCAGAAAACATTATCTATTTAAACAACTATTTCCTATTTCCAACACCTCACTACGACTGTGGATTCATGATTCTTACAACTGCTTTTATAAATGCCTCACTATGTGCCCTCTGATGCCTGGATTGAGTCGATGCTTGAGGCGAGGCTTCACTATGTTTTTACCCTTAGCGAACTATCGTTAATAGACCGTCAACGTATATAGTATCAACAAGACGGTGATACATGCCATACTAAAGTCGTTGTTAGGGAATACCTTGAAACTATTTTCAATGACAAAGTAATACATAGATATTCCGATATTTTTTGGCCGGCTAGATCTCCAGACTTAACCCCTCTGGATTATTTCTTATGGGGCTACTTAAAATATAGGGTTTATCAGCGAAGATATTGATCATTTGGAAAGGATAATTACAGAAGCATGTCAGGAAAAGGAATTTGATAAACGAACCATTAAATGTCTAGAAAGATATGGTGGATATATTGAGGATTTAGCGAATTGAAGCAAAATACAAATTATTTAATTTCAAATATTGTTATGAATGTTACTTATAGTTAGAGAGATGATAACCAAAACCATGTTTCATAGCACCCCGGCTAAAACCATGTAAAATCGATAGATTAGATGACCCTAGAGCCGACTGGTGAGTAGTAACTTCCAGAAGTGTAGCATCTTCGCGGATGGCCATTTCTGCTGTGTAAAAAAAAGTTGGTCGACCTGAGTGTATTTTCAAAAATGTCAAAAAATATGACCTAAGTGACTCATTCGAACGCGGTTCATTTTTGTTTTAAATCATTCGTATGCATGCGCAGATTACAAAAATACTGTTTCAGACATTTTGAGTGTCGCCTATTAGTCCAGTCGACAGGTTGAAATATATGGGGTTAGGTGGGAAAAGGGTCAGAAGTTAATTAAACTTTAGGATGTTGTTCATGGATGGTTTAATTAACATTTTCTCAAGTTTTTAACCTCGATGACCCTGTGCGAAAAGAGGAGGGGGGAGAAAACTGCAAAATTTTCGACCTTCCTCCAGTTTTTCCTCAATTGTTTTTTACCCTTACGTCCTACGGCAAAGGCATTTCTATACTTTGTTGTAGAGCGTTAAATTTCCTACAATTTTGATGGTTGCATATTAGGTTTTAGACCATGCACCACTTTTTATAAAGAATAACTGTTCACGAAAAACTGGCTAAGTGAATCGCGAAAATATGTAATCGCAAAAATATGTTTACGTCATGTGACACTTTTGAGGTTGAGAGAATTGCGAGCGAAAGTGTGTTTGCTTGTTTTTCTATGTTTTTGTTAAAAGTAAATGTAATATACAGTCCATTTGTGTAAAGTTAAATAATAAATCACCGTTGTGAAATTCACGAGGTTTTATTATAAACAATAACTTTTTTTTCATAAAACTAAGAATAAAAAAGTTTCTCATATGATGCCGACTTAATTGGACACACTGTATAATGTAATTTCAAATAATATACGAGAACAAACCAAGCTGTATCTGTACAAACAAGCAGTTAAAAACTTTGTCCATAGTATGCCACGTAGTTTTATACATTGTTGAAAATTGACAAAAAACCAATAAATTTAAATTATCACAAAAAAAAATAACTATAACTATAATTATTTTGTAATTGAGCATGTACCTACCTACTTTAATATTTATCTTTAACTATCTAAAATTATTATTTTTTTTAATCATACCATGCCACAAACAAGTTACCTGTTTACTTCGCGGCTCTTGTTGTTTATTTGTTTGTTAGTATAATTTGTATATTGTTGTCATATTGTATCTTCTTTTACTTACAACAAATACTCAATATATTATTATTATTAACTCAATATATTCCGATTGGTCTATCAGAATTTAATTTCTAACATCATTTTAGTTTTTTAAACATGATCGACAACTAATACTAATTTATTAACCACAATCGTAACTGTTTCTTCTTCTTTTGGAGAATATTTTCGTTTTATCGCGGTTATATCGAAATCATGATAGGAAGACTACGGTACACCAAACATCGTGACCAAAGAAAGCAGCTGATGATTTAAAAAAAACCTTTACGGATATCATACATTGGAAAACATCCTAATTAATTTTGACCACTTTTAAGGTGATCCTGTATTTTATTTATTATTACGTCAAGATTTACCGCTAAATTTATCTGAAAATAAAAATGTTAATTTAATTAGGTAATATAATTTTCATATATTTATTATAGTTCCTAGATCTGCAATTAAAGGGATCCTATTTTAAAAAACTAAATTATTAAGAAGCAATTTTGCGCCGTTCGGATTATCGATAACACCAAGTTCGGTGTTTTCAAATACGAGCGTCTCGCGACAGTATGAATATGGCTGCTGGCTGCAAAATTGGCAATAATTCGCATGCGCAAGCACAGCCAAAAATAGATTTGCATCATTTTTCTGAGCTGAGCTGAGCTGACCTGACTTAATCTTATCTTACCTGACCTCACCCTGTAAATTATTGATTTATTACATTTTATTAATTTTTGCTTGCGTACATTCGTCGAAACCTGCAGCCGGCAGCCTACTTCATACTGTCGGGAGACGCCTCCTTTCAGATTTGTGTATGTGCCAGTTAAACGTCAAATATAAATAATCACGCGGTGCACGCATTTAAAAATGAGCAGATTTGGGATTTCGTTCGATGTCAATGTTTCTCCTGTCTTTATCTCATAAGTCTGTCTCTTATTTCATAATGAAATGAATCGACAGACTCGATAGGAATTTGCGGACCCCTATTACTAATTTAATGCGGGCCCGCAAATTGTCAACCCCTATTACTAATTATTACAGGTCCGCAAATTGTGGACCCCTATTGAGTGTGCAAACATTCAAAAATGAAAGATCAGCCCATAAAATGGATAATTATATTACAATTTCTAAAATCTAAAATCTTTGTGGTAAAACTAACAACATGAAATACAAATCCATTTAGCATTTGAACGAGGTAGTTTAGAAAGCCCAGAACAACTTTTATGTACCCACATCAAAAATGAGTCACCTTCCACTTGGCTGAATGCTATCAATGCATAAATCACACACCTTGCAAAACCATTTTTTCTTTTTTTTTCAACAAGCACTAGAAATGCAGATTCCTCAAAAAAAATTTCTTTTTCATAAATCATACAATTCATGAGTTCACACCTTTTAGGTAATTCGCTAGAATGAACTTTGTAGTTATGAAATAAAATTTCAACCACTAATTCATGCTTGTTAAAAATTGCAAGCAATATTTTTTTTTGCCTTGAAACTAATGTCTGGTTCAAAAATCCAGTTTTATTTTTTTTATTTAACTTTGGATTTTCGCTGTGATATACCCAATCATTTTCATCCACAAATGGCCAAAACAACATATTTTTCAGAGACATATCCATAAACAAGAATATACCTTTAAAGATCAGAGCATTGGACACAAAGAGATTCAAAATAAATTATAACAACAAAGATGCAATATCTAAATGTACCTACCTACTTTCCTATACTATTTTTTATTTTATTATATTTATTTTTGAAATGTGGAGAACGCTGAATTCAGTTCTAACATTGTTTACAAATATATAAAACAATACATATTCACATAGGTTATGTTTTGCCCATCTCCCGCCGCCAGGGTTGCCAACCGATTTACTTTCAATTTGTATTTGCGGACTCGCATTAATTAGTAATAGTGGTCCGGAATTTGCGGACGCCGAGACTCTTCCATCGCGAAAATTAAATCACTTGTGGTATTACTACTGATAATTTTTTACTAACTATTGTAACCAATCAAATTACTTAATTTAGAGTCATGTGTCAAATTTCATCCAATCAGCTATGGATTACAGCGATAACACCCTACATGTGGTGTTTTCAGTTTGGTGTTTTCAGCAAGTCAAGTTTTTGATTAAAAATTAATTAAACGTCAAACTGACAACTAGTTTAAAAATGTTTAAATCTACAAAGTAAAAAATTATCTTATCGAATACCCCTCGGGCCTTGATAAATCCTCAAAATTTTGTCATAGAGAATCCTTCAAGCGTGTTGCTTAAGGATAATAGCCCTCGGCCTTCGGCCTCGGGCCATTATCAAGCAACACGCTTTCAGCATTCTCTATGACAAAATTATCTCGGTATTATCAAGGCCCTAGGGGTATTACTACTGATTATACCACGTCGTCAAGAGTATAATCGCTTATCAATACATGGTAACTAAGTAAAAATTGCAATTAGCAAGGGGTAAACCGCGAGTTAAATTTTTGTACACTAATGGCTAGTAATGGCTCCTCTCACTATTGGCTAGTAATGGCCGGTAATGACTCAGTAATGGCTACTAATGTCCGAGTAATGGCTACTAATGGACACCGGTGTGAAAACAGCAACGGTTTTCCAGAAACGGTTTTTTATAGTCCGTGCGCTAGTGAACGGATTCCAGTAAAATGTGTTTAAAACATTTATTGATGGTTTTAATTTGGTTTAACGGTAAAGGGCAGTTGTATTTTGCAGATTCAAAGAAAACAAATACTTGTTCCAAAAAAACACGTCTCCAATTGTGTAGATACAAATAATACATGTAAATAAACGGATTTGAATATAGTTGTGGCTTTAGAGTTTTGGTATAGGATTTTTTACTGATTAAGGCTTAAAAGGAAAGTTTCTCTCCTTCTAAAGCTTTCTAAAAGAATGCAAGAATTTGTTCGTGACTTACTACCCCACCAGCCCCCTGTGTTGAAGAAATTCAAGAGTAGAGAAATAATTTTACTGTTGGAGATTTTTGAGTTGGTATTTGGTTAAAAGTATATCATCATTATCATTTTAAAGCCCTCTGATATAATAAAGTAATTTGTTCGTGGACTCTAACCCCACTAGCCCCCTCCATAGAAAACAGAAAATAAGTAAAAACCGAGTAGAATTGTAACCAATGTTAAAAACCATACGTTTCATTAGAAATCGACCCAAAAAAAACTATCTAGGTATCGTCCAGTATTTTCTATAACTTATTTGGGCCTGACAGGCTTACATGTACAGGGTGTCCCAAATTGGTGAGTTTTGCAGGGTATCTCGTAAACTAGAAGAGATAGAAGAAAAGCAGTTCAGACGTTATGACTTCTTTTTTGTTAAAGTAACGATATCCTAATTAAATCTTTAGTAACTCCCTGCAGTTGGAAGATACAGGGCGATTATTGAAAACTGTCGAAAACTACAAGGTACTATAACTTCTTAATTAAGAAAAATATAAAAAAACGTTATAAAAACTTTTGATAGATATAATATTAAAGAGTTCAGTGGCGGACAGATTATTTTTTTTAGGGGGCTCACTAAGGAAATATAATGCAAACTTATGTTTTTTTAAATGGGACACCCTGTATATTTTGACGTTTTTCGTTTCCTTTTTTAATTCTCATTCACCTGATATGACATATTATATATCTATTTTCAATGGTTGGAGCTACAGTGCAAATAAACCATTTATGGATGTTATCAGGTGAAACACCCTTAAAAAATTGAACACTCAGTAACTAAATTTAACATTTTATTGTAAGGATACTGATGTGTGACAATTTTATTTATCAAAATTATAAATAAAAAATAAAAACAATAAACTTATGAAACAACAAGAAACATTGTAACAACTAATCTACCTATAACTAATTTTATTAGAATGTAAAAATTACATTAAATGTTCAAAATGCTTTCCGTTTTCATCGATTAAAAAGTTTTTCGTTTAAATAATCTCCAACCAATTCAGCATTACCAAAAATAAAATCATAAAATAATATTTACAAGACTAACTTCGAGAGTAGGGAAGATTTATTACAAAATATTCATGCCGTATTTAGAAAAATAAAGCCAGTGCACATACTCAATTGTGTAAGAAAAAGGTGTCAATTATTACTACAACAAAACGGAGGACATTTTGAACATTTAATATAATTTTCATATTCTAATAAAATTAGTTATAGGTAGATTAGTTGTTACAATGTTTCTTGTTGTTTCATAAGTTTATTGTTTTTATTTTTTTAATCTGGTTTTATTTTTTATTAATTATAATTCTGATAAATAAAATTGTCACACATCAGTATCCTTATAATAAAATGTTAAATTTCGTTACTGAGTGTTCAATTTTTTAAGGGTGTTTCACCTGATAACATCCATAAATGGTTTATTTGCACTGTAGCTCCAACCATTGAAAATAGATATATAGTATGTCATATCAGGTGAATGAGAATTAAAAAAGAAAACGAAAAACGTCAAAATATACAGGGTGTCCCATTTAAAAAAACATAAGTTTGCATTATATTTCCTTAGTGAGCCCCCTAAAAAAAATAATCTGTGCGCCACTGAACTCTTTAATATTATATCTATCAAAAGTTTTTATAACGTTTTTTTATATTTTTCTTAATTAAGAAGTTATAGTACCTTGTAGTTTTCGACAGTTTTCAATAATCGCCCTGTATCTTCCAACTGCAGGGAGTTACTAAAGATTTAATTAGGCTATCGTTACTTTAACAAAAAAAGAAGTCATAACATCTTAACTGCTTTTCTTCTATTTCTTCTAGTTTACGAGATACCCTGCAAAACGCACCAATTTGGGACACCCTGTACACTGTAGCATTACATTCTAGTAAAGAATTCGAAACTATGTTATTTTTAATAAATTTATTATATATTTCAACTAATTCTCTTCTCATTCTCTTGTAAAATTTGTTTTCGATTAAAAAGTAGGACATGCATTCGAAACATCAAAAAAAAGTCAAGGCACATCAAGGTACCACTTTGGTGCGCTTTATATCAGCTCCTGTCGTATGTTGTTCATTGTGATCTGAACAAAAACGCACTGATTTGTATTTAGTTTCACTAATTGTAAACTTACCAGTGCACTATAATCGCCGTCCTCGAGTTGCAGAAGAATCATCAGGTCAGAAGATCATGTCAATACTTCGGACCGAACTTTTGAACTTTAGCCCCTCAACCTATCAAATATCTACTGGGTGATGTTTAAGAGATATAAATTATTTTTATTTGTGTCCAACAATAAATTTAGAGTCAGACTACCCTCATTAGTTAACACTACAAAGTTTTACTGAGATGGTATTTTAGAAGTCTACATAACTGGATTTCTCAGCTATTTTTCTTAAAAGGCTATAAAATTAATGGATTTAGAGCAATATGCATATTCGTAAAGCAATTTGTGTATTTTTTTAGATTGATTAATTGATTAAAATTTTAATTAATATGTGCATTAAAAGTATTAAAGAACATTTGAACTTGTTGATCGTCAATAGACATAAAATTTGTATCAACGTTTTTAACAAAGTGGGGTAAAGAAGGTCGAGCAAGGTATAAATTGACCGGTTGTTTTAGAATAACCTTAGTATTCGCATTGGCTTTTGATTATATGCTGACCTTGTATACGAATCATACATCAAGCGTGTCTTTTTTCTAGTTTTTTTTTTGTGTAGCGGTTTTACTAATTTTCAAGTATTTAAAAAACGCTGAGTGTTCCAATTTGCAACTAGGATGAGGAACATAGTTATGGATACTATGTGTACAGGGTGGCCAAATAAGAATGCGAGGTACTGTATCTGGGAAACTATCCATCGTAGAGACTTGCGGCAAAAAAAGTTATTACCAAAACGGCTAAGAGAAAAACCTGGAAAATATTTTCAAGTTTCTGAAATGGCAGCTAGGGGGCGTAACTGCAATCTTGAATCTAAGAAAGTGATGTTTCTGTGAATTCCGCTATATTAACCCAACAAAAAATACCTGATCTTTAAAGTAGAGGATAATCTGAACCTTTTTTGTTTGACAATTTTTGCTCTAAAAATACAGTGGTGGTGGGTATTCAAAGGTTTCAGTAAAAAACACCCTGTATATTCGAAACGGCTGAACCGATTTTAACAAACTTGGGCTAGTTGAAAATAGCTATTCTTGGGCTACAAATATTTGAACTTTTCTTAGTTTCAGATGTCGCCGCTAGAGGGCTCTTTTCGACATTTCTCAAAAAAATGAAATGCATTGGTATGATTTCTTTTTCTTGAAAAGGTAGCTAAATGATGCCTAAACAAGCTCCCAAAAACCGCATCTCGATATCTGGTTCCTAACCTAAAATTTAGGCCAAAGAAAATTTTATACGGAAATCCCTTAAATTTTTATTTTTTAAACTAATTAATTCCTTTTATTCTATTGAGACGAGCACAACTTTGAAGCGACACCACCGGTATTAATTTGAACCTTCACGAAAAGCATAATTTTGTTTATTTACCTGCAAGTCGAACGTGTGTTTTGATTTTGTGCTTCGTGTATTTTGCTGTTATTTGTTAGTTAAACGTTAAAAATGCCCAATAAAAATAATACAAACTATTGCGTTTATGGGTATACCTCTAGGAAATCTAAAAATCCGGAATTACACTTTCATTATGATCCACCCAAGAAGCAACAAAAAAGGTGTCATCGAGGAAGTTGATCGTCGTAAATTCCGGAAAAAGTGTAATCAATTTTAAATCTGAAGATTATATTACAAAATCAGGTAAGATAAAGATTAGCATTTCTGAGATTATTTCTTCATTACTACTGAAATGTTTTTAGGAATTATTTCAAACAAAATAGCACCCAAGTAGTGCAAAAAGTGTGAGCCATCACAGCATTTGCCCAGTAAGCCACTTGATGTTAAAACCATTAAATGTGCAAGGAAGGTAATATTCAGTAAAATAAAACCTTTGCCATCATAATTTAAAAATACCATTATTATGTTCCCCTCTTGTACAACACCTGTTTTCAATAATTATACAGTTACAATTAGTAATGAATTATTATAATAAAATGTTAAATACTACTAAAACTGAATAATTCAAAGTTAGCTTTGAACTTATGTTAAAATAAAGGATTAAAAAATATATATTTTGTGTTTATTTTGAAAAAAACAAAGTAGATAAACGAAACAAAAAGTTTTGCAACAGATACATTTGATGGCCTATGAAGTTTTAAGCCAAGAAAAAAATTTCTATATTTTTTTATATTTTAATTTGATATTGATTTAAAAAAATAATTTTAAAACAAGGAATAGGATATATTTTACCATAAATCAATCAAAAGTAGGTTCTTAGAAATCATTTTTTATTTAAATCACTTTTACAATTACAATTATTATCCTGAAAAAATTGAAATAAAATTTATCAGCAGATAACTGTTGTATGTTTCCTTGGCATATGATTTAACTCCCTTCCAATATCATTCTATATTAGTAGAGGTGAAGATGATAATACCTCTAGGCTATATTCATCCTGAAACACAAAAAAAGCACACAGAAACAGAAGTAAACAATAAATTTCTGAAAAACGTAAGATTTGCTAAATAAATAACCTCAATTTTAGAATAACGACATAAAAAACACGTTTAATCGTGTCTAAATACTTACATGTACAGGTATATTATGGTAATTTCCAAATCAAAAACCTCAAACAATCACAAAAAGTCTTAAAATACTACAAATAAACCATTCACTCAGTATATACCTAATGCACTATTTACCAAAAATTACGCGTTTCGTGTGAACAGCTAATCAACGTGTGGCGCCGCCATAGGTAATTATTTGTCTCAATAAGTTGTAGCCCTAAAAAGGAACGATTTAAAAAAGAAAGGTTTTTAGTGACCCCTTAAATGTTCTAAATGCTGATCATCACGCTCTATGCATTGCTGAAGCATGGGTAGACAAACTTGCAGCTTCAATTTATTCTCTCGGTATTTTACGTAATGCATTACGAATCCGGTTTTTCATATCCCTCTGGTCGTAGGTTGAGTCTGAAAATCAAAACAAGTTAAGTCTGGTGATCACGCTGGCCATGGAAACAGACTTCATCTTCCAATCCATTGCTGTTGTAATACTGCCGGATACGGATACTCAAAATGTATCCGGATACTTTTAAAAAAAGTACGGATACTTTCAGTTAAAAATGTACTCGGATACAAGTATCCGGATACTTTTTTCGGATACTTTTTAGGATACTTTTAAAAGGGACCTAAATTGCTTGTATTAGAATTATGTAATATACTTAAGTACATGTATTTTTATTGTATGATATTAAAAAGAAAATGCATAAAATAATGGAAGGAAAAATCAAAAAGTACTCAAGATACAAGAAATAGTTGTTAGATGTGCTACCATATATGGTAAGAAGAGAGTATTGACATTAAATTTTGACTGAATCTAGTCAAGATGTCACTCTCTTCTTTTTTATCCCTTTCAGAGATTAATACAAAGTGAGTAAACCAGTAAGGAATTTTAATTTATTAGATTCGACATCCTAAGACCGGTTTCTGTCTTTCGACTTCATCAGTTAGCTATTGACTTGTACGAGTTTGGAATTTTTATTTATTGGATTCGAAAAGCCTAACTGATGAAGTCGAAAGACAGAAACCGGTCAGAGGATGTCGAATCTAATAAATTAAAATTCCTTACTGGTTTACTCACTTTGTATTAATCTCTGAATGGGATAAAAAAGAAGAGAGTGACATCTTGACTAGATTCAGTCAAAATTTAATGTCAATACTCTCTTCTTACCATAGATGGTAGCACATCTAAAAATGTTATCTTATAGCGGATATAGCTATTGACTTGTACGAGTTTGGAATTTTTATTTATTGGATTCGAAAAGCCTAACTGATGAAGTCGAAAGACAGAAACCGGTCTTAGGATGTCGAATCTAATAAATTAAAATTCCTTACTGGTTTACTCAAGAAATAGTTGGTTCACAAGTAGTTTATTACTTTTATAGAAACGTAGTTATAATTATAAATGAAATTAAAAACATATTAATAAACAAACGGCGATTTTCAGTAGTAATACCACAAGAGCAACGAAAATAATCGATTGTACTTCCGACTCACGAGACGTATTTTGTTAAACACTACGAGGTCGTAGCTCGAGTGGTGTTTTAAAGAAATACGTCGAATGAGGAGGATAGTATAAATATTATTTTCGTATGCTCTCGTGATATTCGATACGAATATACAACTGATCATACATTTAGCCAATGGCAATTGCTATTTTTACTTAGTTAGGTACCATGTATCGATAAGCGAATATACGCCTGACGACGTGGTATAATCGTTTTTGTAATTCGTATAATTACTTCTTGAAAAGGTTGTCATAGTAAAAATAATTATATAATTCGCTCTCGTGGTGTTTAGCGAAATACGTCTTTTGTCTCACTTCTGACTCTATTAAAACGTAAATCATAAATGATTTTTCCTAGTGATGGAATCATTTGAATGAAAAATAATCGATTATCCGAATTGGAGTATTAGAATAATAACCTGAATCAGGTTATTTGTATCAAATAAAATACGAATGATAATTCTAATGATCGATTCAAATGGTGTGTGAACTACTTTATTATAATACGGAAAAAATAATTTACGGGGGCACTAATAACCTTTCTTTTTTAAATCGGTCCTTTTTAGGGCCACAACTTACATAATAAAAGGAATTAATTAGTTCAAAAAATAAAAATTTAAGGGATTTCCATATAAAATTTTCTTTGGCCTAAATTTTAGGTTAGGAACAAGATATCGAGATGCGGTTTTCGGGAGCTTGTTTAGTCATCATTTAGCTACTTTTTCATGAAAAAGAAATTATACCAATGCATTAAAGTTTTTTGAGAAAATCATTTCTGTCGAACTGCCGAAAAAAAGCACTCCAGCGGCGACATCTGAAACTAACAAAACTTCACATATTATAGCATTTGTAGCCCAAGAATAGCTCTTTACAACTAGCTCAAGTTTTTTAAAATCGGCCCAGCCGTTTCGAATATACAGGGTGTTTTTTACCTAAACCTTTGAATACCACCACTTTATTTTTAGAGATACAGCAAACATTGTTAAACAAAAAAGTTTTAGATTATCCTCTACTTTAAAGATCAGGTTTTTTTTTGTTGGTTAATATAGCGGAATTCACAGAAACATCACTTTCTTAGATTCAAGATTGCAGTTACGCCCTCTAGGAGCCATTTCAGAAACTTGAAAATATTTTCCAGGTTTTTCTATTGGCCGTTTTAGTAATAACTTTTTTTGCCGCAAACCTCTACGATGGATAGTTTCCCAGATACAGTACCTCGCATTCTTATTTGACCCTGTACAACTTTTAAGAAGGGACGAAATATTAATTATAGAGCCAAACGTTTGTTTAGCTTTGAGGTTACAGTTTTAAAAATTACAAAGGATGGTCAGTAGAAACAAAAGTTAGAACTCTCTATATACTAAATATACATTTAAAATGCGGTACTATTACTATAGTCTATTTTTATGTATGAGAGAGTATTAAAATAATAAAGCGTTCGTAATCCATAGGCGTACCACTTCTTTTAGTAGACAGTTAAAATATTTTGTGAAGTTATACCTCGAGTATTTTCGTATGAAATAACCTTTGTATAAATATAATAAATATATCGGGTGTACACTTATATTTTCACCTAATTAACCTGCTTATAACTTCTAAGCAGCTGAAGGTAAAAAAGTGCAATTTTTTCTAAAATATTTTATTTTTCCACAAGGTATGTTAAGAACATTGTGTCAAACGGGTTATGTAGGTATAAGGGTTTAAACTTTGACTTTTAAACAACGTTACGTTCATAAATAATAATTTTAATATAAAAACTACTTCTTACCTACAAATCCAAATCAGAATCGAAATCAGAAGATGAACTGTCGCAACCAATATTTACAATGAGTGGCTCGATCATTTCATCAGTAATATTGTCCAACTTCCACATTTTCTCTTCTTCTTTAATCGTATGATTTACTGCCTTTTCCCAGTTTTCAGGCTTCACATTATTTACAGCATCCAAAAACAACTGTTTAACATCACTCATTTTAAAAGAATTATTTTTTCCTGAAACTTCTCCCTTTATCTGTGCCCATATCAGTTCAATCGGGTTTACTTCGCAATGATATGGTGGTAATCTAACCACCGTTATCCCACGATTTTTTGCAATTTCATCAATTTCATATTTTTTTAATTTCTCTTTAAAAAGGGAACACAAATGATACAGTTCTCTTCTCACAGATCCGGGATGGAACTTAATATTCTTTGAATTTAGCCAATTCTGTAAATCTTTTTTTAACCACTTGGTTGTGGGCATTTTTTCTGTAAGTCTCGAGTGATAACTTGCATTATCCATTACTATTATACAGTTCTGAGGAAGAAGATCTATCATTTGTTCGAACCACTCTTTAAAGACATCAGCATTCATGTCCTCATGGTAGTCACCGGTACGAGTAGATTCAAAAGTCAATAAACCACCTTTAACAAAACCGTTTGAACTACCGATGTGTACTATTATCAGTCTGCGCTCCTTTCCTGATGGTGGATTTAAACCAGTAGATAAATTATTTAAAAAAGCCTGTCTTCGACTTGTAACAGTTTCATCTTGCCAAAATTTATTTGGTGTATGTTTCTCGTTGATCCATGTTTCATCTAAATAAAATATATTTCTTCTTTGGTTTCTCATTTCTTTTATAGTCCTTAGGTAATTTCTTCTCCATACTACAATATCGCTTCTTTCTATTAAAATAGACTTTCTGGAATGCTTTTTCCATAGAAAACCTATTTCTTTTAAAAGTTTCCATAGTGTGCTTCGACTCATTTCAGGGTAATCCTTATCATCTCGAACCGTGGCAAGAACTTTGTCTACTGTCGGAAATTCTTTTCTAAAGAAGAACGCATGCACTTTCCTTCGAAGTCTTTCTTCCAAATGATTTTCTATTTGAAATTTTGGTTTTCCTGGAGCTTTACGTGCTGTTTGAAACTCGCCACATTTCTCTTCTTTAACAACTCTGTAAATCGTAGATTTCCCAACACCAAGCGTACTACTAACTAATTCCACTGTGTCATCAACACTTTTACATAAATGTTTGTCTGTAAATGATTTAAAACAATTAAATATTAATGTTTTTTCATTAACTGTTAAAGGACCGATTTTTTGTCGTTTACGCGGTACTTCCAAATTTTCCATGATCACACTAGAATTCACAATAGACTGCACACGGCACCTTGCATGTTGCAACTAAACGACATTTAGTAAGCTGTCAAGAATACACAACTGGACCTCCTTACTAAATGGAAAACCTACAATCGCATTTTCGGTGAAATTTGTTGGTAAGGGATTTATCTGCTTATAATTCGATTACTGTAAGAAATTCTTGGAATTAAAATAAAACAAAATTGGCAAATAGGTACTTATTGAAAATAATCTTAAGATACGGCTATGTTATCTTTAATACACAGGGCTTTTGGCCTGTCTAAACCTTTTTCTATTGTTCTGTACAGCTTATGGTTATAAAAGACCAATAAAAGACGCAAAACTTGTATTAGCTCAGGTACATTTATGACAATTTTAGGAAATATTTAGATTATTCCGTAAAAATATTTAAAATGACCGTACTAAGTTTTGCATTAGAAATGCTGTTTTATTACTCTCTCATACATAAAAATAGACCATAGTAATAGGATACAATCGTAAGTTGTAGGTATATAATCTTGCGCCAGTCTATGAAGGGCTTTAATCCCATTTCCACCAATAAATATGGAAACGTATCCGACCTAAGTATCAGTTTAATTGATGCAAATGAGCTTTTGCGTGCTTTGTTGGTATCTAATAAATAATTTTTTTTTGCAATCATTATTTTATTTATAATTGCCTATATTGACAGTTAAAAAACTATGCGTATGATACGCCCAACAACGGCCGATTTTATAAATAAAATAAAAGGGTAATCTAAATTTAGAGAGCTTCCTAAACATATAAGTATTCTATGACACATTTTTTCAGTTCACGGATGATTAAGGCTACTTTATACGTTAAACATGATAAACCATACTTTGCATTTCAAACTCATCAATTTTGATTTTCTGATGCGATGTTACCTAACTTTCTCTGCCCTCCGCTTTTTACTTTACCATAGGTAAAGTATTGTAATCGTAAAAAAAAAGTTCAGTTTACTCTTGAGAATTTTCAGATTTTCGCAATTATTATCGTTTCTATTAAGTTTATGTAAAAATATTAAGAGAAAAAATTTATTATAAATTAAATTTACTATAAATTTTGTTTCAAAACTTTTTCAGATTTTGTATTATAAGCGAGTTAAAAATAAAATATGGAATAACATCAAATACTATTAAACGAGCAAGGTTTGTATGTATGTGTGTGTGTGTGTGTTTGTGTGTCCAGAGGATCTCGAAATCCACTCGTCAGAATTCAATGAAACTTTCAGGGTAGACTAATTCCTATCTAAATCGGCAAAAAATGTAGGTCTCATGTCTGTGAAAATTCGATCTTCCGAGATATTTACAAGAAAAGTTAAGCTTTTAGTTTTATTTCCTAGCAACGGCACATAATAATAACTTGTTTCTATAGTAATATATACTATAAAGGATAGATGAGTACAGTAAAAGTGGGGATATAACGTCACATTCCATAGGCGTACTTTGGAAAATAAGTTTCTATAATATAAATAAGGTCACAGCATATAAAATATATATACGCACTTCGTAGATTAAATTTTGAAGTTATATTATTTACAAAAAATAAAAATAAACTTTATGCATCTGACACTTTAACACTGAACGAATTAAATTTAACCAATAAATAACAAGGAGGATTATATGTTGGGATTAAACTTTTTTTAATCTCTTGGCATTAAAAGTAACGCTTCAGTACATACCTAAACTCAAAGATTAAAAAAAAAGTTAGTTCAAGAATTATCTTTAAAAGTCACTGTCTTCACTAAAACTACTCGTATCACTATAATTGTCTTTTCTGAGGGGAGGATTATATGTTGGGATTAAACTTTTTTTAATCTCTTGGCATTAAAAGTAACGCTTCAGTACATACCTAAACTCAAAGATTAAAAAAAAGTTAGTTCAAGAACTATCTTTAAAAGTCACTGTCTTCACTAAAACTACTGGTATCACTATAATTGTCTTTTCCGAGGTTTATTATTATAGGTTCTATTAAATTTTCCATTGATATATCCACTTTCCTAAATTAATTTTCAACCTTTTTAACATTATCAATGCATTTTTCCCAATGTTCTCTATTTACATCTGAAACTGTCTTCAAAAACAAATTTCGCACATCAGGAAATTTAAATGTTGTATTGTTTTGAGAAACATAACCTTTTAATAATTGTGACCAGATCAGTTCAATGGGATTTAACTCTGCGTGGTAAGGAGGCAATCTGAGAATTTGAATCCCTTTTTCTCGGGCCATCTCATCTATAATATATTTTTTGAATTTGTTTTTACTAATAATTCTGCCTTCAAGGATTTAGGAGGACTGATAATATTTTTAGAATGAAGCCATTTTGAAATATATATTAGGTAATACAAAATTCCTAATCAATTAAAATACATACGATACGGCTATGAATAAATAAAGTCTGACTTATCTGTCAAAAAACAGGTAAAAACCATGGATACAAGATTCAATCTAGACAAAAACTATATTAGGCCGATCAGATGTATTAAAATTTAAAGGCCTGTCCGCCGTGACTATTCACGATGATCAAGCGTCAGTAGATGTTGCCCTAAAAGGGTGAAATCTCCAGAAACTAGGCAACTTTTAATGCATTTAACTAACCTTTGTGACAAGCAGTTGATAAACGTCAACAACAGCTGTAGCCAATTGAAAATTAACACTGACAGCTTTTTTAATTTTCCCGCCTACTTTCAAGCCAATCGCCAATCAACTTTTTATTTATTTCCCTTTCAGTAGTTCAAGTAGATGTCGCCCACTCCGTGATTTTCGCGAATTAATTAATAATTTGTCAGGTTATAAATATACTTAAATTATATACTCATTGGGCTGCTTAAAAATGTAGATTTGAATATTAAGAGCGAAGCTCGGTGACTAGATATTAGTTGCATAATAGCGCAAGCGCAGTAGAAGTGTTTAGTTTCATGGAGACAATTGTACGCTCTTGCCAGGCATGGCCTGCCTTAAATATGTACGAGTAATTGGATTATGAGCCCGTAGGGCCGTTGAAGTATGGTAAAGTCATGTGCATGGCCACATCCGATTTTTTTACAAGCTGAAAAAAGCAACATTTTCTCCAATTCGGTGAAATCATTGTAAATGGCACAAGAATTACATTACAATATTCTCTAATTCTAGAATAATAATAGTCGGGATGAAGTTATATACAGGGTGTCCCGTTGGTAAATAAAAACTGAGATATTTTAAAGGTAGGTGAGTTAATATGTTTCAAATTTTCCTAAAGCCGAAAATGGATTTTCATATCTCTCTCAATAATTCAGTACATTATTCTGTATGTCAAAAATGGAAAAATATACTAAGCGATTCAAAAGTTCTGGCCAAACGAATCATCATCATCATCATCATTGCCGTTCAATCCCCTAGGATTATGGCATCGCTTATAGCGTTTTAAATCCATTTAATGAGGTGGATTATTTCTCACTTTCCCATTATAGATTATAGCTTCTCATGTGTCTTCGCTGCCGTTCTTATTTTTTTCCAATCTTTTCTGTTTTTACATGTTATGATCCAATCTTTTATATTCAGTATTTTAATATCTTCCTTTACTTCTTCGAGCCATTTTTTCCTTGGTCTTCCGCTGTGTCTTGTCCCCAGTGGAGTCCAGTTTGTTATCCTTCTAATCGTGTCTGTGGGTTTCCGTCGCATTATATGTCCAAGCCATTCCAAACGCAAAGCCTTGATGTGTCTTATTATATTTTCCCTTCCTAGTTCTTTTTCAATTTCTGCATTTCTTTTTCGTCTTCTTTCTCCTTCCTCCTTTATACCTGGACCTAGTATTGTCCTCATAATCTTTCTTTCCGGTATTTTCAAGACTTCCTTTTCCTATTTAGTCATTACCACAGTTTCCATAGCGTATGTAATCGTTGGTCTTATTAATGTTTTATATTTATTTTTGTCCTTTTACTAAATTTTTTGTTTTTCAGTATCTTTCTGTTTATTCCTAGACCTTGGTTTCCTTTGAGGATTCTTTCCTTGACTTTTTCTCCGCTTACTAATCCAGTCGTCATCCCTAAATAGTTGAAGGTGGTTACCCTTCCGACCAAATGCGAATTTACGGGGGGTACATGGGGTAATTCCCCCCCCCCCCATGATTATAATTTATAAAAAAAATTATAAAACGTAATACACACAAAACTGTTTTACATAATAAAGAAAGTGGTGCTTCTTATAACTTATTTTACTAGACTTTTAATAAAAGTATTTTTTTTTGTTTTAACCATTTCTAAGTACTTTCCTAGTCTTTTTGTGATTATAATTTAGTATTAATAAAGTTTTTTTTAAACATGTTGTCTTTAGTCCAAGAAATGAAGTAAAATCATTGAGCAGAAACAGATCGATTTGAAATTTTTTGCAAAGGTGTTTAGTTCAGAAGTAGAAAACTTTCGATAGTGGCGTTTTTTTCATCAAAAAGTGAGGTAAAAAAAGAAAATAAACTTGCGCAATCCATAAATTATCATTTGTTAATGAAATACTGTTAAATACAATTTTTCATGAAAATAAACCCCTCCCGAGTTATAGGGCGTAGAAAATTACGATTTTTACTATAAAAATCGTACATTTCTAAAAGTTTTTTTTAAATATAACCGAAAATCTGATATTATTACGTAAAAATTGATATGAACTAATTTTATGGCCTTGAGCTAATAATTGAAATTATTTTTTTTATGGTGGTAAATATATTTTTGTTTCATATTTATGTGGTACAAAATTTGAAAAGTTAGAGAACCGCTGTTCTAGCGTAAATGTCTGAAAAAATATGACTTCCACAAAAAAATGTATATAACATCTTAATCTTAAGAAGAAAAGTTATGGACAAAATAAGTTTTTTTAATTTTTTTTACGCCATTTTTTTAGCACCATCTAGACTGTGGTATTTGAAAAAAAATCCTTTTGTTACATAAAACGTAACATATGTTTCTACAATTGTCCAGTAATTTTTAGTCCTGTGGGATAATTATTTTTTAAGTTTTGGTCTGTTAAAGTTGAGACATTTTCAATTTTTGGTCACTAGCGTGAAAAGTATTGTTTTTAGAAAAAAATTTAAACAGACAAACTTTGAGCAAATGTTCTTCCGAATAATTTCCATTTTTCCCCTTTGATTTGACCTGGCTCAGAAAATTGCGTAGTCAAACCGAGTTTTTCCTGAACATCCAGAACCGTTTAACATAAGCAGAAAAAAAGTTATGGACAAAATAAATTTTTTTCAATTTTTTTTTTCGCCATTTTCTTAGCGCCATCTAGACTGTGGTATTTGACAAAAAAAATCCTTTTTGCAGAAGGTCGTAACATATGTTTTTACAATTATCTAGTAATTTTTAGCCCTATGGATAATTATTTTTTAAGTTTTGGTCTGTTAAAGTTGAGCTAAATTTTTGTTTTTTGGTCAATACCGTGAAAAGTATTGATTTTTGAAAAAAAATTAAAGAGACAAGACTTTGAGCAAATGTTCTTCCGAATAATTACCATTTTTTTTTTTATCTTTGCATTTATAACCGTCAATGTCATTTTTTCGGGTCAAGTATTGAAAAACCGGTCATTCCAATGAAAAAGTTTTTCATAACATGATATTTCGGCGATATCCTAGGCTTTAAAATTGATTATTGTACATTATTTAATATTATCAGCCAAAAAAAGTTACGGGCAAAATACATTTTTTTTAGAAATGTACGATTGTTGTGGTGAAAATCGTAATTTTCTGCGCACTATAACTCGGGAGGGAACATTAATTCATTAAAAAAGGTAATTTATCAATTGCGATTTTTTTTTTCTTTTTTTCACAACCCCCCTGCCCCCACTCAAAACGCAACTAACGAAAGTTTTCTACTTCTGGACACCTTTCCTAGCAATTTGCAAAAAATTTAAGTCGATCTGATCAGTTACTAGTTTCTGCTCGATATTACAAAAAAAATTACTAGCTTTCTTGGACTACTTGGTAAGTTTTACCCCTCCCGTAAAAGAAAGCTAAATGCGCCCTTGCTTTCGACTTTATGCTTTTGCACTTCTAGATATTCTTGTGGTTGGTATTTTCTCTCTTCCTATTCGCATATATTTAGTTTTGTTTTCGTTTATTTCTAAGCCTAGTTCTTTCGCTTCTTTTGTCCAGTTCTTCTTCTTTTTTTAGATCTTTTTCTTTTGTTGTTATTATTGTCAGATCATCGGCATACGCTGTAACTTGTATTTGGTCTGTTATTACGTTTCTATTGTTTAGATTTGCTTTTCTTAGTATACTTTCGAGAGCTAAGTTAAATAATGTTGTTGAAATGGAATCCCCTTGCTTTACCCTTTTATTTACGTTGAACTCTTCTGTGGTGTTTCCCTGAAATCTCAGTTTTTTTGGTATACCCAGTGTTTTTAATTTCTTCAACATCTTTAGTCTATTGATGCTATCAAAACGAACAATTAAGCATAATTGATAAAACACCCTGTTACTCCGTTATGGAAGCCAAGAGACCCATTATACAGGGTGTTTCATTGGGAGAGGGTAATATTTTAACAGGGGATAGGAGTGACAGGTGATTCCAAATAACCCATATTTTATGGGTCTATGGTCCCTTATAGCTGAGTTTTGTTCATTTTGGTCATTTCTTCATTGCCTCCTGTGCTTTTAACCACTCTGTATAATTTTATAATATTTGGTACACGTACTCTATGTGTCTTAACAAATTAATTGAGATATTATTAATATTGAAAATACATGCCCGGCTTCACTAAAAATTGACAAATTCGTTCCACTCATAAACAACACCCTGTATGTTAAATTTTCAAAAATATTTTACCGTATCTAAAAAGAGGACAAAAAATTGAATTTAATGATATACTTTTTATTTTTGCACATATGATTTTACTACTCATAAATTGTTAGGATCTTTTATATTTTTGGGACACCAACGTGCTTAATTAATCCTATTAAGTTGTAATCAATAGTATTTGTCCTAATTAACTATTTTGTTTAAAAGTATGTTATACCAAACATTTTTATCGTCATCTAGGCCTATAAAAACAGATAGACAGGACTGAACTAGGAACTAAATATCACATTAGATTTAGCTAGACATCAGGCAATTTATTTTTTTTAACCTTCCTTATGAAAAATTGTGTATTTTAGAGTAGGAGAGTTAAAGAATCTAAAATCTAATTTTTGTAAAGGATAAAAGTACTTGAAAACGCGTTCTTTATTTAATTAAGTAAGTTTGGTAATAAGCTATTTGTGAAATTTAATAGTAATAATATGAAAACATAAATAATTACAAAATCTAGAATTGTGTCAATCTATTTTTATTTAAGTTTTCACAAGATTATTTTAAAAATGCCACATCAATTTTCTAATGAAGAATATACATATATGGTTTTTGTGACGGGAATGGTCTGGACGCAAGCAGGGAATATCAAATCGAACAGTACCAAATTATGAAACGTTTTCAAGAACGTTTCGGTACATGAGAGAACATGGTATTAGGCTAATTGTACGGGATTTTTTTTAAATGAAAATTTTCCTAATAGGTGGATACGCTGAGGTGGTCCTATACATTGGCCTTCAAGATCACCGGACTTTAATCCCGTCGATTACCATATTTGGAGACATTTAAAGTCCAAAGTTTACTCATCTCAAATAAATACCCAGGAAGAACTGATTGAAAGAATAGTAAACGCCTGCTAAGAGGTTAAAAATAACGAAAACATCATTCGAAAATCTGTAAACCAAATTATAAAGCGAGCAACAACGTGCATTCAACAGTATGGGGGTCATTTCGAACAATTATTATAATTTGTTTAAACTTGTTTTTTTTCTAGTCTTTTAAGTGTTGTGTAATTTTTTAATTTTGTTTATAATTTAATTAGATATTATTTAACTAAAAATTATTTTTATTTATTCGGCTCATGTGTTGTTGACGTATCTATTTAATTTCACAAATAGTATAACGTATTCCCAACTTTAAATAATGTCGCGTCACATTCACAATGCTTTTTACTTTTATCATTAACAAACATTTGATTATAGTTTCTTTTACTCTTCTACTCCAAACTACACAATTTTTCATAAGGAAATAAATAAAATGCGTGATCTATAGCTAATTCTAATGTGACGTTTAGTTCCAGTACGGTCCTGTAAATCTGTTTGCATAGGCCTAGATGCCGATAAAAATTTTTGGTTTAACATACTTTTAAACAAAATAGTTAATTAGGCCAAATATAAAATGTCCTAACAATTTATGAGTAGTAAAATCATATGTGCAAAAATAAAAAGTATATCATTAAATTCA
This sequence comes from Crepidodera aurea, assembly GCA_949320105.2. NCBI lineage: Eukaryota > Metazoa > Arthropoda > Insecta > Coleoptera > Chrysomelidae > Crepidodera > Crepidodera aurea. The sequence continues at coordinate 4,681,076 of OX439480.2, forward strand.
ATTTTTTGTCCTCTTTTTAGATACGGTAAAATATTTTTGAAAATTTAACATACAGGGTGTTGTTTATGAGTGGAACGAATTTGTCAATTTTTAGTGAAGCCGGACCTGTATTTTCAATATTAATATCTCAATTAATTTGTTAAGACACATAGAGTATGTGTTCCAAATATTATAAAATTATACAGAGTGGTTAAAAGCACAGAAGGCAATGAAGAAATGACCAAAATGAACAAAACACTCTGTATCTCAGCTATAAGGGACCGTAGACCCGTAAAATATGGGTTATTTGGAATCACCTCAGTTACTCCTATCCACTGTTAAAATATTACCCTCTCCCAATGAAACACCCTGTATATGGTTTATTTAGAATTCCCTTTGTGAACTCTACGTACCTTTAAAATATCTCCGTTTACCAACGGGACATCCAGTATAAATATGATACTATTTTTAGAGATAGCTGATTAATGGAGCTGCGAGAAAAGAGTATGAGGCCACAAACCATTCATCCCAATTCATGCTGGGTAAGATATATTCACTGACCGCATCTATTCAAAGTGTCACTCTTTTCTACGGGACGAAACGACGAAACGAAAAATAAGTGAAAAACGAGTTTTGAACTTGATTTATTAGATTCGACATCAAAAACAATCATCCTCCTAGCTTTGTCATTGATTATATCTTACCCATATAAATTGGAATCAATGGTTTGTTGCCTATATTTTTTTACAGATTCTTGTATCTTTGTAGTTTAAAAAATCTTAGATTAAAGTATTTAGTTGATGAATGTACCAAAATCATCAAGTATTTAACTTCCATAGTTAATGAACCATGCCAGTTGACCGACGCCGATAGTCGGGGTTAACCTTACCTCCTTTTTGTTTTGTAATACAAGCACATTTTACAACAAAGTCTCATCTGCTGAAATCTAAATGATAAAAGTGTTTTTTCATCACTTCCAGACACCCTAAACATTTCCGTCCTTTTTTTACGAGCACACCTACCAAAGTTTTTTCATTGCTAAAGGGAAACAGCTTTCTGAATGATTTATTTTTAAGGGTGCCTTTACTAAAACATCTTGAAAACGGATGTCACTATTTTTGGTAATAGTAAGAGTGCTATGGCAAATACTGGTAAAAGAGCCGGAAATAACATTACAAGTACCATTCTTTTTAATAAAGATAAAGTTAAGAAAAAATATAATTACAATGTAATGTTCAAAAATGTATTTATTTCAAAACAAACAGATCAAAACCCTCATGTTCACATGTAAATCTCCATAAGGAATTTTAAGGTCCAATATGGCAATTTTCGTCCACATCAAGGTCACGCTGAGTAACGTTGGTGTGTGATAACGTCGTAGTATGGTTAAGGGTTAGGCTTAAGGGGTAAAGGGGGATGGGTAGGCCTAAGGGGTAAGTGGCCCCCCTTAGTTTATATCTTGGCTATTAGTGGTCCGATTTGAATGCGAAAAAAGCTATTGTAGTATGCAGATTAATTAAGTAAACAAAAATCTTGCGCAGTAGCGTTGTCAAAAGGACCTTAGTCAATATCTCGGGTATTATTGGTCCGATATGAATGGGGAAAACGCCATAGTAGAATACGGATGAGCAGATTAAACAAAAATCATGAGCGTTGTCAAAAGGGCCTTATCTCGCTTATTATTGGGCTGATTTGAATGGGAAAACGCCATTGTAGTGTACTAGGGGTTGTATAGGTAAACAAAAATCATGCGCAGAGATAGGAAGATTTTTGTTTATGTACAGAAGACAAAAAAGTCTGTAGACAAAAGTTCCTAGTGAGCGGCTAGCCTTAGTGTTCTCTTCTTGGGGTTGCCACAAAAAAACTTTTCTTTGTTGCCTTTGAATCAGCTGTTTCCAAGTGAAAAATCGCTATTCAACGTTTCTCGGTTTCAGTTCATACGACACCCAATTTACTTGTTTTTGAGTCATTCCCATGTCTTTCAATCGCACGGAAACGGCCTGTTGAGTCAGTCCCAGTAATTTCGCAAGCTCTTCTTGCGTTTGATTCTGATGTTCTTCGGCAAGTGAAAAAGGTATGTGAAATATCAGAATTTTGTGAGTATAAATTTACTCTTTTGATAAGTAATAATAATAATAATAATAATATGTCTTTATTAACCCACAATTTACAATTTAGAAAAATAACATTAAAAATTAATACAGGGCGTTTCATAGTTAAACCGACATACGTTAACTGTAAATAGAGGCTAAGTAGGTGATTCCAAATAACCTTGGTTAATGGGTCTAAGGCCTTTAATAACCGAGATACGGGGTGTTTCATCCATTTCGGCCAAGCCGTAACTTTAGAACCACCCTGTAGATTTGTCTCAAACTTGGTACAGGTATAGTGTGTTAATAGCCTAATCCTATAGTGTAAGAACTACAATTAAAATCCAGATCCAGATTAAGAAGAATTTGCAAAATTTGAAAATCCCCAAAACAACACCCTGTATTTCCGATTTTTTAAAATTGGGATGGATATTTGAAAAGAACGGAAAAAAATGAGTTAAAGTGAAAATTTTGTGCACATCCCATTCTACTACTGGAGTTTTAACGCCAAATTACATCAAATGCATTTTTTTTCATTTTCACAAGCAGTATCTTTCGAAATACCTGGTAGATTTCTTTTATATTTGGTACAGGTATCATTTTTTAGTAGCCCAATCGTATAATGTAAGGACTATACTACAGTTAAAATGCAGATACGGATTAAGAAAAATTTGTAAAATTTGAAAAACCCCAACGCAACCGTCTGTACATCAGATATTTTTTAAATTGGATCAGACATTCGAAACGAATATAAAAAACTGAGATATTCTGACATATTTTTATAAATGCATATCTCGTTCTACATATTACTAAACTTTTAAAGTAAATTCAATTAATGCAATACATACTGTCATTTTCATAAGCCATAACTTTGGAAACACCCTGTAGATTTCTTTAATACTTGGTACAGGTAGATTGTTTAAATAGCCCAATCGTACCATACAAGAATTAAAGTTAAAATCCAGATCTGGATTAAGAAAAATTTGTAAAAGTTGATAATCTCTAATATAGCACCCTGTATATCAGATTCTTTAAAATGTAATCGGATATCTATTTGAAAAAAAAAAGAAAAAAGATGTGTTATTGCCGAAGCTTACTTTTGTATCCGGAATTAATCCGAAAAATTAAATCTGTATTTTTTGTTTGTAGAACGCTCTTGTGCACTTATAAAAAGATTTTTTTTTAAATAGGTATCCGATTATATTTAAAAAAATCTGATATACAGGATGCTATTTTAGAGATTACCAACTTTTACAAATTTTTCTTAATCCAGATCTGAATTTTAACTTTAATTCTTGTATGGTACGATTGGGCTATTTAAACAATCTACCTGTACCAAGTATTAAAGAAATCTACAGGGTGTTTCCAAAGTTATGGCTTATGAAAATGACGGTATGTATTGCATTAATTGAATTTACTTTAAAAGTTTAGTAATATGTAGAACGAGATATGCATTTATAAAAATATGTCAGAATATCTGTTTTTTCCAGTCGTTTCGAATGTCTGATCCAATTTAAAAAATATCTGATGTACAGCGTGTTGCGTTGGGGTTTTTCAAATTTTACAAATTTTTCATAATCCGTATCTGCATTTTAAATAAAGTATAGTCCTTACTTTATACGATTGGGCTACTAAAAAATGATACCTAGACCAAATATGAAAGAAATCTACCAGGTATTTAGAAAGTTACTGCTTGTGAAAATGAAAAAAATGGATTTAATGTAATTTGACGTTAAAACTCCAGTAGTAGAATGGGATGTGCACTTAAAAAAAATTTTCACTTTAACTCATTTTTTCCGTTCTTTTCAAATATCCATCTCAATTTTAAAAAATCTGATATACAGGGTGCTGTTTTGGGGATTTTCAAATTTTGCAAATTCTTCTTAATCCGGATCTGGATTTTAATTATAGTTCTTACACTATAGGATTGGGCTATTAACACACTATACCTGTACCAAGTACGAGATAAATCTACAGGGTGGTTCTAAAGTTACGGCTTATCAAAATATTGGCCGAAATGGATGAAACACCCCGTATCTCGGTTATTAAAGGCGTTAGACCCATTAATCAAGGTTATTTGGAATCACCTACGTACCCTCTATTTACCGTTAACGTATGTCGGTTTAACTATGAAACATCCTGTATATTATAATAATATTGTAAAATAAGTTAATAGGCGCAAGATCTGCTTAGATGTTCTTCCTCAAGAGCCCTATATTTTCTTTTTAGTTAAAGAAAACGGTTTCACGCTACACATAAGCGTACTAAAGGCAAGAAAAACAAAAAAATAAAAAAAAATTATTTTCTATTTCCTAATTTCTATGCCATTTACTTTGCTCATTAAATAAATGCGTAAACATTACTTTTTTGAATGAATTTATATTTAATGTTTTCATGTTCTTGTTTAACTCATTATAATTATTTGCCAAATGAAATCGAAAGGATCTCTCAAACACAACCGTTCTATGTTGAGGTATAGTTATAATGTCTTTCTGTCTAATATTTATGTTGTGAACATCAGATCTATATCTAATTTTGTCAGAAAGATATGGAGGTATAGTTCTTCCATTCTCAATTGCAGAAATATAAAACCAAGTTCCTTTGTCGGCATTGGCGGCTTGTCGGCACATGTACAAGCCGCCAAAGCCGATCAAAGCAACTTACCGCCACATCTGGGAATTTTGTTTTTAAATTTATGCAATTGAAAATGGAAGAACTATATGTACACCTTTAGATATAATTTTATGCAAGAGTGATAATGAATGTAGTTTTCTCCTGTTAGCCATATACAACCAATGATTACGAGTCAGAGTATGATTGATTCTGTCATATTTCCTAATTCCAAATATAAACCGTAGACATGAGTTTTGGAGTTTTTGTAATCTGTTTTTATAAACAACTGTTAAACAGGGATCGTATACATAGTCACAATGATTTGCAAGTGACAATACTATTGCATCGCAAAGATTTCTTTTCATTTCAACACTTAGGATATGTCTGTTTGGGTATAGATTTTTTAGGTTAGCATAAGCATGTTGCAATATATAATCAATCAATCAGTCAATTATGACTCCTAAATTTTTACTTTTTTCAACAGCATTTAACTTATCGTTACCTATTTTAATGATAAGATCATTCGGAGTTAGATTTCCAAATAATATAACGTTGGACTTAGACGTATTGATTATTAAGTCATGGTTCTTTGACACGTGAATAAGACATCATTTATTAACTCTTCTGATTGCTTTATACTTAAGTAACGTCGGCGTACATATGGCTTTTTATACATAGAATATAATAACGGACCAAGAATTGTTCCTTGCGGAACTCCTCTGTTGATGCACCCCTTAATAGAAAGCCCCTGATATATTACCTGTTGTGTTGGGTCTCTAAAATAGTTATGAAATAGTTCTACAGCTGAATTACTTATGCCTAAGTGTAGGAATAATATAAAAAGGAATTAGTTTGTCTCCAAACGTTTAAAAGACATTGGCTCTTCCCCTAATGTCTGTTTTTTATCCCACGACGATTAAGACAAGTAATATATCAGAATTGGGCAGTAGTAGAGAATTATAATTTTGGGGGTGTAAATTAGAGCAAATGTTGCATCCTTTCTTGTTATTGTGTTACCCAATGAGGTATTTGTTTTTGGTCACGTGACGTCGCATTCAAAATTATTAATGGGACAACCTGTATATTTGTGCCTTTCTGTGTTCCTCCCGATAAAACAATTCCAACAAACTAGCACACTTGGGGTCTAAAGTGATTAATTCAAGAGCTACAGGTACTTAAAGGTTGTAAGTTAAAAAATTAATAATTGAATCCTCTGTAATTTTCGGCAATCTTACATTCGAACGTATTGATTAAGACAAATCAATATTATAATTTTTAATAAAAATTCAAATTAACTGTCACAAAAAAAACTTACAATCTTAAAGGAGATGTTCAAATTGATGCCCATCTTCGTAAATGCATTTCTCAAATCTTGAAATCGGTTACATACTGCCCTAATCATTTCCGGTGTCACAGTTCTACAAGCATCGAGATTTTTCTTTTCAAATCGTCTAAATCTCTAGACGGAGTTACATAAACGATACCTTTAAGAAGGAAGAAATCTAACGGTGTCAGGTCTGGAGATCTTGGAGGCCAGTAAATAGTACCGTTTCGTCCAATCCAGCGTTCTGGAAATATCATGTCCAGATAATTTCTCACTCTACGATCAAAATGTGGAGTTGCACCATCTTGCTGCCACCACATTGTATTTCTTTCATTCAATGGAATGTCTTCAAGTAGGTCTGGAAGTATATTTTGTAAAAAATTTAGGTCCCGTTAGTATACCAGCATAAAAGTACGGGCCAATCAAACACCCATTGAATAGGCCACACCAAACATTTCCCCCCCAAATTCTCTGAAATCGGGTTTCCTTCACCCATTTTGGATTTTCTGCAGACCAGTAATGGCAATTATGTCGATTGACGATTCCGTTATTATGAAATCACCACAGAATTTTATCCAAAAAAGATAACTCATCGTCTAACCGTACATGCATATCTGCAATAAATGTACATCGTAGATCAAAATCTTGAGGATTCAGACCTTGCACCAAATGTATCTTAAGGGGTGATACTTACGATTTTTTAATATCCTGATAGTTGATTTGCTGATACCAAGTTCAGATCCCAAATGTCGAATGGATGTATGAGGATATGCTTGTAAATATGCTAAAGTATTAATTACATTGTCATCAGTTTGTACAGACATTGTCCTAGGTGTTTCTACTTTGGCTTTCCCACTGGGAAGAGAATTATTGCGTAATTCTTGTTCCACATATCTAAATGTATCTTTACCAGGCATTCGGCGATTAGGATAACGAGTTCTGTATAAATCTCTAGCTCTTCTACAATTTCTTTCACATTCACCATAAATAAGAAGCATATCAACATATTCACTAGCCGTATAAAGAAAAGGCATGTTGACTTACCGTTTAACAACTTAAAAATAACTAGTCTGACAGTTATTGGCACTTTTGTCATTATCATGGCAAACTTGACAATAGGCAGTCTTTTTTATAAGATTTGCTATGCTACTTTTTAATCGATATTTAATAGGGAAACAAGTTTTTGTGGAAAAAACACAATTCTATGTAATTTTACTCCATGATATACAGGTCGTTTCATTATTAACTTTCAATTATTATTAAAAATTATAATATTGGTTTGCCTTAATCATTACGTACGATATAAGATTGCCGAAAATTACAGGGGATTCAATTATTAATTTTTTAACTTACAATCCTTTAAGTACCTGTAGCTCTTCAATTAATCACTTTAGACCCCAAGCGTGCTAGTTTGTTGGAATTGTTTTACGGGAGGAACACAGAAAGGCACAAATATACAGGTTGTCCCATTAATAATTTTGAATGCGACGTCACGTGACCAAAAACAAATATCTCATTGGGTAACACAATAACAAGAAAAGATGCAACATTTGCTCTAATTTACACCCCCAAAATTATAATTCTCTACTACTGCCCAATTCTAATATATTGTCTTAATCGTCGTGGGACACCCTGTATAAAAAAATACCTTGTAAAATAATTGATAATATTTCCACAATACGGTGATAAAATATGCAATCAATTCATTTTTATACTAGGATCAGATAACAAAGAAAATCGTCATCTACTGTACAGAAATAAACAATTATAGAGAAACTGGCTGGATTAGTTAAAACAAATATTTGCATCCAGGAAGTTGATAAGGTTTAGAATGTTATTCAGTTTTATAATCATAATTAAAGAATACTTGCAAAATTATGAAGGTCGTCGTAGCAGGCACGTAGGCATTTAAATATATCTGCTTACTAGTACTTTATTAAAAAAGTGTCTCCATTGCCGGCGCATAGTTTTTTTTGGTTGGTTAAGGAAGCGGAATTTTATGTATAGTTTAAAATACCATACCACACCCCTTCACAGCTTTTGTATTATTACGACGTTACGCATATTGAAACGAAATGTCAAAGTTTTTCTAAATTTTATTGACTACCAAAAATGAATTGTCGAAAATTGTAAATTATAATGACTAATCAACACTCAGACTCATTCACTCATTAAAACTAATATTAAAACTATTAAACAATAAAAGAATCCGACAAAATTACTCTATAACTAACACTAAAACTACCTTTGAACTGGGAATTTAAAGTCCTTCCTCTTCTTATCAAATTTTACTTCTTGTCTTCACGCCTTAACAAACTCTTCACTCAACAAACCTTACATGTACCATAATATTAATTATCAATACACCATACTATAACATTTTCTTCATCAATACAACTTTCTACAATTTATTCTTTTTTCCTTCCTCAAACCTTTTAACTTCAAAAAATTAAACCTTTGACATTCCCCTTTTTCTTTCTATCAAACTCCCCAAAAATCACCTGTCACTATTTTTTTTTGTTGCCTGGTTACCTTCCTTTTAATATACCAGGTGATTATTTCATTGCAATATAAATAAATAGAAGAACTAATAGTATGTTACCTTCCTTTTAATATACCAGGTGATTATTTCATTGCAATATAAATAAATAGAAGAACTAATAGTATGTTTAATAAATCCATACCTGCTAAAAGCCTCCGGATCCGCCACTGATATATGGCCGCTTCTCTCTACACAAATTGGTAAGTGAGTAGGGTCAGCATTGCTTCTATTGCCAGATATCGCTAAGAAAGCATTTGCAATTTGCAATTTGCAACTTGCTTCCTGCTAAAAAGACAATGGATCTAGATATATGTTTCAAAGTTTCAAAATAATGGAATATTTAATTAAATAATGGAGTGTATTTTGTGAGCCAATGGATTTTCTACCAGTCCTAAACGCTTATTTTACTGCTTATAATATTTACCTGTTGTATAATAGCTACACCGCTGTCTAAAAAATATATTCTCCAAAACGAATGATCTCACTTTACCGCATAATTTCTTTAAACATTTTAATTTATTTAGAATGGCATATAAAAACGTTTTCTTTTATTATTTAACTTTGTATAATCGAAAGCAGTTCGCAGAAAATAGATTGGTATTTACTAAATTATACATACTCATAAACTAGTGTTTACTAGATTATTTTACAAAGCACATGATGAATTAAGCTGATAGGTAACCTTGAATTCTAAAATCAAATATATCCTATATCCTAATTTTTTGCTGTGCTAGTTCAATTTTGAAAAGAAAACCTGTAGAAACTGTATACTGGATACCACATTGACGTTTCCGATTTGTTCAATTATATACCATTTCTGCTTTTGTTTTGTTGCTGAGCTAAGACCATGGGCGGATCCAGGGGGGGGGAGTGTTGTGGGGCTGCAGTCCCCCTTTAGGTCAAGTTTTTAATTTAAAGAAAAATTACAAGAAGTCGAGAGGTCCTTTTCAACCCTTCGAAGGTTGAAGGATTGGATGGGAACAACCATGAGAGAGGATAGACTTGTAACGGTCCCTCCGCTGAGCAGGGGATATTCCATATCCCTCCCAGGTGAAAGCCCCCACTTGAAAATCGGCTGGGTCCGCCCATGGCTTAAAGACAGTACGTGGTTCCGATGAAGTCGACATGACAATGATACGAAAATGTTGCTGTTGTATGAAATTTGTACTTAGTCATTAGACTTAAGATAGCCAACTGCGTCTGTATAGATTATCGATGCTACTAAGAACATCAAGTTAGTTTAATATTGTCCACGACTTTTACGCGACTAAATACTTAGCAGCCAACTAGGACTGTATCTATAACTGTACTTAAAAAAATGGCAACTCATTGATAGATCCCAAATTAACTGTAATCTATACCTTTAGTTGTGGGAAAATCATAACACCAATGCAACTAGTTGTAAAAGTATAGTGTCACGCATTGAACTGAATCAGGGGCGCGCGCTATCTGTTTGACCAAAATCAACAAAAGTTAAAACAAGATTTTAAAAAAATGCTAATATGTTAAAGGAGGGTATAGAGAAGATAGAGAGGAAATTTGAAGAATTTTAAAGCAAACAGAAATTGACAGAACAGAAAATAATGGAACAGGATAAGAGAATAGGAGAAATGGTGAAGGAGATAATAAAAACGAACACATACCATAATTTGATAAACAATGGAGTAATGAAATTAGAAGAAAATATCAAGGAAGGGTTTAATAACCAATATTGTTATTGTAAAGGAAGAAAATTTAAGAACAAGAAAGGAAATCAAAGAAAAATGTAAGATATTAGAGGGAAAAATAGAATCTAATATAGAATACGTGAGAAAGGAATACAGAAGTGAATATCAAAATATGAAGAGGGATATGCAAATTGACCAAAGTGAGTTAAATATAATTATAGGAATTTTATTAAACTCACAAATTTTTTTAAATTAAAATATCCTTTTCTTTTACTATTCTATTTAGCATTCGTTGTCTTAAAAATAAAAAAAATAATAAATTCGAGATCGGTTCAACCCAGCGACTTAAAATATTATAAAAAAGTATCTGAACACAAGCGACTTTCTATGGATTTATAGCATTCATTGTGATTTTTTTTGTTGAAACGTGATGAATTAAGGCAGTCAAGATTTTAAATAGCATGACAAAGTTACTAAAATCGGTACCAGGACTTTCTCCATTAATTTCTCAAATTATTCTTTCGTAGTAATATTTTTGGGATTTTACACCTTTATTTCAAAGTAACCTTGAGGTGAAGTTGTGTCACACTATAATAATAAATATAAAAGACGAGCATGTGCTTGGCTCCAAGCAATAATATTTAAATTCAAATGTATTAGCTGTCTTTAACATAATTTCGTGAGTAGATTAAATGAAAATTATGTTTTAGTTTCTTATTATCATATATCTGTCACGAAAATATGATTGTGTTTTAGTTTAACAATCTTATCATTTTTTACAAATCGAAGTTATTTTATACATCACTATTTCTTATTGGTAATAATACAACTGGACCATGTCATTGATAGGAAGCATACAAAATGAATCATGAATGTGAGAATCCTTAGAAGCGCTAACATAAGCTCTGATCATCATTTCTCACTTCTAAAGATCTTCTCTTAATCTCTTCACAAGAACCCCGGCTGCTAATCCTATGGTCTATTTTTATGTATGAGAGAGTAATAAAACAGCATTTCTAATGCAAAACTTAGTACGGTCATTTTAAATATTTTTACGGAATAATCTAAATATTTCCTAAAATTGTCATAAATGTACCTGAGCTAATACAAGTTTTGGGTCTTTTATTGGTCTTTTATAACCATAAGCTGTACAGAACAATAGAAAAAGCCCTGTGTATTAAAGATAACATAGCCGTATCTTAAGATTATTTTCAATAAGTACCTATTTGCCAATTTTGTTTTATTTTAATTCCAAGAATTTCTTACAGTAATCGAATTATAAGTAGATAAATCCCTTACCAACAAATTTTACCGAAAATGCGATTGTAGGTTTTCCATTTAGTAAGGAGGTCCAGTTGTGTATTCTTGACAGCTTACTAAATGTCGTTTAGTTGCAACATGCAAGGTGCAGTGTGCAGTCTATTGTGAATTCTAGTGTGATCATGGAAAATTTGGAAGTACCGCGTAAACGACAAAAAATCGGTCCTTTAACAGTTAATGAAAAACATTAATATTTAATTGTTTTAAATCATTTACAGACAAACATTTATGTAAAAGTGTTGATGACACAGTGGAATTAGTTAGTAGTACGCTTGGTGTTGGGAAATCTACGATTTACAGAGTTGTTAAAGAAGAGAAATGTGGCGAGTTTCAAACAGCACGTACAGCTCCAGGAAAACCAAAATTTCAAATAGAAAATCATTTGAAAGAAAGACTTCGAAGGAAAGTGCATGCGTTCTTCTTTAGAAAAGAATTTCCGACAGTAGACAAAGTTCTTGCCACGGTTCGAGATGATAAGGATTACCCTGAAATGAGTCGAAGCACACTATGGAAACTTTTAAAAGAAATAGGTTTTCTATGGAAAAAGCATTCCAGAAAGTCTATTTTAATAGAAAGAAGCGATATTGTAGTATGGAGAAGAAATTACCTAAGGACTATAAAAGAAATGAGAAACCAAAGAAGAAATATATTTTATTTAGATGAAACATGGATCAACGAAGGACATACACCAAATAAATTTTGGCAAGATGAAACTGTTACAAGTCGAAGACAGGCTTTTTTAAATAATTTATCTACTGGTTTAAATCCACCATCAGGAAAGGGCGCAGACTGATAATAGTACACATCGGTAGTTCAAACGGTTTTGTTAAAGGTGGTTTATTGACTTTTGAATCTACTCGTACCGGTGACTACCATGAGGACATGAATGCTGATGTCTTTAAAGAGTGGTTCGAACAAATGATAGATCTTCTTCCTCAGAACTGTATAATAGCAATGGATAATGCAAGTTATCACTCGAGACTTACAGAAAAAATGCCCACAACCAAGTGGTTAAAAAAAGATTTACAGAATTGGCTAAATTCAAAGAATATTAAGTTTCATCCCGGTTCTGTGAGAAGAGAACTGTATCATTTGTGTTCTCTTCATAAAGAGAAATTAAAAAATATGAAATTAATGAAATTGCAAAAAATCGTGGGATGACGGTGGTTAGATCACCACCATATCATTGCGAAGTAAACCCGATTGAACTGATATGGGCACAGATAAAGGGAGAAGTTTCAAGAAAAAATAATTCTTTTAAAATGAGTGATGTTAAACAGTTGTTTTTGGAGGCTGTAAATAATGTGAAGCCTGAAAACAGGGAAAAGGCAGTAAATCATACGATTAAAGAAGAAGAGAAAATGTGGAAGTTGGACAATATTACTGATGAAATGATATTGGTTGCGACAGTTCATCTTCTGATTTCGATTCTGATTTGGATTTGTAGGTAAGAAGTAGTTTTTATATTAAAATTATTATTTATGAACGTGACGTTGTTTAAAAGTCAAAGTTTAAACCCTTATACCTACATAGCCCGTTTGACACAATGTTCTTAACATACCTTGTGGAAAAATAAAATATTTTAGAAAAAATTGCACTTTTTTACCTTCAGCTGCTTAGAAGTTATAAGCAGCTTAATTAGGTGAAAATATAAGTGTACACCCGATATATTTATTATATTTATACAAAGGTTATTTCATACGAAAATACTCGATGTATAACTTCACAAAATATTTTAACTGTCTACTAAAAGAAGTGGTACGCCTATGGATTACGAACGCTTTATTATTTTAATACTCTCTCATACATAAAAATAGACTAGCAAACAAGAATGGCCTGAAATGCAGAAAGCCATTGCAGAAGGTACTTGCGCAATAAACAACAGCAAGCATCAATGGTGGAGTTCCGTATGTGATCAAACCATACAGAACAGAAGAAGAAAAATCATGAAACCTTTACTGCAGAGGTAAAGATGGCTGCTACGTTCATAAGAGGAACTAAATCACAGTATAACAAAGCTATCAACAACCAAATGGGAAAAGACTTCTAACGGAAAAACACCAGGGACCTTTACAAAGTTCTTAAATCCCACATTACACCATACACAGCGGCTATTCTCCATATAAACGATACTGATCGGAAACCCCAGCTCAACTACTCATAAACCACTTTAAAGTCTAATCTTCACACCACACAGTAGGCTGCATGCTGACAAAAAACGGCAAAATTAAACCAGGGCGCGCACGCAAAAATTAGGTATCGTTTCTTATGTTTTTGAACTCGCTGATTTCAAATTTGCGAAAAAACAAAATGGCGAACTGGAAGAATTCCTTTTCGCTACTCGCAAGTAACTTATATCATCAAAATTTGATATTTGTGTGCTGCGAAAATTTTAAATCCAAATTTTGAATGAGAATCTAGAAAAACAAAAATGGTTGATTTAAACTGAAGGGAAAATTGGTGATAATTCTGAAAAAAATACACATAATGCATTAAATACGAATTTAATTACTGTATAAAATGGAAATACAAACAATGTATGTACAATATTTTTCAAAGCAAATCTCCATCATCGTGGTCATCATCTTCAGAAGTTGTGAAATTTGATTGGTCAGCAGAGCTTCCCATCGATTCATTTAAACCATACTTATCGCGAGAATTATCAGAAGCAACAGTTGCAAGGCTTCTGGTGACAAACTTTTTCATTTTTTTCGGATACTTCCTGCCCATACTCTCGATATGTATGGATCTGAAGTTAAAAGGAGTCGATTGAAAATGTATTGCATGGTCGCAATTATTGCACTCCTCTCAACATCCGTTACATCACTACAAAAGTCATTACAAGGGGACCACCAGGTACAAAATTCTTTCATACTCCCCGGAGAAGGGCTAGTGTAATACCTTCTCGGGACTATGCGCAGGAAAAAATGTTCTGGGTGTGACAGGACATGCAACTTTTAATTCCCAGAAAGTTTTTATTGATTTTGAATCTTAATAACATTTGTAACACTCTACATTGTACAAAATTCTGGGATCTCCTGGGATGATAACTGTTTTCATACTTTATTTTAAGTTAAGACATTCACGCGTCTTTGGAATGTACACACTCAACACTCTTCTAAAAATACAATATAGATCATTTGGAATAATTTCTTTATATGGAAGTTATCTAGATACCTTCAACATTATCATCCATTCAACCGTTTTGAAATCGGCGGCGTGGAACACTTGCCTCGAGACAAATATTTTGGAGCACGAAATCACTTCGAACCTCCCTTAAGAAAGGTTAGGTTCAGTCTGTCGTCAGCTGAATATCTGAGGGCTACAAACCGGTTTTAGTGTGGCATGGGATGCAGGGACATCTATTGTATGCAATACAATTCATAAATGTCGAAAATAAAAGTGTTCATTTTTTTGGATTTTGCCGTTTTTTTTTGCATCCTGCCCACTGTGCACCACCTCACTCGTTTCCTCCAAACTCACCACACCCGACATTAGTGAAGTAGGAGCACAGACCGTTTCAGAACGGATTTAGATGCTAAAACGACCTTAAACACCACCTCTAAAGTTAAGTTCCGAAGAGAACTCTGATATTTTACTGATCAACACGAGAGATGGACTATTTTTTATCCTCTGTGCTTGAGAAGATCAATTGGGAATGGACTTACATCCTAGAATCAAAATATGGTGTTTCAAAGACAACTTGAACTGTCTCACCTTTTCCAATTACTCACCAACTACAAAGGCTCTGGCAAATAGCAGCAACAAGTAAAACTTGTCTACTATATCTACTTCTAAAACAGAGTTCATTACCATCCCACTTTCCTTCGAGTAACTCCAAGATCAAAAAGGTTAGTACTTAAGCGAATGGATTAGGTACTCCCAAACTATTGTAAACTGTCAAACTAATAAAAGTATGACATGTCATTTTCCCCAAATTTTTGTAATTTAAATCTATGTTGAGCCATATACCAAAAGACTGGAACGAAAATTCAAGTAGGTGTATATGCGGGAACGACTTGCCTGAATGGATATTTTTGGAAAATCAAAGGTAAAAAAAAAAACCTGCTTAATTAACACATGGCGACCCTTTGGAGTCCTCGAACTTCTGAAGTAAATGCTCTGGACAAAGGGAAGTCTATTTATAATGTTGATGATAAATTCCTGTACACCAGGGGTGAAAACTACTGAAGAAAGAAACCGAAAAATTTCTGCCTCAGGCGGGAATCGAACCCACGTCTCCAGCATTCTGTGCTGATGCCCTAACTGCTAGACCACCGAGGCATGTAATCCGGCAATGATCTAGCTGGTTAAGAGGAGATATATTAGGGATGTCCTTCCTAATTCAGATCTTTCACGGTTTCTTTCTTTAGCCACTTTTCAGGATGTCAAGGTTTTCCCCAAACTTTGTTGAGATTTAACCCCTGCACCTGGGAGTGGTGTTGTCTAATACGACATGGGGGTCGCAATGTGAAAATACAAGTGAAAAGCTAGCGGAAAATCTTCCTAGAATGGAATTAAATTCCAAGGGAGCATACAGAAATAAATTCTTGTACACCAGGGGTGAAAACTACTGAAGAAAGAAACCGAAAAATTTCTGCCTCAGGCGGGAATCGAACCCACGTCTCCAGCATTCTGTGCTGATGCCCTAACCGCTAGATCACCGAGGCATGTTATCCGGCAATGATCTAGCTGGTTAAGAGGAGATATATTAGGGATGTCCTTCCTAATTCAGATCTTTCACGGTTTCTTTCTTTAGCCACTTTTCAGGATGTCAAGGTTTTCCCCAAACTTTGTTGAGATTAAACCCCTGCACCTGGGAGTGGTGTTGTCTAATACGACGTGGGGGTCGCAATGTGAAAGTACAAGTGAAAAGCTAGCGAAAAATCTTCCTAGAATGGAATTAAATTCCAAGGGAGCATACAGAAATAAATTCTTGTACACCAGGGGTGAAAACTACTGAAGAAAGAAACCGAAAAATTTCTGCCTCAGGCGGGAATCGAACCCACGTCTCCAGCATTCCGTGCTGATGCCCTAACCGCTAGACCACCGAGGCATGTAATCCGGCAATGATCTAGCTAGATCATTGCCGTAATGTAAATTACAATTTTCCTTTCTATTTCGATCTAATAGCTGTAAGTTAGATTCCAAAAATATTAATTCAATATACCATAATAATGTGATATTTTTCATAAAAATGAGTCCCACGTCTGTACAAAATTTGTGAAACCGTAACTTGTTTACAAAAATATATTGATTCAGGTCTTTTCTCGTTGATATTTAAATTACCGCGATACCATAAATCAAACGTCATCCGTCAGTAGCAGTTGACAATTTTGACATTAGCAGCAGTTGACAGTTTTGACATTAGTAACAGTTGACAGTTTTGATATTAACGCTCCTGATTAATGGTTAGTTTTTACATGTTTTGTTTAGTAGTTCAAATGTACTACAATCTTTAACGCAAGGAAAATTTGAAAATGGCGTTAATCACGAAAAGATGTTGGTTTCCCCGATAGCTGAGCGTGTTTTAATTTATCTTAACACTGCCTTTTAACCAATTTTGGTTTAACCAATCTAGCTAGACCATTGCCGGATTAAATGCCTCGGTGGTCTAGCGGTTAGGGCATCAGCACGGAATGCTGGAGACGTTGGTTCGATTCCCGCCTGAGGCAGAAATTTTTTGGTTTCTTCAGTAGTTTTCACCCCTGGTGTACAGGAATTTATTTCCGTATGCTCCCTTGGAATTTAATTCCATTCTAGGAAGATTTTCCGCTAGCTTTTCACTTGTTGGTGATGATGTTTTATGATGCCTTTCATGCGAAACAAGTGCAGTAGAACTTATCGCTTATCATTCATTGTATTTATATATATTGAACAAATTATAAACTATAATAGACACGAGGTGAAAGAAGACATCTTTCATATTTTCCGGAAGGTCAGTAGCTCTAGCCCACTCTTTTTAAATCTCAAGCTGCGCCACTAATTTTGTGGTAAGACCATCTGTATTTATGCATCGGAATCCTTCAATATAACCAAGAATTGCATTCTTAGAGACGAAGATATCAAAAACTGAAATATCTCTCACTCAAACGACTAGAAAATATAAAATAAAACCTAACTGTGAACTATACGCCTATGCGAAAGACAATATCACGGCCATAAGAACAGAAGACATAAAAAGAATGGATGAACACATCCTGAATACCGCTACTAGAGGAAAAATCAGAAGTTCAAAGCGGGCTAACTTAGTGCATAAAGTTCTAAAACAAACACTGAGACTATCCAAAAGAGAGAGCTCTTCCAAAATTCGGTTACAAAGGCTTCATTTGGGCAAAGCCTGAAGAGATAAATATTACCAACAAAGAAGGCTTCAAGTTGTTTGATCAATGCAAGATACAGGGTGCGCCAATTATTTCCACTCGATCTCTAGCACCGAAACTAAAAGAGATATCAACAAGATTTTTTGTAGGGGTAGACAGTGTCACTCGGACTACAATTTTAAAATCTTTTGATGTATACAGGGTGGTTAATTTTTGTGGAATGAAAATTAATTTGGTTTTTTTTAAATTGAACACCCTGTATACGATTATGTCTTCTGATTCTACTTAATATTAGATTTACGATAGTTTTTTGTCTTTGTAAATCTGACGCGGCGTTGACAAGTTATTCCTATTTTAAGCAGATTTAATGAAAAAACAGCACTGCAGAAATATTAGCACAAAAACCAGATTTTTAAAAAAATTCCTCAAAAAAGCTACTATGGTGTAAATGAAACATGCACCTGTCACAATAATCACACAACATCTTCACCTGTTGCACAGGGTGTTTGCCGATGGCGTGCCAATAGTCTAGTTTTCAAATGGCAATAACTTAATTTTTTTTCTTCAGTTAGAAGCTCTCCCTAATACGCATTAAAAAAATATAGGGTTTTGCACATCTAACTTTACTATTTACTTTAATAATTGACGTTAAGTGACAAACAACATATTTTACACAATTTTTAATAAGTACAAAATTTTACAAAGTGTAATCGTAACAAAACTACAATAGTGAAAGATAAAATTTATAGTAGGTGTTCAAAATGTCTTCCATTTTCATTTGTACATTTTCTTGCTCTTTTTTTCATTGATTTACGCACATCTCTTAGCATTGCAGGGGTCACCTGTCTAAATGCTGCAGTAATTCTTTCTTTCATATTTTCTTTTGTGGTAACCTTGTCTTTGTAAACAATATTTTTAATAAAACCCCACAAGAAAAAATCGCAAGGTGTAAGGCAAGGCGATCTAGTAGGCCAATTTATAGGTCCTCCCCTTCCTATCTGTAATATATTTGGGACACCATGTACTACAGTTTATACTGAACCAGTGCGCTTGCGCATGACACTATGACATGGTCATTATTAAAACCAAAAGATATAACACTATCCAACGATCCTGAAATTCCCTATTTAACCAATTGCGAACATCTAATAGGTAATGTGGTGTGGCACCATCTAATTGAAACCACATTCCGTTGCGATAATTTTGAGGCACATTTTGCAATAAGTTGCGAAAATCATGTTCTAAAAAATCTAAAAATATAGTTCCATTTACAGTCCCATCAAAGAAATAGGGACCAATTACATAATCACCTATTATTCCCGCCCACACATTCAAAGACCATCGATACTGTGATGTGGTTCTAAATAAATGTTCATTGTGGTCCGAATAATAATGGAAGTTGTGTCTATTTACACAACCGTTCTTATGAAACGTGGCTTCGTCGGAGAATAAAACTTTTTTTAAAAAGTTACGCTCTGTATTTATCTTGTTTATTAACCATCTACAGTATTCCACTCTACGCGCGAAATCACGTGGTAACAATTCTTGGTGAAGATGGATATGATAGGGGTGATATTTATTCTTTTTTATTATGCGTCTAATTGTGGTATTGGAAATATCTAACTGACTGCTTAATTGCCTTGTGCTTATATTGGGATCTTCAACTATACTGAACATTACCTTATATTCGTTGTCAATAGTAACATCTGTAGTTTCACGTAAATGTTTTTCATACTTGACGGTTCCTGTTCTATCAAATCTATTCTTTAAATTTTCAAAAGTATCCTTTTGTGGATATGTGACATCTTTCTGGGTATCTTTGACGATAGACCCTACTAGCAAGAAACGCATTTTTTTGACATTCACCCAGTATCATATCATATCATATCAATATTTTCTTGAACACTATAATTCTTATTAAAATCCATTTTTTATACACAATACCGATTAAATATAGTAGACGTTATACAATACAAAATTTTATGGTGACAATTAATGCCATAACAAAATATACCTATTGTCATTTTCATAGATAACTTGATTTCTTATTAAAAATTGTGTAAAATATGTTGTTTGTCACTTAACGTCAATTATTAAAGTAAATAGTAAAGTTAGATGTGCAAAACCCTATATTTTTTTAATGCGTATTAGGGAGAGCTTCTAACTGAAGAAAAATATACAGGGTGTCCCATTTGAAAAAATTAAGTTATTTCCATTTGAAAACTAGACTATTGGCACGCCATCGGCAAACACCCTGTACAACAGGTGAAGATGTTGTGTGATTATTGTGACAGGTGCATGTTTCATTTACATCATAGTAGCTTTTTTGAGGAATTTTTTAAAAAATGTGGTTTTTGTGCTAATATTTCTGAAGTGCTGTTTTTTCATTAAATCTGCTTAAAATAGGAATAACTTGTCAACGCCGCGTCGGATTTACAAATACAAAAAACTACCGTAAATCTAATATTAAGTAGAATCAGAAGACATAATCGTATACAGGGTGTTCAATTTAAAAAAACCAAATTAATTTTCATTCCACAAAAATTAGCCACCCTGTATACATCAAAAGATTTTAAAATTGTAGTCCGAGTGACACTGTCTACCCCTACAAAAAATCTTGTTGATATCTCTTTTAGTTTCGGTGCTAGAGATCGAGTGGAAATAATTGGCGCACCCTGTAGATAGCAGGAACCTAAAAAAAAAAAGTAGTAACCAATACATTGAATTCTAACTGCCTGAGCAGATGGATAAAGAACTACAAGAAATGTATTAAATATTTTAGGATCTATACTTTTCTCTTTAGAATACACAGATTTTTAATTTTTTTAAATAAAGTTTTTTAAAAACAAGCGTTTACCTAAAAACTACTGACTAAAAAGTACAAATAACGTTCAAATTTGAAAAGCATAAACTTGACTATCCTAACACATGGAATTAGCAAGTCACCTACCTCCCTCGCCTCCATCATCAGATGCGCTGCTCAATTCTATCACTGTTATCAAAAGATTAGAAAGAAAGTGGCCCAAAAATCAATTACAAATTTATTTTCAACCGGAAGTACAACATCCTAACGTGACAAGTTAAATAAATATTTCGTCTTCAATTTCCAATATTTTTTTGTGCTCAAGAACGATACACTTTTAAATTTAAAAATTTCATTTAACATACAATAAAAAATAATTTCGGTAACAATTTAACATAATAAGTACCATTTATTGCATTTGCATCCAAGCGATAGTTTTGAATTTCGAAATTGTAATTTTAATATTGTAATTTGAACTTTGATTATTTCAAATTTCTTATCAGTTCGGTAAAATTTCAAACAAGTTATTTGAAGCATGTAAACAAGATTAAATGAATCGAAGTATTAAAGTTTGGTGAAAATAATAAAACGTTTACAATTTAAAATTACAAGCTCTTTAAATTCCGGTTTAATCCATGTCGGCCAATTGGAATTTTTAAATGATAACAAACTACCGTTTTATTACCATTTTATTAACCAAACTTTTGGTGGCCGAGTTTCGAATTATACAATCATTATTACACAGCGGTAAACTGTAATTTGTTTGTCTATTTTTCTAGCTTGAATTCATTTTTGATGACGATTGAGCAAGTAGAAAAATGCTTTAAAACATAATGTTATTGCACCGCGTGTCTATTAACGACTCTTCCTGATAAGATCTAAAATATTTACAAATACCACAGCAAATTGCCTTAACTACTTCCTAGTTATACTGTATTTGAAAATCAAGAGAGAGTAAATTCCCAGAATAAAAAGTAATTCGGTATGCAAAACTATAGTACAGTACGTGCGGTAAAACTTCAATATTTGTAATGCATTCTAAATTGTTTTTGTTAATTTCAATACAAAATTTATTAAATTTCTTGGACTATCACATTATTTTATGATCTTTCATTGTTACTACAGTAGGCCTAAGAGGATTAACGTGCGTCATAGGCGTAACCAGAATAGAAAGGGATAATTGTTATTTAACGACCTCCGAATGGCAACAGCTTCTAATGACAGATATTTTGACTTAAATAGTTTCTAGAAATGCAGTTATTTGATTTTCGATAAACGTGACAAATAGTAGTGACTAAAAATGGAAGCAGTTTGTGAGTATACGCCAGTGAAAAAAATAAAACTAGACCATTTATCGCTCAATGAAAAGAGTGCTGTAGTGAATGTGTACCACTATTTTAAACATCAAAATCCCTCAAACACTATTGACAGTGTAGTTGAAACAACATCTAAGGCAATGGGATATGGAAAATCTACAATATATAGAGTTCTAAAGGAGGAAAAATCAGGTGGAGTAACCTCACCAAAGCCGAAACCAGGTAGACCAAAACTATTAAAAGTCAACGTGGACGAGTTTTTTAAAAATGCTATTCGTAAGCTTGTTCACTCATTTTTTATAAACAAGCAAATACCAACTTTAGATAAAGTTTTGCAAGCCATTACGAATGATGTTGATTTACCCACAATAAGCCGGGATAAACTATGGAAAGTGTTACATGAGTTAAACTTTAAATTTGAAAAAATGGGCAGACACTCAATGCTAATTGATTCTGAAGAAATTGTATGTTGGAGAAGACAGTACCTCAGAAGAATACAACAAGTTAAAGCTCAAAATAAAAACATTTATTATTTAGATGAAACATGGGTTAATGAAGGACATTGTGTAGAAAGAGTTTGGAAAGACAAAAATATAAAATCATCCCATCAAGCTTTTCTAGAAGGATATACTACTGGTTTTAAGGAACCTATAGGAAAAGGTAAAAGATTAATTATTTGTCATATAGGCAGTACAAACGGTTTTTTTGAGAATATAAATAATTGTAATTATCTGTACATATTATATACATATTTTGTAAATAAACATATGCCTAAAACAAAATGCCTAAAATAATATTGACTTTTTCTTCATTTTACCCAAATTAAATTACTACTTACGAATTATGTTTATCTATCTAAAATTGGTAATCTAGGTATAAATAACTAAAACAAATTAAATATTTCTATTTCCATATTAATTTAATTTTGAAAACGCACGTCTATGGTTTACTGCCTTTAACACTGATAACTGCAAAACATTTCTGGGAATTTACTCTCTCTTGATTTTCAAATACAGTATATATATATATATATATATAGTAGGTTACGCTATCAAAAGTCCGAATCAATTTTTCAAATATTTATACAGGGTGTTTCATTGGGAAAGGGCAATATTTTAACAGTGGATAGGAGTGACTGAGGCGATGCCAAATAACCCATATTGTCCAATGAACCTGTCACGGCCCAATGTTAAAGATAAAGTTAAAAATAGCGATCGAAAAGAAACCAAAATTTCAAAGTAATTTTTTGGTACTTAAAATTTAAAAAATTGATATAAACTTTTTATAGGATGAAAGTACAAGTCTTTCCGAAGAAAATTAGTTCAAGATCGTTATTCTACGATAACTCCTCGAGCAAGAGTAGCCGATTTTCGCAAGCCTTTTTTTCGAAAAATCGAAATATCTCGAAAACTAATTAATATTGTAAAATGGTAAAAAAATAACACTTTTAAAAAATAAACTGCGAATTACATATTTCAATAATTTCTAATTCATTACAAATGGCGCCCAACGTGGGGCCCTAAAGTAAAGAAGCCCTAGCCTTATTGTAAGTTATAATTTAAAAAAAAATGGATGTTTTAATAAACATGGGAAAGCAAATGAATAAAAATACAGAACATTTGAAAGACAAAATGGGAAATATGATGAAAGAAGAAATGAAAGGTATAGAAAATAGAATAGAAAAAAATATCACAAGACTTAAAAATGTACAAAGATAAAAAAATAGAAGAAACAAGGAAAGATATTAGAAGAGAAATGATTGAAAGAATAACAGAGGTAGAAGAGTAAACCAGTAAGGAATTTTAATTTATTAGATTCGACATCCTCAGACCGGTTTCTGTCTTTCGACTTCATCAGTTAGGCTTTTCGAATCCAATAAATAAAATTCCAAACTCGTACAAGTCAATAGCTATATCCGCTATAAGATAACATTTTTAGATGTGCTACCATCTATGGTAAGAAGAGAGTATTGACATTAAATTTTGACTGAATCTAGTCAAGATGTCACTCTCTTCTTTTTTATCCCTTTCAGAGATTAATACAAAGTGAGTAAACCAGTAAGGAATTTTAATTTATTAGATTCGACATCCTAAGACCGGTTTCTGTCTTTCGACTTCATCAGTTAGGCTTTTCGAATCCAATAAATAAAATTATGTTATGTTATCTTATAGCGGATATAGCTATTAACTTGTACGAGTTTGGAATTTTATTTATTGGATTCGAAAAGCCTAACTGATGAAGTCGAAAGACAGAAACCGGTCTTAGGATGTCGAATCTAATAAATTAAAATTCCTTACTGGTTTACTCACTTTGTATTAATCTCTGAAAGGGATAAAAAAGAAGAGAGTGACATCTTGACTAGATTCAGTCAAAATTTAATGTCAATACTCTCTTCTTACCATAGATGGTAGCACATCTAAAAAAGAGGTAGAAGAGTTACAGGAGCCGAAAATTAAAAAAGTAATAGAAACGGAGTGTGTTGAAGAAATATGTCAAATAAAAGATAATGGAATGAAGAATAAAGAAAATGTTAAAAGGTTAAACGAAATTTTACAAGAAGAAATTTGAAAGAATAGAAACAGGCCGGAAGAGATTAATGAAATTTCACAAATAGAATTACCCCAGATTGAAAAGAAAGAGAAACGAGTTTGAAAGAAATAGAAAAAAATAAAAATATAAGAGAAACGGTTACGGGAAATGCTCTAATTTGGTTCTCAAGTAAAGAAGATAACATAAATAATTTTGAAGATTTTGAAAAGATGTTTTATAATTGGAAGATGAGGAAGAAAATAAAGAGCTGTATGAAGGGAAGAGAGTTGGATGGTACGAGGAATGATAGTTACTTGGAGGAAAGTGGTTTAATTATAAGTTATTTGATTTGATTGATTTGAGTTATTTAAGACAGGTTAATTAATAGTTTAGTATTTTTTTGAGACAATTATAAATTTTAATTATGTGGGAGGAATTTTGAAATGGAATTTTGTGTACATAATAAAAATTTATAAGTTGGGGTTTTGGTTTAGGTTAAAATTATTGGTTAATGGGAAAAAAATTATGTGTAGGAGTCTTTAAAAATTTGACAGGGTTGTTATGGGATATTTGTTTTATGTTGATTGTTTTTGTTTATTAGTTTAGCGATGAATAGATGTCAAAGTCAAAATGGTAAAAAAACAAAAACTTTAAAAAATAAACTGCAAATTACATATTTCAATAATTTCTAATTCATTACAAATGGCGCCCAACGTGGGGCCCTAAAGTAAAGGAGCCCTATCCTTATTGTAAGTTATAAATAAAAAAAAATGGATGTTTTGGAAGACAAAATGGGAAAGATGGAAGATAAAATGGGAAATATGATAAAAGAAGAAATGAAAGGTATAGAAAATAGAATAGAAAAAATATCACAAGACTTAAAAATGTATACAGATAAAAAAATAAAAGAAACAAGGAAAGGTATTAGAAGAGAGATGATTGAAAGAATAACAGAAGTAGAAGAGCTACAGAAGCAGAAAATTAAGAAAGTAATAGAAACGGAGTCTGTTAAGAAATATGTCAAATAAAAGAGAATGGAATGAAGAATAAAGAAAATGTTAAAAGGTTAAACGAAATTTTACAAGAAGAAATTTTAAAGAATAGAAACAGGACGGAAGAGATTAATGAAATTTCACAAATAAAATTACGCCAGATTGAAAATAAAATTGAAAAAATAAAACAACAACAGGAAAAGAAACTGCTCTAATTTGGTTCTCAAGTAAAGAAGACAACAAATAATTTTGAAGATTTTGAAAAGATGTTTTATAATTGGAAAATGAGGAAGAAAATAAAGAGCTGTATGAAGGGAAGAGAGTTGGATGGTACGAGGAATGATGGTTACTTGGAAGAAAGTGGTTTAATTATAAGTTATTTCATTTGATTGATTTAAGACATAGGTTAATTAATAGTTTAGTATTTTTTGAGAAAATTATAAATTTTAATTATGTGGGAGAAATTTGGGTACATAATAAAAATTTATAAGTTGGGTTTTTGGTTTAGATTAAAATTATTGATTAATGGGAAAATAATTATGTGAAGGGGTCTTTAAAAATTTGACAGGGTTGTTATGGGATGTTTGTTTTATGTTGATTGTTTTTGTTTATTAGTTTAGTGGGTAAAAAATAAAATCTTTGAAAAATAAACTGTGAATTACAATAATTTCTAATTCATTACAATATTTAAAAAAATTTGAAGTACGTACCTAAGTATCACATACATTTTTTTTAATTTGATAGCAAAAACAAAAAAATGCGATTTTGGAAAATGAATCAAAAGATGTTTTTATTATCTACAACTTTCTCATTTACTTTTTTTTTATTGGAGTTATACTTTTTTATTCACGAAAAACCGTTTTTGCGAACTTTGCGAAAAATTTTTTTGCATTTTTGCCAACTAGGATCGAGTTTAATGAAACACTCTGTATAATTTTATATATTTTATATATAATATCTCGGAACTCAGAAACGATAGGGAGGTGCGATTTTCACTGAACAGTTTCTTTTTATATAGTTTTTTTCGGTATAAATGTTTATTTAGTAAAATCTTATATAGGTATTTTAAAAAAACGGTATTTTTCAAATGCAAATAACGTCGATTTTTTTAACGACACACCCTATATAGTTTTATTCTATCTGAAAAGAGAGCTCTTTCCCTTTCCGAAAATGGATAATATGTTGAAGTTTAGATGAAAAATAAGTGAGTTATTTGATTTTTAAGGATAGGCGGTTATGTAGACATCTACCATCAGATAATTTATATGTTAATTTTTAGTAAAATTTATTTGATATTTATTTTGATACATTAAATTGTTACATATACATATACAAATTATTAATAATAAAAAGAAAAATAAATCCCTGCAATTTATACAACAAATAGAATTTTAAATAATAATACAATACACACGATAATTTATCCAAATATGTATATACAATCAAAAATCCTACATAAAATTAACAAAATCGGATAAAATACGACTAATTGCACCTAAGTGATTTAACACTTGTTTTGTGCAGAAAGTATTCAATATATATTTTTGTGATAATTCGACGTTTGATACCTCTCCTATATTATAATTATAACTTAATAGTTCTAAATACAAAAGAAAATACATTAAGCAACTGTTTGTATAAATAAATAATAGTTATCATTTATAAATATCTTAGTTTGCAATGAAAATTTTTTGTAGTTTTTAATTTTTCTAATATTTAAAGGTAATAAGTTGTAAGCCTTTGAGGCTAGATGGTAAGCAAATCTTGAGTGTACATTTTTATTTGAGTTAGGTATTTTCAGTAATTTGTTTATTATGTTACGGGTTTCAATATTATGCGAGATATGATTTTTAAAATGTGCTTTTTTGTGCAAAAATGTTACTAATGTGTGAAAGTACAACGACCTTATATTGCATATATCACTTCCATAAAGTAGTCTGGTTGAGTATCGTCTATTTTTTTATAAATAATTTTCAGCACATAATTCTGAATTGTAGACAGGGATTTTAATGAGTTATTATACAACGCTCCCCAAACCAGTATTCCGTATCTTAAAAGTGATTCCACTAAGGATTTGTATACCAAAATCAAAACATTTTTACTCAATATATCTCTTAACTGATAAAATTTGTATATTAGTTTTCTAACTCGGTTTGTTAAATATGCTGCATGTTGATTCCATTTTATATTTTTATCTATAATAATTCCTAAATATTTAGTGTTTTCAACTTCTTTTATGTCTCCAATGCCATTAATATTAATGTTGTGAAAATTAGGTCTATTTGTATCTGTAATGGTAAATGCTGCATTTAAAGACAGCTGATACCCATCTAACCACATCTTTATTACCACTTAGTAGCTTCCCAATCATGCCCACTAAATATTGCAACAGTGTCATCAGCATATGATACTACTTTGCTATCTATGTGAAGCGTTAATAGTGAATTTATATAAATGGTGAAGAGTACAGGTCCCAGGACTGTCCCTTGTGGCACTCCCACTCTCACGAGTTGCGGTTCACTTAGACATTTATTGACTTTAACATATTGTGAACGGTCATTTAAATAATTTCTAAAAAGATTTAACACAGTACCACGGATCCCATACCGCTCTAACACTTGTAGTAATTTTTCATGATGTACTGTGTCAAAAGCCTTCGCTAAATCTAGAAATACTGCGATACATTTTTTACTATTATCAAGGTTGGTTGAAACTTCATTAATAACGTCATACATGGCATCTGAGGTGCTTTTACCTTCTCTAAAACCGTACTGATATTCACTTAATATTTTGTTACTATTTAAAAAATTTATTAAACGCGTTTTTAAACACTTTTCAGTAATTTTACCAAAGTTGTTGATTAAACTAATTGGTCGATAATTTGAAATTTTATTTTTGTCACCAGCTTTGTAAATAGGGGTTACCACAGAGTTTTTAAATTGTTTGGGAAATTTTCCATTAGTAAATATTAAGTTTATTATATGGCTAAGAGGGCGCAGAATGTATCTCGCAGTTAATTTTAACAAAAACGGAGTGATTCCATCATAACCAGGTGCGCTAGCATTTTTTAATGAATTGATGTGGAGGAGTATTTCATTTTCTGTGACAGGAGTTAAAAATATCGAGTTATTATTAATAGGAATATTATTTAATGAGAAGTCGCGCGGTATATTTATATTTTCAATCATTTTAGTGCCTATACTAGTGAAATATTCATTACAGAAATTTGACATTTCTTTACTACTATTGAAAGCATGCCCGTTTTCATTGAAGATATCTAAGTTTATTGTACTTTTTCTAGATTTTTCATTTGTTGCCTGATATATTTTTTTCATGTTATTTTGATTTTGCGTTATTAGATTTTTATAGTAATTATGTTTACATTTTTTTAGAAGACCATTTTGTAAGTTTTATATTGTTCTTCTAAGGCTACCGAGAAATTTTTACACAAACGTTTTTTTAATTTATCTCTTGTGATAATTGATCTTGTGAGACCTTCAGTAATCCAAGGTTTTAATTTTTTTTTTGACTTTTGTTCGCGAATATTTTTTATTTCAGTGCACTCATTTATCAAATGCTGAAAAGTGTCTGTAAAAACATCTGTTGCTACTTGAGCGTCATTTGCCGCAATGACAGTTTTCACTATCAATTAATGCTAAGAATTTTCCTGTATTTATTTTTTTGATTGTTTGAAACACTGCATTTTTATTTTCTTGGATTTGAGCATATGTGTCTCTATGAAAAATAGCGGTTACAGCGTAATGATCTGTAATACTACACGTTAATATATACGATTTAACACTTAAATTTACTACATGTTTCTGCTTAATAAATATATGGTCTATGCAAGTAGATGTGTTTTTAGTTACACGAGTTGGTAGTTGTATGTAAGGTAAAAATCCGTGTCTAGCCATTAGAGATAGATATTTATTAGTATTTACATCTCCGTCCAAAATGTCGATACTAATGTCTCCTACAAGTAATTGAAAGTTGATGTTCTCTGGGTTTAATTCAAGATAATTATCAATCTCTTCCAAAAACGATATTATATTAGATGGATTTGGACGATATAGTGCAATAATCTGAAATGATGTACCATCAACAATAACATTTAAAATACTTAATGTAACTCTACAGATAACAAGTTTAAGACTAGTTACGAGGTAGTAGTTACTAGGTAAGTTACTAGGTAAAATGTGGTATACATTTTTCAAGTTTGTTTTGTTATTTTCTATAATTATTTAGTTATCGGATTTCTGATTTTTCTGATCATGGCGATATCAAAAATGGCTGCAAATGTCTGCGTTTAGAAAATAAAACTTTAAAGTGGCGAGAATTACTGCAATCATATAATCAAGTGCCGCTACTTTAAAGGTATATTAATGGTTCCCAAAACGACACTAACACTATCACGCCCACTTTAAGATAACTGTCACTTCTAAGTGATATGGTTTGGTGGCCGTAACTATTATTGTCCACTTTAATGTTTGTGCAACTTTGAGGTAGTCTCGCTTAGTAATCATAACGTTTCAAATACCTTCAGTGGCACCAAAGTATTATAAAACTATTAAGTGGTTCCTAGCGGTGAACTTTACGTGACTACAACTAGGCAAAAATAAAATGAAGTTATTCTTACTGTGTATGGGTAGATTTAGTGATTATTACGTAATAGCCACCCAATCGAAGTTGAAATATCAGTTTCTGTCACTATAATGCTACTTGGGACATGGTCTGTTCTAAGAAAATTATATTTTTGTAAACTGGTGTTATCAAACCTAGAAGTATAGTAGAACCCACCGCTTTACGAGAAAGAAAAAACGCTATAAAAACAGCAAAGGATACCGCCAATAGAAGAAATGCTAATTGATCTGGACATTTTTGAGTATTTTAATGTCGAAAACACCGTACACTGTCCATATACATAAAAATAAAATGATATTTTGTCTATTAGGACCACCGTGCAAAGATTCAATAACCAACTTACTGGAGATCGTTAGGGGTAATTTGCGTAAAATTTCTATATTGATTAACTTTCTTTAATATGAATTTACATTTTAATTTCTATAACGCATATTAGATTTCAATAGAGGTTGACCACTCCACCTCGCCCATAGGTTCATTTTCTGATCTCTTGTGAGATTCACAAACGTTGTTAATTAAAATTTTTGTCTCAAATTTTAATTCTAAAATTAAAAACACGGTGAATAAAGTCAAATGAATGTTGTAAAAAATACAGTTTTCTTTTTTAAATAACTTATAATATAATAAAAAATGGCGTCGAATGATGTAATTCCTGCTGGAATAAAAGTTGTAAATAAGCTAATTGTGGATGGATTACTAAAAATCAGAGAAAAAATTTCAAGTTGAAATTTTTTTGTAAAATAAAGTGTAGAATTTTTTTTCTGATTTTTAGGAATCCATCCACAATCACCTGATTTACAACTTTTATTCCAGCAGGAATCACATCATTTGACGCAATTTTTGTAACTTGAAACAGGAATCATTTAAATAAAAATGTCAACTTGAAATGACTTGAATCAAATATTGAAATAGTATGAACGTTCACTTGAATTCAGGTTACTCCTTTCAAGTTACTTGAATTCAAGTAACTTGTAAAGTCTGAACGCCGCTTTATAGAAATTAAAATGTAAATTCATATTAAAGAAAGTTAATCAATATAGAAATTTTACGCAAATTACCCCTAACGATCTCCAGCTAAGTTGGTTATTGAATCTTTGCACGGTGGTCCTAATAAACAAAATATCATTTTATTTTTATGTATATGGACAGTGTACGGTGTTTTCGACATTAAAATACTCAAAAATGTCCAGATCAATTAGCATTTCTTCTATTGGCGGTATCCTTTGCTGTTTTTTCTTTCTCATAAAGCGGTGTATAATTACAAAATCTTATGCCAACGTACGTGGGTTTCTTTAAAAAATTTAAAAGATAAAACGGACGATATATGTACATCTATCACAGTGGAATAAACTCAAAGACTTGTGTCAATAAATAACTGTGCATAGAGTAGAAACGACACCATTTTATTAAAGTTACGATTATTTGAAATAATTTAGATATCATTTATAATTACAACTGCCTATTTTATTATATTCTTCAGTAGAAACAATAATAATAAGAATTTATAATTTTTATTAAAGTAGTTTTTGTAGTATAATTTATTCTGCATCGTTACCAGGTAATTTAATTTATTATTATCATAAAATTCTTCATTTTCTTAATTGGATTTTTAGGTTGAATCATTTCTAAAAATAAATTAAAAATATTATAAAATCGTTAAGCTTCTCGCGTGCTGCGGAGTATAGAAACATTAAAATACCTACATGTTTAAAATTCGATGCATTTCTTAAAAAAATGCGTCCAGATTTGAACATTTTCGCTCGTATTTATTTCATTTGTAGTATTTTTTTTTCAATTTTTGTAGTTTTGAGACAGAAGGGCACAAAAATACGAAAAATTCTAACAATAACAATGAAGTAAAAACGTGCGTAATATCATATAACTTCAATCTTTGTATTCAATTTCTCTTCTAATCGAAATAAAACCACTTATTTTAAAGAAAAATTGGGCTTTAATGACGTTTCGACTTAACTTCGCAAGTCGTTTTCAAAAAGTTTTTTTTATATATTAAAATACCCCTTACGGGGCATTTGTTAATATTACAATCTGATCACATAACTATCAATGAGTAATTTTTCTCCAACTTAAATTAATACGTGAAGATTTGATAACTAAAGTCTATTCACTAGTGCACCTTAGGTTCTGATATTTTTTTTTACACTTTACTTGTGTATTCACTACTGCGGTTGTTTAATTAAATTTCCTACAATTTGGGTTCTTATCAATTTTTTCATAGTATTGATTTTTTTCGATTTATACCCGAAAAGAGGTGGTGAACTTTTGGTTATGAAACAACTCGTTTGTTTTCAATTTTACGCGAAAAATTGTAATAAACAAAGTTGTTTAAAATTAAATTTCCTACAATTTTGGTTCTTATCAATTTTTTTGTAGGATCGATATTTTTCGATTTATACCTGAGAAGAGTGGGGTAAAATCTTATCATTGTATTATCACGTTTCTTTTCAATTTTTCGAGAAAAATTAGAATAAACAAAGTTGTTTAGAATTAAATTTCCTACAATTTTGATTCTTATCGATTTTTTCGTAGAATCGATATTTTCCGATTTATACCTGAGAAGAGTGGGGGTAAAATCTTAACATTATATTATCACGTTTCTTTTCAATTTTACGAGAAAAATTGTAATGAACAAAGTTGTTTAAAATTAAATTTCCTACAATCTTGATTCTCATCGATTAATTCGTAGGATCGACATTTTCCGATTTATACCTGAGAAGAGTGGGGGGGGGGAACCAAAATTGTAGGAAATTTAATTTTAAACAACTTTTGTAATAACTATTTTCCTTGTAAAATAAACGAGTTATTCAAGATACAAAAAATAACCCTTTAAATCAAGATGGCGGTTCCAACAACAAGTCTGGTACCCCGAATTTTTGAATTTAGACTACCAGTGGACCCCCCCCCCCCAACGAATTCCGAAGGAAAATTGCTGCTAAAAATTTTTGTAAATCTTTGTTTGTGTAACAATATTTTGTTATATAATCACAGGGTAGAATTTCTTCCACGCAGCCAATACATTTTTCTGAATTTAATGTTGAGTTCTTCTTCTTCTTTTTGACATGGACCTTCCAGCGTAGTCTCGCATCTAAAGTAATACCTAGATACTTTGCTGAGTTAGCATAAGGGATCTGGGTACTATTTATTCTGACTGGTATATACACATTGTTTTTGTTAGTATAATTAACATGTACCGATTTATTTTCATTTAATTTGATTCTTCAACGATTTGTCCAATTATTAATTCTATCTAATGATATTTGTGGTTTCCCTACTGCCATGATATCAGTGTCATCTGCCAAGGTAGCAATTGTATTTTGCTCTAATTCAGGAATATCACTAGTGTATAATAATACACTTCCTTGTGGTACTCCTGCCTTAATTTCTTTAATTTTCGAGTATACTTCTTCCTGTTTAATCCTAAAGTATCTTTCTGATATACAGGGTGACACAGCAACCTTGTAACAGGCTACAGTATCTGTGTTTCTCAAGATAAAATTATAAAATGGGACCTTAGTGGCCTCATTTTAGTCAGTTTGTTTCACTTTTACTACTTCCTGTTTTACCGGAAATGATACCAACTTTTGAATTTTAAACGGGACACCCTATAGATTACACCATTTTTGGATTTCATCGTTGTATCATACTTGGTATCTCAAGTGAAGTAAATAATTTAATGTAATTCAAAAAATTTATAAATTTAATACAACTGAATTGTACGATTTTTTATTTTTTTTTAATTTAACCCATTTCCCCCCCTGTTTTCATACCTTAATTAAATTGCAACCCTTGTTTTTTTTTTCCTAAAATAATAAACGTCTATTCTAATTAAGTGCATAATTTTAAATTACATTTTTTGTACATTTCTTAGTTAATGTTCTCAAATGAGAAAACTATCATACTTTAAAGCAATAAATTAAATAATTTTTTAATATTATCAAGGCGGCGGTGACTATGACATTATTTTGACTTATTTAGGTGACGGTGAATTTGACAGTTAGCTATCATAGAGCTAATGATAATAAAGTAAATGATCTAAAATCGTTTTTGATATGAACGTAATGAACAAATAGACATGTTACTAATATTTGGTGAATGTCGAAAAAATTCAAGGGTTGCTGCTGAGTTGTATAGAAATAGATTTCCCAACAGGAATCATCCAAGTAACAATTATTTCTGGAGACTTGAAACTCAGTTATGAAGGGAACCGATTGCTGAAAATGACGAATCTATAATAAGTGAAGAAGTTGAGACAAATGTATTTGCATATGTAAATTATGACCCAACATCTAACTTGAGAGAAATAGAAAGACAGTTTGATGTAAGCAGGGAATATGATAGAAGAATTTAAAAAAAATATAAATATAAATAAATCTTTCAAGTATCAAATTCATCAAGAGTTGTATGAAAACGATTTTTCTAGAAGAATTACATATTGTAATTGGCTTTTAAATAATTACAATTTAAACAATAACTTTCATCACTCCATTTTATTTACTGACGAGTCTTGATTTACGAATTCAGGAATATTTAATAAAAATAATACAAGGTATTGGGCTACAGAAAATCCACGACTAATAAGACAAGGACATCAACAAGTAAGATTTGGATTTAATGTCTGGTTGGGCATATTAGAGGGAAGAATTTTTGGTCCCATTATATTTGATGGAGCTTTAACAGGAGAAAGATATTTAGAATTTTTTTCAAAATGAAATTGAGAATATTTTTGACGATTTTCCAGATGAAGTAAATGAAAGAGTTACCTTTCAACAAGATGGGGCTGGCCCTCATAATTTTGGTCTGGTTCAAAATTATTTACATTTTCGATTTGGAAATAGATGGATCGGAAATAACGGTCCTATCAGATGGCCAGCAAGATCACCTGATCTTACGCCAATGGACTTTTTTATTTGGGGACATTTAAAAAATATTGTTTATAAAAGAACATACACTACAAGAGAACAATTGGAAATTTCTGTTCTAGATGCTATTAACAGCATACAGCAGATCAAATAAATCGAGCCTATGAGACAACTGTTAGTAGAGCAAGACTGTGTGTCGAAAATAATGGACATTTTGAAAATTTGATTTAGTTTGTAAATATTTTTTTGTGTTTTTAAGGATTAGTATTTTTTTTATTAAAATTGTCAAATGAACAATAAATATTATTTATTGTTTATTTCTTTGGTATGTTATTTGAGTCAATTTTTCGTATTTTTGTGTGTAGCTCCTTAACTATTCACTTGAGATACCAAGTATGATACATCGATGAAATAATTTTATCTTGAGAAACGATACTGTAGCCTGTTACATGGTTGCTGTGTCACCCTGTATATGATGCTAATAATTCTGAATACTGTTTTGGCAATGATAGATTAATTTTGTGTTTAAGTCCTTCATGCCAAACTCTATCGAAAGCTTGCGCTACATCGTTTTCAAAAAGTGATAACAAAATATAATTTACTATGGAAACAGAATACTTGATAATCTTACAAAAACTTCGTTCCCAGAAACGTCACAAACATATTTTGACATCTTCAATTTCAAAATCTTTCTCAGTGACCTATATACATCCTGGCCCCTTTGCAGAAGGGAGGGGGGTTGGGGGGGAGTGGAACCTCCCCTCAAGAGGAAAACTTCTGTATCTTTACTTGAAATATTAAAAAAAAATTATTCCAGAAATGTATAAAACTGATACTCTATAAAAACCCTCAATTGTTAATTCTAAATAATACAGGGTGACGATTTCATTAAGATTTTCACAGAAAAGTGACCATTTCTTTAAAAGTACCCTGTAGAACCTGATAAAACCCTATATTGCCGTAATGGGGAAAATGAGTAAAATTCAAATTCGAGATAACATATAGGATGTTCCAATAAAAAACATAACTTTGGTATGCTGTGACTTTATGAAATACCCTGTATATTACGAAATAATTTTAAAATGTGGAACTGGACTCTATCTATAATTTGTATTTAAAACTTTTTTTTAGTATCCCCTCAAAACAACAGAGATATCAAACTCCGGAGTATAAGTTGATCACCCTGTATAACGGTTTACAAAATCCCAATAGTGTTCAATTAAATTTGCGCCACCCTGTATAGTTCAAATCGGCAAACGTTGCCAAAAGTCTGTTTACATTACTTTTCTGTACGATGGACATACTGTATGCGCACGCATACATCTATGTTTTGACCAATATCAAGATCAATTGAAATCATTGCAAAGTCTGCCAATCTTGATTGAGACATAAAAGACTTCAGAATTTTTTAAATAGCTTCACTTTACTAAATCTTCTTTCCCCCGTGCTACTAGTAATTAAATATAAGAAATATTCTAAGAGCTACCCGTTAAATTAAGTAAACAAGAGGCAAGATATAATTTAATATACTTTTGGGTTGGGGTGCCTGAAGCGTAACAATAGCTTTAAAAGACAATATTTCATTACAAATTTCAATTCCATAGATATATAGTTGGAGGGAATCTCCGTCTGCTTGTAAATATAAATCACGATTCGCACAAGATTTTCTTAACAATTGTTGTTCGCGAAACTGGAACAAACATTTAAATAAACCTATATAACTCTACTATTGATCATTGTTCACCATAATAGGATCAAGTACGCAAGTTTTTCACATTTTTCAACATAATCCCCTTATAGTTCGATACACTTCCCAACGTTTTTCCCATTTCTTTAACCTCTCAAAAAAATACGATTTATCCCTTTGTCTCGATGATAATCTCTTTGTTTGAGCTGATTCTTTTTCCCCCAGCCGTATTTTCAGGTTAGGGAAGAGAAAGAAATCGCAGAGAGTCAAGTCGGGCGAGTAAGGTGGGTACGGCAGCATTCGTAGCGCAGTTTAAGCAATTTGGCCGCGACAATTCCGGGTCAATGTGATGGTACGTTGTCATGGTGAAACAACACTTTTTCTTAACCAAATGGGGCAGCGTCTCCAAATAATTCACTATAGTACTGCCCCGTGATCGTTCTTCCTTTCTACAAAAATTCCATGAGGACTATTCTCTTCGAATCCCAAAAAATCGTGGCCATGGCCTTTCCGAACAATCTGACCCTCTTGGTATTGTTCGGGGCAGATTCACCTGAAAAAATCAATTCGCTTGGTCTCTAGCGTATCATAATATATCCAGTTTCTCTTTTTTTTCTCTGAATTAAAACCACTTATTTTCTTAAAAAAGTTTTTAATTTGACGTTTCGGCTTTCTCTGTCGAAAGCCGTTTTCAAAATGACAACAAAATAAAGAAATTTACTATAGAAACAGAACACTTTGATAATCTTGCAAAAATATGACATCAACATAGTACAGGGTGTCCCAAATTGGTGTGTTTTGCAGGGTATCTCGTAAACTAGAAGAGATCGAAGAAAAGCAGTTAAGCTGTTATGACTTCTTTTTTTCTTAAAGTAACGATATCCTAATTAAATCTTTAGTAACTCCATGCAGTTGGAAGATACAGGGCGATTATTGAAAACTGTCGAAAACTACAAGGTACTATAACTTCTTAATTAAGAAAAATATAAAAAAACGTTATAAAAACTTTTGATAGATATAATATTAAAGAGTTCAGTGGCGCACAGATTATTTTTTTAGGGGGCTCACTAAGGAAATATAATGCAAACTTGTTTTTTTAAATGGGACACCCTGTATATTTTGACGTTTTTCGTTTCCTTTTTTAATTCTTATTCACCTGATATGACATATTATATATCTATTTTCAGTGGATGGAGCTGCAGTGCAAATAAACCATTTATGGATGTTATCAGGTGAAACACCCTTAAAAAATTGAACACTCAGTTACGAAATTATTATAAGGATACTGATGTGTGACAATTTTATTTATCAAAATTATAATTAATAAAAAATAAAACCAGATTAAAAAAATAAAAACAATAAACTTATGAAACAACAAGAAACATTGTAACAACTAATCTACCTCGAAACATTTTTAATAATGTCAAAACCAAACACATAGTTTCAAAGATAATTTTTTCGGATCATAGTCCAAGTTGATTAAATACAGGGTGTTATATTTAGGCGTTACGGTAGAAAAATAATGTAAAATATAACAAAAATTAAAATAACTCCAAAATTAATAGATTTGGGATCCACATATCCTTGAAAAAATAACATTTTCAAAATATTAACCGTTTAGCCACAATATTACTGTTTTTTTTTTTACATTTTTGAAAATTTTTAATCGCTCTTCGCCCCACTAAAATGGAAAACTTAATATACATTTTTTTCGTTTTTGAACCTAATCTTCACAATCCAATAGGTCCCCATGACGCTTTAGTAACTGCAAATTTAGCATCTCGGCATCCCCTACTATTATGATAATATTATTAAGAAAACTTCATTTATGACAAGTATAATTTTTCTTATAATATGCAAATGCGCTATCCTTCTTTCAAAACTTCGTTCCCAGAAACGTCACAAAAATATGATGGAAGCAGATTTTGACATCTTCAATTTCAAAATCTTTCTCCGTGTCCTATGTTGCTGTCATATTTTTGTAAGATTATCAAGTGTTCTGTTTCTATAGTAAATTTTTTATTATATATTTTGTTATGTCATTTCCGATTAAGGAAGTCGAAACGTCAAAAATTAAAAAACTTTTTACAAAATAAGTGGTTTTATTCCAAGAAAAGAGAAATTGAACTATTTTAATATTTAACACTTAATTTTCTTTTTCTTTCATCTACGGGAAAATTCTATTTGAACGGTAACTTAACGTAGTTGGCAACGTACCCGGATCAGAAAGGTCAAAATCGTGGATAATATTTGCAGATGGTTCTTCAGTAGATTCGATTTCACTTTTTTTTTCAATTTTATGAAATTCAAATTTAGTCTCGTTGTCACCTGCGCCATTCTCATCTCTACTTTATCTCTTTCCAGTATTTGATCAATCTGGTTTTACATTAGAATATCCTGAATCTAAAGAATCTTTTAAAAACTTCTCTATAGACCTTTTAAATAATCAGTTACTTTTGTTTAATAAAAGGTCTCGATTATTTTTTCGTCCTTCTGCTCTTCACACTGTACAAATAAAACATATATGGAGTGTTATTGAAATAAATGCAAATATTACATTACAAAAATTAGAAAAATTCCTATAATTGAATTTTAAAAATGTAGATCAAATTCTGAATGTCTCAGGGTAAGTGGGTCACAATACTTTTACAACTACTTGCACCTGTTTTATCGTTTTCCCACAACTGCAGGTACAGGTTAAGACTTGTTTTAGGATCTTCTAAATTTCTGTAAACAATTTATTTTTCCGATTTTGCGTACTTCCTGAGATTGAATAAGTTATTTGTTTGTTTGTATACGTTTTTCTATACCAGGTGTACGCGCGAACATTTTAAATGTCATTATGAAAGTAGGGGGAAAATTAATAGTATATGAGATGCCACCCCCACGTGATATTCGCCACCCCGGTCAAAAAATTTAAATGACACCCTGTATTTTTTTTACATATTCTGCAATTAGTGTGAAGACAGCCACGCGTTCCAGCCATGAGTACGCGGATCATAGTGCAGTGATCAAAACTATAAAAATAAATTTTATGTTTCTCAAAATGCATGTGGGTGGTATTTTTTTTAACAAATATATGCTCTGTAGAGTACTTTATAAGACCTATACATCAACGGATTTTGTCGGACAAGAATTCACCCTCCACAACCCCTTCAATTAATTTCGAAGAAAAAATCATAAGTTCGTTAGAATGTAAGTGTATGGGATTTTTTTTCTGGCAAATACACGCTTAGTAGAGCACTCCATGAGACCTATACCTCACCTGATTTTGTCGGGCAAGAATTCACCCTCCACAACCCCTTCAATTAATTTCGAAGAGAAAATCATAAGTTCGTTAAAATGTACGTGGATAGGATTTTTTCTGCCGAATACATTCTCTGTAGAGTGATCTATGAGACTTATATATCACCTGATTTTGTGGGGCAGGAATTCACCCTCCACATCCCCTACTAGTAATTTCGAGGAAAAAATCATAAGTTCGTCAAAACGTATGTGGAAATTCCAGCTACATACATTTTAACGAACTTATGATTTTTTCGTTGAAATTACTAGTAAGTTCTGTGGAGGGTGAATTCTTGCCCGACAAAATCAGGTGATATATAGGTCTCATAGATCACTCTACAGAGCATGTATTCGCCAGAAAACAATCCCATCCACCTACGTTTTGACCGACTTATGATTTTTTCCTTGAAATTACTAGTAGGGGTTGTGGAGGGTGAATTCCTGCCCGACAAAATCAGGTGATATATAGGTCTCATAGATCACTCTACAGAGCATGTATTCGCCAGAAAAAAATCCCATCCACGTACGTTTTGGCGAACTTATGATTTTTACTTCGAAATTAAATTAAGGGGTTGTGGAGGGTGAATTCTTGCCCGACAAAATCATTTGATATATAAGTCTCATAAAGCAATCTGCAGAGCATATATTTGTTAAAGAAAATCTACGTGCATTTTGAGAAAATTTATTCTCACAAATAATAAATGGGGTTGTGGAGAGTGAGTTCCTGCACAACAATCGTGTGGTATATAGCTCCGTCCCTCAGAGTGCCATCAGCATCTTATAGTATTTGATGAGAAAAAAATCCATCCACCAAAATAATCTGGGATTTTCAAAGCCAGCCACGAGTTTTGATCACTGTAAAACGACCGCTGGAGGCCGGGTGCACGCCTTACAGTTTCTGGCTGTCTTCACAGACGTTATTCTGCAAGAGTATCTTATGTGAAAAAAATGACTTAATTACATAATGAACTTTGTAAGATATTTACAGCTAAAGGTTCAGATACCAGATATTCAATATCGAAAGCAAAAAATAATAGCAAGCCATGATAGCAGCTTCGTTGTTTGAACTGTCAAATAGTATTGCTTGTGACATTTCTGTTTACTAGTTAGTACAAAAGATTTCGAAAAATTTTGACTTGTTTTAATTTAAAATTAATGTATGGGCTGGAAATCTTAATAACCAAATAATTGGTCCAATTTTCTACCAGGAAAATTTAAATGGACGTAGGTATCTAGATTTTTTTGGAAGAATTAATACATCCTCTTATCATTCAGTGCTTGGAAGAAAACGTTAATCGAATGCAGGAGGGTCAGTTATAGGCCTCGTGCAGATGCGCGCGCATCGCATTTTTTGAGGCCGCTTTTTTATATTTTAGGGGAGCTGCAAACTGCGAAACAAAATTTTTTCAAAAAATAATAAATAAAACGTTGTTGAAAGTTGAATGAAGTGATTTGCCATAATATTTATGCATAAAAGTAGTAAGTTTACATCATAATATTTTCGTCATTTTTAGTTTTTAATAACATAACCTCATTTCAGTTGTATTTTTAGAGAAATAATATAATATTCACGTAATATTATTAAAAAAAATATGTGATATAAATATTTTAACAGTCAATCGTTATTCTAAATCCGTTTAATTAC
Organism: Crepidodera aurea; assembly: GCA_949320105.2. NCBI lineage: Eukaryota > Metazoa > Arthropoda > Insecta > Coleoptera > Chrysomelidae > Crepidodera > Crepidodera aurea. The sequence continues at coordinate 4,722,709 of OX439480.2, forward strand.
AAATTGCACGTAAATCCTTATGTTAAGTTAATGGAGAGCGGCCTCAAAAAGTTTTCAAAATACGCCACCTGTTTCGCTGGTGTTCCACAGTGTTACCCCCACTTAGTAGTCTGCACGAGGCCTATACTTCCAGCTCAGCAAGGCTGAGCTCCTCCTCATTTCAATTTAGAAATAAGGAAATATTTGGATACCGTTTTTCCAGGACAGCTCGCACCCCAGACTTGACCCCACTTAATTTATTTTTATGGGGACATTGTTGTTTACCGAACACTACCACTATTCATTGATGATTTGCGTAATAGAGTCATAGAGGAATGTATAGAAATTTAATATCACAAGTCTTTGAAAATGTTAGAAACGCTTTCGAGAATAGACTGGATTACTACTTAAATGTAAACGGCGAACATTTTGAACATTTGATTTAATTAATAATTGATAATAGATAATCCAGTTTTGCCAGCTGCTAATTCAAAAATATGCTGTTGTTCTAGATTTTTCAAAAATTATTTTTGAATTCTTTTAATTTTGAAAGCAAAATAAGGTACTAAAATTTATAGTCAAAAAGTATCAAATAGAAACAACAAAAATAAGAGCAAGGATAGAGAAAAGTAAAAGGACTAAGTTCTATGAAAAATTTTGCAAGTATCTTTGTATATTTTAGTTAGAAATCTGTCAAATTTTGGTATAGAGGGCTGTGAACGCACAGTGTGCCAGAAATCATTGCGCTATAAACATCGGTAAAAATAAACAAAATAATTGAAGTTTAAAACCAAAAAACATGGTTATGTTGATAATCTAACGAAGTCACATCAACAAATTTTTTTTATATCAAAAGTGTCTTGAGTTTCCGAACATCATAATGATAAGGTATCTAGTTTCCTACTATAAAGTTTACAATTTAATTATGTAATCACATGAACATAACAAACTAATAATAATAAATTATATGGTTAATATAATTTAAAATTGAAAAATAATTAAGAAATATTTAAATTACACATAATCATTAAGTTTGAATAATCCAAATGGAATAATAATATAACTAATAAATAAAAATTACTTTCCACTGATGAACCAAGAAAAGTCACTTCATAACCAAATAATAATTTCTGGAGGGAAATATTTGACCTTTCTTTATATCTCTCCTACTCACAATTAGTGACATTTAATTAAAGTTTTAGTTTAATGCATACAGTCCAGTCACAGCTGACGTACTAAATCCACTCTAGTGACCAAAAGAGAAACTCATAGCTCAAATAGGTTCTGTATATAGTTACAGGACAGAATGAAAAAAATACATTTTTTATATTCAACAATAACAATTTTCATTAAGTCAAATCATATTACTGAATTAGCCCCTCAATTATTAATTCAATTAATTTATATTAAAAAAAAATTATTGTTTTTGAATCTCTTAAAAAATAAATATTATTTATAATTTTAACAATAATTAACGCTAAAATTATGAAAAAGATTTTACAGATATTTTAGTATATACGGAACAAAATAGACATTTAATAAAATGTCAACTTTAAGTAAATATAACTAAATAATAATAATAATAACTTTATTGTCCATATGATCAGTTATACATGAAATGTGACAATTCAAAAGACAGTTTATAAGATGTGGAACATAATACCAAAAATAGAAAGGAGACAAAAAAACGTATATCTAAAATTTAACAGTTAGAATATATAAGCCAAATATTCTTCAACAGAATAAAAACACTGCACAAATGATGTGAAACAAAATCACACAAGCTCCCAAGAACAAGGACATTACAAATGTCCTACACTGCACCAGCGTCTGGACTTCAACAACTACTCCTTGGGCTATATGCCCCACCAGGTACTGAATTACGAAAGTCCAGACGTGGTTTGGTGCCCGAGTAAGTCGGGGCTTTAACCCAAAAACTTCGATTTTGTCATTAAAGGAGTGCACTTAAACCGGTTTCGGCATTATTGTGCCTCATCAGTAAGAAGCAGGCTAGCTCGACATCCTGTCACTAAAGGATGTCTGAAAATGAATTCGACTCGCCTCGTTCTTGATAAAAGTGGTTGCGTTATAGCAAGTGTATCACACTTTTCAGACACATTTTAGTGACAGGATGTCGAGCTAGTGCTTCTTACTGATGAGGCACAATCATGCCGAAACCGGTCTAAGAATGACAAAATCGAAGTTTTTGGGTTAAAGCCCCGACTTACTCGGGCACCAAACCACGTCTGGACTTTCGTAATTCAGTTCCTGGTGGGGCATATAGTCCAATGAGTAGTTGTTGAAGTCCAGACGCTGGTGCAGTGTAGGACATTTTTAATGTCCTTGTTCTTGGGAGCTTGTGTGATTTTATTTCACATCCTTTGTGCAGTTTTGTCACTCACATGGTCCTTTTTTGGAATTTTTATGGTTCAAGAAATTCCACCTTCGTGCAGAATAAAAACAGTTATCCATCAATAACTTTGTACTTTTTTCTTAAATAGTTTCAAAGCTCCTATTGATTTCATAATATTAGGAAGTTTATTATAAACTAAAATACCCATGAATCCGAATCCGAGGTCCGCTTGACCTCAAGTCAGGGTCAAGGTCATTTGACGGTCAAGTCCGGCCAGGACCTGACCTGATGGGGTCAAGCGGAACTCGGATTCGGATTCAGCGACCCTGAAAATCTTTGTATACATTTTTTCAGATTTTTCTAGGTTTCCTCAATTTGACCTTCAAATGACCTTAACTCTCACATGATGAGGTCAAGCGGACCTCGGATTCGGATTCAGCGACCCTAAAAACTTTTATATGATTTTTTTCCGATTTTTCCCAAAAGCTTTCCTCAATTTGACCTTCAAATGACCTTGACTCTGACATGATGAGGTCAAGCGAACCTCGGATTTGGATTCAGCGATTCTGAAAATCTATGTATAAATTTTTTCAGGTTTTTAAATCTGACCTTCAAATACCTTGACTTAACCTGATGAGGTCAAGCGGACCTCGGATTCGGATTCAGAGACCCTAAAAACCCCTAGTTACAGTAGTAAAGTTTCTGGCGCAGACAAAAAATTTGTTTTGTTTGACTTGACGCTTTTTCCGAAAAAAAATTCGATACTTACAAGGTGGTCATTCGAAAGATTTTTTTATTATCTATATCTTCGTCATTTACTATTTTTCGATTTAACGAAAATTTTATTTTTTATTTACAAAAACCGTTTTTTTTCAACTTTTTAGGTTAGGTTTTTCACTGAAATCGGTGACTATTTTGACACTATCTTTCTTAGAATTTTTTCCTACATCGCTGTATTGGTTTCGGTAATTTCAATAATAACCAACTAGCGCAGGCAAATTAAATTTTTTCAACAAGAAAAATACCACCAGAAATCTACCAATGGGAAATGGTTAAGGGGGTTACAAGGAACTTCTAAAAAAAAACGACGCCATGGGGGTTGGTACAATTAACGGGAGGGGTTATTAAAGGAGCTGAAAAATGGATTTGACGTCGGATCAAAAAACCATCTACAGGCAAGTTGTAGCATATAAAAAACCTACAACTTTTGTAAAAGACACTTGTGACCATAACCTCAAAATCATCGAGAAAAATTCGAAGTAATTTTTTTTTTCTTCCATTTTTCATTTCCGCAAAAATCATTCGATTTCGATGAAACTTTGTGAAAGTATTTGTTTTTATGTTATAAATAACCAAAAAAATATTGAGTTAAAAAAAATAATTTTTTTTTGAGATATTCATTTTTTCGGTCAAAAACACTTTTTTTTTAGATGAAAAGTTCCATGGTGAAATTTTATCTTACAGAGTTCTCCGGGTGCGCATTTTTTTCGTTTTCACGTGAACTTTTTGATACAATGATAAACCACTATTGTTCCCATTTAAAAACATCCTCAGAAATGGAAAAAACTAAAAAAATTACTGTTTTAAAAATAAATTTTTAACAATTGTTGGTAATTTGTTTAAACTTTTGAGAAAGTTAAAAAACTAATTACACCATTGAATTTTACAGGAAAAACTGCTGAAGAAAATATGTGTTCTTTATTTATGTAAAATTTCATACGTATACAGTATTGTTCTAAACATTAAACGAACATGTTGGAAGTCTCATAAAAATCTTCAACTTTTGTAGAAGTCACTTTGACCATAACCTCCAAAATTTTCGAAAAAATGCGAGAAATCATATTTTTTTCTTTTTTTTCCATTTTTAAAAAATAGATTTTCAAAAAATATTTTTTTTTTGTAACAGAATCGAAAAAGTTTTTTATACAAAAGTTGTAGGTTATGAAAAAATCTTCAACTTTTGTAGAAGTCACTTTGACCATAACCTCCAAAATTTCCGAGAAAATGCGAAAAATCATATTTTTTTCCATTTTTAAATGAAAGTTTTTCAAAAAATATTGTAATTTAATGAAATCGAATTGCAATTAATGAAATTTAAAAATAGTATATACTTAAGTTGATATTATACATTAACAATAATGAAAAAATGTTTATTTAATTGGTTTATAGCGGATTAATTGATATGCAATGGTTCTTTTTAATGAAATTATTAAACAACGAAGTGTTTTTCTTAAAAATTATTCTTTATTTAACTTTTTTACTACAAATATTTATATAATTCATCAAAACGAAAAAATGAATTTATTTACACTAATATTATTTTTTTTTTCGCGAGTGTTCTTCATCAGATCCTTCGTTGCAGTCGGTATCTTCGTCATATTCTTGGAACGATTCATTAAGATCACTCTCCTCAGCTGGAACTTCCGTGTCCGGATTTAAGCAAGGACTTGGCTGCTACAGGAAATACTTTTTAGCAAATCCTCAGGAATGACTGCAGCATCTGTGAAGCTAGGCAGAAGTATTGAACCAATACTTCTTTCCAGCCCAACTTGGTTGCAGTCATGTTGTTTCCGAGCCAGGTCTGAAGTTGAAAATATGTTCGATAAACCAATTAATTAAGATTTTTTTATTATTGTTAATGTATAATATCAACTTATAGTCTATTTTTATGTATGAGAGAGTATTAAAATAATAAAGCGTTCGTAATCCATAGGCGTACCACTTCTTTTAGTAGACAGTTAAAATATTTTATGAAGTTATGAAATAACCTTTGTATAAATATAATAAATATATCGGGTGTACACTTATATTTTCACCTAATTAACCTGCTTATAACTTCTAAGCAGCTGAAGGTAAAAAAGTGCAATTTTTTCTAAAATATTTTATTTTTCCACAAGGTATGTTAAGAACATTGTGTCAAACGGGTTATGTAGGTATAAGGGTTTAAACTTTGAATTTTAAACAACGTTACGTTCATAAATAATAATTTTAATATAAAAATTACTTCTTATCTACAAATCCAAATCAGAATCGAAATCAGAAGATGAACTGTCGCAATCAATATTTACAATGAGTGGCTCGATCATTTCATCAGTAATATTGTCCAACTTCCACATTTTCTCTTCTTCTTTAATCGTATGATTTACTGCCTTTTCCCAGTTTTCAGGCTTCACATTATTTACAGCCTCCAAAAACAACTGTTTAACATCACTCATTTTAAAAGAATTATTTTTTCTTGAAACTTCTCCCTTTATCTGTGCCCATATCAGTTCAATCGGGTTTACTTCGCAATGATATGGTGGTGATCTAACCACCGTCATCCCACGATTTTTTGCAATTTCATCAATTTCATATTTTTTTAATTTCTCTTTATGAAGGGAACGCAAATGATACAGTTCTCTTCTCACAGAACCGGGATGGAACTTAATATTCTTTGAATTTAGCCAATTCTGTAAATCTTTTTTTAACCACTTGGTTGTGGGCATTTTTTCTGTAAGTCTCGAGTGATAACTTGCATTATCCATTACTATTATACAGTTCTGAGGAAGAAGATCTATCATTTGTTCGAACCACTCTTTAAAGACATCAGCATTCATGTCCTCATGGTAGTCACCGGTACGAGTAGATTCAAAAGTCAATAAACCACCTTTAACAAAACCGTTTGAACTACCGATGTGTACTATTATCAGTCTGCGCCCCTTTCCTGAAGGTGGATTTAAACCAGTAGATAAATTATTTAAAAAAGCCTGTCTTCGACTTGTAACAGTTTCATCTTGCCAAAATTTATTTGGTGTATGTCCCTCGTTGATCCATGTTTCATCTAAATAAAATATATTTCTTCTTTGGTTTCTCATTTCTTTTATAGTCCTTAGGTAATTTCTTCTCCATACTACAATATCGCTTCTTTCTATTAAAATAGACTTTCTGGAATGATTTTTCCATAGAAAACCTATTTCTTTTAAAAGCTTCCATAGTGTGCTTCGACTCATTTCAGGGTAATCCTTATCATCTGGAACCGTGGCAAGAACTTTGTCTACTGTCGGAAATTCTTTTCTAAAGAAGAACGCATGCACTTTCCTTCGAAGTCTTTCTTTCAAATGATTTTCTATTTGAAATTTTGGTTTTCCTGAAGCTTTACGTGCTGTTTGAAACTCGCCACATTTCTCTTCTTTAACAAATCTGTAAATCGTAGATTTCCCAACACCAAGCGTACTACTAACTAATTCCACTGTGTCATCAACACTTTTACATAAATGTTTGTCTGTAAATGATTTAAAACAATTAAATATTAATGTTTTTTCATTAACTGTTAAAGGACCGATTTTTTGTCGTTAACGCGGTACTTCCAAATTTTCCATGATCACACTAGAATTCACAATAGACTGCACACTGCACCTTGCATGTTGCAACTAAACGACATTTAGTAAGCTGTCAAGAATACACCACTGGACCTCCTTACTAAATGGAAAACCTACAATCGCATTTTCGGTCAAATTTGTTGGTAAGGGATTTATCTACTTATAATTCGATTACTGTAAGAAATTCTTGGAATTAAAATAAAATAAAATTGGCAAATAGGTACTTATTGAAAATAATCTTAAGATACGGCTATGTTATCTTTAATACACAGGGCTTTTGGCCTGTCCAAACCTTTTTCTATTGTTCTGTACAGCTTATGGTTATAAAAGACCAATAAAAGACCCAAAACTTGTATTAGCTCAGGTACATTTATGACAATTTTAGGAAATATTTAGATTATTCCGTAAAAATATTTAAAATGACCGTACTAAGTTTTGCATTAGAAATGCTGTTTTATTACTCTCATACATAAAAATAGACCATAAGTACATACTATTTTCAAGTTTCATTAATTGCAATTCAATTTCATTAAATTACAATATTTTTTGAAAAACTTTCATTTAAAAATGAAAAAAAAATATGATTTTTCGCATTTTCTCGGAAATTTTGGAGGTTATGGTCAAAGTGACTTCTACAAAAGTTGAAGATTTTTTCATAACCTACAACTTTTGTATAAAAAACTTTTTCGATTCTGTTACAAAAAAAAATAGAAAACGATTATTTTTGATTTTTATGGGTCTTCCAACATGTTCGTTTAATACTGTATACGTATGAAATTTTACATAAATAAACAACATATATTTTGTTCAGCAGTTTTTCCCGTACAATTCAATGGTGTAATCAGTTTTTTTAATTTTCTCAAAAGTTTAAACAAATTATTAACAATTGTTAAAAATATATTTTTAAAACAGTGATTTATTTAGTTTTTTCCATTTTTGAGGATGTTTTTAAATGGGAACGATAGTGGTTTATGATTGTATCAAAAATTTCATGTGAAAAAGAAAAAAATGCGTACCCGGAGAACTCTGTACTAGAAAATTTCACCATGCAACTCTTTATCTGAAAAAAAAATCTTTTTGACCGAACAAAATGAATATCTTTTTAACTCAAATTTTTTTTGGTTATTTCTAACATAAAAATAAGTACTTTTACAAAGTTTCATCGAAATCGAATGATTTTTGCGGAAATGAAAAATGGAAAACAAAAAAAAATTACTTCGAATTTTCTCATTTTTCTCGATGATTTTGAGGTTATGGTCACAAGTGTTTTTTACAAAAGTTGTAGGTTTTTTTTTAAGCTACAACTTGTATGTAGATGGTTTTTTGATACGACGTCAAGTTTCGCCGTTAATTGTACCAACCCCCATAGCGTCTTTTTTCTTAGAAGTTCCTTGTAACCCCCTTAACCATTTCCCATTGGTAGATTTCGGGTGGTATTTTTCTTGTTTTTTGGCTACTAAATCTGCTATCTTGCCTGTACTAAACTGCCTTAATTGCCCTATACATTTTTGAAATATATGTTTGTCAGAAAACATTCTTTCTATAAACATAACAGTAATTTATTTTATTAACTTCACTTTGTATACGTTTCTGTCTAGATTATAGAAATTAATAAACTTATTTTTTTTTTCAGGTAAGTTTCACCTTACAACCAAAACCGTTGGTAATAAATATTTATTACAAATGATGGAAACGTTATGAGTAAGAAAATTTTATATCTTTTTAGTTAATAAGTAGAAAATAGTATCCGTATCACAAATGTGGGTTATTCAATTAGAATATAATTAAACTAGAAATCAATCCCTCACAATTTGTTATATTTTGCTTTAACAGATGACTAGTTTCGGTTCAAAGGTCATCTGAGGTCAAGCGAACCTCGGATTCGAATTCAGCGAGCCTGAAAACCTATGTATGAATTTTTTCAGATTTGTCTGATTCCTCAATTTGACCTTCAAATGACCTTGACCTGACCTGATGAGGTTAAACGGACCTCGGATTCCGATTCAGCGACCCCAAAAACCCCTAGTTACAGTAGTGAAGTTTTTGGGCAGACAAAAAAAATTTTTTTTCTTCAAGCGTATAATAATAACTATATTACTTTTTGCAACACAGATCGTAGAAATATACCATTATTTTACTAGTACAAAAATGAATTTTCATTATTGTACTAGTAAAATAATAATGAGAAACGCTTGCATGGGGCGTTGTAATCAAGTAGGTAGAAACTGTCATTTTTAAACTTATTTAATTTGACGTTTGTCTGTTTTGAAAACTTTGTTGAAAAATATCTCAAGAATAGTCCAGTAAATGAAGGACTAAAAGATCGAAAGCTGGGAATAAGTCGGGCATGAGTTCCCATATAGCGCAATTTGTAGGTCATCGCAGGTGTTTTAACATGAGAAAATCCTTAACGCGTTGTGGTCAAGGGGAGGGGCTGAAAATGGGCCCCAAAACCTGGAAAATGGGTTTCCCGCTAATATCTGGCTAAATATGCCAATTAGAGAATTTTTGTTCAGACAAAAAATGGAGATCAGCTCATTCTCTACAAAAATGGCCCTTATCATTTTCTTAGAAAATTCAATAGTTTTCGAGATAATGGTACTCAAAAGTCCCCTCATTTCAGCTGCTGCTCTACCTTCAGGAATTCCGCTTTCTATGAATTAACGCGTAACCGGGCGGACGAATTGTTCAATATCTCGGGAAAAAATTAATATTTTTCGATGATTCAAAGTTCATCGGAATGGGAAAACCCGTAGCTATAATTCCATGTGACTTGAAGTCAGTTCGTATTTACCAAAAATATTTAAAAAAAGCGGTCAAAGTTTTTTTCAACAATATTTAAAGGCTGCTTCATTAATTTATTCATATTTTCTTTAAAAATAGTCATTTATTCTAATTTTGCCTTGATAATGGAACCTTAGGGGGTCTTGAAGTAAGCTATGAAATAGACAAAACACTAGTTTGCTGTCAAACTGTGACAATAGTTTAATTTTTACCGTGTTATTAGCTGTCGTTGAGATACAAAATAAAAGGCTGCTAGCAAGGTTTCGTGAAACCGGCAGTGTTTCTTACAAAAAACGAGATATTAGAAAGCTCGTAACTCGCAACGAAAATACATAGTTGGAAGTTCTCCAATTACTTATTGAAAAACCAAACACTAGCACAAGAGTTATGGCCAGGGAATTGGAAATAAGTCGGACTAGTATCAGAAGAATTATGAAAAATCATTGTTACCATCCATACCACATTCAGATGCACCAACATTTGTATGGAACGGATTTTCACCGTAGATTGGAATTTTGTTTATGGTTTCTCGAAAAAGCGGGAGAAGACGAATTCTTTTTTGATAAAATATTATTCACAGACGAATCTACGTTCCATAATAGTGGACTAGTGAATAGACACAACTTTCACTATTGCAGTACCGAAAATAAAAAAGAATTTAGAACGATAGATCGTCAAAACCGATGGTCTTTAAACGTTTATGGAGGATTAATAGGAGAATATGTTGTGGGACCGTATTTTTTTAATGGCATTTTAAATGGACGTAAGTTTTCCAGATTCCTTCAGAGAGATTTTTCTGTTCTGTTAGAAAATAACCCTTTGAATGTGAGAAGCAGAATGTGGGTACAGCTCGATGGTGATCCCGCACATTTTTCTCTCATTGTAAGATCATATTTAAATCGAAAATTTCCGGAAAAGTGGATTGGTAGAGGTAGTCCTAACAATTGGCCCCCTAGATCTCCCTGTTTAACCAACATGGACTTCTTTTTATGGGGGTACATTAAAAATTTAGTGTATCAGACTCCACCCACGACTGCCCAAGATATGAAAATTCGTATCCGTGAAGCGTTTGCAACCGTAACGCCAGAAATGTTAAGAAGTGTAAAAAAAAATTTTGAGAAGAGAGTCCGATTATGTATCGAACAAAATGGGCACCATTTTGAACATTTGTTGTAAAGTTATTTGTTTTGTCTATTTCATAGCTTACTTAATGAAAACGTGTTATAAAATTACCGATTTTTATTGATGCAGGTATAATAATGCAAATAAGTCTGAAATTGGTGGATATTGGTATAGGGAACCTTGTAGTAATTTGAAAGGGAATTGTTTTACCCTTTTATTACAATAACAAAATACAGGGTGTCCCATTTAGAATAACGCAGTAATCGTATAAAATATTGTATTGTCATGAAACTCTCAATTGACAACACCCTGTAAATAAACTTTACATTACAATAATTCGTATCGATGGCCTTCCTAATTGGCAATTAATAAACAAAAATGCGTTAGTTAATTTTTATGGGACGAAGTGTAATGAATGTATTTAAACCATATTAATTTCGCAAAAAAAGTCATTTAAATCGAAAACTATCAAGAATGGGTATAGGGAGCCCTTAATAAAGTGACATTATTTTGTTCAATATACTTCAAAAATAAAATAAAATACAGGGTGTTCCATTAAAAAACACATAACTTTGATATATCACGCTTTTTTGGAACACCCTGTATATGTCTAACTAATTTAGAAATGTAGTCGCCACTAACCTACGTACTCCTGCCAAATAACTTTTTCATAACATTTTTCGTTTTCCCAGTAAGCTCCGTCCCGTTGAGCGTGGCCCACCCTGTATAAGATCCTTCACGATCAGAAAGATCATATAGATAGACATTCGATTTGTGCGTTAAAATAAAAAAATTGTATTGGTATTTAGATTATCAATTTAATGTGAATGCTTCTACGGGAAAGGTAATATTTTATTCCTTTATTGAGAAAGGAACAACTGCGGTATATTAAAACAATTAATTTACATTCTGCTATTGGTACCAATCGCCGAAGGTCTACTTAAAGATTCGGGTATAATAATTCCCACTACTATCTTCCGTATAAGTATATTTAGGAGTTTAAATTAAATTTGGGATTCTCTCTTATGTACATATATTGCATACTGTGCTGTACATGTTATTTACCTTTACTACAAGGGCCCCTTTTAAAAATTTGCTTTCAACTATAGTCTATTTTTATGTATGACAGAGTAATAAAACAGCATTTCTAATGCAAAACTTAGTACGGTCATTTTAAATATTTTTACGGAATAATCTAAATATTTCCTAAAATTGTCATAAATGTACCTGAGCTAATACAAGTTTTGGGTTTTTTATTGGTCTTTTATAACCATAAGCTGTACAGAACAATAGAAAAAGGTTTGGACAGGCCAAAAGCCCTGTGTATTAAAGATAACATAGCCGTATCTTAAGATTATTTTCAATAAGTACCTATTTGCCAATTTTGTTTTATTTTAATTCCAAGAATTTCTTACAGTAATCGAATTATAAGTAGATAAATCCCTTACCAACAAATTTGACCGAAAATGCGATTGTAGGTTTTCCATTTAGTAAGGAGGTCCAGTTGTGTATTCTTGACAGCTTACTAAATGTCGTTTAGTTGCAACATGCAAGGTGCAGTGTGCAGTCTATTGTGAATTCTAGTGTAATCATGGAAAATTTGGAAGTACCGCGTAAACGACAAAAAATCGGTCCTTTAACAGTTAATGAAAAAACATTAATATTTAATTGTTTTAAATCATTTACAGACAAACATTTATGTAAAAGTGTTGATGACACAGTGGAATTAGTTAGTAGTACGCTTGGTGTTGGGAAATCTACGATTTACAGAGTTGTTAAAGAAGAGAAATGTGGCGAGTTTTAAACAGCACGTAAAGCTCCAGGAAAACCAAAATTTCAAATAGAAAATCATTTGAAAGAAAGACTTCGAAGGAAAGTGCATGCGTTCTTCTTTAGAAAAGAATTTCCGACAGTAGACAAAGTTCTTGCCACGGTTCCAGATGATAAGGATTACCCTGAAATGAGTCGAAGCACACTATGGAAACTTTTAAAAGAAATAGGTTTTCTATGGAAAAAGCATTCCAGAAAGTCTATTTTAATAGAAAGAAGCGATATTGTAGTATGGAGAAGAAATTACCTAAGGACTATAAAAGAAATGAGAAACCAAAGAAGAAATATATTTTATTTAGATAAAACATGGATCAACGAGGGACATACACCAAATAAATTTTGGCAAGATGAAACTGTTACAAGTCGAAGACAGGCTTTTTTAAATAATTTATCTACTGGTTTAAATCCACCATCAGGAAAGGGGCGCAGACTGATAATAGTACGCATCGGTAGTTCAAACGGTTTTGTTAAAGGTGGTTTATTGACTTTTGAATCTACTCGTACCGGTGACTACCATGAGGACATGAATGCTGATGTCTTTAAAGAGTGGTTCGAACAAATGATAGATCTTCTTCCTCAGAACTGTATAATAGTAATGGATAATGCAAGTTATCACTCGAGACTTACAGAAAAAATGCCCACAACCAAGTGGTTAAAAAAAGATTTACAGAATTGGCTAAATTCAAAGAATATTAAGTTCCATCCCGGTTCTGTGAGAAGAGAACTGTATCATTTGTGTTTCCTTCATAAAGAGAAATTAAAAAAATATGAAATTGATGAAATTGCAAAAAATCGTGGGATGACGGTGGTTAGATCACCACCATATCATTGCGAAGTAAACCCGATTGAACTGATATGGGCACAGATAAAGGGAGAAGTTTCAAGAAAAAATAATTCTTTTAAAATGAGTGATGTTAAACAGTTGTTTTTGGAGGCTGTAAATAATGTGAAGCCTGAAAACTGGGAAAAGGCAGTAAATCATACGATTAAAGAAGAAGAGAAAATGTGGAAGTTGGACAATATTACTGATGAAATGATCGAGCCACTCATTGTAAATATTGGTTGCGACAGTTCATCTTCTGATTTCGATTCTGATTTGGATTTGTAGGTAAGAAGTAGTTTTTATATTAAAATTATTATTTATGAACGTAACGTTGTTTAAAAGTCAAAGTTTAAACCCTTATACCTACATAACCCGTTTGACACAATGTTCTTAACATACCTTGTGGAAAAATAAAATATTTTAGAAAAAATTGCACTTTTTTACCTTCAGCTGCTTAGAAGTTATAAGCAGATAATTAGGTGAAAATATAAGTGTACACCCGATATATTTATTATATTTATGCAAAGGTTATTTCATACGAAAATACTCGAGGTATAACTTCATAAAATATTTTAACTGTCTACTAAAAGAAGTGGTACGCCTATGGATTACGAACGCTTTATTATTTTAATACTCTCCCATACATAAAAATAGACTATAGGTTCATCTAGTATTACAATTGATAGTTTGTCTGGATTTACTATGAATAATAATTTATATATATTTTATATTTAATAACCAATATAAGAGAAATAGTTTTTTTGAAGGGTTGTTTTTTTTTTGCCGTCCTTTTACCAATTTTCTAGGACAAGGAAAGTTTACAAGCAACCTTTTGGGGTAAATTGGTTGGCGCCCCGGATTCTTTTGTTTAAAAAAAAAAGAAATAAAAAGCACAGGTAGGTTTTCCAACCTTTTTCGTTTTACTGTGTGGAGATCCACCCCGTCTCTTCCTGGGTTAGTTAGCGGTTGCAGGATCGAAGAACGAACGATCCCTAGAAAACTATTGGTGACTCTAAATTCACCTGGACTTTTAATGGTAATTTTATTTCTTTTGGTAAATTATAAATAAATTAATAATAGGTGAATTGAACGTCTCAATGAAAATAAAGAGATGGGTTAAACGTGCTTCACAATTTATGCAAAAAACAAACAGACTTTTGGTTCAGTTTATGCCTCTAATCATTTATATTAGTTGCAATTTGTAAGTTCAATTATATTTCAAGCGATTTGGATCTGAATTGTTGGACGAATAGGTCAATCAAAACCCATGTTTATTTAAAGGTAGTGGGAAAGTTCGTTGTTGACTAGAACCAATACTTGATTGGAATGCTTTACTTCCATATTGCCCTACTTTAAAGTACTTTCTTCTCTGTCGTTTAATTTCAGCAAATTTCCTCTCTTTTTAAAGATGTTTTACGACTTCGTGAGGATGCGAATGAACATTTGTAGCCGTAAATTTGAGAGCAGAGTTGTTATTTTGCCATAAATTGATCTCATTATGAATTCACCAGATATTATGAGACACCCACCATTGCATTACAATGCCCATTTTAGAAGTAGGTACTTATAGTATTTGCATATTTATTATATTTATAATATATTGCTCCAGTGTTATACGAGAGTGTTACGTGTCCGGTATAATTTATATCTTTATTTAGAACATTTTTTATATTGTACAAATTATATAAACCTTTCAGTATATTTTGTCACATGGGAAGTACAACAGGGTTCCCACAGACCTGGAAAACCGGGAAAAGTCAGGGAATTCAAAAAGTGTTGACAAAGTCAGGGAAAAGTCAGGGAATTTTGCATTTTTCAGAAAAAGTCAGGGAATTCAACCAATGTATATGGAAAACTAAATGGCTGCACAGAATTTCACATCATTTGATTTCATATAAAAAACATTTAGCCCCGGCTCTGTTATCTTCTTCATGAATTTTAAATTTCGCGGAATTTCGTCGGTCAATGTTCTCTACTCGGACATGATCGACGTAAAACAGAACAAAAATTAATAATAGAATCGCCGGGAAGTTTGAATTTGACTTATGTAACAGCACATGCGCTCTCAGTATAGCTAGGGTGCTCTGTGACGACGTTTACTTCTACTTTCGGTTTCGCTTTGTCGGCAAGAAAAAGTGCCTCTTGATTTATGATTGGGGATTCACAGAATTATACCTATTTATAATCTTAAGTGTTAGTGGTTGTTGCAGGATTGATGTACCTATTTCTGCTGCTGGTACATTTGTTTTGGTGTAGATACAGTGTAGAATCACACACAAGAGTAAGTTTTTCTTTATTATTTTCAATCCTTATGTTTATAGTATTTTTTTAAGGAATGGTCACTTTGAGATATTCATTGAAATTAATACAAAACAGTGTAGTTTCTGTTTTTCATTTACTCATTTTTTCAGATGACGTCAAAGAAGACAATTTTCAATCCTGATTGGATAAACCCAAAATTAAATCCAAAATGGGCTGAAATATTTGAATCAGTACAAAGCAAAATGTATTTTATGCAATAAATCATTTCGTTTGAGTAATATGGGAAAACAATCTCTGATAAGCCATAAAAAAGGAACTACACATAAGAAATTTATGGGGCAAAGAAAAAAACAAAATTTCAGAAAACATCTTTAGTATGGAAAAAGTAACTGAAGCTGAAATTATGTATGTTTTACATTCTGTCGAAACACATAAAACAAACAACTCAGTTAACAAAACAATTCCTCTGCTCAAAAAAATGTTTCCAGATAGTGAAATTGCAGAAAAAATTACCCTCGGATCCACCAAATTGTCCTATATGATTACATTTGGATTGGCTCCATATTTCATGGAAGAACTTGAAAGAAACCTCATGAAATGTGATCATTTTGTTGTGTGTGTTTTGATGAATCATTGAACAAAATTTCACAAAGAGGACAGATGGGCATTGTTATGAGATTTTTTGATGATAAAGAAGGAAGTGTACAGACTAGGTAAGTAGTTATTTTCACTTGGTATTTTTTATGACTTACAGTTCATGCATGTTGGTGGCATGTCATAGCATGTGAACACCAGATTGATTTGGATTAGCATTTTTGTCATTGGTTTTTCTCTTATGAATATATACAAACCTATTTTTAATTATTCTTACACACTTCAAAGTTGGAATTTCCCCGTTACCTTTAAATAAGTTGTTGCAAGTGTCCATGGATGGACCAAACGTAAATTGGAAATTTTTTGGAAGCCTATCGGAAGATGAGGAAGTGAATGTTTTGGAAATGGGGTGCTGTGGACTGCATGTTATACATGGTGCCTTACAAACAGGTCATAAGGCAGCAAATTGGATGGTGAATGAAACTTTAAGAGCATTTTTTTGGATTTTCAAGGATAGTCCTGCAAGGAGGGCTAACTTCAGGAATTTAACAGGACAAACGAACTTTCCCAAACGATTTTCTTCCACAAGATGGATCGAAAGCTCAGGGGCTGCACTCAGGGCATTGGAAATTTCTGATGATATAAAAACATATGTTTTTGATAAATCTACAAAATTGCCCAATACAACCACTGCTAAAAAGGCGAAGAAGTCATTTGCTGATGAATTGTTGAAATGCAAAATTGCTTTCTTTGCAACTATTGCTTCTAGTTTAGAAGAATTTTTGATATAGGGAATTGGATATCCTTGTAAGGTCTCTTTTACGAAGATTCGTAAAAAAAGAAATAATCACAAATAAATCGGTTTATTCTTTGATGAAGTTGAATTTTGAAAATGATAATATATATTTACCATATTGTGCTATTGACATAGGGTTCAATACAAGAAAATTTCTCAAATTGGAAAAAAATATATCAGAAAAGGATAAATTATTATTTTTCAAAGATTGTAGAATGTTTCTAAAAGCTTTAGTTAAGAAAATCTATGAACGTTGCTGTTTGAAATATAAATTGACAAAAGCAGTATCAGCCCTCGATCCACATGTCATAACCAATTGTAACGATGCTGTTCAAAGAATGCAAAGTTTGCTCCAAATTCTAACTGATAAAAATTTGATTTCTTTTAAAACGTCAGAAAAAACCATGTATCAATATAATTCAATCAAAGAAGAAGAATATTTCTCGAAATATAAAGGTGAAAGTTTAGATATTTTTTATAGAAACAAATTTGCTACCGATACTTCTTTTTCAGAATTTTATGATGTGATTAAACTAATTTTAATTTTGTCACATGGTAATGCTTATGTGGAAAGTGGATTTTCTGTAAATAAGCAAATGTTAACAGAGAATTTGCAAGAAAAATCACTAATTGCAAGACATTTGGTATATGATGCTGTACATCATCATGGTGGTACTATAAATATTAATGTAAACCCTAAAATGAAGTTTTCTTGCAAAAATGCTAGACTCAAGTACCAGAAGTACTTGGATACAAAAAATAAAGAAGATGTTGACAAAGAAAGAAAACGTGCAATGAAAGAAATCAAATTTATTGAAAGTAAAAAAATGAAGTTGAATTCTATAACCCAATATGAAACAGATCAACTCAATCACCGTTTGTCAGAATTAAGAAAACAAATTTGAAATTTTTTCTAAAAAATTATGAAAAGATTATTTGTATGAAGAGTTAATTTGAATCAATGATTGATTAATGTTTCATTTATATATTATAAATAAAATTTTTGTGAACACGAGTTTTTCATTTACTCTATAAAAGATGGGTTCTTGTCAGGGAAAACCTGGAAAAGTCAGGGAAAATTTTCTCTCTTCTGTGGGAACCCTGTACAAAAGCATCTTTCTAATTCAAATTATAATTAGTAAGAAAAAATCGCCTTTTAACGTCTGTAGGTTTTATTTTATATAGCACAGTTGTCAGAGACTTTGACCTCTCACAAAATGTGATATCGCTAAAACTAGGCACTTAGGTACTTTAAGGGTGTAGGAAATGATAAAAAATCTGTTGTGTCGCCACAAGACTTTCCCGGCAGTTATAAAATAAAAATTAAAAAAATTAATTTGGTGTCCAAATTAAATAATATTTGGTATCCAAAAAAAAATTGTTTCGAATTTTTTTAAAGTAAAAATGGCATTTGAAATATTATGAAAGGAAAAACATTTTACATGTCAAAAAAAAGTAAAACAATTTTGAGTCGGAATTTTGTTTACTTTTTCTTTGTCATGTCAAATGTCATTTGGATTTTAAATTTTAATTTTTTTTTCCATTGCTTAGTTCTAAAATAAAGGAATGAAAATTTCAGGATGTATTTACAAGCCAATAAAGCACCTAAATACCAAATAAAAACTGTATGTCTTTTTCTTTTTTTGTAATGTACATAGGGCTACTGCGCCCCCTTGTGGGGCGATTTCAACCAAAAACAAACGGTTTCATTCCGCGATGATCCAATACCCACATACCAGCTCAATCGGATCAAGCGTTTGGATGCTACGGGTTGCGATTTTTTTAGGGTAGGTTCAAAATTAAGGAATTAAAATTTCAGGATGTATTTACAAGCCAGTGAGGCACCTAAACATCAAATAAAAACTTTAAGTCTTGTATTTTTTCGTGATGTACATAGGGCTCCTGCGCCCCCTGCTGGGCGATTTCAACCAAAAACTAATGGGTTCAATCCTCGATCACCCGAAACCCATATACCAAATTTCAGCTCAATCGGATTAAGCGTGCGGACGCTATCGTGGAAGAATACAGACAGACAGACAGACGGACAGACTTCCATCTGGAAATCGTTTTAATCGTCTCAGGGGACCTCAAAATGGATATATCCGTCGTTGTCTCAAATTTTTTTTTTAGCGCGTTCACATTACTTTCCCTTTGGCGAGGGGCCGGGAAAGTAAAAAAATCTGTTGTATCGCCACAAGACTTTCCCGGCAGTTATATAATAAAAATTAAAAAAATTAATTTGGTGTTAAAATTTTTTTAAGTCCAAATCAGATATTTGGTATCTCAAAAAAAATTCGTTTCTAATTTTTTTTAAAGTAAAAATGACATTTGAAATATTATAAAAGAAAAGACTTTTCACATATCAAAAAAAGTAAAATAATTTTTTAAGGTGGCAATTTTGTTTAAATGTCATTTGGATTTTAAATTTAAAAATTTTTTTTCCATTGTTTAGTTTTAAAATTAAGGAATGAAAATTGCTATTTTTTAGTTAATTTTTTTTTTAGGTTAGGTTCAAAATTAAGAAATGAAAATTTCAGGCTGTATTTACAAGCCAGTGAGGCACCTAAATATCAAATAAAAACTTAAGTCTTTTTCATTTCGGAAGCTCATAGTGGTTTGTATTTTAATTTCTCTCTTTCTCTTCACTGGATTAAAAATCAAAATTACAAATTCAGATATAATGGTTAGTTTTGATGTAGTCAGTTTATTTCCAAATGTTCCTGTCGATAAAACTCTTAATCTTGTAAGACAAAAGTTGACAAGTGATAATACATTAATAAATAGAACTAAATTAAGCGTCTCGGCAATTCTAGAATTATTGGAACTATGTATTAAAACTTTATATTTTCAATTAAATAGTGATTTTTATCAGCAAAATTTTGGCATGGCAATGTGTTCTCCTTTATCACCAAAATTGTGTGATATTTTCATGGAGGATTTTGAAATGGAAATTGTAAACAAACAATATTTAAGACATTCTGTCTGGTTTAGATATGTAGATGATATCTTTGCAATTTGGCAACACGATAGGGAAAATATTGATACATTTTTATATAATATTAATAATTCGGAACCTACTATTAAATTTACATCTGAAATTGAAAATAATAAAAATTACCGTTTCTTGATATACACAATAACAACAATTGTTTTGAAACATCAGTTTTTAGAAAAGAAACACATACAAATAGATATCTAAATTTTAATTCAAACCACTCAATTTTTGTTAAACGAGGTATTGTCAAATACAACTCTTTCCGGTAGAGCAAAAACAATTTGTTCAAATGACAATATCTTAAATAATGAATTATCACTTGTTAAATCTGTCTTGATTAAGAACAGCTATCCAAGTAAATTTATAAATCGTGAACTTTACCGAGACATCAAAACTAAAGATCAAAATTTAAACCCCCCAATAATTCTTTCAAATATAGTAATAATCCCTTATATTCCAAAATTATCGGAAAAAATTAGAAGGATTGGCAATAAATTTAATTTAAAAACAGTTTTTCAAACTAATAATACATTAAAATCTTTAATAGTAAATACAAAACCTTTTAGTGAAATTTAAAACACAAAATTGTATTTACAAAATTCCATGCGAATGTAATACATTTTTTATAGGAGAAACATCTAGACCTTTTCATATTAGACTTAATGAACACCAATCGTACATTAAAAATAAACAATTCGAAAAATCCAAAATATGTGAACATGCATGGGATTTTGGTCATAAAATACAATGGAATTCTTCAACTAGATTATTAAAAGAACCGAATAATTATAACCGCAAAGTTAAAGAAGCAGCATTGATATGCTTAAATAAGAACGAATGTGTTTCTAATTGTTCGGTCCATATTTCAAAAATTTGGATACCTATTTTATAAAAAGAGTTAATTGCAAAAAGGATACCCTCTATATCGGGATAGTATCATAAGTTTTTATCTGGTTTTTTCTTATGATAATATTAATAAGAAAACTTCATTTATGACGAAGTATAAATTCTCTTATAATATCCAAATGCGCTATCCTTTCAAAATTCGTTCCCAGAAACGTCACAAAAATATGATTGAAACAGATTTTGACATCTTCAATCTCAAAATCTATTCTAAGTGTTCTGTTTCTATAGTAAATTTATTTATTTTGGTATGTCATTTTGATAACGGCTTTCGATAGGAAAGCCTAAACGTCAATTAAAAACTTTTTTCAACAACTAAGTAGTTTTAATCCAGTGAAGAGAAAGAGAGAAATTTAAGTCTTATATTTTTTTGCGATGTACATAGGGCTCCTGCGCCCCCTGGTGGGGTGATTTCAACCAAAAACTAATGGGTTCAATCCCCCATCACCCGAAACGCATATACCAAATTTCAGCTCAATCGGATTAAGCGTGCGGACGCTATCGTGGAAGAATACAGACAGACGGACAGACTTCCATCTGGAAATCGTTTCAGGGGACCTCAAAATGGATATATTCTGCGTTATCTCATTTTTTTTTTAGCGCGGGGCGAGGGGCCGGGAAAGTAATAAGCAATGATCCAGGCATTTTCATTTACACTAACATATTCATTTAAATTTAAAAAAAAAATTAACAATAACCGAGACACTCCATTTATTTATGGTTTTGCTTTCCCTATTTCGGACAGTGTCAAATAGGGTGGCGCCGAGTGGTAAACCGCGAGTTAAATTTTTGTACACTAATGGCTAGTAATAGCTCCTCACTATTGGCTAGTAATGACTGGTACTGGCTCACTAATGGCTAGTAATGGCTACTAATGGCCGAGGTATGTACACCAAAATGGACCACGCAGTTTATCCCTCGGGTGGCGCCCTCCCACAATTTAGTTTTGATTGCTCCATGATAATCCCGACCTAGTGCTCTCCGGCGAAAGGCCCCAGGCCTAGTTGCGAACGGAAATTATTTTTTTTCCAGTGGGATCACATTTTTTTCACAAAAAACATTACAAATACAAGTACATTTGTAACATTTCAATTTTTTTCTTTTTTTTTCCGAGAAAATAATGTAACTTTTGATGAAAACTAACGAAAATATGCGAATAAGACCAAAATTGGCGTAATATTATTAAACTTTTCTAGTTTCTGGTAAATCTGTAAATATTCCTTGGAAAAAGAATGTTTTTGAAAACAAAATACTGAATTTAAAGCCATTATCCAGCAATTAATTCTATTTAAAACCAAAAAGTACACGTGACTGTTTTATGATAAAAAATGGAACAATAATTTTTTTTCCCATTTCTATGTAACTTCATTATTCAACATCAATGTAGTTTCTATTCGTTCAATCAATTGTTTAATCTGTAAGATGATTTTTCACTATAGAATTTTGATACAGAAAGACATACTTTTTTTAATTTTTTTTAAGTACATTATTTTCTCGGAAATAAAAAGAAAAAAATACGATTTTCCGAATTTTTCTCGACAGTTATATTAAAAGATTTTTTCATAATCTACAACTTTCATACTGGATATTTTTTGATTATACAACAAAACTATTTAAAAAATAATTATTTTTTATATTTATCTGAGTTTTCATTATTACAATTGAATATTTATGAAAATACGGAACAAAAATCAAATTTCAAATAAAACAATGAACTACAGTTTTTTGTACTTTTTTTTCTGTAGAATTCAATGAGTAATCAGTTTTTTAATTTTATTATTATTCATTTCAATTTTTGAGCATGTTTTTGACTATATTTTTTTATTGTATCAAAAAGTTCACGAAAAAACAAAAAAATGAGCACCTAAAGATGATTTTTTGCCAACCAACTTTATTTTTGAAAAAAAAAAGTTTTTAACCTGAAAACTTTAATATATTGAAAAAGATTTTTTCTACGATCGTGCAAAAAGTTATTACTTTTTGCACTCTCAACTGTGTTAAAAGTTTGAATAATTGTGATTATGTGAATTAGTGAAAAATATCTGGTCACCGAGCTTCGCTCTTAACATTCAAATCTACATTTTTAAGCAGTCCAATGAATATATAATTTAAGTATTTTTATAACATGACAAATTATTAATTAATTCGCGAAAATCACGGAGTGGGCGACATCTACTTGAACTACTGAAAGGGAGATAAATAAAAAGTTGATTGGCGATTGGCTTGAAATTAGGCGGGAAAATTAAAAAACCTGTCAGTGTTAATTTTCAATTGGCTGCAGCTGTTGTTGACGTTTATCAACTGCTTGTCACAGAGGTTAGTTAAATGCATTAAAAGTTGACTAGTTTTTGGGGATTTCACTCTTTTAGAGCAACATCTACTGACGCTTGATCTTCGCGAATTGTCACGGTGGACAGGCCCCGTTTCCGGGACGGGCAACAGCAGCGTGTAGGGCACACGTCCCGTCAACAGAAGATCGCTCAGCTCACTCTATTTATCACTATATAAGAAAAACTCTATGTTCAATTGATTTTATTATTTATTGACCTGCAGTGAAGGAAAATTATAGGTCTGATATTCATACTTGGGTAAAAACCTCCACAAAAACCTGTGACCAGACTCTCGACGTGTGGCAGTTCAGTTACAAAAATAGTTGATTCGTACATTACATTACAATTTGTTCTTGGAAAATACAAAGTCACAATCAACCTTAAAATGTACTATGAAAATAGAGAATTTTAAATGTCTCTTTAAAGTTTCTTGTAAAATAAAAAATTGAAATCTATGTTAATAGTACACGTGTACAAGCATTTATTCTTTTTCTCTCTCTCGCTATGATAATGAAAACTTAAATATTAAAACTGTCCGCATAATAAAATAGTAGCCGTAAGGGGTAGTCTCACACTATCGGGGAAGGGAAGAACCTTTACCCGATGTGCATAAAGCATTTCCACCCGCCAAAAAAAAAAAGATTAGCTTTAGCTTAGGTTAGATCTTTGTAATAAATAAAGAAAAGTACGATACGTGTGACATTTTGACATTTGTTACATTCTGACAGGTGTCATATTTTGACATTTGTTCATTTTGATAGTTGTTACATTCTGACACGTATCACATTTTAACAGTTGTCACGTTTTTACAGGTGTCACATTTTGACAAGTGTCCATTTTACCAGTGTTACTCAACGTTCCTATAAATATTTACCTAAACCCATGATTTCTGAAATTGAATTGGCAACGTTGTATTTTCAACTTTAAATTTATGAGAATGCTGTCATTTGACAAGCAAATTATTTATGTCCGTCAAATGAACCTTTCCTTTTTTACATAAAGCGACAAATTTAAAATTGAATTCTTTCTGATTAAAACGCCAGAAATTAAATAAAGTCAAACCTTTTTACTACTATACTATACAGAAGAAAGGAGTGCAGTATTTAATTTGCAGAACGTAGTACAGGTTCAAGAGGTAGAAATTTTATTTTTACCTCATCCTTCAATGCTTATTTGTAAAATTTAAATTTTAATACATCTGATCGGCCTAATATAGTTTTTGTCTAGATTCTTGTTTCCATGGTTTTTACTGTAATAAATTTGTTCTTTTGACAGATAAGTCAGACTTTATTTATTCATAGCCGTATCGTATGTATTTTAATTGATTCAGAATTTTGTATTAATATATATTTCAAAATGGCTTCATTCTAAAAATATTATCAGTCCTCCTAAACCCTTGAAGGCAGAATTATTAGTAATAGCAAGGCAACATAAAAACAAATTCAAAAAATATATTATGGATGAGATGGCCAGAGAAAAAGGAATTAAAATTCTCAGATTTCCTCCGAACCACGCAGAGTTAAATTCCATTGAACTGATCTGGTCTCAATTATTAAAAGGTTATGTTTCTCAAAACAATAAAACATTTAAATTTCCTGATGTGCGAAATTTGTTTTTGAAGGCAGTTTCAGATGTAAATAGAGAACACTGGGGAAAAGGTTAAAAATGTGGAAAATTCATTTAGGAAAGTGGATATATCAATGGATAATTTAATAGAACCTATAGTAATAAATCTCAGAAAAGACAATTATAGTGATACCAGTAGTTTTAGTGAAGACAGTGACTTTTAAAGATAGTTCTTGAACTAACTTTTTTTTTAATCTTTGAGTTTAGGTAAGTACTGAAGCGTTACTTTTAATGCCAAGAGATTAAAAACAGTTTAATCCCAACATATAATCCTCCTTGTTATTTATTGGTTAAATTTAATTCGTTCAATGTTAAAGTGTCAGATGCATAAGGTTTATTTTTATTTTTTGTAAATAATATAACTTCAAAATTTAATCTACGAAGTGGGTATATATATTTTATATGCTGTGACCTTATTTATATTATAGAAACTTATTTTGCAAAGTACGCCTATGGAATGTGACGTTATATCCTCTCTCCTTTATAGTATATTACTATAGAAACAAGTTGCCGTTGCTAGGAAATAAAACTAAAAGCTTAACTTTTCTTGTAAATATCTCGGAAGATCGAATTTTCACAGACATGAGACCTACATTTTTTGCCGATTTAGATAGGAATGGATTTCGAGATCCTCTGGACACACATACACACACACATACAAACCTTGCTCGTTTAATAGTATTTGATGAATAGTAATTCAGGCAGTGACGAAGAATTTACGAATACTCCACCAGACTTGCAAGAAGAAGGTAGTAATGTTTCTCTAAATTTGTTACTTAACAAGACAACGCTCAATGGTACGAAAAGTCCTATGAATTGCTTAACAACTGGAAATAATATATAAGAAATAAATTTGCTTTGGTACTCTGTAATTAGGAGTTCGATCTGAAGAAACTTTTTTTGCATGTAATTTGAGTATACTTATAAACGTGGTAACTGTAGAAACTTAGGTACCATTAAATATTATTAAAAACATTATTGTTCTATATTAAAAAGAAACATTTTTTACTGTAGTTTTGATTAATCCAAATCTTGTTACTAACGAAAGCATATTCATAGTTAGCTATGGATGGCGTCTGACAGTGGCAGTTTACGTAATTCATCTCAAGTTGTCAATTTAAAATTTTAATATTTTGTTAGCTATTAAAAATGTCGAATAGTGAAGAAGAATATATTTGTACTCAGCATGATTGCAGCACTCGACTTCGTCTCGAGCTGCAAACTTCATGCATCGTGCAACAAATATACACTTTTTGCACTAGTTACACAAATAACTATTTTAATCGAACAAATTTGTGATATCTGAGACCTAAAAGGTATACTTCCACAAAATTTCATCAAAATTAAATTATTTTTGCGGAAATTAGAAATAAAAAATTATTCATATAGAAGTTGTACATTTTTCCAGATCTACAACTTTGCAATTGGATATTGCCTCCCTTTTCACCTCCCTCAAATTAGCCCTTTTTTCGCCTACCATGTCTGAAAATGAATCATATCAACCCTAAAAATCAGACCGAAAGTAATATTTCCGGGCACGATTTTCACTATCAACGCACCTTTGACTTTGACATTTCACATATATTTTCATTAAACGTCAGTGTAGAATCAAGTGAATTAAACTTTAAAATAAAAATACGTTCTGATTCTGAATAATTGTGATTATGTGAATTAGTGAAAATGAATAGTACCTAATTCAAGCAGTGATGAAGAATTTACGAACACTCCACCAGACTTGCAAGAAGAAGGCAGGTAGTAATGTTTCTCTAAATTTGTTACTTAACAAGACAACGCGCAATGGTACGAAAAGTCCTATGAATTATTTAACAACTGGAAATAATATATAATAAATAAATTGGTACATTTTTATTACTTAAGTTGCTCATTAAATTCTGTCTGTATTTATAAAATTAAAGATTTTTGTTGTTATATTTTCCTATTTTGTTTTTTTTTTGGTAGGCGAAAAACAGTTGTGTGTCACACATGCAGAAAACGCTTTAGTAGCCCGAGGCTATTAGCTGCATGAGCGAGCGAAGCGAAGCGAGGGCAGCTAATAGCTAATAGCAAATTCTGCTCTTGTGACCCGATATACTATTACGTTTTTGCAATTGAATTACCTATCTCGCCTGCACTATTTAGTGGCGTCTGTGAGTCGGAAAAAACCATGAAAATGGACCAAAATTTACCCGGATCGAGGACAGAGGTGATTTTTTCTTCTTTTTAACAGCGACAAAACGCCTGTGCCCCCGTTTTCGAGGATGCTGAACACGATGGTGGTGTTCAATATCACGTCCGACCCCCACCCACCCCTACACAGGTAAAAACTTCTGAAAGGGACACCCGTTTTGCCGCTGATATTAAAAAAAATTCGACCCTTTCGGGGGAGAGTTTTGACCTGTAGGGGGGTTGGTAGGTGTCGGAAGTGGTATTGTGGGTTCAGCATCCCCGAAAACATACGTTTCGCCGCTGACATAAAAAATAAAAAAACATCCCTGTCAGGGGTGAGTTTTGGCATGTGGCGGGGTTGGTGGAGGTTGGAAGTAATCTTACATCAACATTACCTCCGTGCTCAACATCCTCGAAAAAGGGGGGAAATACTTTTTTACAGAGAAATGATGTGCTGCCCGTTTAACCCCTTCTAACTAGTTTTTGGTCGTTTTAGGGGGTTCGACTGGCAAAAAAAGAAATTCTGATACCGCCATCGTGTTCAGCATCCTCGAAAACGGACAAATTTTGGTTCCAGACCTTCCGATTCACAGACGCCACTATTTAGTTTCAGAGATACATTTTATGAGAGCTTTTGATCTAAATATGGCTCTGTCAACTGGGCTAATATACGGGTTCCTCCTATTTTAATTTAAAATTCTATATACAATCTTAAATACTTTGCTGTATCCTGTGATTGTTTAGTACCATTGGTAAGTAGTGGTGAATTGTTTGTTTATTTGTAAAATTAACTTACACCGCATACTTTTTGTCCAAAATTGAATAAAATTTCGTATTTTTGAAAGTTAAAAAAAAAAGAATCAAATATTTTAAATAGAAGAATCAAATATTCACCATCCCGTTGAACTACCAAAAGTAAATTTAGGCGCAGACCATTTATACAGCAGTAAAATTATTTTCGTTACGAATATTATATATTATATACCATTCCAAGGTAATTTAAGATTTAGGAACCCATATAGTTTGTGGGGGTGATAATTCATTCAACTAACAGCTGCTTCCGCAGATGTCGCCATATTTACCTGCAGATGGTTGATAAATAAAGTTCACTCGTGCTCAACAGATATTTAATTATTTCAAATAAATTTGTACTTATTTAATAGAAATTAACGCTTAATTATGGTTATTATTACTTGCGAGAATGTTTTTTTTTTGTAGCTTAGGTTAGTTTCGAATCATTAGTAGCCATTAATGCGATTAAGAGCAAACCGAACCCCTTGAAAAATTTAACCTTTTAAGCCTTTAGTTTTCGTCTGATTTTTGTGGGTGGTTTTTAGGGTGGAGAAACCTTGATTTTTTTATAAACCTTCGAGAAGTATTTATTTTGTTAATTTTAAATGGAAAATCATTTGTTTTAAAAAATATCAAGTCCTTTTTAAATAAAATGGTTTCCCATTTTTTTCTTAAATATCTTTGTAAAGTGCTGCCACATAGTTACATACATTTAAAGCTGTCAAGAAATATTTTATATTATAATATCCTCATAAAATATAAGTGAAATTTGCTTCTCACAAGAACTCCGGTTGCCACTTAAGGACTATTACACTTTTTCTATCACTATATTTCTTCGAGTTTATACTGGACATATTCAGTGTACAGGATGAAAAGGAAATCATATCAAGGCATTTAATTTTTTTGAGAAATGTCGAAATGTCGGAAAAAAAATCCCTCTAGCGGCGACATGTGAAACTAACAAAACTTCAAAATATTATAACAATTGTAGCCCAAGAATAGCCCTTTTCAACTATCCCAAGTTTGTTAAAATCGGCTCAGCCGTTTCGAATATACAGGGTGTTTTTGACTGAAACCTTTGAATACCCCCCACCACTTTATTTTTAGAGATACAGCAAAAATTGTCAAACAAAAAAGATTCAGATTATTCTCTACTTTAAAGATCAGGTATTTATTTGTTAGGTTAATAAACATCACTTTCTTAGATTCAAGATTGCAGTTACGCCCCCCTAGCGTTAGAAACTTGAAAATATTTTCCAAGTTTTTCTCTTGGCCGTTTTAGGTAATAACTTTTTTTTTCGCAAGCCTCTACGATGGATAGTTTCCCAGGTACAGTACCTCGCATTCTTAATTGGCCACCCTATATTATTACTTAGCTATGTTTATACTACTGCTAAGAAAATCGTAATGATGTTGTTTAAGAGGATGAATTCATATGGCGATATTAAAAAAAATACAATTTTTATGACTTTTATACAAGTTGCTGAAACTAACATTCGGCTAACTTTCTTTTAATTTAAAGATATGGTAATAATAATTTGATATTCATTATTAACGTATTAACAAACACATAAATGAATTATTTCTACAAATAGAAGTCTTGGGTAATTACAAAAACCAATATATTTTATCAATGCGTCATACAAATCGTGGGACAAACCCATAAGCCAGGGGTCCCCAAACCTTTGGGATTAAAACACATTTTATGTTGCACCACATTTTTTAAAATAAATTGAACTCGTCGGATTACAGGTATTGGGCCCAGTTTCGTACTGCCTTTTGAAATAATAGGATCATTGTTAGTATTAAAAATGTTGTCTGAAGTAGTCGGGAATGGTGAGTCGAGAAAATTTTTTTTATCTTTAGAGATAGTTATAGTTCTTCCATTATCAATTGTAGAACACAGTTATGTAAGGAGTGATCAATATTTAATATATACGCACGGCACTCATGCCAAGCTAAGAAACAAAAAATAATGTTTATTCCCCTTATAAAATGCGGTAAATATCAAACGAACCGTCAGTCCACGTTGACTTGATTGATGTGTGTCAAAATTCATCATATTGGTTGTTTACCAATGAAAACATCGAATCGTAAACTTAAATGCACGGTATTGGCCGAAGGTTTACGAAGGCACAACATCTATAAATCATCTCGTTTTTGTTCCAAAACATTCGAGTAAGACAGTCTAAGATATCAATGGGGTAGTCTCGCGAGTTTGTTGGTGGGTTTAATTTAGAAATTTCTTTAAATAAATATGGCGTTCTGGAGACCATGGGCGAATGGAGATAATGAAATTACAGTGTAGTGAGATTCAAGACAGGTATATATTTAACAATAAAGATTTAGATATACAAACACAACAAGTTATTTTAAATATATTCGAATGTTTAAAAAAGGAAAATATTCAGCAATCTGATAATGCTATCATAATAAGAATTGCCGAATTCACTAAAATAAATAAATTTTCCGTTTATCGAGTAGTCATGAAAGGGGTTACTGTGGATCACTCACAGAACCGAAAAACATGTAAAGAAAAACTGAAATCAGTTGACAAAACTACTCAAGATTTTATACGTAGGACAATTTATAGTTTATATAAGGAGCAAAAGCTAGCAGATTATCCAGAATACAATTATACCAGTTTAGAGACATTGCGTCAAGTTTTGTCAGTATGTGGTTTTAAACACAAAAAACTGAATAAACGGATGGCAATCACCGAATCGTCAAGAATAGTTCACTGGCGACAAGATTATTTGCGTCAGATAAAAGAGTACAGAAGTTCTAATAGACACATAATTTATTTAGATGAAACATGGTTTGACAGTCACGATGTAGTAAATTTCGGTTGGGTTGACAATAGTAAAAATTGCTGTTTGAATGGGCCACGCTCTTAAGGGAAACGCATTATAATAGTACACGCTGGAAGCAAAGATGGTTTCGTGCCTAATGCTTTATTATTATTTGCTAAAAAAATTAAAAACTGTGCAGCTGATTATCATGAAGATATGACAGCAGAATTATTTGAAAAGTGGTTTAATGAACAGTTTTTACCTAACATTCCACCACAGTCAGTAATTGTTATGGACAACGCATCCTACCACTCGCGGCAACTCCTTAAGATACGAAATAGTAGCAGTAACAAAGATACAATTTTAGCATTTATGTCTGAAAAAAATATTCCTATTCCTACCAGTGATCGTAAAAAAGGCCCAACAAACAAAGAATTGCTTACTGTTATTAAAGGTCTAAAGTTAGAGAAAATGTATTATATTGACAAGCTGTGCAAAGAACAGGGTCATACTCTTCTCAGACTACCTCGTTACTATTGCATATTTAACCCTATAGAGTTAATATGGGCAAATCAGAATTACGAAAATGTAATCAGTCTCCAGAACTGAGTAAAGAAGTTGTAGAACTCGTAAAGAAAGTTCTAGCAGCAGACCGCCAAGAGCTTTGGAAAAAATGTGTTGAACATGTTATCAAAGAAGAGGATGAGTATGTGGTATTACCCTCTTTACAACCCATCATAATTCAACCAAATGATGACTCTAGTTCGGACGATTCTGACTGCCATGATTATTTATAAGGATACTTTGGAATTGAAACGTTTTTTTTTTTTAAGGTATTTGCAAATAATTTATTTTCCTTTATGGTTTTGTTTTATGTGCAAAGAATTTATTTTCCTTTATGGTTTTTTCTTTGAAATTTCGTTTTCCAAAAAAAAGCGAATGGGGTACAAAAAGGGCTCAGTTCACGTCTGGTACCTTGTTTAAACCAAACGCCCTTACAGGCAGGTACATTTTACTCGTCTATTTACGTTTTATAATTTGAAATTTAGTTGTAGCAAGTTAACGAGCTATAATAATGATTTTTTTTTCTAAGTTTCAAGTAGGACTACAAATACGTGCATCTATAATAATAATAATAATAAGGGTTGTGGGTTCGAATCACACCAAAGGCAGAAATCTTTTTCTGATTTTTAATTAATTAAAAATTTAGAAATTGATTTTCATATACCAGGTGTGATTCCTCACTCGACCATTCACTGTTGGGTTCTAATTAACAGTGCTGTTCCTAAAGTGGCGCTGGGAAACAGTAACAAAGCCTACACAGAACACGAGGCTAATGGCCATAGTAGTCGATGCCGTTGACACAGAAGTAAAAAAAAAAAAATAATAATAATAATAATAATAATCTTTTTCTGATTTTTAATTAATTAAAAATTTAGAAATTGATTTTCATATACCAGGTGTGATTCCCCACTCGACCATTCACTGTTGAGTTCTAATTAACAGTGCTGTTCCTAAAGTGGCGCTGGGAAACAGTACCAAAGCCTACACAGAACACGAGGCTAATGACCAGAGTAGTCGATGCCGTTGACACTGAAGTAAAAAATAATAATAATAATAATAATAATATATAGGGGGGTGGGTGGCTCAGCGGTAGAACACTGGACTCATAATCCAAGGGTTGTGGGTTCGAACCACATCAAAGGCAGAAATCATTTTCTGATTTTTAATTAATTAAAAATTCAGAAATTGATTTTCATTTACCAGGTGTGATTCCTCACTCGACCATTCACTGTTGGGTTCTAATTAACAGTGATGTTCCTAAAGTGGCGCTGGGAAACAGTAACAAAGCCTACACAGAACACGAGGCTAATGGCCATAGTAGTCGATGCCGTTGACACAGAAGTAAAAAATAAAATAATAATAATAATAATAACAATAATAATAATACTTTCTCACATATCACATATTTTTAAAAATAATAAATTTATAAAATGAGGTATCTACGCGCGCCTGTGGCAGATCAAACAGAATTGTCGGTGAGGGTTCAGAACGAGTTTTTATATTCTGCAATTGAGAATGGAAGAACTATAACTACTATAAGCGAGAAAAATGTTGCCAATAGAGCAAGGAAACTTTTTTACTTTAACTTTTTTTTCATACGACGTTTAGTTTGGGTTGTGTACTTTTTTAAAACCGAAGGAAATTGAATCGGCGCGTCGGATCTCTTGGCTTTATCACTGTGGATGCGAATAAAGCGATCAGAGAGTGTAAGAGAGAGTAAACACCACAGCCTTCTTCATACGTGCAACAAAGATGACGCGCATTACAATATTATTATGACACTATAGGACTTATAGTGCG
This sequence comes from Crepidodera aurea, assembly GCA_949320105.2. Taxonomy (NCBI): domain Eukaryota; kingdom Metazoa; phylum Arthropoda; class Insecta; order Coleoptera; family Chrysomelidae; genus Crepidodera; species Crepidodera aurea. Next base: position 4,755,578 of record OX439480.2, read on the forward strand.
ATTTATGAGATTGAGAAATGATAGGAATTATAATAATAATTTTTTTACAAGCATAAAACACAATATTATTATTATCTAATTAAAATATTTATTTTACAATGCATTTTTCCTCACACTGGCAGGTAAATCATTTACACTTGCAAAACGGAGTAATTATTTTGAGAAAAGGAAACAAATCTGAATTCTCTAAGGCTGTGTTAAGAGAAATTAAAGATGTACCTGGTGAGCTTTCCCGCATACCAATAGAAGAAAGCGACACTTTTAACACATATTATATAAAAAATATGATGGCACTTACTCAGCGGTCGGTATCAAAATTTTAATAGCAGAAAATTTCGAGAATTTGTTGTCAATATATTGTTTATCTGGATGTGATTCTGTTAGCTTTCCGTTTAGAACAGTTTAATGGAATATATTCAGAAGTAGTTATTGACTTGTATCTAGGGGACCACTTGGGTTTAAATGTAAATATAACACTTAAAAATGTCTTAAATAATCCTAACGTCAAAAATAGTACCAGTGAAACAATATCATTTAAAAATTTATCCAATTCCAATATTTATAATCTTAATCTCAAGCTAAAAGAGGAAGATTTTTCTCCTATGTATGATATCACTAATATTAATATTGCATTTATTACTTTTCTTAACACGCTCACTTATTATATTGATATTACATGTCCCATTGTTAGTAAAAGTGTAACAACTAGTAGATCTTCAAAAAAATGGATTGACGCTGACATTGTAAAAAGGGGAAATGATCTTAAAAATCTATTCTGGTTATCCAAACACTCAGGAGATTCTGAAATTCAGAAGACCTACAAATCTAGTAAAAGAAAAAGAAAAAAAATAAATTTCATCAATCCTTAATGAACAGTGACCCTCATAAAAAACAAAAATTAATATGGAGTACTGTTAATGCATTAACTGGTAAAAACAATTATAGCAGTATAACCCATGTAACAGTGGATGACACCCAAATTTCGAATGATAAAGATATTGCAAACTGTTTTGTTGAATATTTCTCTAAGGCAGCGGGTGAAGCAGTTAAAATTCACTTTCCCAATACTGAGTTTGATAATTATACTACTATGCAAGTGAAAAATACTTTCTTTTTCTATGGAGTTAATACATGTGATGTAATTGATGCAATCAATAATCTTAGAAACACCAATGCAGTTGGTATAGATTGCATATCAACAAGAATTATTAAATCTATTTGTCCTAATGTAGCACATCATATTGCTTATTTAATTAACAAGTCAGTCGAACTAGGTATTTTCCCAGATGAATTAAAGGTAGGAGTAATAACTCCAATATACAAAAAGGGTGATCTTTCTCTTTTGGATAATTATAGACCCATTACTGTATCTTCTATTTTCAGTAAAGTTTTTGAAAAATGTATATATAAAAAAATGCTGACTTTCCTCAATCAATATAATATAATAACAAAATATCAACATGGTTTTCTTCCAGACAGGTCAACAGAGAGTGCTGCTACAGACTTCTTTAACTACATTCACAATCAGTTAGATAAAAGGAGGTATGTGGCAGCACTCTTCTTTGATCTGACAAAAGCATTTGATACATATTACCATTATTGTTAATAAACTGCATTTACTAGGTTTCAGAGGTAATTTCTTGGACTGGCTTGCTTCTTATTTAGAATCTCGTAAAATCTCTATTAAAATAAATAACTACCTATCTGCTACAAGAGAAATTAATCAGGGAGTCCCACAAGGATCAATTTTAGGTCCCCTAATCTTTCTTCTATATGTCAACGATGTTTCAGAATATATAACTGCGAATTGTATTACCTTTTATGCTGATGATACAACACTTGCAGCAGACGCGGAGTCTCCCCAACATTAAACTTAACAAAATAGCAAAAGAATTTACAACTTGGTGTAAAAGAAATTCTTTGATTGTGAACTCAAATAAAACTGTAAATATGCAATTTTTTTCCAGATCACCAATTACAACTGATTTCTCAATTGAAGTAAATAAAGATTTAATTCCAATGTCTAAGCAAACTAAATTTCTTGGTATCATTCTTGATGATACCATGAGCTGGAGTCATAATATTAATTCTGTATGCAAGAAATTGAATAGTGCTTATTATGCAATCCTGCAATTAAAAAATATTTTTACCATAGTACCACCCTGTACATTACATTCAGAAAAAAATTTCAAGCTGTGGCGCCCCTTGGCTCGGCGCCCGCCTGCGGCCGCATCCTTCGCGTATGCCTTAAACCGGCCCTGCATATGCAGCTATGTATATTCATTTCATATACATGGTATGTGATTTTGCTGTGTACTGAAAAATATCATATCCAAAATTCATAACGATCGCACACCAATTAACAAAGTTAAGCACTAGTTTGCAATGAATATTATTTTAAGGAAAATTTTCAGTTTTTTCAAAAATGTCATGTTTTGACACATTTCGCAATTCCGGATCAAAGGGCGAACAAAAAATTCGAATCCGGCAGGTCATTTTACATTGGATTTCATGTTTTTTAGGTGGATGTTCGCGAGTTGTATAGAGCATCTTTAAAACGTTTCCTAGAAGGCCTCAGATTCCCAACTAAAAAAATAAAAAATGTTTTACTTATTTTGCTAATCTTGCCGTTTATATCTACTTTTAGCCTCCTATACAATTTCGGTACTATCCGAATCCGAATTCATTTTTCATTTTTTAATAAAAAGAAACAGAATCACGAACTCCGACTATTATTACTGACAATAAAACTTGTCATATTTTTTAGGAAGTTACAAATTATTTGAATCAATAATGTTTCAGTAAAACCGTTATTTGTCTCCAAGCCAAATGTATTTTATGTTATTTTTCTTTCGAAAGAATTATGATTGTAAAGCGGAACTGAACTGGCTGTGCCTTTGGCACAGAATCTTCAAAAAGAGAATAAAATCGGGTTATAAAGACAGCGCCAACCCCGATAGAATTCCCCAGTCACTTCATAAAAGAGTTTAAAAATGATTCAAATTTAAATTCTCCCTCACTTCCAACCTAAAATTTAGTTACGACAAACTTTTTCATTTCACTCTCGTGCTAACGCCCTTCACAATTTTTAAATGCAATAAATACAAAAGAGAACATTTCACCGTGGTCACATTTTTATTCGGATAACTTTATTCGATAGTCATAATCTAATTATTAAATAATTCTGACATATTAGGTGTACAACTTTGCTTTCGCCGTTTTTTTTTCGAAATTCAAAGCTTTATTATAAGAAACTGCTTATAAGTGAACAAAAGACATACAATTAAACACATTATAACCGCCTCCGACAGCATTGCAATTTTTTTCTCGATTATTTTTTTCATCTATCAAAACTGTCGGATTTTATGGTTTCAGCCAATAAGAGCTCAGGATCCTAACCAATCATTGTGTTTTATACTGATAAAACCGCTTCTTCGTTTTTGTTTTTTGATTAAACTGTGTTTACCTTTTCTGAAATGTTAAATGTAAACATTTAACAATTTTTATTTAGCATTATCAATTATTAATATACTAAAATGTATTGCAAATCTATGTTAATACCCAAATTTCAAAATATATTTGTAAACTAACCTGTTTTTATTCGTTTATTGTAACACACAACACAGCTCCATCCATAAATTCGTTTAAAACTGACATAATGTCAAAACGTCTAAACGTTACACTTAATAAATAATCTTAAATGCCTACTACTAGGTAGGCAACTTATATTACGTTTGTAATATTTGGCGTTTAAATGTTAAAGAAAATATGGAACTTTTGAGTGTAAAGTGTCTTTCTCTGTTTTTAACACAAAATGATTAAAAAAATAATCTTTCAAAATACCACTCGTTCTGTCAAATTTTATAGATCAAATTTTCGGTTTCCATACTCAAACGCCTTTATTTCAGGCAAAACCACTCAAACAAACTGATTTGAAATAAAATCACTCGTCCTGTGGACTCGTGATTTTATCAATCAGTTTGTTTTCGTGGTTTTTCCAAATAAAGCCGTTTACGTGAAAACCAAAAATTTAATCGATAAAATTTGGAGGACTCGTAGTATTACCTTTGATTATTTTTTTCATCTGTCAAAACAGTCAGATTTTGTGGTTTCAGCCAATAACAGCTCAGGATCCTAACCAATCATTGTGTTTTATACTGATTATTTTTTTCATCTGTCAATACAGTCAGATTTTGTGGTTTCAGCCAATAACAGCTCAGGATCCTAACCAATCATTGTGTTTTATACTGATAAAACCGCTTCTTCGTATTTGTTTCTTGATTAAACTGTGTTTACCTTTTTGAAATGTCAAATGTAAACATTTAACAATTTTTATTATACTAAAATGTATTGCAAATCTATGTTAATAACCAAATTTCAAAATGTATTTGTAAACTAACCTGTTTTTATTAACGCCAAAACGCCTTTAACATTTTTACATACCTCACTTCAACACTAAACTTAAAATTAATTAAATTAAGAAAGACTTCATTTCATTCTTCTTCTTCGCTTTTATTTACGGCGTTTCGCGGGGTAGCCAGTCAAAAAATCGCATTGGTGGCCCTGTATGTAAAACTATAACAGCCTAACAGCTCAGGTTTCAATTTAAATTGGTAAAGAAAATTTTCAATATTGGCGTGTAAAGTGTCTTTTGCATAAATGACTATGTTCTCTGTTTTTAATACAAAATGATTCAAAAAATAATCCTTTCAAATACGACTCGTCCTCTGAAATTTTATAGATTAAATTTTTGATCTTCATACTCAAACGCCTTTATTTTAGGCAAAACCACTCAAACAAACTGATTTAAGATAAAATCACTCGTCCTGCGGACTCGTGATTTTATCAATCAGTTTGTTTTCGTGGTTTTTCCAAATAAAGCCGTTTTCGTGAAAACCAAAAATTTAATCGATAAAATTTGGAGGACTCGTGGTATTACCTTTGATAAAACCGCTTCGTCGTTTTTGTTTTTTGATTAAACTATGTTTACCTTTTTTGAGATGTCAAATGTAAACATTTATCAATTATTATTATACTAAAATGTATTGCAAATCTATGTTAATACCCAAATTTCAAAATATATTTTGTAAACTAACCTGTTTTTATTCGTTTATTGTCAATACAACACAGCTCCACCCATAAATTCGTTTAAAACTAACATAATGTCAAAACGTCTAAACGTTACACTTAATAAATAATCTTAAATGCCTACTACTAGATAGGCAACTTATATTACGTTTGTAATATTTGGCGTTTAAATGTAAAAGAAAATATCGAACTTTTGAGTGTAAAGTGTCTTTCTCTGTTTTTAACACAAAATGATTAAAAAAATAATCTTTCAAAATACCACTCGTTCTATCAAATTTTATAGATCAAATTTTCAGTTTCCATACTCAAACGCCTTTATTTCAGGCAAAACCACTCAAACAAACTGATTTGAAATAAAATCACTCGTCCTGCGGACTCGTGATTTTATCAATCAGTTTGTTTTTGGCGGTTTTTCCAAATAAAGCCGTTTTCGTGAAAACCAAAAATTTAATCGATAAAATTTGGAGGACTCGTGGTATTACCTTTGATTATTTTTTTCATCTGTCAAAACAGTCAGATTTTGTGGTTTCAGCCAATAACAGCTCAGGATCCTAACCAATCATTGTGTTTTATACTGATAAAACCGCTTCGTCGTTTTTGTTTTTTGATTAAAATATGTTTACCTTTTTTGAGATGTCAAATGTAAACATTTATCAATTATTATTATACTAAAATGTATTGCAAATCTATGTTAATACCCAAATTTCAAAATATATTTTGTAAACTAACCTGTTTTTATTCGTTTATTGTCAATACAACACAGCTCCACCCATAAATTCGTTTAAAACTAACATAATGTCAAAACGTCTAAACGTTACACTTAATAAATAATCTTAAATGCCTACTACTAGATAGGCAACTTATATTACGTTTGTAATATTTGGCGTTTAAATGTAAAAGAAAATATCGAACTTTTGAGTGTAAAGTGTCTTTCTCTGTTTTTAACACAAAATGATTAAAAAAATAATCTTTCAAAATACCACTCGTTCTATCAAATTTTATAGATCAAATTTTCAGTTTCCATACTCAAACGCCTTTATTTCAGGCAAAACCACTCAAACAAACTGATTTGAAATAAAATCACTCGTCCTGCGGACTCGTGATTTTATCAATCAGTTTGTTTTCACGGTTTTTCCAAATAAAGCCGTTTTCGTGAAAACCAAAAATTTAATCGATAAAATTTGGAGGACTCGTGGTATTACCTTTGATAAAACCGCTTCTTCATTTTTGTTTTTTGATTAAACTATGTTTACCTTTTTTGAAATGTCAAATGTAAACATTTAACAATTTTTATTTAGCATTATCAATTATTATTATACTAAAATGTATTGCAAATCTATGTTAATACCCAAATTTCAAAATGTATTTGTAAACTAACCTGTTTTTATTAGTTTATTTCAAATCGCATTGACATTTTTACATACCTCACTTCAACACTAAACTTTTTGTTCATTAAATATCAGTTTTTGAATACCTAAACACTTAAAATTAATTAAATTAAGAAAGACTTCATTTCAGACTATAAACTTATAAACATGGCACAAATCAATTCTTCTTCTTCGCTTTTATTTACGGCGCCGTTCCGCAGGGTAGCCAATCAAAAAATAACGTATGCCTTGGTGGCCCTGTATGTAAAACTATAACAGCTCATCATGATGTTTCAATTTAAATTGATAAAGAAAATTTTCAACATTTGTGTGTAAAGTGTCTTTTGCATAAATGACTATATTCTCTTTTTTAGATGTGCTACCATCTATGGTAAGAAGAGAGTATTGACATTAAATTTTGACTGAATCTAGTCAAGATGTCGCTCTCTTCTTTTTTATCCCTTTCAGAGATTAATACAAAGTGAGTAAACCAGTAAGGAATTTTAATTTATTAGATTCGACATCCTAAGACCGGTTTCTGTCTTTCGACTTCATCAGTTAGGCTTTTCGAATCCAATAAATAAAATTCCAAACTCGTACAAGTCAATAGCTATATCCGCTATAAGATAACATTTTTAGATGTGCTACCATCTATGGTAAGAAGAGAGTATTGACATTAAATTTTGACTGAATCTAGTCAAGATGTCACTCTCTTCTTTTTTATCCCTTTCAGAGATTAATACAAAGTGAGTAAACCAGTAAGGAATTTTAATTTATTAGATTCGACATCCTAAGACCGGTTTCTGTCTTTCGACTTCATCAGTTAGGCTTTTCGAATCCAATAAATAAAATTCCAAACTCGTACAAGTCAATAGCTATATCCGCTATAAGATAACATTTTTAGATGTGCTACCATCTATGGTAAGAAGAGAGTATTGACATTAAATTTTGACTGAATCTAGTCAAGATGTCACTCTCTTCTTTTTTATCCCTTTCAGAGATTAATACAAAGTGAGTAAACCAGTAAGGAATTTTAATTTATTAGATTCGACATCCTAAGACCGGTTTCTGTCTTTCGACTTCATCAGTTAGGCTTTTCGAATCCAATAAATAAAATTCCAAACTCGTACAAGTCAATAGCTATATCCGCTATAAGATAATATTTTTAGATGTGCTACCATCTATGGTAAGAAGAGAGTATTGACCTTAAATTTTGACTGAATCTAGTCAAGATGTCACTCTCTTCTTTTTTGGAATTTTATTTATTGGATTCGAAAAGCCTAACTGATGAAGTCGAAAGACAGAAACCGGTCTTAGGATGTCGAATCTAATAAATTAAAATTCCTTACTGGTTTACTGACTATATTCTCTGTTTTTAATACAAAATGATTAAAAAAAATAAACCTTCTAAGTACCACACGTCCTCTCAAATTTTATAGATTAAATTGGTGAGGGTCGGAAGTACTCACCAACCCCTCCATAGGCCAAAACTCACCCCCGACAGCGACGTTTTTTATTTTTTATATCAAAACGTCTGTTTTCGATGATGCTGAATACGATATTAGAAAGAAATTCAACCCTTTCGAGTTTTGTCCTGAGAAGGGGTAGGTGAGGGTCGGAAGTAATCTTCAACACCACCATCGTCTTCAGCATCCTTGAAAACAGAGGGACGTCCGTTTTGCCGCTTTCGGGAGAGAGTTTTGACCTGTGGAGGGGTTGGCGGGGGGTCGGAAGTGATATTGAACACCACCATCGTGTTCAGCATCCTCGAAAACAGACGTTTTGTCGCTGATATAAAAAATTAAAAAACACCCCTGTTGGGGGTGAGTTTTGGCCTGTGGAGGGGTTAGTGAGGGTCGGAAGTAATCTTCCAACATTACCACCGTGCTCAGCATCCTCGAAAACGGGGGGAAATAAGTTTTTTTACAGGGGAATGATGCGCTACTCGCTGAACCTTTTTAGCCGAAAGGCAGAAACCGGTCTTAGGATGTCGAATCTGATAAATTAAATTCCTTACTCGTTTGCTATTGAGGACTTTGGTACCTTGATCTTGTAAAAGTTACTACTACAGATTTTTCTTTTGAAATAGATAATCCATTAAGAAATAACCATTTATTTATTTCAATTCCGCCATCATTACTTCATACTATTAATAAATTCAATATCTTGTTAAAAAAGTTATATTTTATTTTGAGAAACCCATTTTAAATATAAATCATTACCAGCTCCAGAGTTTTACCATTTTTTCAAGCGTACTATTAATTTATTATCTATCCATCATCATGTCATTTCGACATTGTTTTTAGAAAGCATAAATTCACTATGTTAAAAAAGTTATCATCGCAAACCACATTCTTTTAGTAGGTTGAACATAACCGTTATTAAAATACCTGAAATATATTAATACTAACAGACTAGATTGTTCATACAAGTCCACTATTTTAAAATGTTTGCACGGCATATACCGCGTATACTTTAGAGTATTATCCCAATTGCCAAGTGTCAAAAAATATACCTTATTAGTTCGGTCCGTTTTTTTTGTGTTTAAAAATGTATTTATTTCAATGCAAAACACTAACCTCTAATTAGTGGAGTCAAACTAGCATGAAAAAACTGAAAACCTGTGACTTTTTTCGGAGAAACCGGATCGACATGCTGTTTTTTTTTTTCATTTTCGAAAAATTATCAGTAACAAAATCTACAACTAACCTCTTTACGCTCGGACATTTGTAATGGACCTTTCCATGAACTATGAGGGAACACTTTAATTAGAAAGTATATGTGCTAAAATCACTGAGAATTTTGTTTTTTCAATTCTCTGATAGCTAATTTTTCCATAATCTGGAAAAACATGTGTTTGTTACGTCACGTTCATCGAAATTAGATTTGGCATCGGTGTGCCAGTTGTGCACAATGGAACCTCGAATTGCAGTTACATCTGAATTTTAGGTTTGTTCGTTTGCTGCACGGAGCAAAATATTGTAAATCTTTTTTCTCTCTTCAGATCTCTTTCCTTACAATATTTTTAGACGAGATAATAATATGAACAAGAAATTGTATGTAATGTGTAATGTTATTAAAAACAAAAACAAACGTTAACCTCAAATCTCATGCAACATACAACTTTTATTACTCTGAGCCACCGACATAACCTTAAACTAGACGGCTAATACCACATCCCCAACAAGTCATTCATAAGTTTCAAATATTCCGTGCCCAAGGATGAAGTGAGATAGATATATAAAAGTCCAGAACATGGCAACGAATTTATGCTTCGATGCATGGGCGTACCGTTACAGAGGGAAATGGGATGTGACACAATATATTTATTTTTTTTAACGATTTTAATTTTACCGGTTACGTAGGAAATTTAAAATACTAATGAAAATATATTTATTTAATCAAATTAATCGTAAAAAAATTTAGGATCAGTTATTTCGCTAGTCCGCTCTGAACACCTAGTGTTCGTCAATGCAGGATCAAGGGAAAATTCATCATTTCCTTGCAAATGTGTCGATGTTGTTTTTATCAGGCTATTCGACTATCAGGCTATTCGGGATTGAGGTAGGAATAGGGAACTAACTACAAATTAAACACTGATGAATTATTAGTTGTATCATCCTGAAATAAAAAAAAATAATGTTGGTATAGTAGGAACCTTCTACGTTTAGATAAATCCTGAAAAATATATAAACTGTTTTAATCTTATCGAACCTATAACAGAAAAAAATTAGTTAGTAAATATCAACTAACGAAAACGTTGGCAGAAGTAACAAATTTCTACATCTACTATTTTTTTGTGAGGCAAGCCTCGTTTTATTTTATTTTCTCTCCACTACGCTACATTAAAATTATATATATATTCATAATCCACGAAGCAGGCGAGAAGGCATTCACAGTGAAACGACATACAAATCGAATCAAATAAGTAATTAGGTAAAACTACAATTACAGAACACAAAAATTTTCAATAAAAGTTAAGGTTCATGGGAAATCACTAGAGTTTAAGTAGTCGGTATTATGGAAATGTTTTTGATTGCTTAAAATATTCAACATACTCTCAAAAGATTGGTTTGACCTTTTACATTACATACATTTAAGCCATAATGTTTAAACAATATTACTGGAAGTACCTTATATTTTAAGTGAAAAATGTTTATTAAAAAACAAATAAACATAGGTATATTACCACGATATTGGTTTTACATCTGTTTTCAAATATTTCCTTCCACTTGGTTTATATATAAAGTCATTATCACGGAAATGAAGAACAAATATAATCATTTGTAGGTATGAACTTCACTGCCTCAAATCTTCTCCTTTCAACGTTTGCAGGAATCCTAAAAGTCATGTCTTCGTATAACTGTTTAAATGAAAAATATTACCTAAATACTTAGGTAGTGTTCGAAATCGAACATTTTTAACTACGCCCATGGCAACAAGAGAAATAAAATAACCGAACCTCGCGCATAGCAACAGTGTAAGCACACATCGTAAATCAAGGCCAGAGCGCAGCTAAGAACCCGGAAGTAATTAATAGTCCATATAAACATCAATAGTTAAAAACCGCTTTATCGGCTGCCGCCTTTAGATGCTCCGCGGCCAGGGGCAAGATTGGAAGTTGCATAAAAAAAAAGATACAACAATAACGCCGAAAATACGTACCCGTGATTAGCCAAGGAAGAATATCGGCAGACCACACGCGACTAGAATAAATTAAATCAAATCAGTAGCACATCCGACTCCGTAAGGAACAGGTCGCATCACTTAGACTGTTTCTTACGTAATAACTTCATCAATTTTAACTTATACAAATTCGTATTCACAGTATTTTTTGAGCAATTGCAAACACAGTTTTAAATTTGTTATATTCTTTGTTTGTTGTAAAGTGTTTTGTTTTACGTTATCGTTAATATATAAAATCCAAGTAATCAGAGTATAATTTCGCTATAACCTATATATAATACAGTCCACATCAATCTCTCTCTGCCAACTTAAATCTACAATAAGTTGGGACAGGCACATCTAAAGGGTGTGGCCTAATAAGTTTGGGTCTCCAAATTTGACATTATTTGGAACTTCCCAAAACAGGTAGTTTGACAGAAAAACAAAATGTGATTTAATTTTTAACACAATATATGAAACTTACATAATTATAAGTCGTTGCAATAAGTTAAAACAATCCTTTATGCATTATTAAAGAATTTATACAGTCGATAAAATACTAAATTCTGTTTCTGTTTATAACCTTAAAAGTAACTTACCGATGAAATGATAAATCGGGATTTAAATAATCCAGTTTGTGGCATACCACACATTGTTGAACCATATTTGTCTATTCAATCAATTTAAACCAATATGAAAAAGAAAATTTTAATCTAGCACGATATAAAACACATTAGTAAACAAACACCAATGTACTGAACATGGCCGACACAAATACAATAGTACCATTCTAATGGTTACGTTCCATTCATAAATAACAATGTTTGATAGCGCTTCGTTGCCGCTTCTATCAAATTTTCGCAGAAATGGTTGAAACTTAAATCATGGTAAAGTATCTTTGTCAATATTTATCTAGCAATATAATTTGTTGTGTTATTAGTTTCGAAAATTAGTGTTAACGTAGATGTACAATTATTTTAGCGAAACAAAATATCTCATTTTCCAAGATAATTTTTAAATAGATTTAGGATTTTGGTAATGACGGAAAAAAATATGATAACTTTGACAACATTGAAACTGATAATATAAATTCAATAACACAGCGTTTAGACTGTTACGTGTTGTTGTCCCCAGCCGAAATGTCAACAAACTCGATCTTATTATTCTAAATCTATGGCTAATACCACATGATAGAAATTGATCAATTACGAGGATGACTGGTGCCCGTAAGGCATGCGCATTGTGTGTATATTCACAGACATAACCTTAAAGTCTATGTTCCGACATTGGCGTACCTTAGGGAAAATTATTGGGTCTAGAACGAAAATAAGTGGAATGATGAAAACACTTTAGGATTTAGGTTGGAGTTTTCATTTACTGATTGGAAATAGTATTATTTGTGAGAACAGAATGTTTTTTATTGCAAAATAGTATAGTATAGGTATAAATAGCTGTATAGTTCGAGTAAGACATATAGTATCCTCAATTTATAAGCTTTAAAAGGCGGCTCCTTTGATACCACCAAAAAAACATGACCCTTTAAGCGTAAGTAAAAATTGCATCTAAATAACTGTATTTTTGAGTTTTCTTTTTGTGAAAAAGTAGATTGGAATTTCAATTTTCCTTACGGCTCCTACATAGAAATCATGCAAAAGCCTGTCCTTGTTTGAGAGGAATAATTGAAATACAAGTAAACAGAATATATATTTCAAAAATATTTCAGGATGAAGGAAGTTTGTATATTATTTACAAAATAAAAAAAGAAAATGCTCAAGTCATAAAATTAAAAAATAGCAATAGCTGTCAGTCACTAACCTAATCTAATACATGTTCAAATACTTTTTTGGCTGGGTATGGTGTCTTAAATTTTATTGGTTTTGAAACAATATCAATTTGGTAGAGAGACGTTTTGGGATGTTCAATTGGATGAGTTTCTTGTGTGGTAGGCATATGGATATTAGCCGTGTAGTTTAAGGTTATGTCGGTGCTCTGAGCATACACCTGACAACTGTTGTTCCGTGAGAACTGTGTTTAGGATTTGCGGTGTTGCCAATGATCGTTCTTCATGAAAAGGTAGGTAGGTTCAGAAACTTCGAATGTTTTAGGTAAAGAAAACAGTAGCTAAAATGTGGAATTTTATATATGAATCGATCAATTGACAGAGTTCAATTATATATCAATGGTGTATATCAAGCAGTGAGCTTTATTTTTGGGAAGAACAGTGATGCGTGTTTTCTGAACGTAGATTATGGAGGGGGGTATTTCCGATGAACGTGACGTCAAGGGTACACTTTCAAAAGCGATATTTTTTTTAAATGAAAAATATATGGAGGCACTCTAAGTGAATTGAACGTTTCATATGAAATACCATCGACTTATATAAGTTTTGTAATTTATTTTTCGTAAATGTAAAGGTCCATTATTTATTTAACAAATTGGACAATTTTCTGAGAGTTTCGCCGAGGGTATGGAAGACATGACTGCCTTTTCAACAAAAGGTCTGGAAAATTTTCCCGTGCGGGTTTTCGAGTTCCCTCATTATCTTGTCGATGTCGAAGCTTTTGTTTATTGTTCAATTGTTTATTGCACCAATGAAAAGAAAAATAGTCAAATCTCCCAGGAATTAGACATTGAAATGTCAACGTTGCCACAACGTCTGGACTTCAAACAACTACTCCTTGGACTATATATGCCCCAACAGGTATTGAATTATAGAAGTCCCGACGTTGGTTGGAACCTGAAAAAGCAGGACATAAAACCAACAACTTTGATTTGGTTATTAAAGGAGCTCGCCATCCTTAGACCGGTTTCGGCATTATTGTGCCTCTTCAGTAAGGAGTAGACAAGCTCGATTTTCCATCTCTAAGGAAAGTCTGACAGTGGAAATAATTTAATTTTAATTTTAAATATGTTTATTAATATGATAAATTTTTTTACAGTTTTTTTGGATTTGTTATCCTAGTGCCCTACTATAGGAAATTGTCCTTTTCAGGGCCTGAAAGAGAAAAAAGTTAAAGTTTTACAATAAATGTCCCTACTTGCTGTGTAATTGTGGTTTTGGGAGAAGGCCGTGGCCCCCTGTTGTCCCGTTTAAGAGTTACCAATTTTGGTGTGCAATGGCCTAGGGAAACCACAGAACCCCTAGTGCCGAGACTCTTTACAGTCCTACTTAGTTATTTGATTTTACAGTTTGTTTTTATCTTAGGTCTAGGGGAGCGTTTTCTAATAGGTCTTCGTAGTCTTCTGGGAGGTCCTGGGATTCTCTGATGATCCGGAGGTTGGGTTGGGGTAGCTTCTTCCTGGGTGTCCTGTGTCCTTGTTTGTATGTCGTCTTGAGGGTGGTCTGGGCGGCGGTGTTCTCTCCTTGGATGGTCCTGTTGGCGTAGTTAGCTTGTAGTTTCTGAAAACGAGAAAGAATATTAGTTATCTGGGTGGTTTCGTAAATTAGGTGGCTAGGATGTCTGGGGTGTAGGTAGTGGGTTTCCTCAGAACTCTTCTTTCCGTGGCCGGGATGGCGTGTTGGAGGTGATTTGGGAGGACGGAGTAGACTAATGACTTATAATCAAGAATTGGTCTTATGAATGCCTCTCTCCCCAGAGCGTGAGGTGGATGTCATCAGTTGTCAGTCTTTGTGTTGTGGTGAGATTAGGGTGGAGTCGACTAGCCCAGTTCCTATAAGCTCCAGTTGCGTTAGCAAGTGTATAAAGAACTGAGAAAGCCCAACGCCATCTATCACAATAATAACAAACTCAAAGTTAGCAAAAAGAAGCGACCTATGAATGTATTACTAGCTGATATATTTCGTCTACCGAATGAAAAGAAAAATAGTCAAATCTCTCAGGAATTAGACATTAAAATGTCAACGTTGCCACAACATCTGGACTTCAAACAACTACTCCTTGGGCTATATGCCCCAACAGGTATTGAATTATAGAAGTCCTGACGTTGGTTGAAACCTGAAAAAGCAGGACATAAAACAACAACTTTGATTTTGCTATTAAATTGTTTATTGTTCAATTGTTGTAAACTGGCTAATTAACAAATTGATAACTCTGCTCTTGAAAATTGTCCAATTTGTTAAATAAATAATTATAAATGTCCGAGCGTAAAGAGGTTAATTGTAGATTTTGTTACTGATAATTTTTCGAAAATTTAAAAAAAAACTAAATCTAACTGGATGAGCACTAGCTCGTTATATGCTAAAAGTGAGGCAAATTGAACGTCTCAAATTAAAAGTGCGCATGTGCATTGCTCCATAATGTCAATGTCATTACGTCAGGGAGCCATTTTTACCAGTGGTGGCGTCTTTTTACTTTGTTAAATGTTTTCAGTTTCCAAGTATATTTCCATGAAATTTATCAAAATGGAATTTGCTACATAATAGGATTATAAAATACAGGGTGTCCTATTTAAAATAACAACGGTATTGTCGTTTGAATATGTCATTAGTGAATCGCCCCATTTTGGGTGCCCTGTATAATTTTAAACAACTCTAAATACATTATTGCTTTCAATTATTAGTCTAATTTTTTTCAGTTAAATAGGATTTGGCTGATTCCATAGGTTTCCAAGTTATTGGTTTTTTTGAAAGTGCTTCCATTTTTAAAAATATCAAAATATCTCGGAAAGTAAAAAGGTTAGGTATAGGAAATACTTAAGAAAGTGTATCTTATTTTTAACATATAATCATAAATGTAATAAAATATAGGGTCTTCCATAAGAAATAATATAACTTTGATAGGCCACACTTTTTTGGGACAACCTATATAATTCAAAATAATTTTAAAATGTAGCCTTTATCAACCCACCCATGAATAAACAAAATTTTCAAAATATTAACCGTTCAGCCACAATGGACCGTCGCGTCTAAAGTGATTCACCCTGTATATTAATACATTTTTGGAACGATCTTTCGACGATGCTTTTATAGGGGCTTCCAAAAGATTTTAAGAGATGAAATTTAAATTTTGCGTGACTCATTCAGTCAGCTTTTCGCAATACAACGGGAATTCTGATGAAAATAATGAAATGATGAAAAGGGAATTCCAGTTGTGCTCCCGCTGTATAATAGCATTGTTTTTGTTACGATATTTTTTTGAGACAAGCGCTTTGCATAAAATTTAACAGTTAAATGTTATGCCTTTTAAATAAAAATAATACTTTAGGCGAAATTCAACAAGCAAGATTTTTAAATAACCCCAAAACATTCCATTTATTCAAAGAAACTGTTTAGAACGGAAAGTGCGTTACTGCCGTATAATTTCTAGTAAGTAATATACAAGGACAGCATTTACTTATATTTAGCAAATGTAATTCTATACTTTTTCTGCGACACAAATGGTTGAACTCCAATTTATTGCTCTTCGAACGTGACCAAACAGAATAACAGGCAGGCTTAAGTAACTAAAGCCAATGGGAAAAAGAAGCCGATATTCCACTAAAAGTCTTGGTGGCGGTGTTGCCAATTAAAAAGATAAATAATTTTCTATTATGAATTATTGTTCGTACCACGAGTGTCGAATTTTTATTCCAACAGAGTAACAGACTGTACTTTCTCTACGGCCACAGAAAATAGGAATTAAATATAGTAAAATGAAACCTCAATCTCTCAACATTGTGTAGTATTTTTATATTCAAGCTTGGATTTTTGCGGTAGCAAATTTTGAGTTATTTTTTTATTTATGGAGGAGTATTTTCAAATTCTACATCTGAATCGTTTGATTGTCTACTCCTTTTTAAATAAATTAAAAGTTTTTACAAACCAATATTAAGACCACGTCAACTAATACTGACAGTTAATTTGACATTCATGACAAACATTATTTTTTTAAACAATTACGGAATGAATATTCTGTCTGTAGAGCAAGAATGAAATACGTATAAAATACATAATACAAATATTAACAAACAAAATCAATCTCATTTTTGACATCATTTTAGGTTGACCTTTATTAAGGAGTTGTTTAGCTATTTGTTTATTTAATAAGATAATACAAAAATAACCATGTTTTAGATATTTCGCACAATTTGCGAATTTCTTCTTATGTCTGAATTTTTAAAACATCCTTTAGTCAGAAAACGAGTAAGGAATTTAATTTATCAGATTCGACATCCTAAGACCGGTTTCTGCCTTTCGGCTTCGTCAGTTAGGCTTTTCGAATCCAATAAATAAAATTCCAAACTCGTACAAGTCAGTAGCTATATCCGCTATAAGATAAAATGTTTAGATGTGCTGCCATCTATGATTAGAAGAGAGTATTGACAATTATTAAAAGCAAAAAATTCCCGGTGTATTGGGGTTGCATACACAATTTGCATTGTGTGTTGCAAAGCTTTTATTTGACTGATTCTAGTCAAAATGTCACTCTCTTCTTTCGTATCCCTTTCAGAGATTAATACAAAGTTAGAAAACGAGTAAGGAATTTAATTTATCAGATTCGACATCCTAAGACCGGTTTCTGCCTTTCGGCTTCGTCAGTTAGGCTTTTCGAATCCAATAAATAAAATTCCAAACTCGTACAAGTCAGTAGCTATATCCGCTATAAGATAAAATGTTTAGATGTGCTGCCATCTATGATTAGAAGAGAGTATTGACAATTATTAAAAGCAAAAATTCCCGGTGTATTGGGGTTGCATACACAATTTGCATTGTGTGTTGCAAAGCTTTTATTTGACTGATTCTAGTCAAAATGTCACTCTCTTCTTTCGTATCCCTTTCAGAGATTAATACAAAGTTAGAAAACGAGTAAGGAATTTAATTTATCAGATTCGACATCCTAAGACCGGTTTCTGCCTTTCGGCTTCGTCAGTTAGGCTTTTCGAATCCAATAAATAAAATTCCAAACTCGTACAAGTCAGTAGCTATATCCGCTATAAGATAAAATGTTTAGATGTGCTGCCATCTATGATTAGAAGAGAGTATTGACAATTATTAAAAGCAAAAAATTCCCGGTGTATTGGGGTTGCATACACAATTTGCATTGTGTGTTGCAAAGCTTTTATTTGACTGATTCTAGTCAAAATGTCACTCTCTTCTTTCGTATCCCTTTCAGAGATTAATACAAAGTTAGAAAACGAGTAAGGAATTTAATTTATCAGATTCGACATCCTAAGACCGGTTTCTGCCTTTCGGCTTCGTCAGTTAGGCTTTTCGAATCCAATAAATAAAATTCCAAACTCGTACAAGTCAGTAGCTATATCCGCTATAAGATAAAATGTTTAGATGTGCTGCCATCTATGATTAGAAGAGAGTATTGACAATTATTAAAAGCAAAAAATTCCCGGTGTATTGGGGTTGCATACACAATTTGCATTGTGTGTTGCAAAGCTTTTATTTGACTGATTCTAGTCAAAATGTCACTCTCTTCTTTCGTATCCCTTTCAGAGATTAATACAAAGTTAGAAAACGAGTAAGGAATTTAATTTATCAGATTCGACATCCTAAGACCGGTTTCTGCCTTTCGGCTTCGTCAGTTAGGCTTTTCGAATCCAATAAATAAAATTCCAAACTCGTACAAGTCAGTAGCTATATCCGCTATAAGATAAAATGTTTAGATGTGCTGCCATCTATGATTAGAAGAGAGTATTGACAATTATTAAAAGCAAAAAATTCCCGGTGTATTGGGGTTGCATACACAATTTGCATTGTGTGTTGCAAAGCTTTTATTTGACTGATTCTAGTCAAAATGTCACTCTCTTCTTTCGTATCCCTTTCAGAGATTAATACAAAGTTAGAAAACGAGTAAGGAATTTAATTTATCAGATTCGACATCCTAAGACCGGTTTCTGCCTTTCGGCTTCGTCAGTTAGGCTTTTCGAATCCAATAAATAAAATTCCAAACTCGTACAAGTCAGTAGCTATATCCGCTATAAGATAAAATGTTTAGATGTGCTGCCATCTATGATTAGAAGAGAGTATTGACAATTATTAAAAGCAAAAAATTCCCGGTGTATTGGGGTTGCATACACAATTTGCATTGTGTGTTGCAAAGCTTTTATTTGACTGATTCTAGTCAAAATGTCACTCTCTTCTTTCGTATCCCTTTCAGAGATTAATACAAAGTTAGAAAACGAGTAAGGAATTTAATTTATCAGATTCGACATCCTAAGACCGGTTTCTGCCTTTCGGCTTCGTCAGTTAGGCTTTTCGAATCCAATAACTAAAATTCCAAACTCGTACAAGTCAGTAGCTATATCCGCTATAAGATAAAATGTTTAGATGTGCTGCCATCTATGATTAGAAGAGAGTATTGACAATTATTAAAAGCAAAAAATTCCCGGTGTATTGGGGTTGCATACACAATTTGCATTGTGTGTTGCAAAGCTTTTATTTGACTGATTCTAGTCAAAATGTCACTCTCTTCTTTCGTATCCCTTTCAGAGATTAATACAAAGTTAGAAAACGAGTAAGGAATTTAATTTATCAGATTCGACATCCTAAGACCGGTTTCTGCCTTTGGGCTTCGTCAGTTAGGCTTTTCGAATCCAATAAATAAAATTCCAAACTCGTACAAGTCAGTAGCTATATCCGCTATAAGATAAAATGTTTAGATGTGCTGCCATCTATGATTAGAAGAGAGTATTGACAATTATTAAAAGCAAAAAATTCCCGGTGTATTGGGGTTGCATACACAATTTGCATTGTGTGTTGCAAAGCTTTTATTTGACTGATTCTAGTCAAAATGTGACTCTCTTCTTTCGTAAGGCAGCACATCTAAACATCCTTTAGTCATTCATCTTCGAAGTAAAAGAATATATTGCAGTGTGTAAGTTAGGTTATAGTTTTTTATAGTGTAATAGGGAGTTTTTGTTTGACAGTAGTTAGGGATAGAGGTTTGTCAATTAATTAGTTAGAATTTTAAAAATGTCAGATACGATGATATTTGTTTTGAATAAA
The DNA here is from genome assembly GCA_949320105.2 of Crepidodera aurea. NCBI lineage: Eukaryota > Metazoa > Arthropoda > Insecta > Coleoptera > Chrysomelidae > Crepidodera > Crepidodera aurea. Next base: position 4,775,594 of record OX439480.2, read on the forward strand.
AGTTAAAAATGTAGGCCTTATCTTAATAATAAAATATATGTCGCCAACCAACGTGGGGCCTTTATGTAAAAGAAAATAATAAAAACGTGTAAAAAGGAAGTGGAAACAAAAAGATGGATGGAAGAAGATCAGATCCAATTATGCAAATGTTAATTACTATGAACAGAAATCAAGAAAAGATGGAGAATAACATAGAAAGAAATCTAGAAAAGAATAGAATGGAGATGGAAAATCAATTCAAAAGAAATAATGAGGAGATGATAATTTTAATAAGAAGAGAATTTGAAAGAGTTGAAGTGAGATTAGAGAAACAAGAAAAGGAAACAGATAAAAAACTAGAAGAAATTAGAGAAGAAGTAGAATTTGCTATACATGCAGTGGCTAATAGAGTAGATAAAATCAGGAAGAATTGAAAAAAGATATTCAGGAAAATAAGAAGGACATACAAGAAAACAAAGAAGAGTGTAAAGTAGCTTTAAAGCAATTAGAAGACAATTTAAAGAAAAATGCTAGAAATCTAAAAACAACAATATGCGAGTCATAAAAGAAACGTAAGAAAACAAAATTATTTACAATTTATGAAGAAGAAGAAGAAGAAGGAGAAGAGAAAGGAGAAAAAGAAGAAGAGAAATGTGATAAAGCAAAGATACATGCAATAACAAATAAAGTAATTGAAAAAAGAAATGTACAAAATTTAGGTAATCGTCGCTGGGGGGCGTACAAACCTAAAATTAAAAAAAGTTGTAAATATAAAATAATATGATACCAAACAAAAAGAATTAGAAGAAGGAAGAAAACAAAAACAGTAAAGAAAAAGAAAAGAAACTGGAAGAAAGTAAAAATGAAAAAAACAAATAATGTTCAAATAACTCAATCAACAAAGGAACGAATAAAAATGAAATGAACATAAGTGAATGGACAAGGAACATGAATTTAAAAAAATAAATATGATGAAATGAATTTAAAAATGGAAAATAATGTTTGTAACATTTAAAAATATTTTTATTCTGTTTAAAATTTTTTTGAAATGTTGGGGGGGTTATGTAGTGTGTAAGTTAGGTTAAAGTTTTTTTATAGTGTAATAGGGAGTTTTTTGTTTGACAGTAGTTAGGGATAGAGGTTTGTCAATTAATTAGTTAGAATTTTAAAAATGTCAGATATTTTATGAACTCACCAAATACCCTGATATTTGTTTTGAATAAAAATTAAAAATATAAAAAGGCCTTCTTAATATTAAAATAATATAAAGATATATTTCTTCCAAATAAATTATTTCCAACATAGTGATTTAATTGTATTAGTTTACATATGTAGAATAAAAATGTATTTCATATAGGTATAGGCATTTTAAGATTTTTTAATAAAAAATTGTGTTCTCTGATTGTCAACCTATTATTGGACTATAGACTTTCCTATCTTGTAAATGTAAATCATTCTAATCTCAGTGACCTTAAAAGGCTGAACGTACCTAATCAAAAACTATTATTTTGTGACTACATTTAAAAAAACTGACATTAACACACGCTTCTTAAATAAAAACATCAGTTATATAGGTAATAACATTCTCATTGTGTCACTATTTTTCCACGCCTCTCTTTTATTTTGACTTCTTTTTTCCATATATGTGATCACTTTATAAGCTTATAAGATCACTTTGCGACCAGTGTGTTGGCATAAATGTGACAAGCATAAAGTGTCGTTTCCATGGTGTTTCCGTATCACTTCTGGTTCATTACAACATGAGCAAGAACTGTTATGTTGTTTTTAATTAATAGACGTAATGAATAGTAATAGATTTTCGAAACAGAAATCTACGTGTTTATTTGATTAACATTGATTATTTTTTTCATCTGTCAAAACAGTCAGATTTTGTGGTTTCAGCCAATAACAGCTCAGGATCCTAACCAATCATTGTGTTTTATACTGATTATTTTTTTCATCTGTCAAAACAGTCAGATTTTGTGGTTTCAGCCAATAACAACTCAGGATCCTAACCAATCATTGTGTTTTATACTGATAAAACCGCTTCGTCGTTTTTGTTTTTTGATTAAACTGTGTTTACCTATTTGAGATGTCAAATGTAAACATTTACAATTATTATTATACTAAAATGTATTGCAAATCTATGTTAATAACCAAATTTCAAAATGTATTTGTAAACTAACCTGTTTTTATTAGTTTATTTCAAAACATTTAACATTTTTAGATACCTCACTTTAACACTAAACTTAAAATTAATTAAATTAAGAAAGACTTCATTTCATTCTTCTTCTTCGCTTTTATTTAAGGCGCCGTTTCGCGGGGTAGCCAGTCAAAAAATCGCCTTGGTGGCCCTGTATGTAAAACTATAACAGCTCAGGTTTCAATTTAAATTGGTAAAGAAAATTTTCAATATTTGTGTGTAAAGTGTCTTTTGCATAAATGACTATGTTCTCTGTTTTTAATACAAAATGATTCAAAAAATAATCCTTTCAAATACGACTCGTCCTCTGAAATTTTATAGATTAAATTTTTGATCTTCATACTCAAACGCCTTTATTTTAGGCAAAACCACTCAAACAAACTGATTTAAGATAAAATCACTCGTCCTGCGGACTCGTGATTTTATCAATCAGTTTGTTTTCGTGGTTTTTCCAAATAAAGCCGTTTTCGTGAAAACCAAAAATTTAATCGATAAAATTTGGAGGACTCGTGGTATTACCTTTGATAAAACCGCTTCTTCGTATTTGTTTTTTGATTAAACTGTGTTTGCCTTTTTTGAAATGTCAAATATAAATATTTAACAACTTTAATTTAGCATCATCAATTATTATTATACTAAAATGTATTGCAAATCTATGTTAATACCCAAATTTCAAAATTTATTTGTAAACTAACCTGTTTATTCGTTTATTCACAAACACAACATCCGTTTTGAATACCCAAATACTTAAAAATCCACAAATCTCTTTAAAACTGACAAATGTCTATATCCGAATTAAGCCAAACTCAATCCCGTATGCCTTGGTGGCCCTGTATTTATAACTATAACAGCTCATGATGTTTCAATTTAAATTTATAAAGACAATTTTCAACATTTGTGCGTAAAGTGTCTTTTGCATAAATGACTATATAATACAAAATGATTCAAAAAATAACCTTCCAAATACCACTCGTCCTGTCAAATTTTATAGATTAAATTTTTGGTGTCCATACTCAAACGCCTTTATTTTAGGCAAAACCACTCAAACTTAATTCCTTTTATTGTGTAAAAAAAAAAGGTTTTTAATGCCCCCTTAAATGCTCGAAATGCTGACTTCCTCTCCCAATCCACCGTTGTTGTAATACTACATTAATATGTTTAAAAAATAAAAATTGAAGTGGTTTCCGTATAAAATTTTCTTTGTCCTAATTTTAGGTTAGGAACAAGATATCGAGATGCTGTTTTCGCGAGCTTGTTTAGGCATCATTTAGCTACTTTTCCATGAAAAAGAATTAACCAGTTCTGTCGAAATGTCAAAAAAAAAGGCCCTCTATCGGCGACATGTGAAACTAGCCTCTTTTGAATAAGCCCAAGTTTGTTAAAATCGGCTCAACCGTTTCGAATATACAGGGTGTTTTTTACTGAAACCTTTGAATATACCCCCAAAAATTGTCGAAGAAAAAAGGTTCAGATTATCATCGACTTTAAAGTTCAGGTATTTTTTTGTTAAGTGAATATAGCGAAATTCACAGAAACATCACTTTCTTAGATTCAAGATTTCAGTTACGCCCCCTAGCGGCCATTTCAGAAACTTGAAAATATTTTCGTCGTTTTATTAATAACTTTTTTGCCGCAAGCCTCTACGATGGATAGTTTTCCAGATACAGTACCTCGCATTCTTAGTTGGCCACCCTGTATATATACAATGTTTTTATGCTCTATTTGAAGACGTTACAAACTATTACATTACGAAAACATGCAGACGTATTACGTATTAGGTTCTGGAGTAATCCGGAGTAGGTTCTGAAACTTACGATCTGCAACTAGATTTTCTTTTATGGAAAACAATTGATATCATGCAGAGCCCGGCGGATCATAAAACAGTTGCGATTTTTTTTTATTTAAAGGGATTCCAATGAAGTCATATCATTCTAATAAAAATAATATTACTTTTTTTCTGCGACAAAATTAAGCAATAATTGACGCAATAACTTTTATTGATATTTGCATCTGATAATGCTAATTTTGCGCAATTTGTCTAGACGGTATTTAATGGGCTGATATTTTATTTTCAGACTCTGAGATTAATTTGATTTGTTTTGTTACGAGGGTAGTCCCGAAAGTACCCGACAGTTGTTTAAAACGCATATAACTTCGGTAAAAAATACCAATCTTATATTATTATAATTATTACAGTTTGCTAAATGCTGAAGCATAAACCTATGATAGCCTATTCACTAATGAAGTTACAACCTAGTAAACACTTAAAAAAAAATCTGTTGTGTCGCCACAAGACTTTCCCGGCAGTTATAAAATAAAAATTAAATAATTAATTTGGTCTTAAAATTTTTTAAAGTCCCAAAAAAAATTCGTTTCGAATTATTTTAAAGTAAAAATGACATTTGAAATATAAAAGGAAAAACATTTCACATATCAAAAAAAAGTAAAACAATTTTTTAGGGTCGGAATTTTGCTTACTTTTTCTTTGACATGTCAAATGTCATTTGGATTTTAAATTTTAAAATTTTCTTCCATTGCTTAGTTTTAAAATTAAGGAATGAAAATTTGAGGATGTATTTACAAGCCAATAAGGCACCTAAATACCAAATAAAAACTTTTGGTATTTTATTTTTTTGTAATGTACACTGCGCGTCATATAAAACTGGTACAACTCTTATAATCGAAAATAGTGTTTTTCTAGGTGTGTAAATGCATCTTTTAAAATGTGTCAATACTAAACTAGTTTTTATGTTATAATTTCTAGGGCAGTGATGCCAGGTCAACAAACATTTTAGTAGATGCAACGATAAAATTAAATTTTTTACAGCTATAAAACGAGATGGAGAAATTAAAAATTTCAATTCAATAATTAATAACTTTAGTGGGGTAGATCTGGTTTTCGAAAAAAATTTTTGTGATTATATAGATTCAAGATCCCTCTTAAACGTGATCAATATATGAAAGCTAAGGGAGGTGCGGAGGGGGGGTAAATTAACATGTAAAGATATGGAAAATCGGTTTTTCGCACGTAGCTCGCTGAATTCTATATATATATATATATATATATATATATATATATATATATATATATATATATTGTAATGGTATTGAATATAAAGCCTTTTTTTAACGTAGCCAGGAAGAAAATATTACTTATAAAAGATAACCTTAAAATTCAATATAATAATAATTCAACATAATTAGTTTAAGTTAAACGAAACGATAGTAAATTAAACGAAAAAGAGTTTAGGATTTATAAAATTAAAGAAATATAGCAAAAAAGTACAACAATAATGAAGTTTAATGATATTTAGAAAATCAATGATGACGAACAAAAAGTGTCTTTGTACAAAGTTAATATAATTCGAAATGATATAAAAAGTATATCAAAAATTTTCTTTTAATCTATAGAATAAGATTAGTCAAAATTTGCAATAAAATCAATAATTTTTTTTAATTTTGTAAAGATTTAGGTTAAAAAAATGTCAAATTTTCATCTAGGAAGCTGTGACATTGTACTTTATAAAAAGCATTTCGTGTGTCAAAGTGAGGCTTTTTACCAAAATCTTTTGAAGAGTTCACGTCGCTCCGTATCATAAAAACAAAAGAAAAACCCAAAGCAACGCGATTTAAAAGAAAAAAAATTGTTACCTGTCAGAGAAAAAGTGAGGTTAATAATTCAAGAACAACAATCTTAAAAGGTGGCTTTATCGAAAATTATCCATCCTATCCTGTGTTCCTGTTTGGACATCTCCAATCCCAGCTGTATTCCTGTATAAAAGTATCCAGATCCAACTATATTCGGCATAAAAATATCCATCCTGTTTCCTGATTTTGGTGTTATTTGGAAAAACGATTTTAAAGAATCCCATTTATTTTGGACAACTAAAATAAGAACGAAAAGCTTAAATTGAATAAAAGGTACCATTTTAATTACTAAATAACGATATTTAAAAAGTTTAAACTATAAAAGGCCATAATAATAAAGTTAGATTGAAAACAATCTAACCTTATAAAAGTTTAATTATGTTAGGTTAGAAAGTGATAAGGTAAGAAGTTTAAGAAATATCGTATCACACTTGCAAATATTATTTTTATAAAAACTACACTTACCGTATTACACCAAACAATTGTTCCTGTACAGATAAAGTTTATCGTTAATTTTTTTTCCTTTAATAAATGTTTATAATTTTTCATTGCGTTCGTTGTGATTGATTTTATAAAAATCTAACCTCTTAGAGAACCCTAGAGTACCTGAGATAGATATTGGCTATAATTTCCTATGTAATAAGACAGATGGCGCCCAACTACAATAACAATATTTATAAAACATGTTCTGTCTAAATTTACGGAAGAAGGTAAATTAAATAAAAAAATTTAATAATAAATATAAAAAGAAAAATCACATACCATTATAATATATATAAAATAAAGTACTCGCGAAAACGCTTAAACTGAATTTTAACCCGTCCAAATCGGTCTAGGGGTTCTTGAGATATTGCGATTTGAAAATATATGGATTTTCGCCGCGGCGCGAACACACCTAGAGCCGTGTTCGCGTTTTTCTCATGGAAAAAAATAACTTAGTTTAATTTGAGAGGGATAGGGAGGGCAAACTCTGATTAATTTTTGACTCGAGGTAACTTTTTTAATTCTTGACCAATCCGGGTCAGCAAAATGGCAAACTCTTTCATAAGGACACTGCTACAGCATGTATTAAGGAGTTGATGGTTTTCGCGAAAACGAACAAATGGCGACCGAATTTTTGATTTTATAAATTTTATTTTTCGATTTTCGCAACGAAAGAGTAAAGTTGGGAAAATTGTTTCTCTTTGATTTGAGCCCTACAGGGACTCGATCCGATAATCAGGAAGGGATGGAGGGGGGTAAACGCGTTTAGTCCTGTAGAAGGGCAACGGATAGGGTTAGTGACTTCGTGCTAGGCTTATTTTCAAGGGCAATCAGTTCTCTTTCAAATTTCACTAAGGTTTCCGTAGTTAAATTTCAGAATTCGAAAAGTAATAATCAAATCATAAAGCTTAATTTTGAAGTTTAGTATTTGTTGTTGTTGTATAAGAATATCCATCTGTCTTCGAAAATCTTATCTATAAATTGGTTTACCATTTTAGAACCTTGAAGAGGAGAAATATACTGGCAACCTATTTGTATGTGAGAGAGGATGGCCTCGGAACTAGTCTATTAGCCACAGAATTTTGATATTATTTATTTATGCTTTATTCTGTTTATTTTTTTAGTATATGAAATATATCTGAAGTAATGTAGGAAATTTATTTATAATGGTAAACGATTTAAATAATTTGTTTTTAAATTAAATCTCAATATGTTGGTGTATAAATTTCTTACTATTTAAATTTTCATCATAAAAATGCCACATTTTGGTTGCCTCTGACCCCACATTCTCTTATAAGATTTTAATTTTATTGGCTCCAGTAATGTGAATCAACATCTGTTAAACATTCTTTGATATCTATTCTTATTATACAGATTCGGACAAAAAATATTTGTGGTATTACGGTTTACCGAGAGCATAAAGGAAAGCTTGTTAAAAGTTGAGAGAGCATTATAATTTCTCCTCACATATCACGATAGTGTGATTCAAAAAGAAAATCAACCTAAATTAGTCAACAAACGAACGGACTGGCAAAGCTTCAGAATCAAACTTGAACGGTTAATTAATCTCTCGGTTCCGTTGAGAACAGAAGAACAACTAGATCAGGAAGTCGAACGTTTTGTCAAAGATATTCAACAAGCAGCTTGGGAGAACACCCCTGATCTTAAATACAAAATAAAAGGAAATAATTATCCGAAAGAGATCAAAGACCTTATAATAAAAAAAAGAAAAATCAGAAGAAAATTGCATCAGTCCAGAGCACCAGCTGATAAAACAGCTTTAAATAATGCAACACAACAGTTAAAACGCGAAATTCAGCGTATTAAAAATGAATCGATTGGTGACTACTTGAGTGAATTAACTAATGTCAGCAGTACAGATTATTCACTCTCGAAAGCAACCAAACGATTAAAAAGTCCTATTACACAAATAATATACAAAAAGCAACCAGATTCGCAGAACACTTATAAATGACTTTCCAGACCCACGATGGTGAAGAGACCCAAGACTGGAATGAACCAGAACAGGAAGATTCAGTCATTAGATCTACTTCTCCAAAAGAAGTTTATGTGAAAATAAATCGAAACAAATATAAATCCTAAAAAGCCCCTGGATTTGATCTCATTACCGGAGAAATCTTGAAACAACACCCACGCAAAGCAGTTGCCAAACTGACCAACCTTATCAATGCATCATTTAGGATGAGATACGTACCTCAGCTATGGAAAGTAGCAGAGGTTATAATGATACCTAAGCTAGATAAACCTCCCCAAGAAGATACGTCATACCGACCCATCTCTTTGTCGCCTGTTGTTTCGAAACTCTACGAAAAATTGCTTCTTAAGAGATTAAAACCTACAATAGAAGAAAAGGACCTGATTACCTCCCATCAATTTGGTTTTAGAGAAAAACACTCGACCAGGTGCATAGAATCACAGACATAATTGAAAAGTCTTTAGAAGAAAAGAAAGTGTGTTCCTAGACGTGGCCCAGGCTTTTGATAAAGTTTGGCATGATGGCCTTAACCACAAGTTAAATTTGTTACTACCACGTCAGTATTCAGAACTCTTAAAATCCTATTTATCAAACAGTTATTTCAGAATAAAACAGGAAGATGTATATTCTGATCTAAGAGAAATTAAGGCAGGAGTACCCCAAGGTAGTGTACTAGGTCCAGTACTCTACTTGCTGTATACCAGTGATATTCCTAACCTTGAGCACGATACTATTGCAACATTTGCTGATGATACTGCCATTCTGGCTGTTGGAAAAGACCATGAAGAAGTTAACCGAAAATTACAAACATCTGTAGACCAGATTAACACCTGGACTAAAAAATGGCGTATTAAGTTAAATAAAAATAAATCTGTTCATGTTAACTTTCCTAATAAACGAAACCAACACATTTCCATAAGAATAAATAACGCTCAGATTCCCTATGCTAATACAGCAAAATATCTTGGAATGACACTCGACGCTAGACTTCGCTGGAAAGTCCACATTAAAAAGAAACGTGAAGTGCTTGGTATAAAATATAAAAAGATGTATTGGTTGTTAGGAAGAAACTCCAAGTTGTCCACGCATAACAAGCTGCTCCTCTACAAGCAGATATTGAAACCCGTTTGGACGTATGGTAGTCAGCTTTGGGGCTGCACCAGTAAAAGTAACATTCAAGTTATCCAACGTTTTCAAAATAAAATATTAAGGACTTCGTCGATGCACCCTGGTACTGTCGCAACAGTGATCTTCATAGGGACCTGGATGTAGAAACTGTTGACAAGACTATATCTAAATCTGCCAGCAGCCATGAACAACGGCTGCTCCCACATGGGAACGTTAAGGTCATCCAGCTTCTCGATAATACCAATTTAGTAAGAAGACTCAAGAGGACCAAGCCTTTATGAAATAGTTCAGTGACTGTGCTAGTTACAAACAGCGGATTTTGTGTTACAAGTTACCGGTAGTGTTACTAAAATTATCAGATCCTAAGGTACACTAGTGAGTAGGACCTTAGTATTTAAGAATTCTAGTTAAGTTAGGTTAGAATAAAATTGCTTATTGATCTTCATGATCAGATTGTAATTATAGAAAACATTTCAAAAAAAAACATATCACGAAGGAGAATTGTCTACTTCCCAACCGTATTTTGAGTGCCTACGCTATTGGCAAACTTATCGCATAACCTAATGCACGAAACATGTTATCAAAAATTAATAAAATAATCAATAATTTACAGGGTGAGGTCAGGTAAGATAAGGGTACGTTAGGTCAGCTTAGCTCAAAAAAATGATATACAAACTAATATTTTAAGTATATATATTTTGTATTGGCATTTGGCAATACCGTGGGCACTCGAAAAAGGGATCGGACGTAGACGCTAGTGTTCGCTGTCGTTTGTCTCCGTGACCCCTTGCGAAGTTGAAGTCACTTCAATAGCTAAGGGGGGTCAACAGCATTGCGTCTCTCTCGGTTATATGACCTTATATTACTATTGTTTTCCTTTTTACTCTTGTAGATTTCGGCCTGTACCAAAGAAATATTTTGTCCGAATCTGTAGTCTGTTACTTTTACATTTTAAACTAGGTTGTAAGAGTAGGGATGGAACTTGTGTTTCTTTAAATCCGTATCGTCATCAAGTACCGAAGCAGTATAATATCGACAATAGACCTAACCCTCTTAATTTTGCTTTAAAACAATCAAACTGTTTTACATTTTTAAGGTATTACGGATGAGCCTTGATCTTTCTTGAAATCTTCTAACAAGTAATACACATGTACTAAAAACTTTTATCACATTTATCACGTATCAAAAGCAAATTTACATAATATATTCGTTGTTTAATTCCTAACGAGCCATTTTTGTCACTTTGTAGAAGTGGTAACAATCACGGGTGACAGTTTATTTTCATTTATGACAAAAGCAGATCAATGAATATACAAAATCAAAATAATTAAAACAAAAAGAAAATCAAAATTAGTAATAATAATAATAATAAAATGTCTTAATTTTCTACAAGCAAAAAAAAAATAGTACAATACGTTAGGCGAGATTTAGCCTGTGGCCATTCTTACATCTAACCCTTACAGAAGATAAATAAATAAATGAGATAGAGAAATGAAAAATACAGTTATCCAATCAATAACATTTGATTATTAAAATATTGGACTTAAATTATTAACCTATGTGACATAATTAAATGTACCAAATAAGTGAGCAAAAAAGAAAAGATAATTATAATTATTGCGGGAAATAAATACAAATTTTCGTTAATTTTTTATGTTGATTTGATTAAAATAACAAAAATTGGGGTTGGTATTTAAAATAAATGAGTAGGTAATTCATGTTCCGTGAGCTGCGGTATGGAATGGGATTATTGATGACCTTGTATGAAATGTACAAATTGTATTTATTCATATTTATCATATGCGGGCTGATGTTCTAAATATCTATCAGATTATTTTCTATTGGTGCTTGGTTAATTAGAAAACAATGATTAAAAGCGGACTTGTATCTCTGCCAATTAAAAAAAAATCCAATACGGCTAATTTTATGTATTTGGTCGATTACACAATCTGATATTAGAATTTATTAAAGTATTAAATTGGGAAATTGAAACCTTTGGTTTATCAACTAAGTTGAAAACTATCGTCGACCACTCAACCAAAACACAATTTACACACACTCTACGCGCGTTTCGCCAACTATGTTGGCATCATCAGGAGTTGATGATAGACTAAACAACTAACTATTTCTAACAGCTATTTATACTAAATGACTAACCCCCCTCCCCCGGCGGTGCCTGGCACTGTCATCACCGTTGACCTAATCAGCCAAGGGTGACTAATCAACCAAGGATGAGTAACCCGCCCGTACCTAATGGATTAAACTAAAAAGCGGACTAAGAGGAATTGGTCCTTTGTCTCTGTTTAAACTAGTTTTACATTTGCCTATTTCTATACTTTCAAATAGGTCCAACAATTTATTATTGGATACATTTTTAAGTAATTTTACATTGTCTATACTTATTCTATGATTTTGATTAAAAGCATGTTCGGCTATACTAGATTTTTCCGTACGCCTATATTTTAAGTGAGCCATGTGCTCTTTAAATCTAACCTGTACAGAGCGTCTAGTCTGCCCAACATACTTTCTATCGCAATCTCCACAACTAATTGGGGGGTTAGTCATTTAGTATAAATAGCGGTTAGAAATAGTTAGTTGTTTAGTCTATCATCAACTCCTGATGATGCCAACATAGTTGTAAAGTATTAAAAAATCTATATCTTCTTCTTCTTTGCCTCCCGCGAAGATGATACACTTCTGGAAGTTACTACTCACCAGTCGGCTCTAGGGTCATCCAATCTATCGATATTAAACGGTTTTAGCCGGGCTGCTATGAAACATGGTTTTCATAATTATCGTGTGCGTAGAGACAAAACACGATGAGGATATCACATCGCGTCATAGCTGTATGACGTCACCGTTCTTGGTCTATTCAATATTCAATATTTTGTATTTACTGAGATTTAGTTTTTATTTGTGTTCATCTGAACAATAGCCTAATATTACTATTGTACTGGGCACTAAAAATTGACTTACCTCGTGCATTTTTACTTTTAATGACGAATAATACTCACAATACAAAACAGAATGAACGCGCTCGCCTATGTATGTACCTTCTCACTATTGTCACTGATTTTCCAAAATGTTAAACCCCCATTTTCCAAAAAAAAAACACATTACGATACTATCATTCGATTTTCGATGTGTAGATTTATTTACATGATTTTTCTTGTAAAAAAAATCTTTTAAAAAATCCATAATTTAGATCGTTGGACTTTTTACCTTCTCATCATTTTTCCTCCTTCTTCATCTTAAACTTAGTTTTTCGTATTATATTTCGATATTCATAATTTTAAACATTTTTATCTCTTTATTTGTTCTTTTTTCGAAACTTAAAATGTAAGCAAAAAATGTTGGCAACACTTTCGCGTGCTTGGAATTTGATTTATTGAATTGGAAAGCCCAAATGACGAAGCCGAATGACAGAAACCAGTCTTAGGATATCGAAGGGAATAAATTAAATGCCTAACTCGTTTGCTAACTACTGCATTACATCCTAATCTAGAAAATTTTGATTATAGTATATATATATATATATATATATATAGGTGAAATAAAAACCAATATTGGTATAATTTTTTTAAGTGTTAAGGAAGCTACGCCGTTGCTAAGAGGTGGTGGAGCTAGGCCTATGACGCGGTGTGATATTGCCGTCGTGTTCGGGTTCTAGTTTTTGATATACAGATAGTCGTCCTGACACATCCTATATTTTAAATTGATAAATTTTATTACATCGTACAAAGTCCGCCTTAATAAAAAACAAATTAAACTAAAGTTAAAAGTAAAAAAAATGTAACTCAATTATGTAACCTTAGGATCATGTATAAATTGCTCAAAATGGCGTAAATAAGTCTAAAATTTTAGAAATAATTCCCGATCTTGCGTTAACAAAATGACAACTACATTTTTGTACTTAATACAATGTTCCAACCGAGGAAACTGACAAAATATAATGGGAGCAACTTTAATAGTATATTACGTAACAAGAGTGGTAAGTAACCCATTACATTTTACGAGTGAGTAATGGGCTTACAACTCGAGTAACGTACTATACTTTTTCTACGCCCACTCATAATGAGGATAACCTAAAAACAAAAACTCATTTTTTGTGATGATAATTACACAATATTTTAAGTTGTTACCTTTGACAACAAATGATTATCGTCTGGGTCATCTTTCAGAAACTTATTAATTTGTTCTGGAGAAAGGATTTTTGCTTTTTTACTTCTAAATACATCCGATTTCCGCTTCAGTAGGGCCATTAGTTTTGGATAATCTGCTATGTTAATGTTATTATTAATGTTTAGTGTAGTTCTCAGCATCGAATAAATGGCCATAGAGAAGATGGCTTCATAATTTTTGTTGTTTCCTCAAAATACACAAGCAAAACATTCTCCGAAAAGGATTTAACGTTATTCTTGTGTCGCCAATCCATAAATTTTCGATAGGTAATTTCGTACCTTTCTTTAGATTTTAGGGGTAAGAAATTATGTGTGGCAGCTTGAGCTTTTTCTAAAATCTCCGGTGGAGTGCTCATAATTTTATCACGCTCACTTTCAGACATATTCTTAGGTAAAGTTAAGAAAATCTTCGGATACAATATTTTGTGACAATATAAAAAATAACATGACGTTTATTTCTATAGAAACGCGGGTTATTTTTTGAAAAATTGTATAATGCGTTGCCGACATTTAGGGACATCACTCTTTTAATTCAAAATGTATCTCGCTAATGCTAAAAGTTTTTATGTTTTTCAATTGACTAAATTTATGTAAATAGTCCAAATAAAGTGGTACGTAGATAAAAATTTGATTGCAATTTGACTATATTAAGAAATTTAAGTTTTCTTATCAAAAAGCACGTGTATGTTAGGAGATCTCATTACGTTCATGTTATTATTAAATGTCATTTACAAGGAATGTTGACAGTGCGATTTTTAACTTATATTTCTTACTAGAACTATATGGGTGATTTAATTTCTCTTTTTTTCTGGAAATTTTCTACCAATCGGCAACAATGCCTTCGTATTTTACTGCTAGTTAACAATTGTGAATTCTAAGAACACAAGACGCAAGTCAAAGATAAAGAAACAATGGAAGGTCCTCGTTCTTGCTCTAACAAAAGCAGCGAAAATTAAGTAGATACTTCGGCCTTCTACTTTACGTTCCCTACACTGATAGATAAATTTTAATTGTAAACTACAGAAAGAAACGAAGTTGAATTGTTAAAAAAAATTTCCTTCCTTTTGTCTTCTACTTGAGACGCTTCGGTTCTTCAAAAATGTGTTAATTATCATGGAGAGTTTTGACATTTTTTTCGTTGCGTTGAAATATGAGAAATTGTTACAGACGCAAGGTCGATTAAATTAAACAAAAAATTATATTTTAGTATTTCAGTTATCTGTAGCGTTTTTTTTAGTTTGTATAATATACGGAAGTTGTAGAAGGAGAGAAAACCATCTATTTACTTAAATAGCGACTCAATTTTCTGATAAGCACAATTTAAAATTACTTTGCTTTTCTAATAAAGTGATGATACTGCCCAAAAGTGGTATAGTATTTTTTTTTTCGTGGAGGGGAATGGGAAACCGCTTGACACCAGAACTCCGACTAAAACCCCTTCGGTTTTCCACACATCCCCAGGAATCATCGGATAGACATCCAGATATCTTAACCCTGTTGCTGCTGTATTCTCTCGTCCTCCTCTTTTGCTTCCTTATACATCCGTGTACTACTGCGCACTTGCTCTCTGTCTTTATCATTTTCTGTAGCAGATTTTCCTCCCTTAACTTCGTTCCCAGCTCTACTTCCACCCGTAATCCCTTTCACCACAATACACACACCATTCTGGCTAGGACTTTCTAATACGGATAGTGTAGATATGTTTTGAAACATCCGTGACCCGTCATGGCTTGTTTGAGGAAGTAGTCCATTTTCCTATGCTGGCATCGCATCCACGGTTCCAAGTTTGCGATGAGTTTCTTTGTCCATGCAGCTACATCTCTTCCATTTGCCCGCCATTTCCTTATTTTATTTTCCCCGTTTCCGTCACCTGAGAAGTTTTTCTTCCTTTCCTCTACCAGGAAGTCTATAGGAGGCACCTGCAGAGATTCTGGTGATACACTTTTGTATGCACTTACAACCCTTAGGAGCATTCTTCTCTGAATGCTGATAAGCTTAGTTTTGTATTTCTCAGAATTCAAAACTTCACCCTTCTTTTTTTATCTTCAGGTCCTCTCATATTTGGCATCATTCTTGTTAGAGTTGAAATACTTATTTCTGCCTTTTCAATTGTTTTGTTTACGTGGACTGTAAAGCTATGTCTATCATCGAGCCACACACCAAGTGTTTTGAACTCTGCTTGAATAATATATACGCTTTATGGTTTTAAAAACTTTTACTAAAGATTGAACGTTGAACATTGAACGTTGAACATTGAACTTAAAACAAAAAAAATGTCAGAATGACTTAACAATTAATTATAATAACAAAATGAAATATATCTACGTCGCTAGGTGCGTCGTTGCCGATTTAAAAATAAAGTCTGTGACAACAAGACTTAACACCGTGGCACTTCTACTAGGATAGATGTCCTTCCCTCCAATTTCAATATGTAGACCCTCACGTTTTTCTCTTACCCTTCAGTATTATGGCCTCTGTTTTGGAGAGCACAAGACGCAGGTCGAAATGCTCAATCCAGTCTTATCGCCATTTTTGCAAAATGCTGAAGCTCACGGGAATGTCCGACTTGTACTAGAAGGGCAAGGTCATCTGCATAAGCTACTGTCGTACAACCCTCCCCGAGGTTTAGATCCAATATCGTATCGTACAACTCGTTCTCTACAGTACGGACCCAAGCACGGATCCCTGTAGTACGCCGCCACTCACATTCCTCTTATTGTTCTTCCCAATACGTTTTCCCTATTTGTGAAGCACTCTTAATCTGTTTATTATTAGTACCCACGACGCCGTGTTAAAGGCATTCTGGATATCCAGGAGTACCAACATATCTTATTGTTTCTCAATCCTATCTATCCAGTCCATTACCCACTGAATAGCACGGACAGTAGACCTTTCCTTCCGGAAACCGAACTGCCTTCCGGAGAGTCCATCCTTCTCCTCTGTTTCTTTTACCAGCCTTTCCCTAATCAGTGTTTCATATAGTTTCCCGATCGTGTTCAACAGGCATATGTGCCGATATCCAACTGGATCGCATATTTTTTTAATTCCCCTTGGAATAAGTACTACCCTTGCCATCTTCTATTCAGTTGGAGCGTCTTGTGTTTTCAGCAGGATATTCACTAACTGGAGAATTATTTCTGGGGCTACCTTGGTGGCGCATTTAATTGTGTCAGGTGTGATCCCGTCCATTTCGGGAGATTTTCCTGTCTTTATCCTTTCTGCTATTCTCATTTTAAATGTAATAGAGTATTTCAAAAACTGCAGCACATAAAAAAAAGGTTATGCTTGTTTTCTGAAAAAAAGTTAAATGTTACATAAACGTTTCTTTTTAAAAAATGTGAAGTGATTTGAGCACCTTTGCAGCGGTTTCCCGGTACAGCCTTGTCTTGCTGACCTTTTAAACCCTGTTTGATTTTTGTGGTTTGATAATGTGGACTGTATGTAGAACGTACAAGAACTCTTTCTCCCTTCTCTCCAGTATTACCAATAAAACATCAGGAATTTCATAACACCTTTTATTTAAATTTCTTTAACGAAGAACAAGAACAACACATAAAAACAGGTAATAACATGTACTATAATTTAACTATAAATAACTAGTGTGATACCTCAACTAGTTGAGCAATTCACTGAAGTGAATGTTTAAAAAATGAATTTGGAAATTGAAGTTGCAAATATTCGATCACATCGATTTTGTGCGATCTGAACTGAACGGAGACTTGAGTGATACTAATTTAAATTGATTTGAAAATTTGCAAATGATCGATCGCCGCGATTTGTGCGATCTGGACTGAACGAAGTGTGGAGAGATACTGAACTGTTACGAACAAGCGCGGCTTGCCGGTAGCAACGAAACATCCAGAGACCAAAGAGCTGGATAAAAAAATTGTTTCTCGGCTGGCTAATATTCTAATCGTCGAAATCAAGGTTGAGTGCCTAGACTGTTTTTTTTATTTTTATTTACCGCGTCGGCCTGTGCTAGGTGGCGTGTTTTCACGGCGTTGTCGGATTTATGCAATACTAATAATTGTTATGCAAATTACGATTTATGTTCAATTTTTGATTGAAAATTGAACAAAATGTATTATCCCATTTTTCCTTGCGAAGAACGAGTACCTCTTATAAAATTACAAGTTAACAATTTATTTCTATTTTCTTGTTTAATACCTCACAGTTTTATAAGGTGAACTAAATTCGGAGAGAATAAAATCCAATTGCGGTGCCTTTCAATTACCGCGGACAGATTCTAGTTGTTTATAGTAATTGCCTATTGCAGTATCCCACCATTATTGAAGACTCAGTTTCAACTAAATTCGACTGTCTGCTGTCAAACGTGCATTTCGATCAGGGGTAGAAAGTACAACTCTATTCGTCTGCTGAACGTGAGGGAAATAAATAAAAAGGTACATTCCTAGTCAACTTCGTCTTCTACGTTTTATTACTAGTTGGGGATAAGTGTGGCAGATACAAAGTAGGTATAAAATAATTTTACTGCCCTAAAAGTTCTGCACTAACCTTAATATATAGAAATGTATAGTAATAAAATATCAGGTTATCGGCATATTAGTCTAATAAATAATTTTAGCACTATTAGACCAGGGCCAATCATTTTTGAAACAAAAAAAATTATTAGCAGTATGTGGATGGTCGGAAAATTTAGGGTAAATTATAAGCAAATTAAAAAAAATCAATTGGACAAATTAAAAGTTCTGGAAGGGGGGGTGGGGTAGCTAAATATACAACTTGAGGGTTGGATATTGGGTTTTTACGATTTGTGGCTGAAATATGCATTCTACCGAAAAAAGTTTAATATGAGAGTTATAGATAATTAAAAAATGCAAAACTTTTATATTAATCATTTTTCAACATAACCTCAAACTTTTTTTTTTTTTTTTTAATTTTTATCTCCTGCAAATATATTTTTTTTTAGGAAACGTTCTTCTTTATGTTTTAAATAAGCTGTAATTGTTTCGTAAGGGCATCTAATTTTTCCGAAAAAAATCGAAAAAACACGTTGCTAAGTAATATTTTAACAAGAAGCATGAGTGCTGGTAGCAACAAAAATCCGAGTAATTTATTATTAATGCTATTTTCTTATTAATATTACTTTGCATTGTGTTTTTTCGATTTTTTTCACAGGAAAAATTAGATGCCCGAATGGTATTTGACAAGACTATTTCATGAGTAACATATTATTCTGCATACACATAACTTACAAAAGATACTACCTATTATATATGCATATATAATAAATATGTAGGTATTAATTAATAACAAAATACTACAAACTTAATTATTTATGGTACAATTAAAATATAAATTGCAATTTTGATACGCAGTAGGAGTATTGTTTGAAATTTTTGTTAACTCATTGATTGACGTTGGGTGTAGGTAAATCATTAATGTTGTTAATGGGTCCATTATTTCTTTTGTATTTAATCCTACCTTCTCTGGTGCTTCTTTAGTCCATTTCGAAAGTTCGTTTTTTCCCACTGGAGTGTTTTTGTACCATCAACTTGATTGTTCTTTGTTCCATGATGGGTTTACTGTTAAGAATAATCTATCAGTTGTTATTCTAGATGAACGTTTAACCATTAGAATTTTAAAAAGACTTACTGGACAAAAGGTAGGGATCTTCGTGTTGGGGGCCGGCCATTTACTATGGGCCATTTTTTTCTACACTCTCGGTCGTTTTATTGCCTCCTCCTCTTCTTTCCAATATCCTCCAAAGGATGTAGTGACACCATTTATATTTGATTCAGCAGTTGATTCCATGCTTGCCTATCTTGTGCAATTCGTTCGGCATCATGCAGTCTCATATTTATTAAGGGTTTTGTTTGGTCGACCCATGTAGTTGGAGATCTGCCTCTTCTATTCTCCGATTATATTCTACTCTTCCTAAAAAGTAGGATTTTTGAAAATCAGTTATTTTAAAAAATATGTAATTATGTTATCTACCTGTTTTAATCCGAGAATTATCCACTTCCTCTTTAAAATAATGAACTCTGCAATTGACTGCTTCTACACCTCTCCAGGCAAGTTCTACTTAAGCGATATTGTAAAATTTTCGCTGGAGCCCCGCCGGAGTGTCTTCGTCCTATAATAAAACCATTGCGTAGTATTCTTCCAATTTTAATGAACCAGAGCTCGATTTCCTTATATTGGCGCACATCTGCAAATTCCTTCGTTTCGCATTACGAGCTTCCCTACTAGACTTGAAAATAATATCTTTAAATGGATCAAAAATTATTTTCCTCATAAAATATATCTCTTGCATTTTTTTTTGCAATGGTGTTCCACATTGTCTTCACAACTAGTTCTTTGTAATTTTCACCGTTTTCTTTCTTTATATTCCACGCCCAATATTTCAGGATTAGGTTTAGTTCCTCCAAACTTGTAGTTTCCAAAACCTCGTATTTCTTTGCCTTGCAGAATTCCGTAAACTGTTGCCACGAGTTATTCCCGGTTAAAGATATTCCTTCGTGGGATTATGTAATCCGCTTTGGATGCCGGCTAACCACAGTGAAGTGGGGTGTGGATTGATAAATGTTGTTAATTAAAAAGAAAAATGGGCGCCAGGAGATTGTTTTACCCTCATCCAAAATATGGTCAATTTAGTCACTCAACCTCCAGAATGGATCTAAATTGAACCCACAAATAAAGAAATAAACTACGTCGCAACCAAAAATTTGCTTACCTTAGTTCGGGTCAAGACTATTTGTGACTATTAGTAAATAACTATTTAATGTTTTCACTTAATTAAAATTACACAGGTCAAAAAAAGAAAAAGGCACCCAAGGGATCCCACTAAAATTGTAAGAAAATTGCGCTAATTAAATTAATTAAATGATTACGAACAATAGGGGTGTTACACCGTCCGCGAGAGCTCTCAAGGTCGTTGGAATTGGGCGTAAATAAAAAAAATACCACTCGCCCCTATAAGTCGCTTACAAAATTCCAAAAATTTAATTAGAGAAAATATATGAAAATATTAATTTAGAGACCTTTAAAAATTACTAATTAACAAATAATGTACATGAACAAACATAAAGAAAAATATATGAAAAACTTGCGGTTGTTCCTAAACTCCCTCGCTTTTAAAAAGTGGATTTTCTTCCACCAACTCAGAAATTAAATTGCGGCAACTTGATTATCATCCGCCCAGTACGAGACACTCCGCCCAACACGAGAATGTGGTTAACATCCGCCCAATACGAGAATGTGGTCAACACTCCTCCCAACACGAGAACCCTAAAATAATATACATTAAACCCCTAATCGAATACCCCTCGGCCCAGAAAGAAATTTACAAACTCTAACAGTTTATACAATAAAAACATTTAAATATCTCAACATACCCTTTTATACAGTGAAGGGGAATTCTCGGCGAATCAGGAACTTTCCTGACAGATGCTTCCGTATAAGGTGAATCCTCGGAGAATCAAATCGTCTCCCGTGGAAGGTATTATCCCTATAATATTAATAGGCCTTACACACTTGCCAAATAACATAAAACTCGACTGTCATGAAAAACGCCTTACCTGACAAAAATGGCGTCGTTACGAACGTGGCTTGGTTTGGTACAAAATATCAATTCCTCTTCAAGAGATTCAGACCAGGGTAAACACACCAAATCAAATAGGCACCCTGCAAGTCTAACAATACGGAAATCGCTCGTCTATCCCAATCAATGGTACGAAATAATCTTCATAAACACTGGGCGATTCCTCAAAATTTTGTCTAAACCACGTTACACTATGTCACCCAACAAGCAAAGAAAAAGAACCCGTCCGAAATTTCCTTCGAAATCATTCTAGAACGAATTCCACCACGCAAGTCCAGAAAGAGATTCACCTATTAACAGCCACGGGTCACTAAAAACGACTTGACCAATCATATAACATAACTGGTGAAACTCTGCGACTTGACCAATCATATAACAGTTGACTGGCTAACACAGCCGTACAGTACTTCAAATTTAACAGAAGAAATGATCGGAATGACAGATCGAAACATGACATCGATAAAATAGACGTAAACAACAATCTATTTTAATGTTCGAAATACTTTATACGAAACTAACTAGCTCGTACAAATGGATATAAAGTGAGTCAAAAACTTGAGGCTAAATGTAAAATATCTTATGTGATATATGGTTCCTAAATAATATAATTCGGTCCCTACAGTGGCTCACATCTACCCAAGAAAACAAGGTATGGAAACTAATTAATGTAGTAAGGTCTTAATACCGAATTTAAACGTTACACTGTTTCCACATTGACGTATGGGTTTTAACGGTATTGTACGGTACACTTTTCTCAATCGCCAGATCAATAGTAGTCATAGAATCACTTCCAAAGCGACTCATTTTCACTACATAAGCTGACTAGCACTGTTTAAACACAATATTACAAAATTTATTGACAATAAAATCAGAAAAATTGTTTAGCGTCGTTTTCTGGTGACCATAATTACTTGTTATCAAAGGTATTGTAATTTTTGGTGACAACAGCTGTCAAGTTTTGCTGCGGGCAAACTCGAAAAAACTACTGACAGGAGCTCTCATACAGTTTTTCATCTAGAAACCGTTTGTAATTCAAAATTGCGCGTTTGTGATTCATGGAAATTAAGACGAGGGAAATAGTCAAAGCAAAATATTTATTTTTCGATTTTATACGAATTTAAATAAAAAAAAAAGTATAATTTTCAATTGAAAAAGTTAAGTGCTCATTTTCTTCGTTGAAACCTCGACTTTAAGATAGTATGAAAGAAATATATTGTTCGTAAAATGCAGAAAACCAAAAAACGACCCTAAATTTTCCGATCATCCACATACTGCTAAGAATTTTTTATGAATTCGTGTATTTAAAATCGGTTTGGCCCTGGTCTATATTGCTATAAAGGTATTTAAATGTTTCTAAATAAATATTTCGATACCAATACAAATTCATTCATAACTTCAGTTTCTTAGTTTTTTTTTAAATAGTATTTTGTCGTGTGGATTTTGTCCATATGCGTTTCAATTATTTGAATGACCCTGTATTTTCTGTAAGGTACTTTCATTTACGACCAAAATATTTTTATGCCCTTTTCCAATACGGCAACTTTTTCAAGTGTTTTTAAAATGGGAATTGTTTTTAATAAAAAATATCGAAATCGAAAAAATCGTGGACCAGAGTAAGAAAGGGCTCAAAAGGGATCAAAATATGAGGGTAGAACTAAATATGTTTTTTCAAAGAGTGCTATGGTGTGGAAAAAGATACAGTGTCAAATTTGAAATTTTTTATATTTTTTTTGGAATTACTCAACCTCTTTATTCAATTTCATGAATTTCTTCAGTTTCCCGAAGACTGTTGAAATTCATTTCTTTTTATTAATTATACCATTTTCCATGATATTTATTATCGGCTACAAAAAAGTGAGAATCTCTTTCTTTTGTCATATTATCAAATGGTATATGATAAACCCTAATTTTAAATACAAGATGGTTGATATTTAATTCGAAGAAGTGGCACTTCTTTCAATTGGAAAAAGTTGTATCATTAAAACTTATTTCACTTCAAAGAATTCGAGAGATAAGAAACAATGGTGTGCTTACAATGACTACCGATACATTAAACTAAAACAATAAAAAGTATCAGTTAGACAATGTACAATATAAAAGATACTTTGTAATTCTGAGACATAGACCATAAACTAACAATAATAATAATAATAAATCATTTTTCTTGAAACCGAATTTAGAAGTTTATTTGCATTTATTTGCAAGAAATTTTAACAGTGAATAACTGATATCTAAATCTTCGTTTACACTTAGACTACCTTCTTTCTCTTTTTACACGGTTTTTGGTGAAGTGTTAAGTGGTTATTTTAAGTTTTGAACTGGTTAACCGCCCAACTTAAAAATGTTGATTGAGCAACAAAGACGTTCATCGTCCACTCTTCAGGAAGGCCTGCTTTGATTGCACCAAAATGCCGATTCATCAATCATACTGTGTATCTAGATCAGGATGGGGTAGTCAGGGTAGTGCAAAAGTCTATACAGAGTGTCCGGTAAACCTTTTACAATATTGGAACTGGTGATAGACCAGGTCATGACTGTTCAGAATATCAGAATTTTCGAGATAATGGGCATTTTTTTAATTTCTGGAAAATCGCTACCTCACCTTGCATTTTTGAGTGCCATGTCTACAAATTAAGACTAATTAAAATATCTTTGCTGCTGCTGATTACTGATGAGTGATGCTTTCAGACGTACAGAACAGTTTTTCAGAAATGCCAAATTTGATTTTCACCAATTTTTAGTTAACAACTTTGACATTATTGTCTGAAGAAACTATAACCACGTGGAGTTAGAAATTTATCACAAGAAAATGATCCTTTTTGTCCAGACTCTAAAATGGTATATAATCTATAAATGCAATAAAATATGTCTTCCATAATAAATAATATAACTTTGATACGCCACACTTTTTTGGGACAACGTGTAAATTTCAAAATAATTTTAAAATGTAGTCTTTATCAACCCACATATCCATGAATAAACAAAATTTTCAAAATATTACCCGTTTAGCCACAATGGAGCTTCTCGTTCACCGTGACTCACCCTGTATATGTCACTTCTCATCACAAGATTTGAATCAGGGAGTTCACTTGCCAGGAGTGATTGGTATGGCGTGTATTAATATTATTGTTAATACGATAATTATTATACCTTTACTGTTAATAACGTTAAAGGTTAATGCGCTTAAATTTTATAAGAAAAAAAATATGCACTTCTTACAAGATGAAAATAACATGATAAAAACGTCATAACGATAACGAAAACGATGAGATAACGAGTTAATGTATGAACAGCTGGTTTTAGACAAACCTTGTATGAGTGATATAAATAATAGGTAGATCTTTCCGTTGTAGAAATGCTTGAAAGTCTTTACTTTGCCGCACAGCAAATAACGAGATGGTCATATTTTGTATTGATTTTTAGAGAAATAGATCATATTGCATAGCGTTAATCTAGAAAAGTAATTCATAAGTAATAGGTGCGCTGTTTCAATTGTTTTAGAAATCTGGTTTCCTCTCGAAAATAATAAATGGGTAGAAGAAATAATTTTTTTAATTACAAAATTTGTCTTCCAACAGTTGGTAGCAGTGAAAAATTCATATGCTTATATCAAAGTAGGAGATCACTGCGTACCCCACGTTCATCAAAGATCACATAGACCAATCAATTGGTATTTTAATTTACCTAAAAAAAAAATCTAAGAAAGTTAGTAACCTAAAAAATTCGTATGAAAAATTGAAAAAGCAAAACCAAAAAATGACGATTTCACAGCCAAGAACTTCACTACTGTTTGACCTCATCAGGTCAGGGTCAAGGTCATTTGAAGTTCAAATCGAGGAAAACTTCTAGAAAAATCTGAAAAAATTCATACAAAGGTTTTCAGGGTCGCTGTATCTGAATCCGAGGTCCGCTTGACCTCATCAGGTCGGGTTAAGGTCATTTGAAGGTCAAATTGAGGAAACCTAGAAAAATCTGAAAAATTCATACATAGGAGTTTTCCTCAATTTGACCTTCAAATGTCCTTTTGACCCTGACCTAATGAGATCAAACGGACCTCGGATTCGGATTTAGCGACCCCAAAAACCCCTAATTACAGTAGTGAAGTTTTTAGCGCAGACAAAATATATCTCGAAAAAAAATTCGACAATCGATACTTACAAGGTGGTCATTCGAAAGATCTTTATTACCTATATCTTCCTCAGTTGATTTTTTATTTACAAAAAAACCGTTTTTTTTCAACTTTACGAAATGTTTAGGTTAGGTTTGCCACTGAAATCGGTGACTATTTTGACACTATCTTTCTTAGAATTTTTTTCCTACATCGCTGTATGCAGGTAAATTTCAATAATAACCAACCGCCTTAATTGCCCTATACATTTTTGAAATATATGTTATCAGTTAACAGTAATTTATTTTATTAACTTCACTTTGTATATGTTTCTGTCTAGGTTATATAAATTAATAAACTTATTTTTTTTTTTTCAGGTAAGTTTCACCTTTCAACCAAAACCGTTGGTAATAAATATTTATTACAAATGATGGAAACGTTATGAGTAAGAAAATTTTATATCTTCTTAGTTAATAAGTAGAAAATAGTATCCGTATCACAAATGTGGGTTATTCAATTTGAATATAATTAAACTAGAAATCAATCCCTCACAATTTATTATATTTTGCTTTAACAGATGACTAGTTTCGGTTCAAAGGTCATCTTCAGGTCTTAATAATCAATAGTAAAATTACAAAATTACTACAGGGTTAAAGGTATCTGAAAATTGGAATGAAGTGGTTTTAAAGTATGAACTTTTTAATGAAAATGTTGGTTATCCTTTTGCTACTTCCGGAAGTTGGTGTTTTGATGGAACACCCTGTATATTTTGAAACTTTGAGAATAATTACGTTATTCTGAACAACTTTCTGCATTGCAAAGCTTTTATTTGACTGATTCTAGTCAAAATGTCACTTTCTTCTTTCGTATCCCTTTCAGAGATTAATACAATGCAAATTGTGTATGCAACCCCAATACATCGGGAATTTTTTGCTTTAAAAATTGTCAATACTCTCTTCTAATCATAGATGGTAGCACATCTAAAAATTGTATTTTATAGCGGATATAGTTAGCTAGTGACTTGTACGAGTTTGGAATTTTATTTATTGGATTCGAAAAGCCTAACTGACGAAGCCGAAAGGCAGAAACCGGTCTTAGGGTGTCGAATCTGATAAATTAAATTCCTTACTCGTTTGCTAGTTTTGTCTTATGTCTTATGAAATTCTTCTTTTTATTATACAGGGTGCTGTCGAAATTAAAATAAAATCGTTACGCAAAAAATTCGCATATTTCATTTTTTTTTAAATGAAACACCCTGTATAAGATTTATTTCTTTAAAACAATGCATTGTCAGATATCTATCTGTACTAGGGTTCCCTATACCTATCTAAAAGAGATTTCCAGTTATTCGATCCTATAGATTTTTATCACAAGAATTTCTCAAGATGAAGGACAGAACATTATGTCGTTTACACTTTGTAAAAAATTTAAGCTTTTGTCGGAGTACCTTTAGTTTTTTGTTAAAGGTGAAAAAGTGCATTTTTAATGGTCTCTCGTATTACTTGGGTACTTATCGTTACTTACACTCCCTAATAGGCGTTTCCCGCCATTGTTTGTTCGGAGCTTTACCTCCATTTATTCCACTAAGTTAGTTGATGCATATTACATATTGCATATTACCGTTTCTTTTTTTTTTAATTAACTTCATTTTCCTTCTTTTATTCGTATCAAATGATCTGTGGCTGCTGTATTATACGATTCAAGATATTTGAGACGACCTCGAAAGTAGTAGGGGTATGCGGATACTGGACCAAAGTGGTAGTTTTTGATAAAGGGGTAGTAAGGGGTATCTTCGTTGTTAGGAGAGCGATCTGACTGGGACGAACGGCATTGTGGAATAGAGGGGTTGAAGATTAGATAGGTAAAGAAAAATCATGCGCAGAGACGTTGCCAGAAGGGCCGTAGAGTCTAACTTCGTTGTTATTGGTCCGATTTGAATGTGACAAACTGCATTGTAATATAGATGGGATAAAGATTAGGTACGTAAAGAAAAATCATGCGCAGAAACGTTGCCAGATGGGCCGTAGCGTTTAACTTCGTTGTTATTGTATCGATTTGAATCGGACAAACGGCAATGTAATATAGACGGTGTGAGGAATAGAAACGTAAAGAAAAATCATGCGCAGTGTGGTCGGAAGGACCGTAGCGTAGCGAATTGAATGTGCCAAACGGCGGCATTGTTGGGATGTGGAGGAGTGGGGGTGTGTGGGAGTGTCTCTGCGCATGATTTTTCTTTACCTATCTAATCTTTAACCCCTTTATTCTACAATGCCGTTTGTCCCATTCAGATCGCACCCCTAATAACGAAGATACCACTTACTACCCCTTGACGAAAAACTACCACTTTGGTCCAGTATCCGCATACCCCTACTACTCTCGAATAGTTCTTATCATGGTTGCTAAAGATATGCATATATTATTATTAGATAGTTTCCAAAACCACAGGGTTGTATTAATAAAATTTTGAGCATTTATTTATTTCGTTCAAATTGGTGGTGTACATTTCTGCTTTCGTATGTAAATATTTAGATTTTTTACATTCATAAACAAACTAACACTTGCCTTCACCCTTTTCCAGACTTATTGCTGACAAAACAAAAAAATTAATTCGTATAGAACATCCCTGATATACTTGTTTACTATTACAACTGATAAGTTGTTAATAGGATTAGATAAAATTCCCAAGTAAACCGGTAATTGTCCCGCCTACTTGTGCGTGTGTGTACGTTACCTAGCAACTAGGAAGTGTTCAACAATAACTACGCTGATATGATCACTTGTAAAAATCTTTCTACCTGCGCTACTATGTGATTTGGTCCGCCTTTGCGCGTTGGCAGCCATATTAGCGGTCTATTCTTAAGTTTTTCCGACTTTACTATACGATTGTTATTTTAACGGACTGATAGTCTTATCGATCGCCATACTATGTTCATTTAAATAAAGCCTAGAAGACCACTATAAAGTTAGCAGAGCTACTTGCAAAAAAATCGATGAAACCTATTCCAATAATTGTCGAGAATTTGTCTTGAACGAAAAACATTTGTCGCGCTCTTAGTTTTTTTTTCTAGGGGGTGGCTCTGCTAACTTAATATTAAGTTAGCAGTGGCACTCACAAATAAACATCAAAGGTTTGTTCCAACATAACACAAAACCAGTTTTCGTACGGTCGGGATTCTGCGCAGACTAGAATCAGTGTCACCAAATCTAGACTGCGCAGAATCCCGACCGTACGAAAACTGGTTTTGTGTTATGTTGGAACAAACCTCAAATATCATCACGATTGTTATGAATAAGTGTCTCCAAATGCGCTGTTGTCAAAAATACGAATCTCCCCAGAAACCAGGAAATCTCAAGAAAAAGGTGTATATATATGCCATAAGGAAACGATTTTTTGCATGTTTTTTACGTCAGATGGACTTCGACAATTGTTCATAACAATTGTGATGATATTTGATGTTTATTTATGAGTGGCACTGCTAACTTAATATTAAGTTAGTAGAGCCACCCCCTAGAAAATTTTTTTCGTTCACGACAAATTCTCGACAATAGGCTGGTTCTACATTTTTCGTAATTTGTTTATTTCAACTAAAATCGAAAGATTTTATAATCAAAAAATGATGACAAAAATTTCGAGTGCAAATTTTAAGATTTACGTCCGCCATAAGCGTTATAAAACCAAGGATCAGCGCGAGGCTAGAAAACGTACCTGTGCGCGAGGCTAGGCCGCGTGACGTCAGTAGCCCGTTCTAGACGCCCATGATGTCGTTAACTAAAGAACCCGAAAATGTTTTACAAACACTCATATAATATATAATAACGCTGTGATGCGTCCATATCGAAGTTCGTACGGGCTACTGACATCACGCGGCCTAATATCGCGCACAGGTACGTTTCTAGCCTGGCGCTGATCCTTGGTTTTATAATGCTTATAGCGGACGTAAATCTTAAAATTTGCACTAGAAATTTTTGTCATCATTTTTTAATCATAAAATCTCTGGATTTCTGTTAAATTAAAAAAAATGCCGAACCAGCCCATTATTGGAATAGTTCATCCATTTTTTTTGCAAGTGGCTCTGCTAACTTGTTTTTGACTGATTCCAGTCAAACTTCTTGGGATGTCGTTTTTACTTTACTATTATCGTTAAAGACCTGAAGATGGGCGTTAAGCCGAAACTAGATTGTTTATTAAATCAAAATATAATAAATTGTACGGGGTTGATTTTGAGTTTAATTCTATTTCACAGTAAAATAAGTGTTAATTTCATATATTTTTTTACCTCTGTTGTTAATCTTCTGGTATGTTAGGTAACGAATGCAGAAAAAAAAACATACCATATAGCGGACAGTGGCAGTATAATCAAAACAACCACTGAACATGGTTCAAGTTTCTATATATAGAATATACTTTGCTAAGAGAAAAGAACTAACAGTTCGGTATTATGCGTGCATCTCGTGCGGTTGCTTTCTTGACTGTTGCAGAGGTCACCAAGTCTTTTTTATGTTTGTCCTGCGCCTTGCACTACACGGTATTACATACCATCCGCTGACCCATTGTTGCTATGGTCAGCGTTGCCAGATTTCTCATAATTTCTACTGACCTACCAACTTTTAAATATAATAAGGTCTGTGTGGTTAAATGGGACTTAGTTTTACAACTTTTGATGTGTTTTGGTTTATGGTACATATGTACAAAATGATTTTGACACTTTAGGATGTTGTTGGTCCTTTGTTGACCTACTACCTACCGCGAGCTCATTCACCTCGAATTTCAAATCAATATTTTTTTAAGTAGTTTTTATTATTCGATGTCACTCTCTATTATGGTATATTTTATTGCAATTCAATCGTTATTACAATTAAAAATAATTTTCTAAGCGCTCAGTTTCGCCCAAAATTAATTACGTTCAAAAATGCGATTACGTGAGAGAATGCGTGCCCCCGTCACACGCCGCTTGCAGGAGTTCTTCTGTCTCAAAGTTGACGATTTCGTCGCACTCCCACTCGTATCGAGTGAAAGATTTTTAACTTTATTTGATCCTCTAATTTAAATATATTTGGCGCGTTACTATTGGCGCAGTTGCCACTACTGCTCTTTGTCAGTGACGCGGTTGGCGCGGTTGCCAATTTGTTTATTAAATATGAATGAAATGAATTATGTTTAATTTGTAATTGGAAAATAAACACTAGCGTTTTTTCACGCTGCGTTTCAGCGTGAAAAGACACAGACACAGCGAGTTTTCCTGCTACATTGGCGGTCTCCAAACTGCTGGTTTTCTCGCTCATCTCTGGCCACACTAGCCGGAAAACAGGCAAACACAGATTTATTGAAGCCAACTTTAAATTGACGGCGGGAAAACTACCTGAAACGCAGCGTGGCCGTAGCCTAAGAGAGCTCTGTTTGAAGCGATTACAGCGTTTCGATCAAAAACAACAACGCGTCGACAATTCCGAGCGCTGTTTGAAGCTGTTTAAGCGCAATCAAAATTATTTTTACGTTTTATATGACAATGGATAAAACATTAATTAAGAGTTAAAACAACTGAGTGGACAGAATCCGGCGAAAGCCACCCAAAGCTACCAAAAAAGTCAGATAGTAAGATTTTGGCCTTTTCGATTACCTTGAAAAAGGAAGTACCATCAATAGCGAATATTATATGGCGTTTAAAGGATGAAACAAGTGCTCTTTTGCCAAAATAGTGTACCATGTCAAAAATCGATGGCAATAATGTCAAAATTACATGAATTGAACTTTCAATTGCTTCTCAATTCACTGTATTCTCTGTATATTGCTCACAGTGACGACTACCTCTTTTCAGATCTAAGAAAATGCTCCAGGTAAAGAAATTGAAGTCTTAGGTCCAAAATAGATCGTTGTACAAAAAAGGCATTGAGTTGTTAGATAAGCGTTGAAATGAATGTGTAACCAGTGCTGGTTTTAGCACTACCAGAGCCCTGGACGAGATTTCTTCGGCACTCCCAAATTGCAATTCAAACCAATACGAAAAAAAGGCAAAGGATATAATGAAATAACCATTTATTAAAAAAACTTATAACGTTAACTCTTTTTAACTAAAATGTTAAAAAGAGATAGGAGGTAATGTGTTTCTCTATGGTCCATTCTAGTGTTGCCAACATAACGATTTTTTCGCAAAATTTAGGAAAATACGTAGGCCTTGTCAAAGAGCCTGCGGCGGCGCCCCTTTACATCCGCTGCCCTGGGCGGTCGCCCAACCGCGCCCTACCCTAACGCCGCTACTGTGTGTTATTACTCTTGAAGGAGACTACGTTGACGTCCAAGTTTGCTTAAAAATTGTTGCTTTATTAGTCAATCTACGAAAGTATTTATTTAGTTACCGAGTATATTACCAGAAACTTTGATGTATAGGGCTTTAAATAATTTAGAATAGTTAGAAAGTGTATATTATTTTTTTAGATGGCGAAACAGTGAAGTTTCAAGAAAATAAAGATCTAAAGATCTAATCAAACATTTTAGTGAAATAATTATTAAAATTTAGTTATATCGTACTCAATGTATGTGTAAAAATATTTTAATTAAAAGTTGTGTGGCTATGGGCGGATGTAATTTCGGCCGGAAAAAGGGCAGGTACTAAAAGCCGGTAGGTAAATTCGGCCGGAGGTTTTAAGTTGCTTCCTTATCTCATAGGTATTTTCGGCCGCAAATCAAATAAAATAACAGAATGCTTTATATTAAAATATTTCTTTATTTCAAAGTGAAAACGAAGATAATACGGAGGCTCCGCCTCAGACATCAAAACAACAACAGCCTGCGGCTATTGATAAAAAAATTATACCTCAGCGGGCTACGCAGTCCTTTGCTCCGGCTACGCAGTCCGGCGTTGAAGCTGACGGCGTTGAGGGCCCCTCGGCCGAAATTACCCCTGTTATAAATGGTACCCCTTGATTTATGCAGGTAGGCCAAGGGATTACCGGCCGAAATTACGCCCGCCGGTGGCTATGACTGAGTTTTGTTAAAATGCCATCAATAACACAATAGCGTGCAGATTTGACGAGATACAACGAAAAATAATATATTTTTAAATGTGATTACCCTGAATATTATTACATTTTTGGAATTATTTTTTTCCTGATTTAAAAAATATACCATTACCCGTATCTTATAACGTTTTAGAGTTATTAAACGACGATAAAGGCTGGGTATATTACATAACAAGAGTTGTAAATAATAGGAATATCTCGCACGAATAAAAAGGTGACACGAATGAGTTTGTAATTCTATGAGTGGGTAATTGCTTTACAACACACTTTTTCTACTATCCCAAATGATTAGATAATAGTATGTTAATGTTTTACCTTTTGTAGGAAGCTAAAACAATCCTAAAGTTGTAGCTAAAATTCCACAAATGCCAGATTTGTCAAACTAAAATTAGTAGATTATTATACAACGATCATGTATATTAATACATTAGCTTAAGGTAAGTTACGACATGTGCCGCGAGCGAGTGTCGTACATCTTAAGCGGGTGTAATAATAGCCATTACATGAAAGTTGCATACGGTATTTTTTCTACGACAAAATATAAATAAGTACTTTAACTGAAAACTATTAATTTATTTGATACATTTCATAGAACAAGAATAATTTTGACATTAGCTTTCACGGAACTGTCAATAATATCTAATATCTATCAATAACCTACTTGATTACAACGTAGAAATTTCTATTGGTGCAAAGTCAGTTTTATAATAGAAAGCAGGGGTTTCTATTGGTCAAAATCAGTTTTATAATGAAAAGTGTGCTATTTTATTGTTCAAAATCATTTTAATTTAACGTACAGGAGTAGAAAAACTGTCATCTGTCACTTTATTAAGAAATCAAAATATTGACAATGTGGTTAGCCAGCCGCACTATGTATACAGGGTGTCCCATTAAGAATGGGACATAGAACAACCGCAAATTCTCCAATTCAAAATAAAACGATTAAGCGAAATATGCTTAGATAAAATGTTACTCGTTTCCGAGTTGAAGTTGAAAACTGAAAAATTATTAATGGCCATAATTTTTTTAATACACCGTATAATTTTACTCAAATCGGCACACTTGTTAAATATCATAAAATGCACCTAACAGTAAAAAAAAACAGTTCAGTACGCTCTACCAGTGGCGTACGGCAGGAGTAAGTAATGCTTGTACCCCTTCTAAATGTTACGCCGCTGTCTAAATTTTAATTTTGACTATAATTTTAATTTTTTTTTATATTTTCTAAGTCAATAATGTACTCTTGTTAGTTTGTTGTAAAGTCATTGTTTTTCGAGATATTCGCAGTTAAAGATAGACATGTCCTGTTTCAAGTTTTGGTCGAAATGCACCCTTTTCACCCAACCTGTCATACAGACATTTGAAAATTTTGTGTCCTGGTTGTGGTCTATTTGGATACAATTCTGAATATCGCCTAGTAGCAGCTCTACCATTAAAATTATACTTTATACGCTATTAAAATTTAACTCGTATCACACGAGCTGATTCTATATCAAAATTTTTGGGGCCGTTACAACTCGAATCACTGAATATCAGCAACTTCGTTTACCGTTGCCTATAGTCTAGAATCATGCGAGATCAAGAGGATTTAAATTAAATACTAAAGGGAAGTTGAATAAGTTTTCGCTGTTTACACGATAATTAATGCTATATTTAAAAAAATAGTAAAAAACATGTCACTGAAAGTATTGTCCATCACTAGCCACTACTTTTTCCCATCTTTCTGGCAAAATTTGAATATAATGTCGGAAAAACAACACCTCTTTTCAAGCCATGTGTCATCAGTCAGAACAAGTAATAATCGAAAAGGGCAATGTCTGGTGAATACGACAAGTGGGGTAGGGACTTCACCAAGTAGGTTTTCACCGGTTCTGCAATATGTGGCCGAGCGTTGTGTAAGGGTAAAAACACAGTGGAGCAGGGCAGGTCGCTGGTAGCCTAGATGATCGCTTACTCGCTTACAGCGATGTAGAATTAAAGCGTGATTCCTTACGGGCGTGTACACGGTGGAGCATAGCAGTTAGCTGGGATAGTAGCAGTGAGCTTAGCTGTAAGCTGATATAATTGCCAAGTCGATTGTTTACATCGCTTAAAGCGAGGGTGCCCCGGCTCGCGCACGCGCATTGACACATTTTATGTGACTTTAAATAATACCATTTTCTAAAAACACAATATAATTAATAATAGGTGATTAAATCTTAAAGCCAAATAGATTGGTAATTCAATTTTATTATTATTAACATAATATGTAGCATGTAGCGTAATTTATACTACGAAAATTAAGTGGTATGTGTAATTTAATTCTGCCGAAGACTAAAACCGTCTACCTACATTATAAATTACATACATGGATTTTTTTAAGCAAGGCACACTCTTGTATGTTGAATTTATACCTCCTTTAAATATTCTGAAGACACAACGTTTTTAAGTATGCAACAAAATATTTTTATTGTTAAACTCTCCATCTTTAACGCGCCGACAAGCGACTGACTGAAGCTCCGGTGTGTGTGTTTACAGCTTCCTGTCAGGTAACCAGCGAGTATGCGAGTAAGCGACCATCTAGGCTACCAGCGACCTGCCCTGCTCCACTGTGTTTTTACCCTAAAGAAACCGCTACTATCAGCTTGGTGTGATCACAGAACCCGCAGCTGACATCGTCAAAAGGCGAATATTTGTCCCCAGCTGGCTAAGTTGGACTTTTGGTAGCAGGTAGCGCGTCACGTGATCCAGCTGATCAGCAGCGGCTGATAACCAGCCTAGTCTGACCCGTGCTTAATGCAGGCTGCCGCAGCCAGACTGTTGCGCAGCCAGTTGTCAGTAACCACCTCACGATCACCACAAGTGATATCCCAGATTGCATTTCGACTTTCAACTTCCTGTATAAGTTTCTATGTATCAAAAGTCTGGCTGTTGCAACAGGTGAGCGGGTACTGAAGGCAGTTACATAAGTTTACATGAGCTAAGCTGGCTGTAATGGTTTCGTTTGATTTGAGAAGCTCATAATAAACCACACCCAGCTGATCCCACCAAATGTAGAGTAGCCGCTTGCAACCATGGTTGCTCTTATTTGGCTTTGCCGAAAAAATTGATGCATGTCCGATAAAGCTCATTTTCTGCCCTTGCGACACAGTATACTATTGAAAACACCAAATTTTCTAAATGTCAAGTATTTTAAGGAATTTGTCTCTAAATAATTAATACGTATCTTTTAATTTACTTCAATTAAATTAGGTCAACTAACTTGGTAAAGTTGGTGAAAATCGATCAAACAGTTAAACAGCTTTGGTCGCTGTTAGACTGTGTATGGGTGCCTTGTCAGAAGGTAAGGTAGTGTCACACTCGTGAGAAAAGTTGAACTTTCCCCACTGGTTGCACAATATACTATTTTTCTACAACTGCTATGAAAAGTAGCGAATTTCTCATAGCTTACTTAATTTCAAAACCATGTATTGCTCATACCGTGCGGGAATACTTTTCCTCACGGCACTTTGCCCACACCACATACATTTATATGGAGAATCAACAAAAATCGACAAAAACTTAGTAGGCTGCTGTTCGTCAGCTTTAAATAGTTGTCACAACTGTTAGTCCAGTAACTGAAGGGTCAAACCTGGGAATAAGTCTGGCATGAGTTCCCACATAGCGCATTTTGTAGGTCACCGCAGGCGTTTTAACATGAGAAAATCCTTAACGCGTTGTGGTCAAGGGGAGGGGCTAAAATGGGCCCCAAAACCTGGAAAATGGGTTTCCCGCTAATATCTGGCTAAATATGCCAATTAGAGAATTTTTGTTCAGACAAAAAATGGAGATCAGCTCATTCTCTACAAAAATGGCCCTTATCATTTTCTTCGAAAATTCAATAGTTTTTGAGATAATGGCACTCAAAAGTCCCCTCATTTCAGCTGCTGCTCTACCTTCAGGAATTCCGCTTTCTATGAATTAACGCGTAACCGGGCGGACGAATTGTTCAATATCTCGGAAAAAAATTAATATTTTTCGATGATTCAAAGTTCATCGGAATGGGAAAACCCGTAGCTACAATTCCATGTGACTTGAAGTCAGTTCGTATTTACCAAAAATATTTAAAAAAGCGGTCAAAGTTTTTTTCAACAATATTTAGAGGCTACTTCATTAATTTATTCATATTTTCTTTAAAAATAGTCATTTATTCTAATTTTGCCTTAATAATGGGACCTTAGGGGGTCTTGAATGACCTCAGAAATTTTTTTGCAATACTTTTCTGGCGTTCTAATATACAATTGAGTTTATTTGCATATTTTAGCCGATTTCGGAGTTCCAGAGAATCTTCGGAACAAGCGCGAATTATGATCTTATGATCCGTTATATTGATTTCCAATGCACATCATTTCAAAACTTAGATGGTCTACTTTTCGAATATATTTTTTTATTTTTAGTCTAATAATTTTCTAGAAATGAGGAAAATTGGTCACACGAGTCAAAACCGGCCTTTTTTTTGTTTATCCATTTCTTGTTCCCCGCTCTTTATTTCTTGAGGATTAATAATTAGATGAAAGTAAATTTCTGAGGTCATTCAAGACCCCCTAAGGTTCCATTATCAAGGCAAAATTAGAATAAATGACCATTTTTAAAGAAAATATGAATAAATTAATGAAGCAGCCTCTAAATATTGTTGAAAAAAACTTTGACCGCTTTTTTTAAATATTTTTGGTAAATACGAACTGACTTCAAGTCACATGGAATTGTAGCTATGGGTTTTCCCATTCCGATGAACTTTGAATCATCGAAAAATATTAATTTTTTCCCGAGATATTGAACAATTCGTCCGCCCGGTTACGCGTTAATTCATAGAAAGCGGAATTCCTGAAGGTAGAGCAGCAGCTGAAATGAGGGGACTTTTGAGTGCCATTATCTCGAAAACTATTGAATTTTCGAAGAAAATGATAAGGGCCATTTTTGTAGAGAATGAGCTGATCTCCATTTTTTGTCTGAACAAAAATTCTCTAATTGCGCTATGTGGGAACTCATGCCCGACTTATTCCCAGCTTTCGATCTTTTCAGTCCTTCATTTACTGGACTATGTCAGATTATAGAAGTTTTTTTAAATTTTTAAGGTAGTTTTCATTCGTGCTTTGATAAAAAACGCAATTTCCATTAAATACTATTTTAATAAGACATACCTATACCTATTTATAATAAATAATATGGGTACTGCCAGAGATATTGAAAAGAGCCGCAAAAGTAACGTTAGATTTGTTGCCGGTAATTTCAAGAAAAAAGTATGAATTGACATACGAAAAATTTATGGAATGTAGTAGAAATAGAAATATAAAATTAAAAAAAATATTTAACTGTTAAAAGGTAAGATACTTTCATGTTATTTTAGTTTTGCTAACCATAAAAATAAATATTGTTATGTTACTTGTATCCTTTAAATTTGTGCAGTTGTAGAAAAGGTATAGTGTGCAACACGTGGGGAAAGTACTTTTTTCACTCGTGTGTTTGCGGCACTTGCCCTTCAGGCTCGTGCCACAAACTTTCACACACGTGAGAAAAGTTTAACTTTCCCCAATTGTTGCACAATATACTATTTTTTGTTGATTTTTGATGATTTCTTATATTTGCGGGAAAAATTTTTGTTGGAGAACTTCAGATTCGTGTTCAGCACCAGGCCCGTGCGCAGAGGGGGGGTTTTGGGGGTTGGAACCCCCCCTCAAGAGGAAAATTTCTGTATATTTACTTGAAATATTAGAAAAAAACTTTTCTTTACGATGGACAAATTATAGTCCCTTCAATTTTTTTTAATGACCCCCCCCCCTCGAGCAAATCCTGCGCACGGGCCTGTTCAGCACCTCAAAAATAATAAAATAAAACACTAAAAATAATTACACCAGAATTTTTCACTTCGAACCCTCCTTGTGTACCATTTTATTGAGCTATGGTCTATTTTTATGTATGAGAGAGTAATAAAACAGCATTTCTAATGCAAAACTTAGTACGGTCATTTTAAATATTTTTACGGAATAATCTAAATATTTCCTAAAATTATCATAAATGTACCTGAGCTAATACAAGTTTTGGGTCTTTTATTGGCCAGAACAATAAAAAAAGGTTTAGACAGGCCAAAAGCCCTGTGTATTAAAGATAACATAGCCGTATCTTAAGATTATTTTCAATAAGTATATATTTGCCAATTTTGTTTTATTTTAATTCCAAGAGTTTCTTACAGTAATCGAATTATAAGTAGATAAATCCCTTACCAACAAATTTCACCGAAAATGCGATTGTAGGTTTTCCATTTAGTAAGGAGGTCCAGTTGTGTATTCTTGACAGCTTACTAAATGTCGTTTAGTTGCAACATGCAAGGTGCAGTGTGCAGTCTATTGTGAATTCTAGTGTGATCATGGAAAATTTGGAAGTACCGCGTAAACGACAAAAAATCGGTCCTTTAACAGTTATTGAAAAAACATTAATATTTAATTGTTTTAAATCATTTACAGACAAACATTTATGTAAAAGTGTTGATGACATAGTGGAATTAGTTAGTAGTACGCTTGGTGTTGGGAAATCTACGATTTACAGAGTTGTTAAAGAAGAGAAATGTGGCGAGTTTCAAACAGCACGTAAAGCTCCAGGAAAACCAAAATTTCAAATAGAAAATCATTTGAAAGAAAGACTTCGAAGGAAAGTGCATGCGTTCTTCTTTAGAAAAGAATTTCCGACAGTAGACAAAGTTCTTGCCACGGTTCGAGATGATAAGGATTACCCTGAAATGAGTCGAAGCACACTATGGAAACTTTTAATAGAAAGAAGCGATATTGTAGTATGGAGAAGAAATTACCTAAGGACTATAAAAGAAATGAGAAACCAAAGAAGAAATATATTTTATTTAGATAAAACATGGATCAACGAGGGACATACACCAAATAAATTTTGGCAAGATGAAACTGTTACAAGTCGAAGACAGTCTTTTTTAAATAATTTATCTACTGGTTTAAATCCACCATCAGGAAAGGGGCGCAGACTGATAATAGTACACATCGGTAGTTCAAACGGTTTTGTTAAAGGTGGTTTATTGACTTTTGAATCTACTCGTACC
Source organism: Crepidodera aurea (assembly GCA_949320105.2). Classification (NCBI taxonomy): domain Eukaryota; kingdom Metazoa; phylum Arthropoda; class Insecta; order Coleoptera; family Chrysomelidae; genus Crepidodera; species Crepidodera aurea. The sequence continues at coordinate 4,814,979 of OX439480.2, forward strand.
GGTGACTACCATGAGGACATGAATGCTGATGTCTTTAAAGAGTGGTTCGAACAAATGATAGATCTTCTTCCTCAGAACTGTATAATAGTAATGGATAATGCAAGTTATCACTCGAGACTTACAGAAAAAATGCCCACAACCAAGTGGTTAAAAAAAGATTTACAGAATTGGCTAAATTCAAAGAATATTAAGTTCCATCCCGGTTCTGTGAGAAGAGAACTGTATCATTTGTGTTCCCTTCATAAAGAGAAATTAAAAAAATATGAAATTGATGAAATTGCAAAAAATCGTGGGATGACGGTGGTTAGATCACCACCATATCATTGCGAAGTAAACCCGATTGAACTGATATGGGCACAGATAAAGGGAGAAGTTTCAAGAAAAAATAATTCTTTTAAAATGAGTGATGTTAAACAGTTGTTTTTGGAGGCTGTAAATAATGTGAAGCCTGAAAACTGGGAAAAGGCAGTAAATCATACGATTAAAGAAGAAGAGAAAATGTGGAAGTTGGACAATATTACTGATGAAATGATCAAGCCACTCATTGTAAATATTGGTTGCGACAGTTCATCTTCTGATTTCGATTCTGATTTGGATTTGTAGGTAAGAAGTAGTTTTTATATTAAAATTATTATTTATGAACGTAACGTTGTTTAAAAGTCAAAGTTTAACCCGTTTGACACAATGTTTTTAACATACCTTGTGGAAAAATAAAATATTTTAGAAAAAATTGCACTTTTTTACCTTCAGCTGCTTAGAAGTTATAAGCAGGTTAATTAGGTGAAAATATAAGTGTACACCCGATATATTTATTATATTTATACAAAGGTTATTTCATACGAAAATACTCGAGGTATAACTTTACAAAATATTTTAACTGTCTACTACAAGAAGTGGTACTCCTATGGATTACGAACGCTTTATTATTTTAATACTCTCTCATACATAAAAATAGACTATAAAAGGGGAAGATAAGTATTTGTATTTTTCAGGTACCTGAGATTTTAAAGATTTATTAATCGTTTTTCGCCATTAGTTTTGGAGAAACTAATTTATATAAAAAATTTTTTGTACAACTAGAGAAAACGTTATATTGACCACAACCTATATTTCTTTTCTTGTAAGTAGATATTTATTATTTCTTTGTTGGTTGGCTGCATTGGCTTCACTGCTCTTAATTTCACGATTTCACTATGCATCTCATGGCCAGAAGGTTGTTTTACCGTAAATAGAAACTTACACACACAAAAAAGAAATGAATATTGATCGGTACCTAAATTCTGAGAAATGAGAGATCTGAGAAATTCGGCTGGTCAATCAGGTATTCACCAAATTGGCAACATTGCATCGGAGATCTCAGGATAGGATGGATGGCCAACCGAGATGCACATCGCCATCATTTCCAGTGGCCGGGTATTAAACGTGTGAAGTTATGTTTAGAGGCTCCTGTGCGTGAAAATCTTTCTTTTTGTGCGATAATTATGTTAATTTTTGGTGATTTTATGAAATACCTTAACGCGACGTTGAATCGTGTTGGTTTAAACTTCTTCTAAATGCAATTTTCTGGTACCGTTCAAACACATGTTCACGGTTGTTAAGGAAAATTACGCAAAATTTCCTGTAGGTGCAATATTTTCACAATTTAATTTTTTTGGTGAAGGGATACATCTTTTTGTCTTTGTTTCATTTTAAAATTCCTGTTTTTATTATGAAAAATTAATTGTAATGAACCGTATGGTACGTATGTTTTACTACACGTGAACGTTTAATTTTAACCAACAATATAATTATTTCCTGCTCAAAAATAAGTATCGTATAATTTTGATTCTTTTAAATTTAACATGGGTTCTTATCAAAAGTGGATTGTTTGGTAAGTAATCGTTGATTCATATAAAAATAGTTTCGAAGAAAAGCCGGGAAAACCTCATTGAGAGCATTTAGAATTTTTATCACAAAAGTAGATAATTCAGTGTTTTAATTTTTTTTAAACAAATGCTTCCACATCTTTCTAATTAAATATATTTTTAAATATAAATAAACAACGGGAGAGTTGCCGGTATGGAAATTTAACCTAATTTTACTATAAAATCCACTTAACTTTACTTTCTGAAATAAAAGTTGTAATATCACAATTTGTAATATAAATAACTGACAATTTCAAAATCCGAATACGTTTTTACTAGAAACAAACAATATTTCTGGTACTTAGTAAAAATGATGGATCTTTTAATGTCATCATCGATTTTTAAAAGTGCATACGCATTTGTTTACAATCAGTTGTAAAAAATTAATAATTGTGAGTAATAAATAGATTATAGTCCAGCGAGATATGAAATGTAATGACAAAAAGCAGGATTTTTATGATTGGAAGTGGTAAAGGGGCTTACAATGAACGTAAAAAAAATTCGTCCACAAAAGGGGCGATAAAGGGTTAATTTGAGGGGGATGAAAAGGGGTGCAAAATGGTATTTTGCGATTTTCCGCTAAACTTGACGTCTTATCAAAAAATATCCAATGGCAAAGTTGTAGATCTGGAAAAAATGTACAACTTCTATGTGAATAATTTTTTACAATAACCTCAACATTTTTTTGTTTTTATGTGAACATTTTGATACAATAAAAAATGGTCCCCATCTAAAAACATGCTCAAAATTTGAAGAAACTCTAAAAATTATTTTTGCAATAACGAATTTTTCAGTACCTACTTAATTTTTGATAATTTGTTTAAATTTTTAATAAAATTAAAAAACCGATTACTCCATTGAATTCTACGGTAAAAAATACAAAAGAAACTGTATTTCATTGTTTTATTTAAAGTTTGATTTTTGTTCTGTATTGTTATAAATATTCAATTGCAATAATGAAAATGCAGATAAATATAAAAAATAATTATTTTTTACATTGTTTTGTCGTATGATCAAAAAATATCCAGTATGAAATCTTCAACTTTTGAAGGGTTACCTTTTAACATAACCTCAAAACTGTCGAGAAAAATGCGAAAAATCGTATTTTTTTTTTATTTCAAGAAGGCGAGGAAGAATATCAAGCATCGGACGACGAAGAAGACCAACAAAATACCACCGGTGTGAAAACAGCAACGGTTTTTTATAGTCCGTGGGCTAGTGAACAGATTCCAGTAAAATGTGTTTTAAACATTTATTGATGGTTTTAATTTGTTTTAACGGTAAAGGGCAATTGTATTTTGCAGATTCAAAGAAAACAAATACTTTTTCCAAAAAAACACGTCTCCAATTGTGTAGATACAAATAATACATGTAAATAAACGGATTTAAATATCGTTGTGGCTTTAGAGTTTTGGTATGTATCTGATTTTTTACTGATTAAGGCTTAAAAGGAAAGTTTCTCTCCTTTTAAAGCTTTCTAAAAGAATGCAAGAATTTGTTCGTGACTTACTACCCCACCAGCCCCCTATGTTGAAGAAATTCAAGAGTAGAGAAATACTTTTACTGTTGTTGAGATTTTTGAGTTGATATTTGGTTAAAAGTATACTTTTTATCATTCTCTGATATAATAAAATAATTTGTTCGTAAATTCTAACCCCACTAGCCCACTCCATATACAATAAGTAAAAACCGAGTAGAATAGTAACCAATTGAAAAATTTGGGAGAATCTTGATTGAAAAGTATAGTTTTTATCATTCTAAAGCCCTTTAATATAATAAAATAATTTGTTCGTGAATTCTAACCCCACTAGCCCTCTCCATAGAAAATAAGTAAAAACCGGGGTGGGGTAGTAAGTCACGAACAAATTCTTGCATTCTTTTAGAAAGCTTTAAAAGGAGAGAAACTTTCCTTTTAAGTCTTAATCAGTAAAAAATCCTATACCAAAACTCTAAAGCCACAACGATATTTAAATCCGTTTATTTACATGTATTATTTGTATCTACACAATTGGAGACGTGTTTTTTTGGAAAAAGTATTTGTTTTCTTTGAATCTGCAAAATACAACAGCCCTTTACCGTTAAAACTAATTAAAACCATCAATAAATGTTTAAAACACATTTTACTGGAATCTGTTCACTAGCCCACGGACTGTAAAAAACCGTTTCTGGAAAACAGTTGCTGTTTTCACACCGGTCAAAATACCAAAATTGTCGTAATATTATTAACTTCCCCACTCGACCATTCACTGTTGGGTTCTAATAAAGTGGCGCTGGGAAACAGTAACAAAGCCTACACAGAACACGAGGCTAATGACCAGAGTAGTCGATGCCGTAAACACAGAAGTAAAAAAAAAAAAAAAAAAAATATTAACTTTTCTAGTTTCTGGTAAATCGGTAAATATTTCTTGGAAAATATAGAATGCTTTTGAAAACATAATTCTGAATTTAAAATAATTTAATTTTAAAAACCACACAGTACTCGTGACTCTTCTATGATGAAAAATAGAACAATATTTTTTTTTCTTATTTCTCTGAAACTTCATTATTCAACATCAATATTTCTCGCAATACTGTGTACCTATACAAATTAGTTTTTCTTTTTAACAATGAAATATAATTTCTATTTGTTTAATCTGCATGATGATTTTTTCACTATAGAATTTTGATACAGAAACACATACTTTCATTAATTTTCATCAAAAGTATGTACATTATTTTCTCGGAAATAAAAAGAAAAAAGGTGACCCTTCAAAAATTGAAGATTTTTCGTAATCAACAACTTTCATACTGGATATTTTTTGATTATACAACAAAACAATTTAAAAAGAATTATTTTTTATATTTATCTGCATTTTCATTATTACAATTGAATATTTATAACAATACCGAACAAAAATCAAAGGACCAGGCACCTTTCTTATGTAAAAATGGCTTTCCGTCAAATTTTCTGAAAAGTTAGTATGACGTAGAACTCGATCCTCTGACAAAAAGTGTCCATTGAATATAGTTTTTTTGAAGAAATCATTTTTTTATAACAGCTTTAAAAATACAAGCAAATGTCATTACCATATTACTTATTTTCGAACCACCCTGTAAATAACCAAATTGTACAATAATTGTTTATAAAATATTGTTGCCAAATAATCTATAATTCATGTTTTCTAAAACAAATGCGAGTAAAACAGGTCTTTTTTGAGAAATCTGGTTACAAAAAGTGGCTTTTCCGATGTTTAACACCCTGTACCTCGAAAATTAGCCATAGGATCGTTTTGGGCCAATGGACACATTTTATCAGAGCATCGAGTTCTACATCATACCAACTTTTCAGAAAATTTGACGGAAAGCCATTTTTCCATAAGAAAGGTGCCTGGTCCTTTCAAATAAAACAACGAAACACAGTTTTTTTAGTAAACCAGTAAGGAATTTTAATTTATTAGATTCGACATCTTAAGACCTTTCGGCTTCATCAGTTAAGCTTTTCGAATCCAATAAATAAAAATTCCAAACTCGTACAAGTCAATAGCTAACAGTTTTTTTGTATTTTTTTTTCTTTAGAAAAATTACTGAAAAATTCGTTATTGCAAAAATCATTTTTTGAGTTTTTTCAATTTTTCAGCATGTTTTTAAATGAGGACTATTATTTTTTTATTGTATCAAAAAGTTAACGTAAAAACAAAAAAAACGAGCACCTAAATAAAGAACCGTAAACCAACTTTATTGTTGAAAAAAAAATGTTTTTAACCTAAAAACTTTAATATCTTGAAAACCGTCAGATTTTTTAATTTGAAAAAAATTGTGGTTATTCGAGACCTAAAAAGGTATACTTCCACAAAATTTCATCAAAATTAAATTATTTTTGCGGAAATTAAAAATAAAAACAAAAGCAAAAAAAAAATAATTTTTTGCATTTGCCGCGAAAATTTTGAGGTTATGGTAAAAAATGACTAACATAGAAGTTGTACATTTTTTCCAGATCTACAACTTTGCCATTGGATATTTTGTGATAATTTTGCACCCCTTTTCACCCCTCAAATTAACCCTTTAGTACCCCTCTTGTTGGAAGAATTTTTTTACGTTCATTGTAAGCCCCTTTACCACTTCCAATCATAAAAACACCGCTGAAAATTATTATTGACTCTAAATCTAATTTGTCTGCACTATATTAATAATATGTAAAAAATTGTGGGAATGCATTTTTTAACTTCGTATTGACTTTCCGAATAACTGTCTAAATGGTGTATCATTTTATACTCATATACTGTAAGTATTTTTAAAAATTTGTTCATTATTAGTTACACCTTGAGTTTCAGAGTGACTGAAGAAGAAATAAATTAATTTCGAAAGCTTTCGCCAAAGTAAAAAAAAGTTTAATTTACATTTTATAATAGTATTCAGCTACAAACCAGAATCATTATTATTAAAAAAATATTTCTAACGTCTGTATCATTTAATATTAGAAATAATATCAATTAAATAAATTTTTAGTGTTTGGAGTAAAGTCAGTATACGCATAAGGAGGTCAGTACTAAAATTAACAAAAGTAAGGAGTATTTTTAACTTGATTGCCGAAATATTTTGAACATATACAAATTGAATATAAACAAGAACAAATTCAAATTAGGTCAAAGATACCTAACCATGTAATACTCGAGCGAATCGAGAAGACCCTATTATAGTTCGTAAAAAGGACCAAATAAGGTTTTAGAATATCTCTACTTTTATTCAAGTATAACAGAACAAAATAGAAACCTTGGATTTATTTTAATATTACAGAGTAAGTCACGATGTGCTGTACATGCTTCTGTGGTAGAAAGTCTTATTCCGGTATAGCTCATCCACTGTTACTTATCTTATCCAGTTAGTTTTTTGGTAAAGAAATATTAATAACACACAAAAAAATAAAAATTGTCGAAACTTTACATGTGAGTAGCTACCCTTATGGATTTTGAGCCGCTGAATCCGAATCCAAGCTCACAAATTTATCCTATAGTAGAACCCACCGCTTTATGAGAAAGAAAAAACGCTATAAAAACAGCAAAGGATACCGCCAATAGAAGAAATGCTAATTGATCTGGACATTTTTTAGTTCTTTAATGTCGAAAACGCCGTACACTGTCCATATACATAAAAATAAAATGCTGTACTCATGATATTTTGTCTATTAGGACCACTGTGTAAAGATTCAATAACCAACTTACTGGAGATCGTTAGGGGTAATTTGCGTAAAATTTCTATATTGATTAACTTTTTTTAATATGAATTTACATTTTAATTTCTGTAACGCATATTAGATTTCAATAGAGGTTGACCACTCCACCTCGCCCATAGGTTCATTTTCTGATCTCTTGTGAGATTCACAAACGTTGCTAATTAAAAATTTTGTCTCAAATTTTAATTCTAAAATTAAAAACACGGTGAATAAAGTCATAAATATTATAAATTAATTAAGCTTACCTACCCTACCTCAACCCTCACCATTGGATTCACTGATAATCAATTTGGTCGAACTCGTCATATAAGAATTTTCTTCTTTGATAACATGTTTGATTTTTGTCTGCCAATCATCAGCGGAACTTTTGTTAATTTCTTCTTTTACCAAATTTGCTATCAACCCGTCAAATTTGGGAAACACGTTATAACGTCTTATTCTTTTTTAATTTGTCCCCAAATTAATTCTGTGGGGTTAAATACACAAAAATAGGGCGGAAGGCGGAATACCTCGTGGCCCCTTTTGATGCCTTTTCATCAATAAAAAGTTTTATAATATATATGTAAAGATGCCCAAACGATATGTATAAATGTTTAGAAGTGCCATTTCAAGTTGACATTTTTACTTGATTCCTTTTTCAAGTTAAAAAAATGGCGTCGAATGATGTAATTCCTGCTGGAATAAAAGTTGTAAATAAGCTAATTGTGGATGGATTACTAAAAATCAGAGAAAAAATTTCAAGCTAAAATTTTTATACAAAATAACCTCACAATTAGAACCCTCCGTGGGTGGTTCACACTAGCGTCAGCGTCTAAACCCCAATTGCTTTTAGAGTGCCCACGGTGTTGCCAAATGCCAATGCAATATATTTACTTGAACTATTACTTTGTACATCATTTTTCTGAGCTAAGCTGGCCTGGCGTACCCTAATCTTACCTGACCTCACCCTGTAAATTATTGATCTGTTACATTTTATTATTTTTTGATATAATGTTTCGTGCATTAGGTTATGCAATAAGTTTAGCAACAGCGGCTGGGCCGTAGACGTAAATGTGGTTGACTAATTTGCCGCAGTGCAGAGCCACTTTCACTACTTCCAGTGACTTCAAGTGCACTTGAATATCAGTTCACACTATTCAACTGTGATTCAAGTCCCCAACTTGAAAGCAAAAGTTAACTTGGTCTCTACTTCTACTTGAAACTTGAAAGCACCTCAAGTTACTTGAATACAAGTGTTCACACCTTTCAATTTATTTCAAGTTGCACCAATTATTGCACTTGAATTTGAGTAACTTGTAAAGTCTGAACGAGCCTTTTTAACACCTACCTAATATATCAAATTAAAAAACAAATTGTGAGGTATTTTTTTGTAAAAAAGTGTAGAATTTTTTCTCTGATTTTTAGGAATCGATCCACAATTAGCTGATTTACAACTTTTATTCCAGCAGGAATCACATCATTTGACGCAATTTTTGTAACTTGAAACAGGAATCATTTAAATAAAAATGTCAACTTAAAATGACTTGAATCAAATATTGAAATAGTATGAACGTTCACTTGAATTCAGGTTACTCCTTTCAAGTTACTTGAATTCAAGTAACTTGTAAAGTCTGAACGCCGCTTTATAGAAATTAAAATCTAAATTCATATTAAAGAAAGTTAATCAATATAGAAATTTTACGCAAATTACCCCTAACAATCTCCAGTAAGTTGGTTATTGAATCTTTGCACAGTGGTCCTAATAGCCAAAATATCATGAGTACAGCATGATTGCAGCACTCGACTTCGTCTCGAGCTGCAAACTTCATGCATCGTGCAACAAATATACACTTTTTGCACTAGTTACACAAATAACTATTCTAGTACTAAATTAGCACTAAATAGGCCCGCCCGAATTTAGTACTCTAGTTTCTTTAATGTGTGCTATTTCTATCGTGCTAATTTAAGGGACCTACAAAACTCGAACGAGCCGGCACTCTTCAGTGAAGATGGCGTTGGGGTTTCCTCGTTCTTGATAAACTTGCTATAATGCAACCAGTTTTATCAAGAGCCAGGCGAGTCGAATTCATTCTTCAGACATCCTTTAGAAATAGGATGTCGAGCTTGTCTCCTCCTTAGTGATGAGGCACAATAATGCCGAAACCGGTCTAAGAATGACAGGCTCCTTTAGTAACAAAATCAAAGTTGTTGGTTTAAGTCCCGAAACGATTCGGGTTCCAACCGCGTCTGGATTTCTGTAATTCAATACCTGTTGGAGCATATAGCCCAAGGAGTAGTTGTTTGGTGCAGTGTGTGACATTTTCTAATGTCGCAATTCTTGGGAGCTGTGATTTTAACTTATTTCACATCATTTGTGCAGTTTGATTACTCACCAGTAAAATATTTTAGTATTCAAAATATTTCATTTTTATCGTGTCATCAGAAATCAGATACGATTTAGCACATAACATTGGGCTCTAGGTACTTAGCCAACACCGATGACCTTCAGAGACATACTCAGGTCTGCAACATCCTCCAGCGCCAGCAAAAGCTAGTCAATTATACTACGATCGGTCTATTACCACCGACAGGATGATAAAGAATAATATACGCCCTATAATTGACTCCCTTACCAGAAACATAACTAAAGGGGGGTGGCGGGATATTATTATTATTTTCCGAGGCTCCCCAGCTCTCAAAAATGGCCCAAACATTTTTTTCGGTATTTTTGACATTACCAATCATTTCTTATACAAAATTGATTCTGCGTAAACCAAATTTTAATTTTTTTTGTATATTCTAGGTCCATTTATACTCTAAAAAACTCACTTTTTCTCTTAAAAATGGCCCAAACATTTTTTTTCGGTAATTTTGACATTGCCAATCGTTTCTTATACAAAATTCATTCTGCGTTAACCAAATTTTAATTTTTTTTTTAATTTTTGTTGTAGATTCTAGGTCCATTTATACCACTTGCTTAACAGTTGTGTCAAAAATACTGTATAGTCGGAATAGTAAGAGAGATGACAACCAAGATTTTTGTCTCATAGCAGCCCGCCTGAAAATCACTTTTATAGATAAAGTCGGGTCAGTTGATGCGGAAAAATCAATTTTCAGACAAAAATCCTGTATAAAAATTGTCAACAAATCTGACGTCACTGACCCCATAGCAATATGTCTGAAATTGGTCGTAAATGATTGAATACATTGTCCAGATGTCGAAAAAATGATATCAGACAAATTGAATGTAGCATGTAACTAATCAGACAACTTTTCGATACAGCGATGCTCATTTTTAACGTATTTCTAGAGTCAAAATAAAATCTCGAAAAAGGACGTTTTCTATGTGAAAAAGTCTCAGCTTTTCGAATCCATTTTTTATTTTTTAGTAACTTTGCTAAAACTCCCTCAAAAACACGTTTTTTTTTACGAAAATGGTCCGAAATGGTCCCCCGCGAAAATCCTACACTTCTGGAAGTTACTACTCAACAATCGGCTCTAGGATGTTAAACATGGTTTTGGTTGTCATCTCTCTTACTAGAAAGCATTTATTTTAATTATTGGATTTTCTTTTGGTCTCGTACCGTATAAAAAATGCATAAAAATTAATTCACATACTTCTAGAAATAAAAAGAAAAATCCTTTTTGATGCCTTCTGATATAATAAATTAATTAACATATTATATGACCTTATTCCAGTCTCTGCGGACGTTAAAATCCATTTTAAAAATAACGAACTAATTAATCCAAAAGTTTAATGCAAAACGTATAAAAAATGTTGGTCATTTGTTTTGAATATATTATTCAAACTTATTCAGTTACCGAAGTTATTTTCTTTAGATCTGTCTGGTATCAAAATATGGCGCCATATTTCAATATACATAAAAGGTTCACCAACCTATTCCATATCTATTATAGTATAAAATACAACAAACAAATGTTTTATGATGAATTAGAAAGTTTAACCCGATAACAAATTATAGTTTCGTCTTAATAAATATGCTCAGATTTTTTCCATGTGTACGGTAGAATTTATGTTGATTGGTGTTTATTTTTCATTATTACATTGCAAATATTGTACCAACATTAAAATAAAATATAATGCCAAGTGATTATACGATATGTCTAAGAAAGTTGGCAGCAAATGGGGAATTTTATTTATTATTACAAAAAAAATTGTTCTTCATAAAAAGCTGAATTCAATTTAAATAACATGTTAATACTATATTTGATTTTTGACATTAAACTGACAGAACCATCCTTCATAAGTCAAAATAAAGTTGCTTTAACCTAAGGCAAACCTTGCCTGTATTTAAATTAAATACAGGCAGGAGACGAACGACAATTCTGAATTATTATTACAAATTTTATGGTCTGTTTGAACAAAAATTATTGACCTACTGAATTATGAAAATAAAGCATCAAAGTAATTAGTATTAAGTAGTAAGAAAAATAAAAATTAATTAACATTGTTTGCTTCAAAAAACTACCTTGTAGTGCAGCAAACAAACAGAATCTTAAATGTCGTGAAGGAATACATATCCAATTTTATTAACACTGTTCGAAAAACTGTATTTTATAACAGAGAAGAGTATAAGGTCGTTTACCTTGACACCCAACCCTAAAACAGTCTCCGCGCCTAATAAATTTTACTGGCTTTTGGCGATGGCACTGACAGTAGAGGCATAGGCGTGCTCTTCTGGCGTGGCTTTGTAACAGATGTTTTTATTTTTGTTCCAAACATATTGTAGATACCCTTAATTAAAAAAAAAACTATAAACGATTTTAAGTTAAGGTACGACTTTATTCATCAACATAGTTTCCTTCAAGATTTGATATATTCATTCCAACGCTTCTCTAACGTTTCGAGCCCAACTAGCAAAATAGAACTCTAGACGAAATAAATTATCCTATAGTTATCGCTTAGTGCCATTTAAAGAATTGTTTTATTTCTTAGTGTGTTTGATTACGACAATCGTGTTTTGTAAGAAAATGTTTCTATAATATTGTTGTATAAATGTTCATACAACTTATATTAGAGATTTCTCTCTCTTTCCACTGGATTAAAACCACTTAGTAGTTAAAAAAGTTTTTTTATTGACAAGGTACATTGCAAAATTGAATTAGAAAAATCTTACAAAATTAATCAAAATTTAACCTCCGCAGAATTTAAATCAATTAAAAATTTAAAAAATGACAATACAATTAAGATTTTACCGGCAGATAAAGGTAACGCGACGGTTGTCATGAACAAAACAGATTATGATAACAAAATTAACGAAATTATTGAAAACGGTAGCTATTCAAAATTAAATAAAGATTCAACTACTAGTATTGAAAACAAAATTTACAAAACTTTATATAAAAATAAAAAATTCCTAAGTGATAAAGAACGAAGATCTCTTACTTCTCATTATAGTAAACCTCCACATTTTTATGGTTTACCCAAAATTCATAAACAACAAATACCATTAAGACCAATAATAAGTTCTATAAATTCACCTTGTCAAAATTTAGCAAGATTTCTACTTAAAATAATAGATCCGTTATCAGGAAATACTAATTCCTTTATCAAAAATTCAAAACATTTTTTAGAAAAATTATCAAAAATCAAAATTACAAATTCAGATATAATGGTTAGTTTTGATGTAGTCAGTTTATTTCCAAATGTTCCTGTCGATAAAACTCTTAATCTTGTGAGAAAAAAGTTGACAAGTGATAATACATTAATAAATAGAACTAAATTAAGCGTCTCAGCAATTCTAGAATTATTGGAACTATGTATTAAAACTACATATTTTCAATTAAATAGTGATTTTTATCAGCAAAATTTTGGCATGGCAATGGGTTCTCCTTTATCACCAAAATTGTGTGATATTTTCATGGAGAATTTTGAAATGGAAATTGTAAACAAACAAAATTTAAGACCTTCTGTCTGGTTTAGATATGTAGATGATATCTTTGCAATTTGGCAACACGATAGGGAAAATATTGATACATTTTTATATACTATTAATAATTCGGAACCTACTATTAAATTTACAATTGAAATTGAAAATAATAAAAAATTACCGTTTCTTGATGTACTAATACACAATAACAACAATTGTTTTGATACATCAGTTTTTAGAAAAGAAACACATACAAATAGATATCTAAATTTTAATTCAAACCACTCAATTTGTGTTAAACGAGGTATTGTCAAATCTCTTTCCGATAGAGCAAAAACAATTTGTTCAAATGACACTATCTTAAATAATGAATTATCACTTGTTAAATCTGTCTTGATTAAGAACAACTACCCAAGTAAATTTATAAATCGTGAACTTTACCGAGACATCAAAACTAAAGATCAAAATTTAAACCCCCCAATAATTCTTTCAAATATAGTAAAAATCCCTTATATTCCAAAATTATCCGAAAAAATTAGAAGGATTGGCAATAAATTTAATTTAAAAACAGTTTTTCAAACTAATAATACATTAAAATCTTTAATAGTAAATACAAAACCTTTTAATGAAATTCAAAACACAAAAAATTGTATTTACAAAATTCCATGCGAATGTAATAAATTTTATATAGGAGAAACATCTAGACCTTTTCATATTAGACTTAATGAACACCAATCGTACATTAAAAATAAACAATTCGAAAAATCCAAAATATGTGAACACGCATGGGATTCTGGTCATAAAATACAATGGAATTTTTCAACTAGATTATTAAAAGAACCGAATAATTATAACCGCAAAGTTAAAGAAGCAGCATTGATATGCTTAAATAATAACGAATGTGTTTCTAATTGTTCGGTTGATATTTCAAAAATTTGGATACCTATTTTACAAAAAGAGTTAATTGCAAAAAGGATACCCTCTATATCGGGATAGTATCATAAGTTTTTATCTGGTTTTTTCTTATGATAATATTAATAAGAAAACTTCATTTATGACGAAGTATAAATTCTCTTATAATATGCAAATGCGCTATCCTTTCAAAAATTCGTTCCCAGAAACGTCACAAAAATATGATTGAAACAGATTTTGACATCTTCAATCTCAAAATCTTATTCTATGTATACTATGTTGATGTCATATTTTTGCAAGATTATCAAGTGTTCTGTTTCTAGTAAATTTATTTATTTTATGTCATTTTGATAACGGCTTTCGATCTGGAAAGCCGAAACGTCAATAAAAAAACTTTTTTAACAACTAAGTGGTTTTAATCCAGTGGAAAGAGAGAGAAATTAAAATACAAACCACAATGAGCTTCCGAAATGAATTATATTAGAGAATAAAATCTTTTTTAAACTTAAACATTTTATAACAAGTCTATAAAGCTATATACAATCTTTATAAAAATATTTTAAAAGAAATGTATAAAGATTATATTATATTCCTATAACCTTTAATATCTGCGTTATGCAATATTCCTATAAAGATTATATAACAAGTTGTATTAAAGTTTATATGATAAGTATATTGTTCTATTATTATGCGAGGCTGCCGTATACAATCACTATAATTAATGATTGTATAGCAATTCCGAAGTGCACATGTAAACTTGTTGTATAAGAATTGTATACGAAAGTTTTATAAGTATCACTTAATATAGTTATAGTAATATTATAAGGGTTGTATAACCAGCTAATAGAACATCTATAATAGCAATTTGTTTTATAAAAGTGGGCCCTTTTTGGTTGAATAGACATTGTATAATAGTTTTAAACTGCGTTATGCGATTTTCATGTTTCTATAATATCAGTTGTAAAGCAGTTCTCACAACCATTATAAAAGTTAAATTGCTAGCTGGGAGGCCATTTTTGTAAAATGTTTTTTCTTTGACTTCAAAATAAGCTTCAGTTGAACCTAATTTCTTTCCCTGGGGCTTTATTTGTAGGTTTGCAAACAGATAGTAGTCGCTGAGAGTCAGATTAGAAGAATATGGTCGATTGAAAGTGCAATTCGTGCAATTTTGACACGGTGCATTGTCTTGTCGAAAGAGCACTTTTTTCTTCTTCATTTGGGGTCCTTTTTCGCAATTTTTTCCATCAAACCTACCACGCATTCGCTAATAAAATGCCGTGCGCATCTCAAAACACTGAGACCAAAACCTTGCCCGCTGACATTTGCGTTTGTGTGTTTAATAAACAAACATTTTTTAATCATCTCTACTAAATGAAATAAAGATTCAATTTTGTAAATTCAGTTTTTATAAAAGATGCAGTTGGTTTCGCAAGAAATGTCTTCCAAAATAGATGACCACCAAGAGAGCGAACATTTCGGTTACACCTACACAACATGTGGGCGATTAGAGGGATTCAATAGATTAAATGGGAAGTCCCAGAACCCTCTTTCTTTTATAAATATGTAAATTAAATCTACCCCGATACTGAAGGGCAGGTCCGAAATCTGTCCAATGCAGATACACGCGGCGTGAAGTCGAGGCCAGAAAATAAATCCAGCGTTGTTTCTTAAATGTTTGTTCTCTATACTGTGCGCGCGTAAAATATAGAAACATTTAAGCATCAATAACATTTTCTATACAGGGTCGCTGATTTGTATGGAAACGTCGATTATCTCGTAAATAATAAAGGCTTTCCCGGCAGTTATAAAATAAAAATTAAAAAAATTAATTTGATGTTAAAATTAAAGTCGAAATCAAATGATATTTAGTGTCCCAAAAAAAAATTGGTTTCGTTTTTTTTTTAACATTTTAAATATTATAAAGGGAAAAACTTTTCACATGTCAAAAAAAAGTAAAACAATTTTTTAGGGTCGGAATTTTGTTTACTTTTTCTTTGACATGTCAAATGTCATTTGGATTTTAAATTTTAATTTTTTTTTCATTGCTTAGTTTTAAAATTACGGAATGAAAATTTCAGGATGTATTTACAAGCCAATAAGGCACCTAAATACTAAATAAAAACTTTAGGTCTTTTACTTTTTTTGTAATGTACATAGGGCTACTGCGCCCCCTGGTGGGGCGATTTCAACCAAAAACTAATGGGTTCAATCCCCGATCACCCGAAACCCATATACCAAATTTCAGCTCAATCGGATTAAGCGTGCGGACGCTATCGTGGAAGAATACAGACAGACGGACAGACTTCCATCTGAAAATCGTTTTAATCGTCTCAGGGGACCTCAAAATGGATATATCCGTCGTTATCTCAAATTTTTTTTTAGCGCGTTCACAATACTTTCCCTTGGCGAGGGGCCGGGAAAGTAAAATTAAGTATACAGGATCAGTCAAAAAAACTTGAAGAAGCAAAGTTGCTTTTTCTTTAATGGAACACCCTCTATATTATTCCATCTATCAATTCTGCTCGAAATTCTAAACAAAATTAATATAGCGCATATTTTGTCTATCAAGTTACCTTTGAAAGTTTCTAGCACCATAACCACGCCGCCTCGTTCTTTTTTCTAACAGTGATGATCTTGACAACAGATGTCAAAAATACATTTTGTGCGAATAATTTTCGCGCAAAAATGGCATGTATAATTGAAAGCGAGCGTATGTATTAAAATTTTAATGATAATTATTCACACAAAATGTATTTTTGACATTAGAATTTCGAGCAGAATTTAAATATACAGGGTGTTCCATTAAAGACGTTTCCATACATATCAGCGACCCTGTATATGCATAGATAGAGCATACCGGGTGTGTTCACTTTAAATTTGATAAAGGTACTTAATTCATTTCGGAAGCTCATTGTGGTTTGTATTTTAATTTCTCTCTCTTTCCACTGGATTAAAACCACTTAGTTGTTAAAAAAGTTTTTTTATTGACGTTTCGGCTTTCCAGATCGAAAGCCGTTATCAAAATGACATAAAATAAATAAATTTACTAGAAACAGAACACTTGATAATCTTGCAAAAATATGACATCAACATAGTATACATAGAATAAGATTTTGAGATTGAAGATGTCAAAATCTGTTTTAATCATATTTTTGTGACGTTTCTGGAAACGAATTTTTTGAAAGGATAGCGCATTTGCATATTATAAGAGATCTGGAAAGCCGAAACGTCAATAAAAAAACTTTTTTAACAACTAAGTGGTTTTAATCCAGTGGAAAGAGAGAGAAAAGGTACTTAAATTCCTACTAGAGATCGACTTTTAATTAAACCTCGAGGATCAAAGAATATGACGGCTAAATGCTAGATTTTAAACTACACGGTCATCTTCTATCAAACGTTAAATATCGAGCTTTCAGGTTTTATTTCAAGCTATTTCTCTATACTGTGACTCGATTTGTACAAGTTACAACAAGTGTTTAATAATTTAACTAGTATAAGACTAAATTTTATATGTACGTCATACTTTATGTCAATAATCAGTTTATACAAAATGAGAAGTTGTTAATAATATCAAATATTTTTTTATGAAATACAGATGTAATGATTCTATAGGGGCCCGTAATTTTTACCCCTGGGCCCGATTTTTCTCTCTCTACGGGCCTGCCTGCGAGCACTAATCATCCATACAAAATAAAAATCTGATGTTTTTATTTAACGACCAACTAAGAAACATATTAATTGACATATATAATAAAATCGGACGTTTTTAATTGAAACTAACGTTATAAGATTTATCCTAATAACTTCCAATAAGTTACATACATAGTAGGTAATTCACATAATAATAATAATTATGATTAATGAGATTTATGTAGCTGTAACTTTCCACTGACAATTGTTTGCAGTTGTGAATCAAGTTTACTATAATAAAGTGGAACTTATCAGCCGCGACTTCAAATATATTCCATCACTCACTTTGCATCTGTAAATATTTTTTGTATATTTCCTTTTTGTAGAATGTCTTTCCATACAGATAAGTAGTATAGTAGAACCCACCGCTTTATGAGAAAGAAAAAACGCTATAAAAACAGCAAAGGATACCGCCAATAGAAGAAATGCTAATTGATCTGGACATTTTTGAGTTCTTTAATGTCGAAAACGCCGTACACTGTCCATATACATAAAAATAAAATGATGTTTTGGTTATTAGGACCACTGTGCAAAGATTCAATAACCAACTTTCTGGAGATCGTTAGGGGTAATTTGCGTAAAATTTCTATATTGATTAACTTTCTTTAATATGAATTTACATTTTAATTTCTATAACGTATTAGATTTCAATAGAGGTTGACCACTCCACCTCGCCCATAGGTTCATTTTCTGATCTCTTGTGAGATTCACAAACGTTGCTAATTAAAATTTTTGTCTCAAATTTTAATTCTAAAATTAAAAACACGGTGAATAAAGTCATAAATATTATAAATTAATTAAGCTTACCTATCCTATCTCAACCCTCACCATTGGATTCACTGTCATCAAAATTGATAATCGGACTTATATAAGAATTTTCTTCTTTGATAACATGTTTGATTTTTGTCTGCCAATCATCAGCTGAACTTTTGTTAATTTGTTCTTTTACCAAATTTGCTATCAACTCGTCAAATTTGGGAAACACGTTATAACGCCTTATTCTTTTTTAATTTGTCCCCAAATTAATTTTGTGGGGTTAAATACACAAAAATAGGGCGGAAGGCTCAATACCTCGTGGCCCCTTTTTGATGCCATTTAATCAATAAAAAGTTTTATAATATATATGTAAAGATGCCCAAACGATATGTACAAATGTTTAGAAGTGTCATTTCAAGTTGACATTTTTACTTGATTCCTTTTTCAAGTTAGAAAAATGGCGTCGAATGATGTAATTCCTGCCGGAATAAAAATAAGCTAATTGTGGATGGATCACTAAAAATCAGAGAAAAAATTTAGCAGGGTGTATAGTACCTAGACTTACCGCCAAGTATGACAATAATGCGTTAAATAGTTTTAAAGTAATGGTCGAAAATCATTTTCAAATCTTTAAATAAAACACCCTGTAACTCAGACAGGAGACACATTTTATTTAAGTGATTTGGGAGAAATCTTCATATTTTAAGCTCAGGATTCTACAGTTAAAATATTTCCAATTAATAATGAAACACCCTGTATAACAGCGTTAAATGGATTTTGAAAAATCTTGATATCATTTGCAATTTCATCAAAATCTAAAAACAAGACTCGAAATTACCCCTATAAATTTAGCAGAGCCACTTGCAAACAAATCGATGAAACATATTCCAATAATTGTCGAATAATTGTTGAGAATTTGTCGTGAACGAAAAAAATTTGTCGCGTTCTTAGTTTTTTTTCTAGGGGATGACTCTGCTAACTTAATATTAAGTTAGCAGAGCCATTCACAAATAAACAATAAACAATTGTCGAGTAATTGTCGAAGTCCATTTGATGTAAAAAAAATGCAGAAAATTCATTCCTTATGGCATATATTTTTTCTTGGGATTTCCTGGTTTCTGGGGAAAATTCGCATTTTTGGCCAACAGCGCATTTGTTTTAAGTGTTTTTTTCGTGTCATTATTGACAAATATAAAGTTTTTTATGAAACCTCCTATTTGTCAAAAACAAAAATACTACGATTTCACATTAATACACCCACGTAACTTTGTTGATTTATTATTTTTTCATCCAGAAATGAACTGAACAATTGTCGAATGACCGAAATGTATTTGTCGTGAACGCAGAAAAAATGTCGCGATCTTAGTTTTTTTCTAGGGGGTGGCTCTGCTAACTTAATGAACGCAGAAAAAATGTCGCGACTTAATTATTAATGATGATATTTGATGTTTACTTGTGAGTGGCTCTGCTAACTTAATATTAAGTTAGCAGAGCTACTCCCTAGAAAAAAAACTAAGAGCGCGACAAATTTTTTTCGTTCACGACAAATTCTCGACAATTATTGGAATAGGTTTCATCGATTTTTTTGCTGCAAGTGGCTTTGCTAACTTTATAGAGGTCTCGAAATTTATTTTCAAAACACCCAAAGCTTCAATCGCGAAATCTTCCGGAAATTGAGTCTCAGTTTGGCATGTATTAAAATGCGTGAAAATTTTTTTTGTTCATTTGAGATTAAAACAAATCAATTAGTGTATAAATTAGACAGAAGCTAGTCAATCATATGTTTAGTTAAATCTGTACAAAATGATAACTTCCATTTCCACTCATTGTTTTGTAACTGAGTCAGAGGACTCTTTTTATTCAGGAAATTTTCGATTATTGTTCGGACCTCAAAAAATAGCGCTAGAACTTTTCCGCAGCTAAGCCAACGTACTGCAATATAATATCAGGCCATTTTCTCCAATCTCTTCATAAACTTTCGGAATTGACGATGTTTGAGCGCATGTGATCTGATATAATTAACAGCTGACATAACTGGCTTTAAAACTTCTGACATATCCATGAATTGTTGATGAATGATGCGATGTACGATTAATGGTTTTGATCCACCGTTATTTTCTATGGCCTTTAATACGAGAGAAACGGCACCTTTAACATTTACACACGTATTTTTGCCACTGTCAGTAGTGATACATTTCAAGTTTTTCCATTAAGAATATTTTCATATCATTATTACAAAATAGATAGGAAGTATCATCGGCAAATACTGCCATCATTAACCGTCAAAAATTAAAAATAAAATAGGCCCAAGGATAGAGCCCTGAGGTACGCCACAATTAATTAAACGTATTTCTGATAGACAAGAATTAACGACTGTTAACTGATTTCTGTCAGATAGGTAGGAAATCAACCACTCACCAACTCTTCCTCTAAAACCATACTTACAAAGTTTACCATTAAGTGATTTGCTTAAACCCATAAAAATTCCTACACTTTTTTGTTTTTGATCAAATTATCACAGAGGTTATTGAGGAAGCTTATAGGACAGCATCTAATATCTAAGGAAAAACGCCTTCTTGAAAAAACGCTAGCGGTTCAATAATATAATAGGCAATGTATCTAAGCTTACTGGAACTAATTTCCGCATGAATTAGATTTCTTCAATTCAAATATAGTATTTAAGACTTCTGTTTCCGTGATCGAGCCAATGAAAATACTTGTTAAGATATTTCTGATTTTATGTAAAGCAGAAGGAGATAGATAATTGACAACATCCTGCAACAATCTGGCAGATGTATTTATAAAGTATTCATTAAACGATTTTGCTATTAGAGAGGGATCACGCATTTTCTCGTTATTAACGAACATGTCTGATATTTCAGAAGAATTTCGTATATACCTGGGACACTTGTTCAATCTTCTATAATTTTTGCAGTCTCTTTTATCTCCACTCTTGAATATAGAGAATACGAGTCCAGTATTCCATTCTTTGCTTTACCTATTTCTTCAATCATCTCTTCTTCACGCAACTGTTTTATATAATGTGCAGCTCATAATTCTTTTGCAAATTCCTGGATCTATCCATTATTTAATCTTCGCTCTTGGATATGTTCCCATCTTTGTCTTTAATGTTATCATGTATTTTTTTCTAGTTATTTAATTGTACCTTTGAGTCTATAAACTAGTTTACAAACGAGAAAATATAACTGTTCCTAATATTTTTTAAAACACCCTGTACAAATCACTAAATGTCTATAGGGATGGGCATTTAGATGAAGACGTCACGAATACAGTCAGGGTAGATTTGATGAAATCGACGGAAGCTAGAACATTACTTAATTAAACTGAAAGGAAATTTCAATAGGACAGTGGTTAGTAGGTAAATCGTTGTTGCATGGCACGTAGTAAAAAGCGATAAATAGAGACAAGACATAGTAGCTTCTGCAAGGATCTTACGATTGGTCAGCAAGACAAATATATCAGAAAATAGCATGTTTTAACTAGTAATTGTGTTACTCCACTAGACGTAATTCTCTCGGGACAAATATTATTACTCACAATTTTCAAACGTAAAATAAAACAGTAGTTATCCAACTCTCCTGCCGAACTCAAGTTTCGGCAGTTATAGTCATTGCTGCAACGCCTGGACCACCAGTGCCCGCTAAAACGTTTATATTTAAAAATTAGTTGACTATCATTCAGATAAGCCACTTCTACGATTTGCCACATTTAAGGTACAATCAGGTCACCTTTCAAAATGTACAAAAGTACATTACTCGTTACTTTAAATTTAATCAACAAATTCCTGAGCGGTTTGCCATTAGTCTAGTAGTCCAGTAAATGAAGGACTGAAAAATACGAAAGCTGGGAATAAGTCGGGCATGAGTTCCCACATAGCGCAATTTGTAGGTCATCGCAGGTGTTTTAACATGAGAAAATCCTTAACGCGTTGTGGTCAAGGGAAGGGGCTGAAAATGGGCCCCAAAACCTGGAAAATGGGTTTCCCGCTAATATCTGGCTAAATATGCCAATTAGAGAATTTTTGTTCAAACAAAATATGGAGATCAGCTCATTCGCTACAAAAATGGCCCTTATCATTTTCTTCGAAAATTCAATAGTTTTCGAGATAATGGCACTCAAAAATCCCCTCATTTTAGCTGCTGCTCTACCTTCAGGAATTCCGCTTTCTATGAATTAACGCGTAACCGGGCGGACGAATTGTTCAATATCTCGGGAAAAAATTAATATTTTTCGATGATCCAAAGTTCATCGG
This sequence comes from Crepidodera aurea, assembly GCA_949320105.2. Lineage (NCBI taxonomy): Eukaryota > Metazoa > Arthropoda > Insecta > Coleoptera > Chrysomelidae > Crepidodera > Crepidodera aurea. Next base: position 4,837,593 of record OX439480.2, read on the forward strand.
AATGGGAAAACCCGTAGCTACAATTCCATGTGACTTGAAGTCAGTTCGTATTTACCAAAAATATTTAAAAAAGCGGTCAAAGTTTTTTTCAACAATATTTAGAGGCTGCTTCATTAATTTATTCATATTTTCTTTAAAAATAGTCATTTATTCTAATTTGCCTTGATAATGGAACCTTAGGGGGTCTTGAATGACCTCAGAAATTTACTTTCATCTAATTATTAATCCTCAAGAAATAAAGAGCGGGGAACAAGAAATGGATAAACAAAAAAAGGCTGGTTTTGACGGATCATAAGATTATAATTCGCGCTTGTTCCGAAGATTCTCTGGAACTCCGAAATCTGCTAAAATATGCAAATAAACAAATCAATTGTATATTAGAACGCCAGAAAAGTAATGCAAAAATTTTTGAGGTCATTCAAGACCCCCAAGGTCCCATTATCAAGGCAAAATTAGAATAAATAACTATTTTTAAAGAAAATATGAATAAATTAATGAAGCAGCCTCTAAATATTGTTGAAAAAAACTTTGACCGCTTTTTTAAATATTTTTGGTAAATACGAACTGACTTCAAGTCACATGGAATTGTAGCTACGGGTTTTCCCATTCCGATGAACTTTGAATCATCGAAAAATATTAATTTTTTCCCGAGATATTGAACAATTCGTCCGCCCGGTTACACGTTAATTCATAGAAAGCGGAATTCCAGGAGGACTGCACCAGCTGAAATGAGGGGACTTTTGAGTGCCATTATCTCGAAAACTATTGAATTTTCGAAGAAAATGATAAGGGTCATTTTTGTAGAGAATGAGCTGATCTCAATTTTTGTCTGAACAAAAATTCTCTAATTGGCATATTTAGCCAGATATTAGCGGGAAACCCATTTTCCAGGTTTTGGGGCCCATTTTCAGCCCCTCCCCTTGACCACAACGCGTTAAGGATTTTCTCATGTTAAAACACCTGCGGTGACCTACAAAATGCGCTATGTGGGAACTCATGCCAGACTTATTCCCAGGTTTGACCCTTCAGTTACTGGACTATAGGCAAATCTTTGTAAAATGAGTGTGTTAAAGGTTTTACTAATTTTATTCTTCGTTAATATAAAATAATAGTTTATGATGAAGTGTTACTTTTTTGGACGATTATGGAGTTTGCAGGCTGAGACGTTCGTCCATAAAGCCGGCTCCACACGTTGGCTATATGATGTGGCATACGTCACGTGGCCAATCTGTGGATGAAGAAGTTGGCGCTTGTGAATGGGCTGGTGGAGGTTGGCACATGCATTGGCGACTGGCCATAGGGTTGTCGGTTTTCTGTCCCGCTTCAAAGGAATTGGCGCATGCTCCCACATGACAAGTTCTCCCTCCACACATTTATTATATCACCTTGTTTATTATCAGTTTTTGTCTTGTTACCATTGGCTCTACAACTTGTGAACTGAGAAGTTGGCACTTGTGAGCCAATGTGTAGACGCCCACTTGTGGTGAGTGAAAGAACAGCAAATGTTGGAACACAGATTGGCCTGGCTGTGTGAGCCAAAGTGTGAAGCCGGCTTAAGAGTGTGCCTGTGTGTGTGTGTGTGACAAATTTGAAGTCTACGTTTATTAGAATTTAAATTTCTCCCAATAATAAGTAGTTTTTCTAGAAATTACGAATTACCCACCATGTTTTTGCTCTGTTTCGAGCATTAAGACTTTCCTCTTAAAAGGGAACACGTTTAGTTATAATTTAAAGTAATTTGTTCACTTTTAATTTGAAAATTGTAAAGTGTTTATAATGCAAATTGGCTTAAATGATGAGCAATAATATGATGATGAATGTAATTTCTAGTTACTTCTGTTGTCAACGGAATAAACACGAAAACACTAAGAGCAAATACGATTTAAACTTAACGTGCAGGGGAAAATAACTGTTAAAGGTTGGCAACACTTCGCGACGTTGCCGCTGTGACATATCGAAAATTCTTGATTTATTTAGAGTAGTTACAAATTGACCTTCAACATGTCAATGTACTATAACATAGTGGCATATTACAATAAAAATTCCAAAACTAGATAACTATTAATTTTTATTTGAATCTTAAAACACTTTTCTTACTATTGAAAATGCTTTATAGTCAACATTTTATTGTTCTATAGACTAGCAGTTCTTTTTTATATTCATTCCAATCTTCAATCAAGTTGATAGCACATTAGATACACTTAGATTCAAGCTAGGAAAAAAGTGACTGGCAGAATTTTATCTTTAAGTGAATTAAAAAAATTCTACCTGGCAACGCCGCAGATTTTTGACGTGTGACGTCACTGCCTCGCTAAAATAAATAAGGTATAAAGTATTTGTTATTACTTTTGACTATTTATAAAAATATTCTACTTTGTTTTTAAAACTTGAACCATAAGAAAATTATCATTCAGCCACTTCCGAACCAGCTAATTATGTTACGCCATACATACACGGTAATTTATAATAAAGGTTACATATACTTTGATTTTATAGGAAAATAATCAGCAATCCATTTTATTGATCATTGTTCTTTGAAAACGACAATATAACTTTATTTTAAACATAAATATGCATCTCCACAGGCAAAGCACACGTTCAAATAGAAATCAATAATTCAATTTTTATTCCTCTAACGGAATGTAAAAGGCTCTAACTATAATAACTATTTCAACTGGTTAGGAAGCCCTGAAAAATGATTATTTCATTTAGAGCATAATTTTGTATATAATATGATTATATAATAATTCCGTGTATAATTAAATAATAAGAGACATTTCCTTATTTAAAAACACTTTGAAATAAAAATTTCGCCTACTCTGTCTGCAGTTAAACTCACTTTGGCATTTGTTATTTATAATCTGTTGATTTATATACATATAGCGCATAGTTTTGACAGAAATTGTTGCGTTACAAGCTAGTTTATTGATTAATTATAGCGTAGTTACTTATTTAAAAAAATATTATTAATTGATTTAAAAGCAACAAGCTAATTGCTTACAAATAAGCAATAAAGAACAAAAGAACAAAACAATTATATTATCGATTACTTCTCACCATTCCCATTAAATATCTAATGGACTGTGGACTTAAACAATTAGTATTGTTAATAATTCATTTAGTTTACTAACTATCATTTACTTCATTGTATATAATAATAATAATAACTGAAATGTACTTGTATTTTAAACTTCGGTACGTACGAGGGTACGACCTGACGTATGGATGGCGGTTGTTATTTGAAAAGTATGACTATGGTAGAAAAAAACAACATTAGAAAGCTTAAATTTGAAATTTGACGACGCTACGTCGCCATTAATAGTAAATGCTCCCTCCCTAGCCTAGTTGTCAGAGACTTTGACCTCTCACAAGATGTGATATCGATGAAACTTTGCACTTAATTACTTGAAATAGTGTAGAAAACGATAAAAAAATTTTTGTTGCTCTAAAGTGTAGGTATTCTAAGTTCACAGTTTCGAAAAAAAAAAAATGAAAATTTGGTTTATTCCATTATATCTCGAAAAAAAAAATATTCGAAAAACTAATAGCACAACGTGAAAGAGCGGAAAATTTTACTAAAAATCATATTACAAGTTGTTATTACCTAAGGTTGTGAAATAAATCACACTTGTTCCCAAGAACAAAGACATTAAATGTCCTACACTGCACCAGCGTTTGAACTTCAACAACTACTTCTTGGGGTATATGCCCCCCATGTACTTACGTAAGTCCAGACGTGGTGCAGTGTAGGACATCTAAAAAGTGAGAATTTTAGAAATTATAACTTCCGGTCAAATTTTCTATGAGAAAACAAAAAAACAATGACAACTAATGGTTTCCCGAGAAAGCTTAGAAGTCTCCTCTTTAAAATGCTTTTTTTGTTTGTTTTTGGCAAAGATTTTTCCAAAAACTCCGGTTCCACTGGGAGAAGCATGACCACAAAGTTGTAGCACATAATTGTTTATTGTTCAATTGTTGTGAACTGGCTAATTAACAAATTAATAACTCTGCTCCTGAAAATTGTCCAATTTGTTAAATACATAATTATAAATGTCCGAGCGTAAAGAGGTTAGTTGTAGATTTTGTTACTGATTATTTTTTTCATCTGTCAATACAGTCAGATTTTGTGGTTTCAGCCAATAACAGCTCAGGATCCTAACCAATCATTGTGTTTTATACTGATTATTTTTTTCATCTGTCAATACAGTCAGATTTTGTGGTTTCAGCCAATAACAGCTCAGGATCCTAACCAATCATTGTGTTTTATACTGATAAAACCGCTTCTTCGTATTTGTTTCTTGATTAAACTGTGTTTACCTTTTTTGAAATGTCAAATGTAAACATTTAACAATTTTTATTATACTAAAATGTATTGCAAATCTATGTTAATAACCAAATTTCAAAATGTATTTGTAAACTAACCTGTTTTTATTAGTTGATTTCAAAACGCCTTTAACATTTTTACATAACATAACACTAAACTTAAAATTAATTAAATTAAGAAAGACTTCATTTCATTCTTCTTCGCTTTTTTTAACGGCGCCGTTTCGCGGGGTAGCCAGTCAAAAAATCGCCTTGGTGGCCCTGTATGTAAAACTATAACAGCTCAGGTTTCAATTTAAATTGGTAAAGAAAATTTTCAATATTTGTGTGTAAAGTGTCTTTTGCATAAATGACTATGTTCTCTGTTTTTAATACAAAATGATTCAAAAAATAATCCTTTCAAATACGACTCGTCCTCTGAAATTTTATAGATTAAATTTTTGATCTTCATACTCAAACGCCTTTATTTTAGGCAAAACCACTCAAACAAACTGATTTAAGATAAAATCACTCGTCCTGCGGACTCGTGATTTTATCAATCAGTTTGTTTTCGTGGTTTTTCCAAATAAAGCCGTTTTCGTGAAAACCAAAAATTTAATCGATAAAATTTGGAGGACTCGTGGTATTACCTTTGATAAAACCGCTTCTTCGTATTTGTTTCTTGATTAAACTGTGTTTACCTTTTTTGAAATTAATTAAATTAAGAAAGACTTCATTTCATTCTTCTTCTTCGCTTTTATTTACGGCGCCGTTTCGCAGGGTAGCCAGTCAAAAAATCGTCTTGGTGGCCCTGTATGTAAAACTATAACAGCTCAGGTTTCAATTTAAATTGGTAAAGAAAATTTTCAATATTTGTGTGTAAAGTGTATTTTGCATAAATGACTATGTTCTCTGTTTTTAATACAAAATGATTCAAAAAATAATCCTTTCAAATACGACTCGTCCTCTGAAATTTTATAGATTAAATTTTTGATCTTCATACTCAAACGCCTTTATTTTAGGCAAAACCACTCAAACAAACTGATTTAAGATAAAATCACTCGTCCTGCGGACTCGTGATTTTATCAATCAGTTTGTTTTCGTGGTTTTTCCAAATAAAGCCGTTTTCGTGAAAACCAAAAATTTAATCGATAAAATTTGGAGGACTCGTGGTATTACCTTTGATAATTTTTCGAAAATTTAAAAAAAACCGCATTACAGGTATAATGCTAGTTTGACCACACTAACGCCAGTATTGCCCGTTTTCAGTATATAAATAGCAACCCTCGTACCTACAGGATCAAAACCAACGATCGTCGAATATTGTGTATACCACTCTCATTTTTTTAAACATTTTTCACCATTAACGTTTAAACAATTTCAAAATCATTAAAATGACGCTACATTTTTTTTTGTTTTTTGACGACGAATGATATAGAGGAAAATATAAGAAAAGCCAATGCTACCACTTTTTCGAGGCGTTTTTTCAATTTTGTTTCCAGAGATGTAAGCGGTTGACCACGAGGGTGTGAAAATTTTTAAAAGTACCAGTCGATCCCTGAAACTAGAGATTATTTCCTTTTAAGCCTATGCGCACCTTTTTAAGAGTGTTCTATACTCTGTCAATTTCATACATAACCTCGAAATCCTCGCCCCTTACGTCTTCGCTGAACCCCCCTCTAAAGAAATTGCTAGGCAGCATGAAATACATCTGTCTATTTGCGGTTGCATAGTTACCAATTCTCGGATAAGGACGACATCTAGACGTAGCATTTTTAGATTCGCCATTAAATTGTCGATATAACGCACCCGGGTTTCTTCGACTTATTTGGAATAGTTTTTGACTTATGTCAATTTACGTGTCAAAATAGCGTCGTGCAGAGATCCACAAAAAAATTCAGAACTTCAGAACTGTTCAAGATAACTTAATCAACTTTTTTCCAGTCGATTCCTTAAGCTTCAGCTACGATTTTTTGAAAATTACAAATTACAAATAGCAATAACTCGACTTTTTCAAATGCATCACCCTATATTTTATTACATCATTGCATGGCATTTTTTAAGAGCTTTTTGCTGATATAGGGTTTGTTGGGTCTATTTTGTAAAATTTGCGAGATTCATTGCAAAATAAGAAATGTTGACGGTTTATTCGAGAAAAAAAAAGGCATCGAGTAGGCCGCTGTCTTAAAATTTGACACATCCATATACTTTCAATAATTGTACGCGTCTAATTAAAGGAAAAAAAAAGGAATCGTGTAGGCCGCTGTCTTAAAATTTGAAACATCCATATATTTTCAATAATTGTACGCGTCTAATTAAAAGAAAAAAACAACAAAAGGAAATTGTAACAGAAACAGAAATACATTACAAAGTAAACAATGTTTATAATATTTACAAGAACATGAAAGAATGATTAATAGGATACAATATAAATATATTTGATTTATAACAAATGCTCGAATAGGTCACCATCATGTTCCACGCAAACTGCTAGTCTTCTAGTAAATGAGTCCCGAACTCTAGCAAGCATTGCTCCATCAACTGAACGGAAGGCTTCCGTAATCCTGTTTTTCATATCATCTGCAGTTGTTGGACGATCTCTGAAAACAGTTTCCTTCACGTACCCCCAAAGAAAAAAATCTATAGGTGTAAGGTCTGGAGATCGCGCGGGCCGCCAAGGAATAGTACCTCTCCCTATCCAACGATTAGGGTAGGAATTATCTAAAAATTCTCGCACCATCCTATGGTTATGCACTGAAGCACCATCGTGTTGAAACCACATTGTCCCTCTGGTATTCAATCAAATCCACTTCTTCTTAAATATTGGGAAGATGTTCGCGAAGAAACTGTAAATATCTTTCACCATTGTCAAAAAACAATTTCCTTTTTGGTATAAGATACAATACCAGTGAGTTCAAACCGATCTCTCAACTTTAAGAATGAAGACACCCGTGGAGTTCTTGCTTCTGGATATTTTTGCAGGTAGATTCTGCTTGCTCGAATAAACCGTCAACAATTCTTATTTTGCAATAGATCTCGCAAACTTTACAAAATAGACCCAACAAACCCTATATCAGCAAAAAGCTCTTAAAAAATGCCATGAAATGATGTAATAAAATATAGGGTGATGCATTTGAAAAAGTCGAGTTATTGCTATTTGTAATTTGTAATTTTCAAAACATCGTAGTAGGCGGTAGAACGTCGACTCCGAATTCGCCTACAATTTAGAAGATACGCTGAAGCTTAAGGAATCGACTGGAAAAAAGTTGATTAAGTTATCTTGAACAGTTCTGAAGTTCTGATTTTTTTTGTGGATCTCTGCACGACGCTATGTTGACACATAAATTGACATAAGTCAAAAACTATTGCAGGTAAGTCTAAGAAAATGTAACAAAAATGCGGGGTTGCCATTTAAAAAACCAGAACTTAGTTGTGTATCTTATTTGGGACATCCTGTATATAAATAGAAATATTTTTAGAATGTGCCCCATTGTAGGTCTTATCAAACCGATAGCTTAAATAGAAAAAAAGTTATGGAGCATGCACGTACCCCTGGTAAAATTAAATTTAAAAAACCACAGTTTTCTGTAAAAAATTTGTCACTATAGAGTTTTAACAGAGCAGGTTTACCGAAAATTTACACAAGTAATAATAAAAAAATACATATAAAAGATCGCCAAAAATACCTGTTATAAAATGCCTACAACAAACACGTCTATTATTCACTTGGCTTTGAGAAAACGTACCTCGTTTCAAAGCTAATCCAAGCATTTCTTCTTTCACTAGACAACGCATTTAAATGATCCCCTCCGTTTGTCAAAACAGCAGGAAACCGGAAAAATCATACATTGAGCATTTAATAACACTACAAAAATGTGGCATTTTCTATTTATTTCTTCTGATTAAAGAACTTTAAAAAAAATCTTTCTGATGTTTACATATGAAACTAACATTGTGTCATGAAGTTGTGTGCCTCTCAGCAAATATGACCGACCTGTCACCTACGTCATCCTGAAATGGTCTATATTCAAGTCAACACAACAATCCAATTCCTCGTTTGCGTTAACGAAACTCGAATTCGGGTTTCGCCATACAAAATGACCTTTTCTGATTGGCGAGGATTCTGTAAAACTCCGACAGAGCACGAGCGCAATGCGAGAGGTCCCGGGAGCCGCTACTCACAAGACAAACCTGTCGAAATGTAAATCTTCTGGTAAAATTTTAATTTTTAATTGCTTTAAAAGAGGACCGTCGGGGGGCAGCACCTCCCGGTACCCTCTGAGATTGTGAAGCAATGTTCAATTTTAGAAAAAACTACTTAAATACAAAAGTTGTTCAGTGGCAAATGAAGAACGGCGGATGATAACTTAATATCTGGTCACCGAGCTTCGCTCTTAATATTCAAATCTACATTTTTAAGCAGCCCAATGAGTATATAATTTAAGTATATTTATAACATGACAAATTATTAATTAATTCGCGAAAATCACGGAGTGGGCGACATCTACTTGAACTACTGATAGGGAGATAAATAAAAAGTTGATTGGCGATTGGCTTGAAAGTAGGCGGGAAAATTAAAAAAGCTGTCAGTGTTAATTTTCAATTGGCTGCAGATGTTGTTGACGTTTATCAACTGCTTGTCACAGAGGTTAGTTAAATGCATTAAAGTTGCCTAGTTTCTGGGGATTTCACCCTTTTAGGGCAACTTCTACTGACCTCCACAAATACCTGTGACCAGACTCTCGAGGTGTGGCAGGTATTGATATCATATTTTTTCAAAAATTCTTTCTCTCTCTCTCTCTCTCTCTCTGATCATGAAAACTTAAATATTAAAACTGTCCGCATAATAAAATAGTAGCCGTAAGGGGTAGTCTCACATTATCGGGGAAGGGAAGACAGGTGTCCATTTTAACAGTGTTACTCAATGTTCCTATAAATATTTACCTAAACCCATGATTTCTGAAATTGAATTGGCAACGTTGTATTTTCAACTTTGAATTAATAAGATGGCTGTCATTTGACAAGCAAATTATTTATGTCCGTCAAATGAACCTTTCCTTTTTTATATAAAGCGACAAATTTAAAATTGAATTCTTTCTGATTAAAACGCCAGAAATTAAATAAAGTCAAACCTTTTTACTACTATACTATACAGAAGAAAGGAGTGCAGTATTTAATTTGCAGAACGTAGTACAGGTTCAAGAGGTAGAAATTTTATTTTTACCTCATCCTTCAATGCTTATTTGTAGTTAAAATTTAAATTTTAATACATCTGATCGGCCTAATATAGTTTTTGTCTAGATTCTTGTTTCCATGGTTTTTACTGTAATAAATTTGTTCTTTTGACAGATAAGTCAGACTTTATTTATTCATAGCCGTATCGTATGTATTTTAATTGATTCAGAATTTTGTATTAATATATATTTCAAAATGGCTTCATTCTAAAAATATTATCAGTCCTCCTAAATCCTTGAAGGCAGAATTATTAGTAATAGCAAGGCAACATAAAAACAAATTCAAAAAATATATTATGGATGAGATGGCCAGAGAAAAAGGAATTAAAATTCTCAGATTTCCTCCGAACCACGCAGAGTTAAATTCCATTGAACTGATCTGGTCTCAATTATTAAAAGGTTATGTTTCTCAAAACAATAAAACATTTAAATTTCCTGATGTGCGAAATTTGTTTTTGAAGGCAGTTTCAGATGTAAATAGAGAACATTGGGGAAAATGCATTGATCATGTTTAAAAATGTGGAAAATTCATTTAGGAAAGTGGATATATCAATGGATAATTTAATAGAACCGATAATAATAAACATCAGAAAAGACAATTATAGTGATGCCAGTAGTTTTAGTGAAGACAGTGACTTTTAAAGATAGTTCTTGAACTAACTTTTTTTTTAATCTTTGAGTTTAGGTAAGTACTGAAGCGTTACTTTTAATGCCAAGAGATTTAATTTAATCCCAACATATAATCCTCCTTGTTATTTATTGGTTAAATTTAATTCGTTCAATGTTAAAGTGTCGGATGCATAAAGTTTATTTTTATTTTTTGTAAATAATATAACTTCAAAATTTAATCTACGAAGTGCGTATATATATTTGATATGCTGTCACCTTATTTATATTATAGAAACTTATTTTGCAAAGTACGCCTATGGAATGTGACGTTATATCCCCACTTTGACTGTACTCATCTATCCTTTATAGTATATATTACTATAGAAACAAATTATTATTATGTGCCGTTGCTAGGAAATAAAACTAAAAGCTTAACTTTTCTTGTAAATATCTCGGAAGATCGAATTTTCACAGACATGGGACCTACATTTTTCGCCGATTTAGATAGGAATTAGTCTACCCTGAAAGTTTCATTGAATTCTGACGAGTGGATTTCGAGATCCTCTGGACACACATACACACACACACACATACAAACCTTGCTCGTTTAATAGTATTTGATATACGTACCTATACGACTTTTTTATATTATTTTCATGTATATAAAAAAAAGTGACTACGATGAATAATAAGCTCGGATACAAAAAAATATTTTTTTTTGTTGAGTATTAATCCCGCAAGTTTAACATTAGCATTTCTAATATGGCGGAGGGTATAGAACCCCCTTAAGTGCTGGTAAAAAATAGGGAGGGTGTGGTGGCTAAGTTAAAAAATATTGACCCATAAATTATCAACCGAGAAACAAAGTGAAAATTAAATTTGACTCCAGTCAATTTGTATTATTATTATGTTACGGAATATTTGTTCATTATTAAAACAATTTGGATATTAAATTCATTTGCACTTGTACACATTAATTATACCTAATGAAGAGTTCAATGTCAAGCAGCTGGGTACGTACGTATATTTCCCATGTCTGATTCATCGATTATTGCACATACTTTTCTTTCAACGCGGTTTCGCCGCATGAATTACGTAATTTCCGAGATAGTTCGCGATCGTATCGCACCACATTGCCGGTGTATACACGGTGTAACTGTTGGTGCATTAAAAATATTAAAAGTTGGCGGCTACATGCGATTAAATCTTACATTAAACAGCAGGAAGTTTTTAATAGTTTCTAAATGTTCGCTTGTTCGTTGTTCACCACCGGCGGCAAAACCAAAAAGAAACACTTCTGAATGTTGATACCGTTAAAGTGTATGTCTTTTTTATTTATCGCGTGTAAATTGATGACGGTTAATTTTCATTGGCTGTGCCAATATTAATGCGGATTTGTCATTGGAACTCTATAAACCAACGCAACGGTGGGCAACCACAGAACACATAGAACTAGAAGGCTAAAATAGGTGGAAGAAATTAATATTATTCGTAACCACATGTATAGATGGGACAACTTTGATCATGCGCAGATCATCAACAACATTGCCAGTTGTTCATGTACTTGTACGAAAATCTAAGATAATGGCAATTTGATTTACATATATTACATTATAATCCAATAAAAGAGCCCGAACTCGATCATTTTACGATTATTTAGGATCATTAAATACTTTTTTCATATGTATTCAGAAGAAAATATACATGTTTGAGCATATAACAACTGCAGGCATCGTAATAAAGAATTAGGATTTCCTACAACTCATTTGGCAACTCTGTTATTTAACATCAACACCTTTGACTTAGTCTGACGAAATTTTTGATCAGAGCCGGTCTTAGGTGTGTTGTTGTTGAATTGTGTTCTTGCTTCAGTGTTTTATTAATTCCGCATTGTCGTATTAGGTATATACTTTTTGTGTTGTTTTCATTCTGTTATCGTGTAGTATTTAAGAGACCTCACTAGTTTTCAGTATAGTTAGAGTTATTTGACTCAGTGTTTTCAAGATGTCTAAGTGCATGGTGCTTTCCTGTAAAAACAAAGGACACATTCCAGGAATATCTTACTTCAATTTTTCCCTACATTATCTAACTTGCTAACTTGACAGAAAATGTTATTGCATACATTGCAGGTTTTGTTGTGAAGAACATAAAAAAAATAATCAAGTGTAATGCGTGCCTTTCTGAAATGGAAGAAGAGAGAAAAGTAAGTGTAGATCTTGATTACTTCAAATTATTGCATTGAAAACACAGAGCTGCCTCTTTTTCTGGATTAATCAAGCCTTCTGCAGATGTGAACTGTTGTATGTTCACAGAGAGAAAAATTAAGCAAATAATGGGTCTGACGAACAACTTAATGCCAAAAGAAAAAAAATTTATGGATGTTTTTGTGACAAATATTGCAATGAAATAATCACCTTGTATGCAGAAGGTAACCAGGTAACAAAAAAAAAATAAAAAAATAGTGACAGGGATTTTTTGAGAGTTACTGAAAGAAAGGGGATGTCAAAAGGTTTTTTTTTTTGGAAAATTGAGAAATATTAAAAAGAAAAATTTAAATCCACCACCAACAGAAAGTTGCAATTGATTAATAACAATAACTTATGTTAATATTAAGTTGTATGATATATGAGCCAAAACGGCATTTTTGGTATTTTTCGAGTGGATTGCTTCACTATTTTTTAAATATCTCCGGCTCTAAGAGTCGTGGAAAAATAAAAAAAAAATTCATCCATCCGTATAGTAGATTTTTTTTTAAATGTATCATAACCTCAAAAAACGAATTCGCGCACATTATTTTTTTACTGTATTTTTATGTCGGGAAGACATGCTAAAAATTAAAAAAAATGTATTTGTCGAGCCAAAATCGGCATCTTTCGAAAAAAAATTGAATTGTCCGCAATTTTTGAAAAAACAATAGTAGAGAAAAATTTTTTATCTTAAAAAGAATTGTTTTTATCAGGCTATTCGGGATTGAGGTAGGAATAGGGAACTAACTACAAATTAAACACTGATAAATTATTAGTTGTATCATCCTGAAATAAAAAAAAATAATGTTGGTATAGTAGGAACCTTCTACGTTTAGATAAATCCTGAAAAATATATAAACTGTTTTAATCTTATCGAACCTATAACAGAAAAAAAATAGTTAGTAAATATCAACTAACGAAAACGTTGGCAGAAGTAACAAATTTCTACATCTACTATTTTTTTGTGAGGCAAGCCTCGTTTTATTTTATTTTTTCTCCACTACGCTACATTAAAATTATATACATTCATAATCCACGAAGCAGGCGAGAAGGCATTCACAGTGAAACGACATACAAATCGAATCAAATAAGTAATTAGTTAAAACTACAATTACAGAACACAAAAATTTTCAATAAAACTTAAGATTCATGGGCAATCACTAGAGTTTAAGCAGTCGGTATTATGGAAATGTTTTTGATTGCTTAAAATATTCAACATATTCTCAAAAGATTGGTTTGATCTTTTACATTACATAAATTTAAGCCATAATGTTTATACAATATTACTGGAAGTACCTTATATTTTAAGTGAAAAATGTTTGTATTCTAGTAAAGCTTCGCAAAAGTATTTTTAAATCTTATATCCTAAATTTATTAAAAAAACAAATAAACATAGGTATATTACCTCGATATTGGTTTTGCATCAGTTTTCAAATATTTCCTTCCACTTGGTTTATATTCAAAGTCATTATCACGGAAATGAAGAACAAATATAATCATTTGTAGGTATGAACTTCACTGCCTCAAATCTTCTCCTTTCAACATTTGCAGGAATTCTTAAAAGTCATGTCTTCGTATAACTGTTTAAATGAAAAACATTACCTAAATACTTAGGTAGTTTGACAGAAAAACAAAATGTGATTTAATTTTTAACACAATATATGAAACTTACATAATTATAAGTCGTTGCAATAAGTTAAAACAATCCTTTATGCGTTATTAAAGAATTCTACGCCCCTGAAACTATGTTTATAACCTTAAATATAACTTACCGATAAAATGATAAATCGGGATTTAAATAATCCAGTTTGCGGCATACCACACATTGTTAAACCAATAAATCAATATGAAAAAGAAAATTTATATAAAACACATTAGTAAACAAACACCAATGAACTGAACATGGCCGACACAAATATACTAGTACCATTCTAATGGTTTCACTCCATTCATAAATAACAATGTTTGATAGCGCTTCGTTGCCGCTTCTATCAAATTTTCGCAGAAATGGTTGAAACTTAAATCATGGTAAAGTATCTTTGTCAATATTTATCTAGCAATATAATTTGTTGTGTTATTAGTTTCGAAAATTAGTGTTAACGTAGACGTACAATTATTTTAGCGAAACAAAATATCTCATTTTCCAAGATAATTTTTAAATAGATTTAGGATTTTGGTAATGACGGAAAAAATATGATAACTTTGACAACATTGAAACTGATAATATAAATTCAATAACACAGCGTTTAGACTGTTACGTGTTGTTGTCCCCAGCCGAAATGTCAACAAACTCGATCTTATTGTTCTAAATCTATGATACATACACAGATCGAATTCATATACCGAACAATTTGTTCGGTGAAAATCACTCTTTTAGGGGGTGAATTTTGTCCGGTGTAAGGGTTGCGCGGTATGGAAGCGCGACTAAACTTTTTCGATGTCTTCATAAAAGATCTACTCTTTACAACCAGAGATACTTGCTCATCTTTGATGTTCGTACGACACAGGAGACAAACCTTGGGTTCGGCCTTGATATTATTTTATTACTGTTCAGCAACAATCGTCAAAAAGCTAAATGAGTATATAATATTGATATTGACAATAGACACTTACTGTCAGTCTCCAAAAAACGTCCCTCTCGCACGTATCCTGTCCTTTGTTTTTTTAGATTTAGGATTTTGGTAATGACGGAAAAAAATATGATAACTTTGACAACATTGAAACTGATAATATAAATTCAATAACACAGCGTTTAGACTGTTACGTGTTGTTGTCCCCAGCCGAAATGTCAACAAACTCGATCTTATTGTTCTAAATCTATGGTTAATATGAATTGCACAGACCTCTTAGTTAATCACATCGTCAAAAATAGTAGGTAAATACAAAATTTATTTGGATGAAAAAGGTCAAAATTGGATAAAATATTGTATACGCCTCGTGAGTTAATGAATTTTTATTCGCGAGAAGAAATTAGACCGCGAACTGCTAGAATAAAAATTCATTTAACTCACTTGGTGCATATATGTCTATAAAATGATAAACATTGTATCCGATTAATAAAACTTAATTTCCACCAATCACAAACGCGCAATTTTGAATTACAAATAGTTTCTAGATTTTTCTGATTTTATCTTCAATAAATTTTGTAATATTGTTTTTAAACAGTGCTAGTCAGCTTATGTATAGTGAAAATGAGTCGCTTTGGAAGTGATTCTATGACTAATATTGATAAGGCGATTGAGAAAAGTATACAATACCGTGCAATTTCATACAGTGTTACCCCCCTATCTAACTCGTTACTGAACTCTGATTAGGAAAATCGCCGAGATCCGTCGACTTTTGATTTCTACAATGTACATTTTTGTATGAATAGTTTACCCCAAATTTCATCCCTTACTGGAGGGGAGCAACCTTTTCGATAAATTTAAATAGCATGGGGTGGTGAGTGATAGCTCATTTTAAAGGGGGTTTTATTCTCCATTCAACCGTGCAAGAAATTTTAAAATTTGCTTCATTACGTGCTGAGTAATGAGGTGAGGATCATAAGTGTTACCCCCCATATCTAACTCGTTACTGGACTCTGATTAGGAAAATCGCCGAGACCCGTCGACTTTTGATTTCTACAATGTAAATATTTGTATGAATAGTTTACCTCTAATTTCATCCCTTACTGGAGGGGAGCAACCCTTTCGAAAAATTTACTGTAGCATGGGGTGGTGAGTTATAGCTTATTTGAAAGGGGGATTTATTCTCTATTAAACCGTGTTTTTTTTTAGTTTTTTATTTTTTTTTTATTATTTTTATTTTATTTTTTATTATTATTTTTATTTTTTTATCTATTTTTTTAATTTTTTTTCAAAACGTCAGAGCTGAAAGTAAAAATAGACTTTATTGTTGCCAGGAGGTTAACGGCGAACGTTTTGAACATTTATCGTAATTGTAATTTAGTTGCCTTCCTGTTTGTGGTGTTTTGTTATTTTTAAACATTAATAACTCAACACGTAATGAAGCAAATTTAAAATTTTTTGCACGGTTCAATGGAGAATAAACCCCCTTCAAATATGCTATCACTCACCACTCCATGCTATTTAAATTTTTCGAAAGGGTTGCTCCCCTCCAGTAAGAGATGAAATTAGGGGTAAACTATTTATAAAAAAATGTACATTGTAGAAATCAAAAGTCGACCTGTCTCGGCGATTTTCCTAACAAGAGTCCAGTAACGAGTTAGATAGGGGGGTAACACTTATGATCCGCACTGTATAGGCAATTTAACTCGATCTGTTTGACAAAATAACTCGACCTGCGGTCTTGTTATTTTTTCACAGATCTCGTCCAATTTGGAAACATCAGACTCGTGTTGACTCGAAAATTTATTTAATGTAATATATCATAGTATTTTATTTAGTAGCGTAACATTTGTTATTATTTTTTTGATTCCTCTGTATTTGCAGTTTCATTAATCTATTTCGATATTCTTACCTTCCTGTTCTAGTCTATATTCTACCTATTTGTTCTATTTTTTCCAATTCTCATAAATATCATTACCGTTTTTTCTCGTTCAGTTGTAGCGAAAGTTCCAAAACCTAGATCTCCAGGAAGCAGGATCCTAGTGCGACTTTTTTTCCTGATGATCAGAAAATTAATTAAAGTAATACAATGTAATTGTACATTAGCACTCGTTTCTTGTTCGGAGGTCAATCAGGACTTTTTTCAAAAACATAAACAACACTAGACCTCGGTAAAAAGGAAAAGTAAACAATTAGGTAATATACAGAAGTAACGAGCTTATTCAACTTCCACCTATAAATTAATTCCAGTATCTTTTAAAAAAATTACTAAATACATCACAATATCATCATTAAAGTCTTACAATTCAGATCCTACGCTAAATGTCAAAGACACACCATTTATACAGAAGTTTCTCAATAATTTTTGCATTTATAACACTCGAAAAAAATGTGATTAGGCTTTCAACTTGATTGCAGTGTTCGCAGAAGTTATTGTTCTTAATTTTTTGGATATCATGTATCTCCATGCCTAATTAAATCTAGTTATTTTATGCTTTTCGAAATAGGTCGAGTTTTGGAACAGTAGGTTGGATCTATAAAGTGGCTATAAAATGTTGTAATAATAATATGTTTCAATCCATCTATTTATTTTTAATTTACCTATGAAAATGACAGTAGGTGGTATATTTTGTTATGGCATTAATTGTCAACATAAAATTTTGTATTGTATCACATCTACTATATTTAATCGGTATTGTGTATAAAAAATGGATTTTAATAAGAATTATAGTGTTCAAGAAAATATTGATATGATATGGATACTAGGTGAATGTCAAAAAACTGCGTTTCTTGCTAGTAGGGTCTATCGTCAAAGATACCCAGAAAGACGTCATCCACAAAAGGATACTTTTGAGAATTTAAAGAATAGATTTGATAGAACAGGAACCGTCAAGTATGAAAAACATTCACGTGAAACTACAGCTCTTACTATTGACAACGAATATAAGGTAATGATCAGTATAGTTGATGATCCCAATATAAGCACAAGGCAATTAAGCAATCAGTTAGATATTTCCAATACCACAATTAGACGCATAATAAAAAAGAATAAATATCACCCCTATCATATCCAGCTTCACCAAGAATTGTTACCACGTGATTTCGCGCGTAGAGTGGAATACTGTAGATGGTTAATAAACAAGATAAATACAGAGCGTAACTTTTTAAACAAAGTTTTATTCTCCGACGAAGCCACGTTTCATAAGAACGGTTGTGTAAATAGACACAACTTCCATTATTATTCGGACCACAATGAACATTTATTTAGAACCACATCACAGTATCGATGGTCTTTGAATGTGTGGGCGGGAATAATAGGTGATTATGTAATTGGTCCCTATTTCTTTGATGGGACTGTAAATGGAGCTATATTTTTAGATTTCTTAGAACATGATTTTCGCAACTTATTGCAAAATGTGCCTCAAAATTATCGCAACGGAATGTGGTTTCAATTAGATGGTGCCATACCACATTACCTATTAGTTGTTCGCAATTGGTTAAATAGGCAATTTCAGGATCGTTGGATAGAAAGGGGAGGACCTATAAATTGGCCTACTAGATCGCCTTGCCTTACACCTTGTGATTTTTTCTTGTGGGGTTTTATTAAAAATATTGTTTACAAAGAAGAGGTTACCACAGCATTTAGACAGGTGACCCCTGCAATGCTAAGAGATGTGCGTAAATCAATGAAAAAAAGGGCAAAAAAATGTATAAATGAAAATGGAAGACATTTTGAACACCTACTATAAATTTAAACTTTCATTATTGTAGTTTTCTTACGATTAAACTTTGTAAAATTTTGTACTTATTAAAAATTGTGTAAAATATGTTGTTTGTCACTTAACGTCAATTATTAAAGTAAATAGTAAAGTTAGATGTGCAAAACCCTATATTTTTTTAATGCGTATTAGGGAGAGCTTCTAACTGAAGAAAAATATACAGGGTGTCCCATTTGAAAAAATTAAGTTATTGCCATTTGAAAACTAGACTATTGGCACGCCATCGGCAAACACCCTGTGCAACAGGTGAAGATGTTGTGTGATTATTGTGATAGGTGCATGTTTCATTTACATCATAGTAGCTTTTTTGAGGAATTTTTTAAAAATGTGGTTTTTGTGCTAATATTTCTGAAGTGCTGTTTTTTCATTAAATATGCTTAAAATAGGAATAACTTGTCAACGCCGCGTCAGATTTACAAATACCGTAAATCTAATATTAAGTAGAATCAGAAGACATAATCGTAGACAGGGTGTTCAATTTAAAAAAACCAAATTAATTTTCATTCCACAAAAATTAGCCTCCCTGTATACATCAAAATATTTTAAAATTGTAGTTCGAGTGACACTGTCTACCCCTACAAAAAATCTTGTTGATATCTCTTTTAGTTTCGGTGCTAGAGATCGAGTGGAAATAATTGGCGCACCCTGTATAACTCTATACTTTATATAGATAATGTTAACTTAACTGAAAGTAGATGGGTAATGCCCACCAGAAATTTAAATAATTGCAAGATAAGAAAAATGTGAAGAAAATGTTTATAATATATTTAAATTTTAGTTGTATTTATTACACAAGCTAAACAGAAAAACTTGACCAATCCCCGTTGTACGTATAAGTTTATCTCTGAATTCATTAAGAACCGTTTCTTCGTCATATAACTAACGCCTTCTACAATCCAGGTACCAACTAAGGTATAAATAAAAATAACTTGCAATAAATCCATCGGGGAAAAAGCAACAAAACCTTTCCACTTGTATATCTATCATCCCACTCCCTGCTGATACAAGTGTTGAAAAATACCGCTAAAGGAACCTTGCAAAACTTGTTTGGGACCACGCCACTGAATTTTCAGGTCTGGCTTCCACCACTTTACAAACATAATCTTTATAATAACAAAGTATTAATTAATTTTTTTAAATATTTGAGGTGCAACGGTTAGACTTCCGTCAATAATATTCAGTTTATATCGCTTTGAGTTTCATGCAAAAACCTTGTTCAAAATGTCGAATGAGTGTTAGTTTATAGTGATGCTGCTCCAACATATTTCTAAGTTTCAATGATGGAGATTTCAGCGTCAAAAATTCGAGGACAGAGAATTAGGCTCGATGCACACGGGCGAGTCGATTCGCGGCGTGTGCGTAGCGTTCTCGCCGCGAAAACGCCGCCCCACAATGCACACGGGCGAGCTTTTCTCGGAAAGATCGCAACTACGAATCTTCAGTTGTCGACTTTAAGCATTGATGTATCAAGACGTGTTGCAGTGACGTACTTAACTTACCATAACTTGTACAAGAACTTGCACATCAGTGAACATATTTCCGTCCTCGCGTTTTCTTCCTAATTTTGTCGGCATCAAAACCGATGAAATCCATCTCATTGATTTTTCGAGTCGCTGAATGAAAGGCAACGAAAAAACTGTTTTTCGCATCAAATTGTAACTGGAGATGATAATTGGATAGTCTACTACAATCCCAATAAGCCAAATATTACGCTAAACCCGGTCAATTGTTGTCATCGCCCACTCTATGGGCCAGGCAGTGGCCCACTCCTGCTGGGCAACTGTGTAGACAGGGGCTGGATTGTGTTGGGCCAGGGTATTGACTTGCGTTGGCTATCGGAGCGGTTTTTAACACACATCAAAGCATGCCAACAGTAGATAAGTGACGTATCCACACTTGTCCAACGTTGGTTTGCAATTATTATATATAAGTAAAGAAAGTTTTTGGTTACCCTGGTAAATAATTACAAATACAAATTGTACGTACTTTGTTCTGTTTCGATGAATGGTTAGCGTCCACCATCTTTTTTGATTCCATTTCTTTTTAACCATGTTCTCGTCAATAATATGTAAGTAACAATTATATGCCCTATCCAAACACAATGCTGCAGTAGCGATTTTATCAATATCCATTACGGAAATAGAGTTAAAGCAACTGAATGCTGGCCCAAGGTTTGCCATGATACTGGGCCATGTGGAGCCAAAATCAAGGCCAATGCCGCCATTACGCCAATATTGATGACCAATGCATCGGCCTACCTTGGCCCATAGTATGGAGGGGCCTTAACATCAACACCAAAGCCGAACGTACATGGTTTGAAGATCATGCTGTGTATCTGGTTGGATTAAAAGGGTTATTGTTTACTATGAGCTTCTGAAAACTGCCGATACCATTGGAACAGGATGTAACAGGATTTAGTAGGCTACCGGTTCACTTCATTCACAGAAATCGAAAATTGGCTCCAAACTTGGATCGTCTCAAACACCTTGCTTTTTTTCTTTAGTGTCAACGACATCAACTGCTATGGTTATTAGCCTCGTGTTCTGTGTAGGCTTTGTTACTGTTTCCCAGCGCCACTTTAGGAACAGCACTGTTAATTAGAGCCCAACAGTGAATGGTCGAGTGGGGAATCACACCTGGTATATGAAAATCAGTTTCTAAATTTTTAATTAATTAAAAATGAGAAAATGATTTCTGCCGTCGGCGGGATTCGAACCCACAACCCTTGGGTTATGAGTCCAGTGCTCTACCGCTGAGCCACCTACCTTGCTTCTTATTATCATTTTTTTGTTTAATACACACAATATAAGACAAAATATACAAAAAACTGTTTAGAAACTCATAAAGAAATGGAAACTATCTAAAATTAACTGTTTTTCAGTGGTTCCAATGTCAGGAATAGATGGGGGTGCTGCTTCCTTAATATTCTTTTTGATTTTTTCATCTTCTTAAATTAAAAGTAACTTCAGTTACACTAACTGAAATAATTAGGGTTCAATGCCCCTCAAAGTCAACGAAATGTACAATGTATGACAGTTTTTACAATAAGTATTTAATTTATGCAAAAATAACCTTTTTTTTTTTCGTAGCAAAACACCCTGTGGGAATGTTTTCTATAATTACAATCTGATCATGAAGATCAATAAGCAATTTTGTTCCAACCTAACTTAACTAGAATTCTTAAACACTAAGGTCCTACTCACTATTGTACCTTAGGGTATGATAATTTTAGTAACACTACCGGTAATGTGTAACACAAATCCGCACAATACTCTGTTTGTAACTAGCACTGTCACTGAACTAGTCTTGAGTCTTCTTACTAAATTGGTATTATCGAGGAGCTGGATGATCTAAACGTTCCCATGTTGGAGCAGCCGTTGTTCATGGCTGCTGGCAGATTTAGACATAGTCTTGTCAACAGTTTCTACATCCAGGTCTCTATGAAGATCACTGTTGCGACAGTACCAGGGTGCATCGACGATGTTCCTTAATACTTTATTTTGAAAACGTTGTATAACTTGAATGTTACTTTTACTGGCGCAGCCCCAAAGCTGACTACCATACGTCCAAACGGGTTTCAATATCTGCTTGTTGTAGAGGAGCAGTTTGTTATGTGTGGACAACTTGGAGTTTCTTCCTAATAACCAATACATCTTTTTATATTTTATACCAAGCACTTCACGTTTCTTTTTAATTTGGACTTTCCAACGAAGTCTAGCGTCGAGTGTCATTCCAAGATATTTTGCTGTATTAGCATAGGGAATCTGAGCGTTATTTATTTTCATTTAACTTAATACGCCATTTTTTAGTCCAGGTGTTAATCTGGTCTACAGATGTTTGTAATTTTCGGTTGGCTTCTTCATGGTCTTTTCCAAGTAACAGAATGGCAGTATCATCAGCAAATGTTGCAATAGTATCGTGCTCAAGGTTAGGAATATCACTGGTATACAGTAAGTAGAGTACTGGACCTAGTACACTACCTTGGGGTACTCCTGCCTTAATTTCTCTTAGATCAGAATATACATCTTCCTGTTTTATTCTGAAATATCTGTTTGATAAATAGGATTTTAAGAGTTCTGAATACTGACGTGATAGTAACAAATTTAACTTGTGGTTAAGGCCCTCATGCCAGACTTTATCAAAAGCCTGGACTACGTCTAGGAAGACGGTGAAGCAGACTTTCTTTTCCTCTAAAGACTTTTCAATTATGTCTGTGATTCTATGCACCTGGTCGATCGTTGAGTGTTTTTCTCTAAAACCAAATTGATGGAAGGGAATCAGGTCCTTTTCTTCTATTGTAGGTTTTAATCTCTTAAGAAGCAATTTTTCGTAGAGTTTCGAAATAACAGGCAATAAAGAGATTGGTCGGTATGACGTTACTTCTTGGGGAGGTTTACCTGGCTTAGGTATCATTATAACCTCTGCTACTTTCCATAGCTGAGGTACGTATCTCATCCTAAATGATGCATTAATAAGGTTGGTCAGTTTGACAACAGCTTTACGTGGGAGTTGTTTCAAGATTTCCCCGGTAATGGGATCAAATCCAGGGGCTTTTTTAGGATTTATATTTGTTTAGATTTCCACATAAACTTCTTTTGGAGAAGTAGGTCTAATGACTGAATCTTCCTGTTCTGGTTCATTCCAGTCTTGGGTCTCTTTACCATCGTTGGTCTGGAAAGTCTTTTCAAAGTGTTCTGCGAATCTGGTTGCTTTTTGTATATTATTTCGTGCCCAACTCCCGTCTTACTTTCTAATTGGTGGGTTATGTGTAATAGGACTTTTTAATCGTTTGGTTGCTTTCCAGAGTGAATAATCGGTACTGCTGTCATTAGTTAATTCACTCAAGTAAATAACATTTAAACTGAAAAAATACCGTCTCTTGATAAGTAAGTTAATTAAATTAAAACAATATTAGTATAAAAAATCTGAGCGAGACTTGTCCTACAAAAATATGTTAGAATTCAAGTCGATTTTTATGAATAGAACTCATACTTATGGTCTTTACACAAGTTGCCAGGCCAACTCTTGACCAATTGGATTGCCATGTTGTAAACTATTCGAGCTGAATATAGGAGATCTTTCAAACTCAGTTAAATATTTACAGCTTTATCACAATCAGAGATTAATACAAAGTGAGTAAACCAGTAAGGAATTTTAATTTATTAGATTCGACATCCTAAGACCGGTTTCTGCCTTTCGGCTTCATCAGTTAGGCTTTTCGAATCCAATAAATAAAAATTCCAAACTCGTACAAGTCAATAGCTATATCTGCTATACTGGTTTACTCACTTTGTCTCTGAAAGGGATAAAAAAGAAGAGAGTGACATCTTGACTAGATTCAGTCAAAATTTAATGTCAATACTCTCTTCTTACCATAGATGGTAGCACATCTAAAAATGTTATCTTATAGCGGATATAGCTATTGACTTGTACGAGTTTGAAATTTTTATTTATTGGATTCGAAAAGCCTAACCGATGAAGCCGAAAGGCAGAAACCGGTCTTAGGATGTCGAATCTAATAAATTAAAATTCCTTACTGGTTTACTCACTTTGTATTAATCTCTGAAAGGGATAAAAAAGAAGAGAGTGACATCTTGACTAGATTCAGTCAAAATTTAATGTCAATACTCTCTTCTTACCATAGATGGTAGCACATCTAAAAATGTTATCTTATAGCGGATATAGCTATTGACTTGTACGAGTTTGGAATTTTTATTTATTGGATTCGAAAAGCCTAACTGATGAAGCCGAAAGGCAGAAACCGGTCTTAGGATGTCGAATCTAATAAATTAAAATTCCTTACTGGTTTACTCATTGTGTATCTAGTAGTAAAAGCGATACATTCTCGGACGACAATGCAAATTGCATTGAAGTCTGGGAATGTGCTTTTACTAAGAGGTACACATACTATTTTTTCTGAAATCGCAATCAACATTATCATAAATTAAGGAATTTTGATAAATTCACCGGCAACACTAAATATTAAAGCAACCTAAATCGTAAAGACTACCTAAATATCTAGGTAATTTTAAAATTCTTACATTCTAAACGTACCTTATTCATTTAATATACATAATCCGGTTTCAATTTGTACATCAGACAAAACTCTTGACTTCTTCGGTTTAAATTGTCACTTTGACGTTTCAGGAAATTACGTAGATTTTGACCAATGATGATAAACTAGAGAGAAGGATGGGCCACTTAACTCAATCTGTCAGACTGTAAATGACGTCATGAAATACTGTACATAATACAATTCCTGCCTCCTTATAAACAGAGTACTCTGCATTACAGCCAGCAACAACACAATTAGCACCCGGCATAATTAATAAGTATTTCGCGACGTCATAAAATACATTTACATTGCTTCTTATGGAAGTGGCGCCCACCCTTCTCTCTAGTTTATCATCCTTGGATTTTGACCTTGTACGGCAAAAAATTTGCAGGACTGTTTTCGATCCCGGAAAGTTCGTTGCTTAGCAACGCACTAAAATACTAGAATAGCGTATTTGGGGGTCTGAAATTCCTCCGAGAAAGTAGGCATTCTTGAGCGATTTCAGAAATAGTATATTGTGCAACAAGTACAAGTAATGTATTTATTTATTTTTATGGTTAGCAAAACTAAAATAACATGAAAGTATCCTACCTTTTAACAGTTAAATAATTTTTTTTTGTATTTCTTCTCCATTCCATAAATTTTTCGTATGCCAATTCATACTTTTTTCTTGAAATTGCCGGCAACAAATCTAACGTTACTTTTGCGGCCCTTTCCAATATCTTTGGCGGAGTATTATCAAAATCGTCACTGCTGTCAGTATCCATATTATTTATTATAAATCTTATTATTATTAAAATAATATTTAATGTAAATTGCGATTTTTATCAAAGCACGAATGAAAATTACCTTAAGAATTTAAACAACTTCTATAATCTGACAGTTATGACAACTACTTAAAACTGAACAGCAGCCTACTAAGTTTTTGTCGATTTTTGTTGATTCTCCATATAAATGTATGTGGTGTGGGCAAAGTGCCGCGAGGAAAAGTATTCCCGCACGGTGTGGGTAATACATGGTTTTGAAATTAAGTAAACTACGAGAAATTCGCTTCTTTTCATAGCAGTTGTAGAAAAAATATATTTTTGGCTCTGCTTGCGCATGCGAATTATTGCCGATGTTGCAGCCATCAGCCATATTCATACTGTCGCTAGAAGCACGACATTAGCGTTGTTTTTCACCCCGAGTCTCGATACCAACTTTAATTTTAACCAATCAGAAATGGAGTTTATTAAATCATTACGGAAATAATGAAGGAGATTTTGGCAACTTGGAGGGAACTCCTCCATTAATACGTGTCCTGACGTTTAATTCACAAGTTACAGTGATTTTAATGTCGCTACTTTTGTAATTTTCACAACAATAGAAAATTCCTTTTAATGGGAAAAATACCTTTCAAGCGAAGCAATGGTTTGACAAGTGTTACTGGAGGTTTGTTCCAACATAACACAAAACCAGTTTTCGTACGGTCGGGATTCTGCGCAGTCTAGATTTGGTGACACCGATTCTAGTCTGCACAGAATCCCGACCGTACGAAAACTGGTTTTGTGTTATGTTGGAACAAACCTTGGGACTCTGCTCTATCAAGACAAATGGTAGAGAAGTGGTTTGCGCATTTTAAACGCAGTCGTACACATACAAACATCGATGATGCTGAACGATCTGGGCTCTGGTTGCCCAAATTCGGCAGTTCGGCAAATTGAGGTTGCGTAATATGGTTGACACATTATACAAGATATAAAGTAGTCCAACTAAACTTCGGTATCTTTGATATTGGTGTCCAGCAGATTCATTTTTTATAACTACCGGATATTGACTGTAACTGACATTTCTCCCCACCACGATCCCTATCAGTGGTCATATACAATGCTCGATATATGAACTATTGATATAAACTGCTCGCAAAATCAGCAACAATAGCACAAACACAAGATTATACAATATTACTATGAAATAACACAGTATACAAGAAATAAGATGAAACGTAAATATAATGGATAACACAAGCAAAAAGGTCATGTTGTCAATGTTGCAATGTTACCCATGTGAATTGTTAAATAATCATAATTCGATATGCTATTGTAGAACTGACACAAAAATGATCACTTTATACATAGGGATCGACGCCTCACCGATAAATATTTCTGAAAACGTACTCTAAAGCTCCATCTATATTAAGGCCTGCAGGAGTTCGTGATATATTTATAAAAGCAAGTGCGCTCGCTCAGCCGCCGTGAAATTAGATGCCGGAATAGTATTTGTGAGAGAGAAGAGAGATGAAAGGAAGCGCTTAGCTCCTATCCCGGCATCTAATTTTACGGCGGCTATAAGTCAGTGTTTTTATGAAAATGACTTTTTCATTGTGCATTCCTAGCAGGTATTTGTACGCACGGAAAAGAAATCACATCAGTCAGCCTTCCCAAAGCCGAGATTAACGTTTTTTGTATTCTCAATTTAAAAGATGATACTATAATGCTTTATGTGTATGAAGGTGTAGGTGGTAAAGGCCCCAACGAAGTATGCACATTTATATATGACTACCCGATGAAATATATGCCTTCTGTCGAACATCTTACCATTTTTTCTGATGGTTGTGGACGCCAAAACAAAAAATCATACATTGTTAAGGATGTGCTCTGCATTAGTATCAGAGGGAAAATTCAATACTATTGATAATACTATCATCCTTTCAGAGGACATTGCTATTTGCCGTGTGACCGAGATTTTTCTAAAATTTCATTCTTACTATGTACAAAGATGAGTAATATAATGTTAACTGAACTAGTATTTTATGTTTGAATCATTTGAGAAGCAACACAAATCATAGTTATTTGAGAAACAACATCAGTCGCACATCTTCAAATGCTGTTTTTGCTTGATCTAAATTTTTTAATATATATATTTTTTGTCCAATATACGCATTTGCCCCATACTTTTATGTCATAGAAGCGATACAGTCATATTAAACTATTAGTGTAAAACAGTTTTTTGTGTCTCCTGAAAAATTTACTTTCCTTGACTTATGTGCTTTCTCAAATTGCCGATTCAAATATATCACGCACACCTGCAGTCCTTAATATAGATAGAGCTTTGTGGTAAAAAAAAATTAGAAAGAGAACTGATTGCTCTTGAAAATGTGCCTAGCACGAAGTCACTAACCCTATCCCTTGCCCTTCTACAGGGCAAAATGCTTTCACCCCCCTCCCGTCCTTCCTGATTATCGGATCGAGTTCTTGTAGAGCTCAAATCAGAGAATTTGTTTATCGGGCTTTT
The DNA here is from genome assembly GCA_949320105.2 of Crepidodera aurea. Classification (NCBI taxonomy): domain Eukaryota; kingdom Metazoa; phylum Arthropoda; class Insecta; order Coleoptera; family Chrysomelidae; genus Crepidodera; species Crepidodera aurea. The sequence continues at coordinate 4,865,658 of OX439480.2, forward strand.
TTTCGCCAGATCGACTCCACTAATTGGGTCAAATGCGACTATGGAAGGAGTGCCTGCCGTTCTTAACAACTCCTGGGTCCGCGAATTGAAAATTCCAACTAAAAATTGCCTGAAGTGGGAATACTGTATCTGTTATACTGTCTTTCTATCAGATTGCATTGTATTCACCAATTTGTATGAGAAAGCTCTATTCGAAGTGGGTACAGGGTGTCCCAAATTGGTGCGTTTTGCAGGGTATCTCGTAAAATAGAAGAAAAGCAGTTAAGATGTTATGACTTCTTTTTTTGTTAAAGTAACGATAGCCTAATTCAATCTTTAGTAACTCCCTGCAGTTGGAAGATAAAGGGCGATTATTGAAAACTGTCGAAAACTACAAGGTACTATAACTTCTTAATTAAGAAAAATATAAAAAAACGTTATAAAAACTTTTGATAGATATAATATTAAAGAGTTCAGTGGCGCACAGATTATTTTTTTTAGGGGGCTCACTAAGGAAATATAATGCAAACTTATGTTTTTTTAAATGGGACACCCTGTATATTTTGACGTTTTTCGTTTTCTTTTTTAATTCTCATTCACCTGATATGACATACTATACTATGGAAAAGCACCTGGCGAAGACGGAATTAAATCAGAAACAGTTAAAATGATCTCAGATGAAATAACCCCAGCTTTAGTGTACTTAATAAACAAAATTTACGAGACGGGAATATGTCCCGATTTATTCAAAAAGGCTATAGTCATTCCAATCTACAAAAAGGGTGATAAAAAAAAAGTAGCTAATTATAGACCAATTTCATTAATTAACACCTTTGCTAAAATATTTGAAACTTCTTTGAAAAATAGGCTAAACGATTATCTGGATATAACGCACCAAATCTCAAATAAACAGTTTGGATTCCGCGCGGGTATCTCAACAAATGACGCGACAGCTGCGTTAATCGGTGAAGTTTATAATAGAGTTGACACTAGGAAACCTACTGCATGCATTTTCTTAGATCTTGCCAAGGCCTTTGACACTGTGGATCATACACAGCTGTTAGAAACCTTGGAGGATGCTGGTATAAGGGGACCAACACTAGCACTACTTAAAAATTATTTAAAAGATCGCAAACAAGCTGTAAAAATCAAACAAACACTAAGCAATGAAAAATTATTGGGTTACAGAGTGCCTCAAGGTTCCATCCTCGGGCCCTTATTATTCTCCTTATATATAAATGGATTACTAACCCAAAAAATTGCAGGGACCATATATAGTTTTGCTGATGATACTGCAATACTGTACTCATCTGATTCGTGGCTGAACCTAAAAACAAAAATGGAGTTAGATCTGGCAAAAATCTTCAATTGGTTTAATCACAAGTTACTATCCATAAACTTTGAGAAAACTTACCGAATTTTAATACCCTTAGTATAGGTAATGACGCCGTAATACACCAATTAACTCATATAAAATATCTAGGTATTACCATCGACTCTCATTTAAGATGGGATCACCACATCGAATCTATAACTAAAACACTTAGGCTTCTAATTTACAAATTTAAATGTCTAAGTAAAATACTAACACTAAGTCAACTAAAAATTTTGTACCATGCACTAGTAGAATCACGCCTGCAGTATTGCATACTTAGCTGGGGTGCTTGCTCAAATACATACCTTAATAAACTTCAGGTCCTACAAAAAAGAATTCTAAAAATAATCTATAAGAAACCAATACTATACCCCACAGATTTACTTTTTAAAGAAAGTCACATATTTGATCTAAGAAAACTGTACTTCTACAATCTCCTGATCTATACCTACAAACATAAACAGATATTAAAAAACATCGAACACAACTATGACACAAGACAAAAAATAAATAAATTTGTTATTACTAATTATGCCAACAAATTATTAGGCCAAATGTGCTATACTTACCTCTCCCTAAAAATTTATAATAACTTACCAGAATTCTACAAAACTCTTCTATTAACCTTAAACAACTTCAATTTATTTAAAAAATATTTCAAATCCTTCACATTTCAATTAGATAGTTATATAGTCTGCGATTTTATTGAAATCTCTGATATACAAACGCCCTTTTATAATAATTAAATTTGTTTTTATTTTTTCTTTAGAGTATTCTCTTTCTTTAAATTCACGTTTTACATTTTTATATAACTACATGAGATTAAACAGCAATTAATACTAGAATACAAACAGCCATCCCTAATACAACCATAATGGTTTCTAAGGGATAACTGTTTATTTCATTTAAATGTAATATATTATAAAAATAAATGTAATAACTAAAAATTTTGAAATAAATATTATTATTATTATTATTATATATCTATTTTCAATGGTTGGAGCTACAGTGCAAATAAACCATTTATGGATGTTATCAGGTGAAACACCCTTAAACGAAATTATTATAAGGATACTGATGTGTGACAATTTTATTTATCAAAATTATAATTAATAAAAAATAAAACCAGATTAAAAAAATAAAAACAATAAACTTATGAATCAACAAGAAACGTTGTAACAACTAATCTACCTATAACTAATTTTATTAGAATGTAAAAATTACATTAAATGTTCAAAATGCTCTCCGTTTTCATCGATTAAAAAGTTTTTCGTTTAAATAATCTCCACCCAATTCAGCATTACCAAAAATAAAATCATAAAATAATATTTACAAGACTAACTTCGAGAGTAGGGAAGATTTATTACAAAATATTTAGAAAAATAAAGACAGTGCACATACTCAATTGTGTAAGATCAGTAAGAAAAAGGTGTCAATTATTACTACAACAAAATGGAGGACATTTTGAACATTTAATGTAATTTTCACATTCTAATAAGATTAGTTCTTACAATGTTTCTTGTTGTTTCATAAGTTTATTGTTTGCAATAAGTTTGCATAACAAAAAAAGAAGTCATAACATCTTAACTGCTTTTCTTCTATCTCTTCTAGTTTACGAGATACCCTGCAAAACTCACCAATTTGGGACACCCTGTACAGCGTTTACTCACTGTCTATCAAAATCAACAACAGAGCGCTGTTTGAGGCTGTTTAAGCATAATAAAAAGAATTTTTACATGAGGTATGTGACAATGGATGAATCGTGGATCCAGCGCTACACTCTAGCGCCAAATCGTTTCTGCATTTTTACTATAAATAAAATAATCTTGACCTATCATGTATTAGATGTGCTACCATCTATGGTTAGAAGAGAGTATTGACAATAAATTTTGACTGAATCTAGTCAAGATGTCACTCTCTTCTTTTTATCCCTTTAAGAGATTAGTACAAAGTTGGTAAACCATGTATTAATGTAATTTTTTTTCTTTTTGTAAATAACGTAAACTTTTTCCGTAATGTCATCCTAAATCCGTATCTGTTTCGCGAGTTCTGTACAGGTGGGCGAAGGCAGGTATTTCTTTTTGTTTTGCTTGCAACTCGTGTGGGTTTTCGGATACTTTGATACCACTCATATCTCAGAACGGCAACGAAAAGTATAAGCCAGTCGTCGTTGATACATACAAACGTTAAAATCGTCATTTTGACGAAGTATGTAAAGAACAATGATATCCATTATTTTTGAGTGATATGACAATATTTGTTGCGTGTTCAACCTTTTAAGTGAAAAGTGATATTCGTGATATGATCCAAATGGAGGAGGATATGTATACACATGAGCATATTTATTTACCGATGGTGTAGTGTAGGGAAAATTCTATATTTTTCCATTAAACTAAAAATTTTCTTATGTCTACTGTTACTGAATATTAGGTCAAACAAGCTCATTTTTAAAACGTCAAACAAAAAGTTTTTTTTATTTACCTCAGTGTGTTCGATAACTAAGAAAACAATGATAATTAGGTAAATAAAAACTTTTTTAATAAATTTATTAAAAACAACTTCTAAAACAAACATTATTTTATTTGATATTCAAAAATTTAATCAATTATTAGGTTAGGTAAATGTATAATTACGTATTTTTTGGAAAAAATCAAATTTTGATTATTAATACGTTAAACTATATAAAAAATTTGTTCGCTGTATGAATATATGTATGCATTTGCAAATTTTTAATTGATTGTCTAAATTACTGGTTTAAAATTTTAGTAGAATATAGGTTTTTTAATTAATTTTTCGATTTAAATTTAAAAGAATCACTAAGTTGATTTTTAAAAATTTGCGATACTAAATGTTGGTTAGTAGTCTTATAGTCCAGTAAACGAAGATATCGACCTGGGCATCAGGTTGCACAAGAATAATTTTTTTTTAATTTTCAAGTATTCATGGTTACATTGAACGGTGAAATCTCAACTCCTTTAAAGGACCAGGTACCTTTCTTATGGGAAAATGGCTTTCCGTCAAATTTTCTGAAAAGTTGGTATGATGTAGAACTCGATGTTCTGACAAAAAGTGTCCATTGGCCCAAACCGAACCTATGGCTAGTTTTCGAGGTACAGGGTGTTAAAACATCGTAAATGCCAATTTTTTTGTAACCAGATTTCTCATAACAGGCCTGTTTTATTCGCGTTTGTTGTAGAAAACATGAATTATAGATCATTTGGCAACAATATCTTATAAACAATTACTGTACAATTTGGTTACTTATAGGGTGGTCCGAAAATAAGTAATATGGTTTTTTGAAGAAATTATTTTTTTTATAACAGCTTTAAAAATACAAGCAAATGTCGTTGCATCATGAATATATAGTTTAAGTAATTACTTCTTGGTGATAAATCATGTTTTATACAGGGTAACTCATAAATGTAGTTACAGAAGGCATATAATCTATTTTAGCTTTAACGAATCGCCCTGTATAAACGATGTGTCATAAAACTTTTATAATATCTTAAATAAATGTACGACCTGTCACTATAGCACCACTCTATGTCATACAGCGTGTTAAACTGATTGCAAACACTTTAAAAATTAGAAAACCTGTGTTTTGTGCACCACCCTGTATTTTAAAAGTTTCTCCGTCAACTTTATAAATTAATACATTTTCACATTAACAGAAGTTCAGTATTTAACTGAGCAAAATTTTGTTGTAATCCTACGACCAGTTTTCCTAAAATGTGTACTTACCCATAACTCTGTTTTCATAATTAGTAAGCTTTTTTTATATTATTTTAGAATAACTAGTAACTATGGGTACCCATTGTAGGAAAACTGGTCATAGGATTACAACAAAATTTTGCTCAGTTAAATACTGAACTTGTATTAATGTGAAAATGTATTAATTTATAAAGTTGACGGAGAAACTTTTAAAATACAGGGTGGTGCACAAAACACGGGTTTTCTAATTTTTAAAGTGTTTGCAATCAGTTTAACACGCTGTATGACATAGAGTGGTGCTAGAGTGACATGTCATACATTTATTTAAGATAATATAAAATTTTTATAACACATCGTTTATACAGGGCGATTCGTTAAAGCTAAAATCCATTATATGCCTTCTGTAACTACATTCATATAAAATATGATTCATCACCAATAAGTAATTACTCAAACTATACATTCATGAAGCAATGACATTTGCTTGTATTTTTAAAGCTGTTATAAAAAAATAATTTCTTCAAAAAAACGATATTACTTATTTTCGAACCACCCTGTAAGTAACCAAATTGTACAGAAATTGTTTATAAAATATTGTTGCCAAATAATCTATAATTCATGTTTTCTACAACAAATGCGAGTAAAACAGGTCTGTTATGAGAAATCTGGTTACAAAAAAGTGCCATTTCCGATGTTTAACACCCTGTACCTCGAAAACTAGTGATAGGATGGGTTTGGGCCAATGGACACTTTTTGTCAGAGCAACGAGTTCTACAGCATACCAACTTTTCAGAAAATTTGACGGAAAGCCATTTTCCCATAAGAAAGGTGCCTGGTCCTTTGTGGAAGGGTGGGAAAATCGCCCCAGAGTTCTGGAAAATCCGTTTTTGGCCGATATCTCCCAAAATATGACTCTCAGAGAATTTTTGTTCAGACAACAAATAAAGAGCAGTTTCTTGCCTACAAAAATCATTTTTCTCGAAAATGTAATGGTTTTCGACATAATCGACCCCAACCGCATCTCGTATTTTTAGCTCCCGACCCGTATCTAGAGAGCACGTTCTAGAGGAATGCCACTCCCAAGCGGACTAAAATTTTTGAATAAATCGGGCAAAAATTAATATTTTTTCATGATTCAAAGTTCAGGTGAAGGGAGGAACCTGTAGCTATATTACCTTGTTAGTTTTTCCTTTTAGTCATTTTTCGGGACTATTGAAAAACGGGGCCAAAGTTTGTTTTTGGTCGAGATTTTAGCCCTTCTATCAATCTGTTTATATTCTTTTTATAAAGAGTAATTTCACTAAATCCTTTTGACCAATGAGGCTTGGGAAGGTCTTGAATACATTCCAAAAGATTCAATAAGGATATTTTTCGTATTTTTATAAATAACGTGTTTTTTCAGGGTTGCTTTTTTTTTGGATTTTTGGAGTTTTCCAAAATGCTCGGGGCTAATTGGAAATTGATAGATAATCAAGCACCCTATTGGGTTTCAACCCACATCATTGGAAAGCTTAGATTGTCCCCTTGTCTACGGTATTTTTCTTTTTTTTTTTGGGACTCCCAAAATTATGAATTTTTCAATCGCCGATTTCGCATAAAATATTCGCGTAGCGAAAAAAAGATCAGGGCCAATTTTGTAGGTAATAGTGCTCTTTATTTCTTGTCTGAACAATAATTCTCTGAGAGTCATATGTTGGGAGATATCGGCGAAAAACGGATTTTCCGGAACTCTAGGGCCATTTTCCCACCCTTCCACATATTTCACGGAGTTGAGATTTTCAGAGTTCAATGTACCCATGAATACCTACAATTTAAAAAAAATATTCTTGTGCAACCTGATGCCCAGGTTGATACCTTTTCCGGCCTTCATTTACTGGACTATTAATTTTTGGGCACAGAATAAGTAATTTCTGTAACTCGTAGTGGCTTGATCGTTTACCTAATTAATTAAATAATAAGTTCTATCAATTCACCTTGTCAAAATTTAGCAAGATTTCTACTTAAAATAATAGATTCGATTTCAGGAAATACTAATTCCTTTATCAAAAATTCAAAACATTTTTTAGAAAAATTATCAAAAATAAAAATTACAAATTCAGATGTAATGGTTAGTTTTGATGTAGTTAGTTTATTACCAAATCTTCCTACCGATAAAACTCTTAATCTTGTGAGAAAAAAGTTGACAAGTGATAATCCATTAATAAATAGAACTAAATTAAGCGTCTCAGTAATTCTAGAATTGTTGGAATTCTGTATTAACTTAAATTATGTAGTAACTACATATTTTCAATTAAATAGTGATTTTTATCAGCAAAATTTTGGCATGGCAATGGGTTCACCTTTATCACCAAAATTGTGTGATATTTTCATGGAGGATTTTGAAATGGAAATTGTAAATAAACAAAATATTAAGACCTTCTATCTGGTTTAGATATGTGGATGATATCTTTGCAATTTGGCAACACGATAGGGAAAATATTGACACATTTTTATATAATGTTAATAATTCGGAACCTACTATTAACTTTACAATTGAAATTAAAATAATAAAAAATTACATGTTTCTTGATGTACTAATTCACGATAACAAAATTGTATTGAAACATCAGTTTTTAGAAAAGAAACATATACAAATAGATATCTAAATTTTAATTCAAACCACTCAATTTGTGTTAAACGCAAAGTTAAAGAAGCAGCATTGATATGCTTAAATAATAACGAATATTTTACAAAAAGAGTTTTATCTGGTTTTTTCTTATCATAATATTAATAAGAAAACTTCATTTATGACGAAGTATAAATTCTCTTATAATATGCAAATGAGCTATCCTTTCAAAATTCGTTCCCAGAAACGTCACAAAAATATGATTAAAACAGATTTTGACATCTTCAATCTCAAAATCTTTTTTAAGTGTACTATGTTGATGTCATATATTTGCAGAGATTATCAAGTGTTCTGTTTCTATAGTAAATTTATTTATTTTGTTATGTCATTTTGAAAAAGGCTTTCGATAGAGAAAGCCGAAACGTCAAATTAAAACTTTTTGAAGAAAAATAAGTGGTTTAATCCAGAGAAATAAAGAAATTGAACTAGCAAAGCACGATGAGCTTCCGAAATGAATTAAACGGGGTATTGTCAAATCTCTTTCCGATAGAGCAAAAACAATCTGTTTAAATGATAATATTTTAAATAATGAATTATCACTTGTCAAATCTGTCTTGATTAAGAACAACTACCCAAGTAAATTTATAAATCGTGAACTTTACCGAGACATCAAAAATAAAGAACAAAATTTAAATCCCCCAATACTTCATTCAAATATAGTAAAAATCCCTTATATTCTAAAATTATCCGAACAAATTAGGATTGGCAATAAATCTAATTTAAAAACAGTTTTTCAAACTAATAACACATTAAAATCTTTAATAGTAAATACAAAACCTTTTAATGAAATTCAAAATACAAAAAATTGTATTTACATTATATAGGAGAATCATCTAGACCTTTTCATATTAGACTTAATGATCACCAATCATACATTAAAAATAAACAATTCGAAAAATCAAAAATATGTGAACATGCATGGGATTTTGGTTATAAAATACAATGGAATTATAACCGCAAAGTTAAAGAAGCATCATTGATATGCTTAAATAATAACGAACGTGTTTCTAATTGTTCGATCGATATTTCAAAAATGTGGATGCCTATTTTACAAAAAGAGTTAATTGCCAAAAGGATACCCTCTATATCGGGATAGTATCATAAGTTTTATCTGGTTTTTCTTATGATAATATTATTAAGAAAACTTCATTTATGACGAAGTATAAATTCTCTTATAATATGCAAATGCGCTATCCTTCTTTTGAAATTCGTTCCCAGAAACGTCACAAAAATATGATGGAAACAGATTTCGACAAATTCAATTTCAAAATGTTTCTCCGTGTCCTATGTTGCCGTCATATTTTTGTAAGATTTATCAAGTGTTCTGTTTCTATAGTAAATGTTTTATCATATATTTTGTTATGTAATTCTGAAAACGACTTCCGATTAAGAAATCGAAACGTCAAAAATTAAAAAACTTTTTTTTAACAAAATAAGTGGTTTTATTCCATGAGAAGAGAAATTGAACTAACAAGGAAACCACTATGAGCTTCAGAAATGAAAGGGTGTTATTATTGAAATCATGTTATTGTTTTTTTTTTTGGTAATAATTTCACATCAACATTGGCACAAAGGCATAACTTTAGGCAAAGAATTTAGTCTAATATTTCTCTCAATTCTAAAAAAGTTAGATAATGCACCTATTATTATTTAATCGAAAGGCGAAGTGCAGTGAGAATAAAAAAATAAATACTTAGTTACAAAAAATCATTTTACCCAATATTGTTTGTACGATCGGTTAAAGTGGATTTGCTGTTGCGAATTTTCATCATTAATCAATAAAATTGTACCAACCCTATTAGTTACACAAGTTACCATTTAGTTTAGATACCCCACTCTTGAAATTAATTCTTTAGCTAAAAGGTAGCAGCAACAAAAATGTGTTTAACACCCCAAGTAATAAATAAATGATATGCTGGGTGGTCCAAAGAGTGAGACAAATTCAACACACGGACAAAGCCTTTGTTGTCGCCATTGTTCCGAAACATCTTTTGAATATTCACTTGATTATGTAGTACTAGTCAAAATATTATGAAATATTGCGCATTTTTAATTTTATCATCTTGCTTGCGCTCGATATATTCTTCCAATGAATCTGAAAGAATTTTTAAGCCTATATAATGTTCAGGGAAATTAATCGGAAATTGATTAACATTGATTTTAGATTGAAAATGGTCCAGAAATCTAAAATTTATGGGAAATTAATAGGAAATTGATTAAAATCGATTTTAGATTGACACCGATCTTCACTTAATATTTATTTTATTTTATTTTTTTATTTTTATACATACACGGGAAAACCCCATTATTACAAAAGAAACTTTTCATAAAACAGTATCAAAATTGGTAAATTAACTAACACTAAGACTAAAATTAAAATTAAAACTATTATGAACTAATTAATATTAATATTAAAAGTTACAAATATAGTTGAATGTTAAATTCGATTTGTTTTGCCACGAGTTATTCTCGGTTAAAGATATTCCTTCGTGGGATTATGTAATCCGCTTTGGATGTCGGCTAACCACAGTGAAGTGGGGTGTGGATTGATATATGTTGTTAATTAAAAAGAAAAATGGGCGCCAGGAGATTGTTTTACCCTCATCCAAAATATAGTCAATTTAGTCACTCGACCTCCAGAATGGATCTAAATTGAGCCCACTAAAAAAAAAATAAACTACGTCGCAACAAAAATTTGCTTACCTTAGTTCGGGTCAAGACTATTTGTGACTATTAGTAAAGGAAAGAAAAGTAACTAATTACTAAATAACTATTTAATGTTTTCACTTAATTAAAATTACACAGGTCAAAAAAAGAAAAAGGCACCCAAGGGATCCCACTAAAATAGTAAGGAAATTGCGCTAGTTTAAAAAAAAATGATTAAATTAATTAAATGATTACGAACAATAGGGGTGTTACACCGTCCGCGAGAGCTCTCAAGGTCGTTGGAATTAGGCGTTAAAAAAATACCACTCGCCCCTATAAGTCGCTTACAAAATTCCAAAAATTTAATTAGAGAAAATATATGAAAATATTAATTTAGAGACCTTTAAAAATTACTAATTAACAAATAATGTACATGAACAAACATAAAGAAAAATATATGAAAAACTTGCGGTTGTTCCTAAACTCCCTCGCTTTTAAAAAGTGGATTTTCTTCCACCAACTCAGAAATTAAATTGCGGCAACTTGATTATCATCCGCCCAGTACGAGACACTCCGCCCAACACGAGAATGTGGTTAACATCCGCCCAATACGAGAATGTGGTCAACACTCCTCCCAACACGAGAACCCTAAAATAATATACATTAAACCCCTAATCGAATACCCCTCGGCCCAGAAAGAAATTTACAAACTCTAACAGTTTATACAATAAAAACATTTAAATATCTCAACATACCCTTTTATACAGTGAAGGGGAATTCTCGGCGAATCAGGAACTTTCCTGACAGATGCTTCCGTATAAGGTGAATCCTCGGAGAATCAAATCGTCTCCCGTGGAAGGTATTATCCCTATAATATTAATAGGCCTTACACACTTGCCAAATAACATAAAACTCGACTGTCATGAAAAACGCCTTACCTGACAAAAATGGCGTCGTTACGAACGTGGCTTGGTTTGGTACAAAATATCAATTCCTCTTCAAGAGATTCAGACCAGGGTAAACACACCAAATCAAATAGGCACCCTGCAAGTCTAACAATACGGAAATCGCTCGTCTATCCCAATCAATGGTACGAAATAATCTTCATAAACACTGGGCGATTCCTCAAAATTTTGTCTAAACCACGTTACACTATGTCACCCAACAAGCAAAGAAAAAGAACCCGTCCGAAATTTCCTTCGAAATCATTCTAGAACGAATTCCACCACGCAAGTCCAGAAAGAGATTCACCTATTAACAGCCACGGGTCACTAAAAACGACTTGACCAATCATATAACATAACTGGTGAAACTCTGCGACTTGACCAATCATATAACAGTTGACTGGCTAACACAGCCGTACAGTACTTCAAATTTAACAGAAGAAATGACCGGAATGACAGATCGAAACATGACATCGATAAAATAGACGTAAACAACAATCTATTTTAATGTTCGAAATACTTTATACGAAACTAACTAGCTCGTACAAATGGATATAAAGTGAGTCAAAAACTTGAGGCTAAATGTAAAATATCTTATGTGATATATGGTTCCTAAATAATATAATTCGGTCCCTACAGTGGCTCACATCTACCCAAGAAAAACAAGGTATGGAAACTAATTAATGTAGTAAGGTCTTAATACCGAATTTAAACGTTACAGTTTGGCCAAATGTCTTCAATAAACATAATACTTTTTTTGCACACACATTATACCAGTTGACAGTTAAGGTTAAGTGTTTGAACTTGATATACAAAGTTTTGAACCGCAATGGCGTTAGTTGTCAAAACCGTTCTGGTATTATAATGGTTCGGGGAGAAGATTCAGAATCCCCACCATGTTCAGCATACTCGAAAACGGGAGGTGGCGTAGTTTTTTATATAAGGTATATTCATGTTTCACCCCTTTCGGGGGTAGTTATTGGCAGTTTGAGGGATGGGGTTGACTCGGAGAAATTCAAAAGCACCACCGTCTTGTTCAGCATGCTCGAAAACGGGAGGTGACGCAGTTTTTTTCGGTATAAGGCGGTGTGTTCGCATTTCACCACTTTTGGGGGTTGTTTTTGGCCGTTTGGGGGTGTTGGTCAACTCAGAAAGAGTTTATACCACCGCCATCGTGTTCAGCATCCTCGAAAACGGGGGAGGGGTAACTAGTTTCGTTACGTTAGAAAATATTTTCATATTTTTCCGATTTACAGAAGCCACTATATGTAAAGGCACCAAATAAGGAAAAAAAATAAATTCATTTGATTTTAACTTTACTTATTTAAGAATTCCGGTCAATGTCCGATTGAGTGTAATAAAATATTTATTTATTTGATTTTCTTATCGGCATGTATGTAAACAATAACAAATGCAGACGCACTAGTATGTATCTTCTTTCGATAGTCACCTAATACTAAATAAATAGTTACCACCATTTTATCAAGCAGAGTTTTTCTACACACCGGTCGGTAGTATATATACGGACAGGGAATTTGACCCTCAACTTTTCTCAGGTAAAACTTATCATATAATCAGTCAACCCTAATTCTAGTGTAACTAAGATACATTTCCCAATTTATAAACCATAGATAAAGATAATGATGATTGAAGAGGAACAATTTTGTTTATTCATCAAAAATTTAAAAATGATTGTGTCCAAACCATATAAAAACTGTATTGTATAATTAGTTACAATTTTTTTTAATTTATCTTACGGGAATCACTACATTAAGAACGTAACTTTTATAAATGTTAAAAATATAAGAGCATTGATTATTCTTTCATTAAACTATTATTAAAATATGGGTTGTGCTAACGTAACACTTTCTCGGTGTTTTTATGAGAAAAGAAAATCTGTAAATGCCCAGGTATATTTAAAAAAAAAATTAGTTTTCGCTCAGTCATTGTTAAAAAAAAATAACGAGTCATCAAAACGTTTAGCCTTTTGTTGAATGACTTTCTAATATATAAAATGAAAATGGATTGTTATCCACTGAATAGATTTAAATACTGATGCTTTTTTGTTAAAAGTACTATGACTTTTTTTATTTGAGACCATTTGACTCATAAAGGATAGTAATTATTCGGTTAAAATGAAATTTTACCAGTGTAGTATATTCTGTAACAAGGTTGGAATGAGAATTCGACACTCGTGGTTCCTCCAATCGTGTCGGATTTTCATTCCAACAGAGTAACAAACTGTACTTTCTCCACGGACACAGAAAGTAGAAATTAAATATAGTAAAATGAAACCTCAATCTCTCAACATTGTGTAGGTAGTGTAGGTAGGATTTTTGCGGTAGCAAATTTTGAGTTATATTATCGGCAATTTTTTTATTTCTGGAGGAGTATTTTCAAATTCTACATCTGAATCGTTTGATTTTCTTCTCCTTTTTAATAAATTAAAAGTTTTTACAAACCAATATTAAGACCACGTCAACTAGTACTGACAGTTAATTTGACATTCATGGCAAACCTTATTTTTGTAAACAATCACGGAATACAGATTCTAGCTCTAGAGATAGAATGTAATACATATAAAATACATAAGAGACAAAAGTTTCAGAATTTTCTTTCAATCTCAAGAGCGAGAATGTTTCTTTTCTGTTATTATAAGTGGTTTCAGAATAACTACATTCAGTAGTGGCCGTGGAGAAAATGATTTTTAAGGGTTCTGTAATTGACAAAATCTTGAAAAATTGAGCAATCAGTTTTGAATTAGTATTGGCGTTATGAATTTTCATCGAACAAATTGAAAATTTTTAAGTTTAAAATGACATTGAATTTAAAGTAGGCACATAGTGAATGACGATTTTGGTAAAAGCGAATAGACTGTGGCTGTGATTATGAGAACTGTCAATCTAAAATTTTATTAATACTTTCATTACCACTTGTTCGGTCTATGGCAATGCTAGAAGAGCATTCTACGTTTGGAAGTGCTGAAAGAAACGAGAAACTTATTTTCATATCAAACGATATTGAATATGAAATATTTTTCCACGTGTTTCAGAATATCTAATAGAGATTTAAAAAAGCCACTAAAAATTGGTAAATATCAGAGCTGGGTAGTATCCGGATACTTTTGATGTATCCGAAAGCTGTATCCGGATACTTTTTAAATTTTGTATCCGGTATCCGTATCCGTGACCAAATTTGAAAGTATCCGGTATCCGGATACTTTTTTTGACATACGGATACTTTTAAATTTTCAACGTCTGCCGGTAATGTACGCACCACACTTCGATCCAGATGTACATAGTATGTTAAATCCCATTTTATTTTCCGTACTCATGGTATAATACGTTTACGGATGTTTAAATAACTGCTGTTAAAATTTCAAATCATTTTTCTGAAATATCTTTTGAACAGTGTTATATGGAAGATTATACAATGCATTGATAAGCGAATATACCCTTGAAGACGTGGTATAATCAGTAGTAATATCACAAGAGCTTCGAAAATAATCGATTATACTTCCGAGACACGAGACGTATTTCCCGAAAACCACGAGAGCGTAGCTCGAGTGGTGTTTTAAAGAAATAAGTCGAGCGAGGAAGATAGTACTTAAGTAAATTACATAAGCAATTCTAATACAAGCAATTTAGGTCCCTTTTAAAAGTATCCGGATACATTTTGAGTATCCGTATCCGGTACTCGGATACTCTTTTTCTGTATCCGACCCAGCTCTGGTAAATATGTCATAATATCATTTTCCTGTCGCGTATAGGTCCTAAAGTTGGACAAAATTCATTTTTGCGATTATTTTTTAAAATTTTTGAATTTGTTGTTTTCGTAATGTAATAGTTTGTAACGTCTTCAAATAGAGCCTAAAAATTTGTAAAATATTGAAAATTTTATAATTTTACGCATTTTTGGTATTTGATAAATAATTAGTATTTAAATGTAATATCGGTAGTATTTTTTCAATGTTATAGAAAAACAGTACCTGAAAAAAGATAGTTATGCCTATGACATGATGGGTGATAACAGTATCTATCTATCTATCTATCTATCTGTGATGCGATCTATAAGATCTATTGTTCCTCCAGTCCTATTGCTTTCAAAAAGTTCAGGATGTCGGTAGGCTTCAGGTTAGGTAGATTTTTGATATTCTCCAAGATATCGTACTCTTGGATTTTGCAGGGTAATGCATTCTGAGAGAATGTGGATAGAGGTTTCCTCCTCTTCCTCGCAGAATCTGCATTCTTCTTTGTCTACTAATCCGAGTTTCTTTAGGTGGCCTCTCAGACGGCAGCGCCCTGTTAGGATACCCGTTAGTATTCTGAGCTTATTTTTACATTTAGTCGGTTCTCTTCTGGTTCTGGTTTACCAGTAGTGTCTTGGCCTGCCTCATTCCTTGTAGTTCTATCCAGTATTGGGATCTTTTGTTATTTACTTCTTTTCCAAGTTCATCAAGTATTGTACTGGTGCTTATTCCGCAGAAGGGTTCAGATCCCAGAAATGGTTTTTGAGTCCCTTTTTCTGCTAGTACGTCTGCTATTTTATTGCCCTCCACTACAGTGTGTCCCGCAACCCATAGTAGGCTAACAGTGTTGTTCTTGCCTAGTTCGTTTAGATTCTCTAGGCACTCCCAAACTATCTTGGAGTTGATTACGTGGGAGTTCAAGGCATTAATGGCTGCTTGGCTGTCTGACATGATGAGATGAAGATCTCTTACTTTTATAAAAAAAGAAAAACAGAGTTCTGAATAAATAGTCCATGTTAGTTGAACCATGAACCTGTGCATTAGTACTGTTCTCTATTTTGTAGCCGAAGGTACTTTGAAGAATGATTTTTTTTAAAAAAAATCAGTTTTCGATCACCAAAGTAGCATTTCGCGCACTAGATACAAAAATAACTATTAAACAGGCACATTTTGTAATTTTCTCTTATTTAAAACTTACTAATAATCAACATGATTTAGAAATCTCTATCTAATAAACAATAATCATTAAAAACCAACTTATTTTTCATCCAAACGTCAACAAAGTATACATTTTCGGAAAGGAAAAGAAGTGGCGTCTGTGAGTCCGAAGAACATGGACCAAAATTTACGCAGTAACTTCCCCCCCCCCGTTTTTAGAGGATGCTGAACACGATGGCGATATCAGAATTTCTCTTCTCGCCAGCCGAGCCCCCTAAAACGGCCAAAAACTACCCACTAAAGGCACATCATTTCGTCGTAAAAAAGTATTTCCTCCCGTTTTTGAGGATGCTGAGCCCCTTTCAAATGAGCTATCACTCACCACCTCATGCTATTTAAATTTTTCGAAAGGGTTGCTCCCCTCCAGTAAGTGATGAAATTAGGGGTAAACTATTCATACAAAAATGTACATTGTAGAAATCAAAAGTCGACCTGTCTCGGCGATTTTCCTAACAAGTGTCCAGTAACGAGTTAGATAGGGGGGTATACACTTATGATCCGCACTGTAGTATAGTGTCATTGTTAATTGTTCTTTTATAAATTCACAAAGGTTAAGTTAGGTTAGGAAGTTGATAAATCAATACAGCCAACACATAGTTCCAAATTTAAATTTGACAGTTAATTTTTGATGGTTTCATTGGTTAAGATACACAAGTACAGGTCTGGACTTAAATAATTTCGGTGTTATATGTTAATATAATTATAAACATTTTCTTATGGAAAAGAATTCATAAAATAAAAATTTGTTATTGATGTTTAAAATTTTTTTTATATTTTAAAAGAAATTTAGTATAAATATAAAAATATAAAAAAAAAATATCTCTATTAACAAGATTAAAGCCAGAGGAACTCGCTTCTGACCCCCAAATTAAGTTTAAAAGAATAAATAAATAAATAAATATAATTAAATAAATATAATTAAATATAGAGGTAAAATCTCATGCATAAAAGTTGTTTTATAATACATTACATTGTCGTTAAAAGAATCGACGTTATTTGCATTTGAAAAAGATCAAGACCGGTTTGTTTAAAACACCCTAAATAAGATTTTACTAAATAAACATTTATCATAAACCTTCTGGGACACCCGGTATTAGAACCAATCACTTCGTAATAGCAGAATTAAGTACTTTTTCACAAAAAAAAAATTTAGATTTTCGTATTAATTAACTACGAAAACCTTCATTTATTTTTTATTGAACACCAGATTCATTGTCCTTGAAACTTCGTTAAACTTCAGCGGTTAATACATCAATTTCAGTTGGTGCACATGTGTCTCCGTTTTTATGCTGTTTTATAGACAAATTGTTTTGGTTAGTTACTTTTTTTCTGACAACATGTGAACCACTTTTTTCCAGATGTGGAAAAAATATTTCTATATAAATATTACGTATACAAATAACATTTTAAAAAAATATGTGGAAAAAAATATTTCTTCTATAAAAGGAAATTGATAAGTTTAAAAAATATATTTTTCACAATTTATATGTTAAATTTTATTTTTTTATTGAATAGTTCTCTCATTTATTCTCTAGATCATTTGGATGGTGTTCAAGTCTGTCGAAGTGTTTTCGAGCTCTTTTTCTAGTTTGTTATCCAAGGTCCATGTTGAGGGTTCTGGAATAAGCCCTATGTTGTGCCAGTTTCCCAGGACGGCCAACAATGTGTTACCGCCTTTTTAAACTGCATCGTAGTTCGAATTTCGAGTGGACTGTAATTTTAGATTGAAGAAATGTGCTGTAGTAGGTTTGCCTTCTCAACTTCATCCAATAAAAACAATGGACACTTTTATTTAACCATTTATTAGACTTGTTAAATAAATAAATGAACAAAAACAACAACGTAACAAAGATTACATTAAAATAGTAATCGTGAACAAAGTATTATAGTTAATTTAAAGAAATGACCACATCATTCAGAAAATATTAATTTTACGTTGAGCTGGTGTCAACGGAGGGTCTAGCTTGATTCGCGGCTAGATACACACTGAGTTTAAATTCGACGAACCTCAGTCGCTTCAAAATCTCCCTTTCCGGATTGCGCAACACCTTATCGAAAGATTCTTTAACGTGAGCCGCGTAAACAAGCATGTAAAATTTTTTCTATTGTCTAGACAAGACGGTTAAATTTACGGCTTGATACCATCATTATGAAATAGAGCAAAAAATTATCTTTGTCGACACCGCTTCCTGGTTTGACGCCGCTCGCCAACGTATTTTGGTGCGGCGTTGCCGGTTGAACGAATAAACGAATATGAGTTTACATGTTTAATTATCTGAAAATTAAACAGTCCATTCTTTCCTTTTTTTAACTATATGTTTCTTCCATGTTAGCTTGCTGCCTATGTGTATGCCTAGATACTTAAGTATAAGGTAGGACACTCAGAACATAGATACTTTTCGTCTCATTTACCTTTATTTTCCAATTACTTAACCGTTCCATTAGTGTATTTAGGTGTAATTGAGGTCTTCTAGTAGCAATCCTCGCATTCTTATTATGACAAAGTATTACAGTATCATCGGCAAATGTTCCCAATACTGTATCGGGTTTCCTTGGGATATCTGCTGTAAATAAATTATACATGTAATGGGCCAAGGACACTTCACTGCGGCACTCCAGAATTTATAGGGTAAATTGCGGAAAATTTATAGTCGAGGCAATGAACTAGTAAAAAGGCCAAAAGATAGAAAACTAGTTGGAGTCGACGGATCGGGATGCGGTTTTCGGCATTATTTTCTAAAAAATAATTGTAAAAAATGTGGCAGGTCAGATTTCGGAGCAAATGAAAAATTGCATTGCTGCAGCCAAAAATGCATTATTTGGGAGGCCGTTTGGAACTTGGTAAATAAGTGTCAGAACTGGCCCAGATCGGGTACTCGGGAGTTTTGGAGGTCAAATTGACCCCCCGAACACCTGGAGCTCAGGAACACGCCGAAGAACGTCGTCTCCGTGGGACTCTCCCACAAATCACGCGAGAAAGAGGAGAAACTCAACGCCCGGGGGTTTTTTGAGTCGCTGAATCCAAATCTGGCATCGGCGAACACCCCACGGGCACCTGGTGCGCCGGACCCTGGGCGCGGACGTCATCTCCGAGAAGGAGTGCCAAAAACCACGGGAAAATCATAATAGGGGCGTTTTGTGGGCCGTTGAATCCGAATTTCACGTCGGAAACGACCCCCCGAACACCTAGTGCACCAGAACCTGACCATAAACGTCATCTCCGGGGCGGTTCCTGACATAATCAAAAAAGGCGAACTGAAATTCGTCATGGGGGTTTTTTGGGGCGCTGAATCGGAATTTCACGTCGATAATGACCCCCGGACCCCTGGTGCACCGGAACCTCACGCTGAACATCTTCTCCGAGGGGTTTCCATGCACGATCGAAAAAGACGAACCGAAAATCGTTATGGGGGGTTTCTTGGGTCGCTGAATCCAAATATGACATTGGCGAAGACCTCGCGGGCACCTGGTGCCCCGAAACCTGGACGCGGACGTCATCTCCGGGAATTTTTCTGAGAAGACTGACAAAACCCACCCGAAAATCGTAATAGGGGCCTTTTGCCGGCCGTTGAATCCGAATTTCATGTATGGTGCCCCGGTGTCATTCAGAAAACCGAATATTCCTGATGAGTATAAGCTAAAATGGGACCAGTTACTCCAGACGTACAGGTACAGAATGTATCAAAAAAGCGCTTTGAAGGGGAGAGTTAATTTAGGGAAAATTCTCCCCACAGTAGACGCCATCCAGCAACATCTGAAGAGGGTCTATTTTCAAGTGCAAGATTGGCTGCACGGAGACCAGGTGACCATGAATCCAGAAGAATGGGGGTGGATGAGAATGGAAAAAGACGGCCCACTGGTCCCTGTACAAATGACACAAAAACCTGCTCCCGATAATATTCTGGAACTAATATTCTGTGGATGCACAGGAGATTGTGATCTGATGTCCTGTAGTTGCAGGAAGCACGGACTGCCTTGTAATCTAGGATGTAAAAATTGTGAAGGCTCAACTTGCAGCAACACTGATAGATATTCAGTTGAAAACGTTATTGCGGCAGAGAGAGAGGCCTTAGATGAAGAAGACGCTCTACTTAATAATATGTCAGTTGATGAGCAAGAAAATGAACAGAATTGCGATGTGTCACTTGATGAAAATTTTTAATATTTAGTCACGTATGTAAAATTGATGTTATTCAGTTATGAGGAAAGGGAAAGTTAAAGTTGGATCGAATTTGAGTTGAGTTCAATAAACAGTTTTTAAACGCCAATTATATAAATATTGACTTTCTATTTCTTTTATTCCCCTCCTCCTCATCTAGCTTAAGTATAACCAACAATTCCACAGGATGGCAAGATAAAAGTTCCAGTGCACCAGGAGTTTGGAAGGTAGTTTGGGGCGTGAAGGGCCAGAAACACCCCTACAACGATTTTCGGTTCGTCTTTTTCGATCGTGCATGGAAACCCCTCGGAGAAGATGTTCAGCGTGAGGTTCCGGTGCAACAGGGGTCCGGGGGTCATTATCGACGTGAAATTCCGATTCAGCGCCCCAAAAAACCCCCATGACGAATTTCAGTTCGCCTTTTTTGATTATGTCAGGAACCGCCCCGGAGATGACGTTTAGGGTCAGGTTCTGGTGCACTAGGTGTTCGGGGGGTCGTTTCCGACGTGAAATTCGGATTCAACGGCCCACTAAACGCCCCTATTATGATTTTCCCGTGGTTTTTGGCACTCCTCTCAGCAAAATTCTCGGAGATGACGTCCGCGCCCAGGGTCCGGCGCACCAGGTGCCCGTGGGGTGTTCGCCGATGCCAGATTTGGATTCAGCGACTCAAAAAACCCCCGGGCGTTGAGTTTCTCCTCTTTCTCGCGTGATTTGTGGGATCGCGACCTCCAAAACCCCCGAGTACCCGATCTGGGCCAGTTCTGACACTTATTTACCAAGTTCCAAACAGCCTCCCAAATAATGCATTTTTTGAATGCATTTTTGGCTGCAGCAATGCAATTTTTCATTTGCTCCGAAATCTGACCTGCCACATTTTTTACAATTATTTTTTAGAAAATAATGCCGAAAACCGCATCGCGATCCGTCCACTCCAACTAGTTTTCTATCTTTTTTAGTTCATTGCCTCGACTATTAGTTCAATATGTGATGTGAAAATATCGGTTGGAAAGATATGATTTAAAGAGTAATATAAACAGTACACACTAGGTAGTTGCACCTTGTTTTTATAAAGTATAAAGTGGCCTGGATGCCACACTTTGTCAAATGCCTGTTAAACATCAAAGAACACTGCAGGACAAAATTCTTTTGCGTTGAGAGTTTCCCTTATTACTGAAGCTATACGATGGCGTTATTGTAAGGTAGAGTGTTGGCTGGATAGTATCTCTTCTATGCTATTTGCAGACCGAACTCTTTTAAGGATCAGTTTTTCAGGAGTTTTAGATAATTGGGAAAGTAGACTGATATGGCGATATGAACTTGTTTCATGAGAAGGTTTGCCAACTTCAGGAATAAGTACCATTTGTGCAAATTTAAATTGGCTAGACCAATATTTTACTCTAAGGACTCCATTGAAACTATATATGATGTCCAATGAGTGGAAATGTTTTGTATCGACGAATTTCAATATTCTTGTGTAAAATAACAGTTTCACCTTAATTTATAAAGAACTCTGCATGTAAGATTTCATAATAGTACATTAAGCAATGCATTTCATATGGCATTCTTCTTCCATATGAAATAAGTTGTTTATAATACTTTTTATATTTTGCCATTTTATTAATTTTTTAATAAATTTATACTTTGCATATTATAGAGAAGTTTGCTTTAAAAAAAATGAGTTGGTAGCTCTGTTATTAGAGTTATTAGATACAAATGACAAGACAAATGTCTATTTATGTCATTTCTTGATTCATATTACCAACCCTATAACACAAAAAGTTGCGTACTCTAATGAAACATTAGAGTACTCAAATGCGTATCATAATGTAAAATATTATAGATGCAAAATATAAAAATAAACTATTCAGTGCGGTATAAATATTTCCTTAACTGATTTTTACAAATAAATAGCCTTCTGCCTTTTAAAGGAGGTTTGTTAATAAGATAGTATTCCTATAATAATTTTCTGTTTTATACAATGGACAAAAACTAAAAGTAATATTTGTTTGCGACACTTTTATGACTAAAATAAATTTTACCGGATGTGCAGAATAAGAAATTTAACGATTTACTGATATATTATGTTTAATTAAAAAGCAGGAAAGTTTTTTATTAACAGTCCATATTTTTTCTTGGAACATGACTATCAGGATATCGATTTCAAGGACGAATGACTTTATGCTTTACTTCAAATGCTTTCATAAATGGACTATAACGATTTACAGTAAATTATTCTTATGAAATATAATTACTTGGTTTGTCTTTTGAGTATTAGAACAATGAGGATGAGGGTAGAATTAAACAATGAGCTATGAATAAATAAGTAAACGTTAGAAAAAAAACACGACCGACCTCTGGTACTATATGTCTTTGGATTATATGAGCACGGGGCGGTTCAGAGCTATTAATTATTCCACGCTATTTGCATAACACATTACTGTCTTTGAAGTATTCTAAAAATAAGTTACACATTAAGGTATCTTGAAATAGACGAACTGGGTAAATGTCTAACTCTCACTTCCTATAGAAAGGTTTCCAATTCATGTACATCATGACCATTGAAACTACTTAAACTTGAAACAAATTTTGATTCCGTACTTATACAATCAAAATTGATGAAGAAGTACAATAAAATTTTTTTTGCTAAGATATAAAACCAAACATGAGCAATTGGTCACTTGTACATTTGCAGTTTTTATATGCTTCATGCATCTTTAAAAACTTGTGGATTTGATCAGTTTCCAGCCATTTTACAATGAAAAGGAAAATACTTTTCTCGTAACAAAATTAGGAAAAGAGAATAAAACTAAAGTAAGACAAAAAAAATAAATACTTTATAAAAATGTGGCCTATTGGGATCCAATAAAGTACATTAATCATTATTATTAAGAAATGATTAATCAGAGTATCAAAATAATAATCAATAAATAAAAGAAAAGTATCGATATGAAAATACAAAATTTTGATAAAGTTTGGGCTACTATTTTCCAGTATTCACATTTTAGAAATGAAGCTCATTCTATTATACGATTCAAGATATTTCAGACGACCTCGAATAGTTCTTATTGAGGTACTTTCAAAAACCACAGGGTTGTACTAATAAAATTTTGAATATTTATTTATTTAGTTCAAATTTTTTTGTTATTATTCACAACTGTGACTATTGATTAGAATAATTTAAATTATGTCTGGTCTTTGGGTATAATTCTATTTATAATGTTGATGATGATGTTTTATGATGCCTTTCATGCAAAACAAGTGCAGTAGCACTTATCGCTTATCATTCATTGTATTTATTTACAGTGTAAAAAATAATGTTTAAATAATGAACGGATACAGCCAAGAAAGTTCAAGAATTATTTAATGGTCTTGTAAAAATTCCAATGGTACTTCCCTGATCTAATTATTACAAACTATCGCGTGAACATCAATTTTAATATACCAACTCATCAATTTTCATTAAAGTTGATCAGATAGCCACAAAAGTGAAATATTCAAAAATATAAGTTACACTGCGGTATAAAATAGACTAGTTTATAAGGAAAAAAAATGGTTTCTACTCTTTTTGCTTCTTCAACAGGCGTCGATAAATAAAGGACCCCGCAGTTTTTGATAGGAAAATGGCTTTCGGTGGATTTCTCTCAAACTTCGGAAATTTATTCTTCATCCCATCCCGATCAAAAGTGTTCACGGGCCCAACTCAATCCTATGTACAGATTTCGAGCTAGCGCGAGTTTAAAATGATTAGGGGGAACTCGATATATGCGCATTTATCGGCAAGTTAGGCGTTCACCTCTTTACGTTTATGGTTTATATGATGGATATATGTCATACACACACACACACATTTAGCGTCTTTTAGAAAATTTTATTTTGATTTCTAAACTATTCCTTAAGAATTTATTTTTTATTGACATTACATTTTTCATTTTTCAATCACTTTTTTGTTACACAGCCAGTCACCTTGAAATAAATTAAAAAACTAAATAAATGTTCAATGGAGAAATATTTTTTGTAAGAGAACGCTTAACAATTAATATGTCCAGCACAAGCGTTGAGAAGTGTATATGCTAACGCTGAGCCATGGCACCCTCTGCAGGATAAGAGGATGACTAACCGTGTCAAATGCATTTGAAAGATCCAGAAATATACACAAACAGGGCTTGCTTTCATTAAGTGATTCACTTAGGTACTTGTGAAGTTAGGACACTAACGGCGTTTTGTGTGGATGTTTTCTATCTAAAACCAAACTGTTGTTTTGAGAGTATTTCATATTTGTTTAGGTATGAAACTAATCTATTTTTAATTAATTTTTCAAACTTTTTTTGAGAAGTGGGTGATTAATCATATGTGTTGGTAATTGCTGATGTTGTTACATTTCCCTTTTTATGTAATAGAGTAACAATTTAGATAGAGTATGTGTAAATGGCTTTAAAAGTTAATCACAGTTTAATTTATTTATTTCAGACTTTGTGTTATCTATTCCAACGATTTTCCCATTTTTTAAATCAAAATAGGTGCAATTAGGAATAGATTTTCATAGCTTTTTATTTGGTTTGCTAAATCTCTTATTAAATTCATTAGCAATGTTAATTTTATGCTGGACATAATTGCTAAGTGTTCTCTTACAAAGAGTATTTGTCCATTGAACACTTTTGATCGGGATGGGATGAAGAATAAATTTCCGAAGTTTGAGAGAAATCCACCGAAAGCCATTTTCCTATCAAAAACTGCGGGGTACTTTATATGATATAAATAAATCTAGAGTGCTTTGGAGATATTTAATAACTGTAAACAAACGTCAAACCTGACATCAGTGTATATTTGCAATAATTAGAAATACTAGTAGTAGCTGACTCTAGACATCCCAAACATTATGAAAAAAAAATACACAAAAACAAACTCATTTGAAAAATAAATAAGTACCTAATAATAATTTTTTCGTTTTGAAAATTGTTTGGAATTTAACTAGCCCATTTAATAATCATAAAAAAATCAATATTAAACGCTAATTTTAAAGTTTTATTAACAGCGCCACTTCTGTGATATATTTAATTAAATTTTACACGTCACGCTCTAGAAACGACAGTTAGAAGCATAGATCCTCCAAGTGACGTTTAATAAATCAGACAATTAGTGATGTGATTTGTCTGAAACAGTATTAATAAGTGAAAGAAAAATAAACAATACGCAAAATGGCAACGATTTGCTTCCGGCCGCCTCCCTTGCCACCCAATAAGAAATCCAACCAACTAATGAACTCCAATCGGCAACGGACCAAACCAAATTACGGTTTACTGTCTTCAACGTATCTGAGTTTTCGCGATTCGTCCGATGACGCGATTTTGAACGAACGAGACAACGAACTGAAATTTAGATCTGAAAGTGCGATGGGAAAACGATGCAGGAAATTGACACATACAAATTCCTTAATTAGCAAAAAGGAAATACCGCTGGTATTGACTAGAAGCCAATCGGATGGAAACATCGATAAACAGGGCACGTCACCAATAAGCATCAACAGATACATGAAAGTTCTCAGCGGGAGCTGGAAAAATCTTCTAAACTGTAAGTTATCTTAAAATATCACTGTTTAACTAACCTTTAAAACTGTAAATTAAAATAATCTATAATTGCATAACTTTTCGAAGACTATATACGGGTCTAACCTAGAAAATATTGCTCATATATTAAATCTTTTTTATTTATTCATCATAATCATCTTTTAACTATTTACGTTATAAGTTTTTCTATTGTCAAAAAATACTTTTGACGTTCGTTTCGGGTCCTTTACTAAGACCTACACCAGCACCCTCTCACCTGATTATTGGAGATTTGGACCCTTGACCGCGGCCATTTCATATCTTTTGTTCTACCTACTCATTTTTCCTTTAAAAAAATCTTTCTCTACCTCTAAATACATTTTTTCGATATGGGCTACGTTCGTACAATAATTAATTAATCAAACGTCAAAAAAAACATAACGTCAAACGTCAAAAAAGACTTTTAACGTTTGACGTTCGTTTCGGGTCCTTTACTAAGACCTACACCAGCACCCTGTCACCTGTTTATTGGAGATTCGGACCCTTGACCGCGGCCATTTTATATCTTTTGTTCTACCTACTCATTTTTTCATAAAAAAGAATTCTTTCAACAAGCTGTTAACCCGTAACGCAGACGTTTAATTTACCAGGTAATTGCTTTAAATCGACAACAAACGCAGACGGGTGGCTGTGGTAAAACAGCGTTGCCGGCTTTGAGAAAATGTCGTAGCAATTAAGAAAAAAAAGTTGTAGATCGAATTGTGCCAAATCTTTTAGGAAAAATCGTTTCCGATTGCTGCAAAAATAGCTGCTTGCGAAGTTTGAAACGTTTCGTCCGTTGGTTACGGGTTGACAGCGATTTTTTATCTCGTTTTATATTATTTTTACAAACGTGGCCCTTATTCGAATCGTTTACTTAAAACTATTAGTAATTTTGGACGCTGACCGTCGAAGCTAATGAACTTATTTTACAACTGACTATATATATATATATATATATATATATATATATAGTCAGTTGTAAAATAATATATATATATATATATATATATATATATATATATATATATATACACGAAAGTTTTAAAAAAAAAGTACTACCTATACTTATATACCTAAAAATTATAGATTTTATTTATTAAGTCTTTTACGTAGGGTTAGTTATTTAAAGCAATTGTGATAGACTTTGAGATTTTTAATTAAAAATACAAATAAGCTGGATGATGTGTCGGTAATTTTTTTTCCAGGGCAATTTTATTATATTTTCGTTATTTATGGTACTGGCGTGTTACGTTTTATATAAATCGAGTGACTGTATAAACTAACACGTGAATGACGTACCGAATGTTATCCAACACTGCAGTTTTAACTGTCATTTAACCCAAAAAAATCCAGTTTTGAGGATAATGTCCACAATATGTCAATTTCAAATTCGTCTAAATATTTTTCATTAGAGAGTTTTAGCACTTTTCCGCTACCGCTAACGTTAACGTTAGACTGTCGATTATCAATCTGCGCATGCCTAAGTTACAATCTACGCGACGTTACTTTAACGTTAGAGTATTTTACCACTTTTCCGCGAACGTTAACGTTAGGCTCTCGATTACCAATCTGCGCATGCCTAAGTGTATTGGACTTGCCGTTACAATCTAAGCGACGTTACTTTAACGCTAGCGTTAACGTTAGCGGAGATCTAACGTACATTTGCTAAAACTCTATTAAAGAGTTTTAGCACTTTTCCTCTGCCCTAACGTTAACGTTAGACTGTCGATTATCAATCTGCGCATGCCTAAGTGTATTTATTGTTACGTGTCGCAAATCTAGCGGAACACGTTAGATTGTAGAACTTCAATTATTAAAAAGTATTGCCATCAACAAATAACTACACCATAAAATTCAGAAATAATAGTGTCTGTTATTTGAAATCCCCTTCTAAGGCTCTGAACTATTCAATTGCGTTTTTCTCTAAAACGGGTGAAATTATCGTGTTTAAACAGAAGTACCAATATTACGTAGAAATGATGTTTACATGATATTTTATAATCAAAATTTCTAAAAAGTGTCGTCAAAAAAAGCTACCACTTAATTTAACCATCAGGAATCATTCATCTGGTGCCCCCTGTAACAAAATGTGAAATAATATTCCTTGTCCAAAGCTATGCCTCTGTGCCGATTTTGACAACAATTTATATACAGTGACATCAGATAAAACGAAAAAAAAAATTTCAACTTTAACGCCCTGTATATTTTATTAAGGTATATTTGGTCCTATCGCCATATTTTGGTCCAAATAACATGCCCTTAGCCTATGTCCCAATAGTTATGAATCACCCTGTATAATGCGTTCTAAAAAAGAAATAATTTCACAAGCAAAATCGATGCCAGGCTTCATGAAATATCTAAAACGCATGGCGTTTCAATATCACCACCTGCATCTATAAGTAGAGTTGCAGAAGACCTTCTAATACTATCTCCAGAATATTTTTCTGGATTTGGAAATTTAAAAAAAAGTTGCGATTTCTTTGCCGATTTTAGTAAATTTATTAATACCAATACTTTGGCTTGTACATTTACCGTTCTGGTAGTTTAAAAATGGCAAATCACATTTTGCATTAGTTGGACGACCATTGATAGATATATTTTTTACGTATTTTATAAAAATTATTGGACACAGTTAATAAAAAAGCTGATCCAAGATCTTCATTCATTAGCCTGACAAGCACCCATTGTTCCCATAATTAGAGCAACCTTAAAAAATAAATTCCATATTAATGTAAAATAATACATACCACTCACAGTTTTACCCTTTTTAGTATTAAAGGTAATACCACGAGTCCTCCAAATTTAATCTATCAAATTTGAGAGGACGTGTGGTATTTATAAAGATTATTTTTTTCATCTGTCAATACAGTCAGATTTTGTGGTTTCAGCCAATAACAGCTCAGGATCCTAACCAATCATTGTGTTTTATACTGATAAAACCGCTTCTTCGTATTTGTTTCTTGATTAAACTGTGTTTACCTTTTTGAAATGTCAAATGTAAACATTTAACAATTTTTATTATACTAAAATGTATTGCAAATCTATGTTAATAACCAAATTTCAAAATGTATTTGTAAACTAACCTGTTTTTATTAACGCCAAAACGCCTTTAACATTTTTACATACCTCACTTCAATACTAAACTTAAAATTAATTAAATTAAGAAAGACTTCATTTCATTCTTCTTCTTCGCTTTTATTTACGGCGTTTCGCGGGGTAGCCAGTCAAAAAATCGCCTTGGTGGCCCTGTATGTAAAACTATAACAGCCTAACAGCTCAGGTTTCAATTTAAATTGGTAAAGAAAATTTTCAATATTGGCGTGTAAAGTGTCTTTTGCATAAATGACTATGTTCTCTGTTTTTAATACAAAATGATTCAAAAAATAATCCTTTCAAATACGACTCGTCCTCTGAAATTTTATAGATTATTTTTTTCATCTGTCAATACAGTCAGATTTTGTGGTTTCAGCCAATAACAGCTCAGGATCCTAACCAATCATTGTGTTTTATACTGATAAAACCGCTTCTTCGTATTTGTTTCTTGATTAAACTGTGTTTACCTTTTTTGAAATGTCAAATGTAAACATTTAACAATTTTTATTATACTAAAATGTATTGCAAATCTATGTTAATAACCAAATTTCAAAATGTATTTGTAAACTAACCTGTTTTTATTAGTTGATTTCCAAATGCCTTTAACATTTTTACATAACATAACACTAAACTTAAAATTAATTAAATTAAGAAAGACTTCATTTCATTCTTCTTCGCTTTTATTAACGGCGCCGTTTCGCGGGGTAGCCAGTCAAAAAATCGCCTTGGTGGCCCTGTATGTAAAACTATAACAGCTCAGGTTTCAATTTAAATTGGTAAAGAAAATTTTCAATATTTGTGTGTAAAGTGTCTTTTGCATAAATGACTATGTTCTCTGTTTTTAATACAAAATGATTCAAAAAATAATCCTTTCAAATACGACTCGTCCTCTGAAATTTTATAGATAAAATTTTTGATCTTCATACTCAAACGCCTTTATTTTAGGCAAAACCACTCAAACAAACTGATTTAAGATAAAATCACTCGTCCTGCGGACTCGTGATTTTATCAATCAGTTTGTTTTCGTGGTTTTTCCAAATAAAGCCGTTTTCGTGAAAACCAAAAATTTAATCGATAAAATTTGGAGGACTCGTGGTATTACCTTTGATTATTTTTTGAATCATTTTCTATTAAAAACAAAGAATATAGTCATTTATGCAAAAGACACTTTACACACAAATGTTCAATATTATCTTTATCAATTTAAATTGAAACATCATGAGCTGTTATAGTTTTAAATATAGGGCCACCAAGGCATACGTGATTGCGTTTGGCTTAATTCGGATATAGAGTTTGACATTTGTCAGTTTTAAAGAGCTTTATGGATTTTGAAGTATTTGGGTATTCAAAAACTGATGGTGTGTGTGTGAATAAACGAATAAACAGGTTAGTTTACAAATAAATTTTGAAATTTGGGTATTAACATAGATTTTTTAGTAGGTATAATAATAACACAGGTTTACAAAAAAAAAGGTCGGGACTATTTGACCAGACCACGCTATTCTTAGGTATTTTGGCCCCCTGAATCCGAATCCGGGCTCAGTTTTTCCCCAGCACGTCACGGAAACGAGATTTCAAGGTCATTTATAGATACTGCATTCTGTGAGTCGGAAAAATATACAAAGGTTTTAAGCTGCAACCAAACCAACTCTCCCCCCGTTGTCGAGGATGCTGAACACGATAGCGGTGGTGAAAATTCTTTTGGAGTTGACCCAACCCCCCAAACGGCATTTCAATTATTTTTTGAATCATTTTGTATTAAAAACAGAGAATATAGGCATTTATGCAAAAGACACTTTACACACAAATGTTCATTATTTTCTTTATCAAATTAAATTGAAACATCAAAAAATATTGAGCTGTTATAGTTTTAAATACAGGGCCACCAATGCATACGGGATTGCGTTTGGCTTAATTCGGATATAGAGTTTGACATTTGTCAGTTTTAAAGAGATTTTTGGGTTTTTAACTATTTGGGTATTCAAAAACTGATATGTGTGTGAATAAACGAATAAACAGGTTAGTTTACAAATAAATTTTGAAATTTGGGTATTAACATAGATTTGCAATACATTTTAGTGGAATAATAAAATTTGTTAAATGTTTATATTTGACATTAAGAAACAAATACGAAGAAGCGGTTTTATCGGTATAAAACACAATGATTGGTTAGGATCCTGAGCTGTTATTGGCTGAAATCACAAAATCTTGACTGTTTTGACAGATGAAAAAAATAATCAAAGGTAATACCACGAGTCCTCCAAATTTTATCGATTAAATTTTTGGTTTTCACGAAAACGGCTTTATTTGGAAAAACCACGAAAACAAACTGATTGATAAAATCACGAGTCCGCAGGACGAGTGATTTTATCTTAAATCAGTTTGTTTGAGTGGTTTTGCCTAAAATAAAGGCGTTTGAGTATAAAGATCAAAAATTTAATCTATAAAATTTCAGAGGACGAGTCGTATTTGAAAGGATTATTTTTTGAATCATTTTGTATTAAAAACAGAGAACATAGTCATTTATGCAAAATACACTTTACACACAAATATTGAAAATTTTCTTTACCAATTTAAATTGAAACCTGAGCTGTTATAGTTTTACATACAGGGCCACCAAGGCGATTTTTTGACTGGCTACCCCGCGAAACGGCGCCTTAAATAAAAGCGAAGAAGAAGAATGAAATGAAGTCTTTCTTAATTTAATTAATTTTAAGTTTAGTGTTAAAGTGAGGTATCTAAAAATGTTAAATGAATGTTGAAATAAATTAATAAAAACAGGTTAGTTTACAAATACATTTTGAAATTTGGTTATTAACATAGATTTGCAATACATTTTAGTATAATAGAAATTGTTAAATGTTTACATTTGACATTTCAAAAAAGGTAAACACAGTTTAATCAAAAAACAAAAACGACGAAGCGGTTTTATCAGTATAAAACACAATGATTGGTTAGGATCCTGAGCTGTTATTGGCTGAAACCACAAAATCTGACTGTTTTGACAGATGAAAAAAATAATCATATTAAAATTCCCGGTAAAACTCAATAAGCTCATACTCTCATTCAAGAGTGATACATTCATTCCAACGCTTCTCCAATATTTTGGTGTCTTTTTTTATCTTTGGCCTCAAAATCACTTCTTAATTAGCCTGGAGCATTCTTTTTAGGACTGTAAACAGGTATCTACTAGCAGCTTGGTGTCAGATCCAGAGAATACGGTGGATATAGAAGGAACTGAAAGTGCGGTCATGCAGTTTTGCCCTTGTTGCGAATGACTTGTGACACGATGCATTGTCTTGGTAAAAAAGCATTTTTTTCTGCTTAATTTGGGGTAATTTTTTCGCAAATTCTTCCTTCGAATGCACTAACAACGCCATATAATACTCGCTATTGATAGTTCCTCCTTTCTTAAGGTAATCGATGACATTTACGTTTTTGTTCGCTTTGGGCGACTTTCGCCAGTTGCTATCCACTGAGGTCATTGTCGATTTGACTCTGGAGTGTAGACATTGATCCATGTATCATCCATTCTCAAATACCGCATGTAAAAAATCTTTTTAGTGTGCTTAAATAGCTTCAAACAGTGCTCTGAATCGTCGACGCATTGTTGTTTTTGATCGATTGTGAGCGAACGTAGTACCTACCTAGAACAGAGCTTTCTAATAGACGAATGTTCATGAAAATGATACCTTTAATGTCTCAACTATCTCACGGACCTTCAATTTATAATCGGCCAAAACTATTTTGTGGATTTTTTGTTGTTTTCTGGAACAACTGCCGAATTCGCGCTTACAGCATCATCGCGTTTGAAATCAGCACACCACTTTTATCGATGGAACACCCCACTCCACCCGCCATATTCTCCAGACGTTGCTCCCTCTGACTAACACTCGTTTCGATCACGAGCACTTCCGGGCTTATGAAGAAATAAGAAATTGCTTCGAAAGATGGTAGCGATGGACAATACTTTGTCTATACTGTATTGTAATTTTTACATGTCTTACACGTTCATTGTTAGTGCCAATATTTTTAGGCGATTACATTATTACTGAACGTGTAAACTCCGTTGGTACGTAATTGGGGCGAACGTTTTGTAAAATAAAAACAATGAAGAGGAACTAGCTCTCATAACGTGACGAGAGAAGGTTGAACCTTTTGTATCTGTATCTGTAAAGATGTAAGGGTGGGTGCATCCTTCTGAGGTTGAACCTTCCTTCTAGCTCTTCAGCCAGCCTACTTGTTTAAAGTAAGTGATGACTTCACCTGAAGGTACCTCCCTCATGTTGAGATGTGTTAGGTCAAGTACTACAGAGAAATGTTAGAGAGAACACAAAGGAAAGCAGCTTTAAAAGTAGGGTCTGCATATAGAACCGTATCAACAGCAGCCATCTAAGTCATTACAGGAACAATACTACTGCATTTGCTCGTCCAAGAGAGAAAAATGATTTTCGACTCAAAAGAAACAAATATAGAAAAAACCGGAGAGAGGTAAGAAATGAAACCATAACAAAATGGCATAGAGAATGGGTGGCACATGAAAGGATAGCACAGTGGACTAAGAAGCTCATTCCAAGCGTAGAAAAGTGGACGAAGTGTGGACATCGCAAGACAAACTTCTACTTGACACAAGTACTATCCGGACATGGCTGTTTCGCAAATTACCTACACAGAATCTCAAGAAAAGACACCGACGGCATGACGGATAGCCCTGAATAGAGAGAGAACACAAATGAGGGTGGAATTAGGAAACATTCAGACGACGGTAGAGTTAATAGGAAAAATGATAAAGGGAAAGGTAGGCTGGGAGAAAGGAGAGAGGTACATCACGAAAGTTATGAAAAAAAAGGGGGAAGAGGAAAAAACCATACAGGAAGCGGAAAGACACTGAAAGACGCTATATGCGGCTGAGGCATGTCAGTAAATGATGTTTCCAGACGCATATGGTTACGGGTGAGGTTTGGTGCGGTAGGCAGGGTTTGCACTACTCTAGTAAGAGCTAGAGACCCTGAGTCCCACACTCACAGCCGCGATAGACGGACTAAACGCTGGGGTAGCCATGAGGTTCCTCACGCGCTAAAAAAAAAGCCTCTGCTCGCCGAAAAGAATATGTCTTATTTGTGAGAGTGTCGGGAATTATTCTACACGTTGTTGCGTTATCTTGCAACGCATTATAAGATGCCTTTTTGACGCCTATAACATACTAGCATATGAAGTACAATGATCATTTAAAAAGCAGATACTCTGTCACTGACCACTGTCATCAAAATTGAGATTTTTACTATTTTTACTATTTGTCATGTTGAAAATGCCGACTCGTCAAGGAAAATTTGCCGGCTGTCCTATACGACTAGCCGACTTCCCAGTCATATCTCTCGAGCATGATGACTACGGCATGAAAATGCCGACTCAGGCGAAAATGACGACTTGGTACAATAGTTGTCGCCTCGGTACGCCCATGTCGTATACTGATTTTGTTAACCTTTAGTTAGACTATTGATTAGAGAAGCAAAACTTCCGTAAAAAAGCTACCTGACTAAAAGATAATAAACCATGAAATGTTGATTGATGAAGCCGGTACCATACAATATCTAACAGCTCAAACGTCCATAACAAAGGAGGCACACGATAAATTAAAGTAGGGCAAAAGCTGCCTATTTCGGAGAATTATAACACAATGGGACCATATATTCATTATACAGCCCTAACGCGTAAATGAGGCTTACGTTTACCTATAGATTCCTCTTGTAAAATTCCACAAAATGATAGAAGAATGAGCTGTTGAACTTATCAACTTTTTGAAAAAATTATTTTTTTTATTTTATTTTATTTATTTACGGGCAAGCCCATTTAAGATAAAGATTACAATTTAAAAAGTATACGAACAAAGAACATATAAATATATAAAAGTGGCATACATAGTAAAAATAAAAATAAGCAGGTAATATAAAGGACACGACAAAAAAGGTTCATTAAAACATTAAACGTTAAAGCTCTGTATTCAGTAATTGAGTTTTAAAATGATGAAGGGAGGTGTTAAACATCTCAAGATTACTGTAAGTATTGGCTAGTCTTAACATTCTTGGAATGCAGCTATTAAACGCTTGGTTTAAACGATACAAAGGTACTTACACCATATTTATCAAGCTTTTGAAGTAAGACAGTATGGTTGACTCTGTCAAAAGCCTTAGAAAAATCAGTATACACAGAATCAATCTGGCAACCCTTCTCCAAAGCTTCTGACAGGAAGTCGACATAGGTAACTAAATTTAATTCAGTCGATTTCCCAGCACAAAAACCGTATGTTATAATGCCAGAGCAGTCATAGGTAAGGAAATCTGTTATAATGTTCTCAAATACCTTAGGTATAGTACTGAGAATAGATATGGGTCGGTAATTTTTGATGTCTGACTTGCTACCCGCTTTGTATATTGGGGTGACATAAGAAAGTTTGCAATAATCAGGAAACTCTCCTGTGTCGATAGATTTATTAAAAATGTAGAAGAGAGGGCGAGGCAATACAAAGCTGCAATTTCTAAGTAGGATGGGAGGGATAATGTCTGGGCCTGGACCTTTCTTAACATCAAGATTAGATAATTTCTCATAAATCTTTGAAATAGGAATGTGGTAAGAGGAGATATTAAGTTTTGACTCGATTTCAATATTGTTTAAGTTTAAATTTAGATTTTAAGAAGTATAAAATGATGAAAAATGCTTGGCAAATAGATTTGATACTTCACCGCCGGAAGAAGCAGAAGAGTTATCAAGAATCATATTGTCAGGAATGGTATTATTGGATCTCTTAGTACTTACAAAATTCCAAAAGGTTTTTACGTTGCTTTTAACAGATGTTTCAACAGAATCTATGTAATCTAAATAGCATTCCCTAGATGTAATCTTGCATTGTGATCTTAACTGACTAAATATTTCATAATTTTGGAGAGTCCTGTTTTGTTTATAAATTCTGTGTGCAACCTTTTTATCGTTGACCAAGCGTCTAAGTTGAAAAGAATACCAATGCGGGAATCTTTTTATAACAGATTTCTTTAAGGGAACAAATAACTCAATTACCGAATGCAATGCGTCATAAAAAGTAAAAATCATTTCTGAAAGGCCCTTCCCTTGAAGAAGCCCATCCCAATCCATTGCTTCCAAACATTGGAGTATACCCTTAAAATTGGCATGGCGAAAATCATAATAATACTCATCCCCTGGAGCAGCACTTGAGTTCGTCTTACATTGTAATGTAGTTTCAAGAGGAGGATGATGACCATCTGGCGGGATCAAAATGTCTATGGCTGTCATCACTGTAAGTTCCACTGGGGACAAAACAAGGTCAAGGATAAATCTCCTTTGATTGAACACTTTGTTAGACTGGAAAAGATTGTGAAACGCACATATATTAGAGACGATTTCGATAGCACCTTCTTCCAATAATGACGAGCTAGGTTGAGCTGAAGGTGAAGAACAGAAGTCAATATCCCATATTGCTGTAGGTAGATTATAATCACCAAATATGTAAAATTGTCTGTCTGGATGATGCTCGTTTAATATTGAGAGTTGATCATGGTGAAGTTGGTATAGATTAGGATGAGATTTAGGAGGAATGTATACGGCTCCTAAAATAAGTTTGCAATTTCCGTGGTCAAATTGAATGAACAGTTGCTCAATTAAAGGGTTAGATAATACTCGAGAAGAACGATTTCCTAACGGCTATTAAAACGCCTCCACCTCTACTGAAGATGCTGGACTGGGGTATACGATCCTGTCTGTAAATGTTGTAACCATTGAGACCAAGTTCGGCATCGTTGATTTCAGCTGTGAGCCATGTTTCAGAAAGAATAATGACATCGTAAGAATAATTTGTTTAACATCAAGATATAGTTGAGATAGTTTTGTTCGAAGGCCTCTTACGTTCTGGTAATAAACTGACAGCTTGTTCGAATCTAGTTTTTTTTAATGATTGTAGGAGTGTTATTGACATATTTTATTATTAAATTTTGCTCACCAGCTTACTGACGTCTCAATAACTCGCTTCTAACAGTTTCCAGGGTTTTCCTCTGGTTGGGAGTTTCGTCCAGATGTATAAAAATCTTTTTATCACGGCTGATATTATGTTTGTTTTTGATAACAGCGTGTACGTCTCGAGGGGACTTTAACACAACTTTAAGAGGTCGATGTCCATTTTTATTCCTCTTCCCAAAGCGGAAAACCTTGGTATCATTAATGTCAGTGATATTAGCTCCAGCAGTCTTTGTTATTAAGCTTTTAACTTGATCAAGATCATCAGATATTATGATATTATGAGGAGTACAAATGGAAAACCGTCCTTTTTCTCTTAATTTTAGCCTTTATTCGGGTTAAATGGTTATATAATTATTCTTTAAGATATTGTCCATCGTAGCCATAACTGTTTCCCATCTTTCTGGCATTGGGGTATACGGAATCCCACTAACAATAAGTTGTTGACATATGCCTTAATCTCTGACGTTAATTGTGGCGCCATCTATTGGGAAACTGCGGTTTTTCTATTTAAAGTCTTCCATGGAACAATATATTGGTTTCAAATTAGACAGGTGCTTTATGCTTAGAAAAGAACGTATTTTAGTGAAATAGTAGTTTTTCTACAACTGCTATGAAAAGTAGCGAATTTCTCATAGCTTACTTAATTTCAAAACCATGTATTGCCCACACCGTGAGGAAATACTTTTCCTCACGGCACTTTGCCTCACACCACATACATTTATATGGAGAATCAACAAAAATCGACAAAAACTTAGTAGGCTGCTGTTCAGCTTTAAATTGTTGTCACAACTGTCAGATTGTAGAAGTTTTTTAAATTCTTAAGGTAGTTTTCATTCGTGCTTTGATAAAAATCGCAATTTCCATTAAATATTATTGTAATAAGACATAGTTACCTATTTATAATAAATAATATGGGTAATGAATGACAGTAGTGACGATTTTGATAATACTAGGTCAGAGATATTGGAAAGAGCCGCAAAAATAACGTTAGATTTGTTGCCGATAATTTCAAGAAAAAAGTTTGAATTGGCATACGAAAAATTTATGAAATGGAGAAGAAATACAAAAATAAAATTAAAAAAATTATTCAACTGTTAAGAGGTATGTTACTTTCATGTTATTTTAGTTTTGCTAACCATAAAATTAAATATTAAGTTACAAGTTACATTACTTGTATTCTTTAAATTTGTGCAGTTGTAGAAAAAATATAGTGTGCAACACGTGGAGAAAGTACTTTTCTCACTCGTGTGTTTACTTTCACACTCGCGAGAAAAGTTGAACTTTTCCCACTTGTTGCACAATATACTATTGTACAACAAGTGCGCAAAGCGCCACTTTTCCCAGGAGCGCAGAAGTTTGTGGCACGAGCCGTAAGGCGAGTGCCGCAAATCCAGCGAGTGAGAAAAGTGCTTCGCGTATGAGTTGTACACAATATTTTTTTCTACAACCACGTTTATTAATGAAAGAAAAATAGTAACTTATATAGGTATTTTATTTAAACTTTGAACAGAAAGAATTTAAAAAATGAATTTTTGAATATAGAAAAATCAGTTAAACTTATAGTTAATAGTGAAATTTGAACAATTTTGAATTGTTATGCCTGGTGTATCTTTTTCTGATAGTAAGTTTTTATTAAATGTAATATTGGTGTTTGTCAACGAAGATGTTGATACTTGTTCTTAATTAGTAGTAATATCATATGAATTTTTTCTATTTTATTGGCAATTTCAATTTTGTTGGAGATCGAATCATAAATATATCCTTCCGACCCAAGTCAAAAGATAAATTTTGATCTTGATTTATAATTCCTAAAACAATGCTTAATAAATTAATTTGTTTTTATAATTAATAAATTAAAATAAACTATTTGATTAGTTTACTTACAGAATTGTTAGTTAAAATTTAAAATTTGAACACCTAGAAATTATTCAATACAATGATAATGTTAAATTGTCAAAAAAATGTTGACAGGTCATAGCTGTACCTAACAAAATCAATTCATTATGGTTGTTTGCTGTTTGTAACTATAAAATTTTGACATTTCTGTGGGGAAAAGTGCCATAGCGTGTACTTTTACCATTTTAAAGTATTACTTATATCACAGGAATTAAGACAAGGCCTGCTTTTGCGTATAAAAATTTGTGTAGAAAAGCGTGTTTTGCATAGTGGTTGTAGAAAAAAGCATTTTCCTTACCTAATTCAGGGACGTAAAAAATGTTTACCCTTTAATACCATTTTATTTGTGTATATGTGTGGTTTTTCCGTTATCAAAAAATATTTACAGTTTTTCATTAACTTATATCCTAAATGTACCATATAGTTTGAAAGCTTATTAATTGTACTAACAAATTGTAAAAAGACTTATAGGTTGATCCATTTAAAAATTTTGCGATATTGCTTGATTTGAGTTGTGTTTCACCCTGTATTAAAGAAGCCATAGATAAAAAAAGTAATTAATAGTGAGCACAGCCAACAATATGAGAATGAGATTTGAATACAAAGACCTGTTGATTTATTTTGATTTACTGTTTTACAGAGTGAGTCGTTTTTGCTAATAATTGGTCATATCTTTTTGAAACACCCGTATAAGATATTAACATGCTATATTTTTTATCTCTCTCTCGGTATGTTTTATTTAAAAATATGAAAACTGTGCTGCCACGAGTTTTTGGAACATCCTGTATAATCGAAACTATTTTCAAAATGTGCATCCAGTAACTGTACAGGGTGGCCAGATAAGAATGCGAGGTACTATATCTGGGAAAATATCCATCCTAGAGGCTTGCGGAAAAAAAAGGTATTACTAAAACGGCCAAGAGAAAAATCTGGAAATCAAGTTTCTGAAATGGTCGCTAGGGAGCGTAACTGCAATCTTGAATTTAAGAAAGTGATGTTTCTGTGAATTACGCTATATTAACCTAACATACCTGCTGTTTAAAGTAGAGGATAATGTGAACCCTTTTTGTTTGACAATTTTCGCTGTAACTCTAAAAATAAAGTGGTGAGGGGTATTCAAAAGTTTCAGTAAAAAAGACCCTGTATATTCGAAACGGCGGGGCCGATTTTAACAAACTTAGGCTAGTTCAAAAGAGCTGTTCTTGGGCTATAAATGCTATAATATTTTAAAGTTTTTAAAGTTTGACAGAAATGATTAATTTTCTCAAAAAAATTAAATGCATTGGTATGATTTCTTTTTCATGAAAAAGTACCTAAATGATGCCTAAATAAGCTCGCGAAAACCGCATCTTGATATCTTGTTCCTATCCTAAAATTTAGGCCATAGAAAATTTTATACGGAAATCCTTTAAATTTGTATTTTTTAAACTAATTAATTCCTTTTATTATGTAAGTTGTGGCCCTAAAAAGGACCAATTTAAAAAGAAAGATTTTTAATGTCCCCGTAAATGCTCGAAATACTGACCATCACGCTCTATGCATTGCTGAAGCCTCTCATGGGTAGACAAAACTGCAGCTTCAATTTCGGCTCTCGGTATGTTATATAATGCATTACGAATCTGGTTTTTCATATCTCTCTGGTCGTTGGTTGAGTCTGAAAATCAAGACAAGTTAAGTCTGGTGATCGGACAGGCCATGGAAACAGACTTCCTCTTCCAATCCACCGCTGTTGTAATACTGCATTAATAGGCTCTCGCACCATAATGGAGAATTTTCGTTTCAAATTCTTTGGACCGATGAAGCCACCTTTAAAATTTGCACAATATGCATTATTGGTCTGCAGAAAATCCGCATTGGTTGCGTGAACTTCAGCACCAAAGACGTTGGATTTTAAATGTGTGGTGTGGCATACTGGGAGGCAGAATTATTGGGCCATATGTTTTCGAGAAATCACTAAGCGGCAATATCTTTCTTGACTTTTTGGCCAATAAATTACCGTTGTTGTTGGAAGATGTGCCACTGGAAACACGTCAAAACTTGTTTTTGCAGTTGAATGGTTGCCCAGCACATTATGCTCTTATTGTGCGACAGCATATTAATGCAATATTACAACAGCGATGGATTGGAAGAGGAAGTCTGTTTCCATGGCCTGCGCAACTTGTCTTGATTTTCAGACTCAACTAACGACCAGAGAGATATGAAAAACCGGATTCGTAATGCATTAGGTAACATACCTAGAACCGAAATTGAAGCTGCAGGTTTGTGTACCCATGAGAGGCTTCAGCAATGCATAGAGCGTGATGATTAGCATTTAGAGCATTTAGGGCCACAACTTACATAATGAAAGGAATTAATTAGTTTGAAAAATAAAAATTTAAGGGATTTCCGTATAAAATTTTCTTTGGCCTAAATTTTAGGTTAGGAACAAGATATCGACATGCGGTTTTCGGGAGCCTGTTTAGGCATCATTTAGCTACTTTTTCATAAAAGAAATCATACCAATGCATTTCATTTTTTTGAGAAAATTGACCATTTCTGTCGAAATGTCGAAAAAAAAGCCCTCTGGCGACGACATCTGATACTAACAAAACTTCAAATATTATAGCATTTGTAGCATAAGAATAGCTCTTTTTAACCAGCCCAAGTTTGTTAAAATCGGTTCAGCCGTTTCGAATATACAGGGTGTTTTTTTATTGAAATCTTTGAATACCCCCCACTACTTTATTTTTAGAGATACAGCAAAAATTGTCAAACAAAAAAGATTCAGATTATCCTCTACTTTAAAGATCAGGCATTTATTTGTTGGATTAATATAGCGGAATTCACAGAAACATCACTTTCTTAGATTCAACATTGCAGTTACGCCCCCTAGCGACCATTTCAGAAACTTGAAAATATTTTCCAGGTTTTTCTCTTGGCCGTTTTAGTCATAACTTTTTTTTAGATACAGATACAGTACCTCGCATTCTTATATGGCCACCCTGTACTAGCTCACACATTTGAAAGTTGTATCTCTTACCACAACGACGTAATCCTCCGATGTCAGAAGTTTGGCCCACCCTGTATATACAATTAATAATATTGATTAAAAAGAGACCATTTTTACAAGTCCTAATTATTTTGATTTTGTCAAGTACCTAAACGTATTTATTATAAACAAGGCACATTATTGTGATAGGTAACTTAAATAACCTACATGTATACACTAATTCGTTTAACGGTAAAATTCTTAAGCTAACGACATGAAATACTCTCACGCACACTGTAATATTTCAGAGAATGAAAAACCAAGTTTTTAATACTTCATCCATATTTAGCTGCGACGACCTCAAACGAAATCCTTGCCCTACAAAAAGTGAATAACTTGAGTTCATTTTGATATTAAAACTTTGGTAAAAAAAACATTCCATTAATACATCTGTTTGTAATTATTTACTTCCATGTAGTGGGTGTGTCTTGGTTTTAAATACTTTTTAAATACAATGACGCAAATATCTCTTCGGTGAAGATTACTTAGCTGATGTATGGAACGTCGTTTTACTTTTTATTCATAAATGTTTTTGTTTTCCATTTTAAACATAAAACCATTTTATTCAACTCAGTTTTATGTTTATCCATTTATTTCGGCACTATTAAACTGTTTCTTCAAAAAACTTTGACTATTTAAAGTGTTTGATGAATAAAATTGCATCTTGATAAAATTACGTAAGTCGAATATATTTTATAGCTTTTAATTTTTATGATGTAATTAAAATTATCAACAGTCATTTTAATTCATGTAACATTTTAATTCAATCAACAAAAAAATAAACATTTTCTACATTTCCTACAATTTTAGTACCTACATTAAAATTATAGGTATTTATTTGTTTGTTGAATTAAAATGTTACATGAATTAAAATGTGCTGCCATCTATAATTAGAAGAGAGTATTAACAATTACTAAAAGCAAAAAATTCCCGGTGTATTGGGGTTGCATACACAATTTGCATTGTGTGTTGCAAAGCTTTTATTTGACTGATTCTAGTCAAAATGTCACTCTCTTCTTTCGTATCCCTTTCAGAAATTAATACAAAGTTACAACCCCAATACACCGGGAATTTTTTGCTTTTAGTAATTGTTAATACTCTCTTCTAATTATAGATGGCAGCACATCTAAAAATTTTATCTTATAGCGGATATAGCTATTGACTTGTACGAGTTTGGAATTTTATTTATTGGATTCGAAAAACCTAACTGACGAAGCCGAAAGGCAGAAACCGGTCTTAGGATGTCGAATCTGATAAATTAAATCCTTACTCGTTTTCTAATGAATTAAAATGTTACATGAATTAAAATGATTGTTGAATAAAAATGTTTGTTGATAATTTTAATTGGGCGCTGTAGTCAGCGGGTGCTACTAGAACTACCAAATGAATTTGGCAACGTAGGGCATGAACTCTGTTTAACGTCAAATGTTTGTGGAAAGTGTCAGGCGTCAGTCAAATTTGTTTTGGTTTTATTTTTATTACGTGTTTTACTACCACTATTTTTTAAGTTTCTCGTAATCTCGTATTTTGTGCCGTTCTTTGTCCTATTTACCTCCGAACAAGTACGACATCTACGGGTTACTTGTTTCAAATCCAACGTTGCCAAATTACTTATTTCGTAGTGCTCGATGACTCCAGCAACCAACATTACAATCCCGAATAAAAGTTATCAACAGTCATTTTAAAACGAGTGTCATTTTTATTCAACAAAAATTTTAATTCAAGGGACAAATAAATGAGAATATTTTTAATGTAGATATTAAAATTTTAAATAATCATCTAAATACCTTATTAAAAATGTTTGTTTTTCTTTTGTTGGTCGAATTAAAACGTTACATGAAATAAAATGACTGTTGATGTTCAGAACCTACATTTAAATATTAGATGTAAAAGGTAACTAATGAAAATATTTAGTCAGATTAATTTTAGGAAGTTGCATTTTTATTCAGTAAACAATTTAAACATTCTAAATTATTTCAAGTTATATTTTAAATAGGATAAATTCTAAAATGTTTAAAAATAGAAATGTAAATAATGTAGTTTTAAAATATTTCGATTTTGAATTGTTTTCTTTATTTACTTTTTAAATAACTAGCAGTTGTATGTAACTAATTTACCTGTTTCTATAATATTTTAAGTACTATTAATCTGTTTCTTCAAAAAATTTTAACTATTTAAAATGTTTGATGAATAAAATTGTATCTTGATAAAAATTGCGTAAGCCAAATATATTTGATAGATATATTTAAACCCTTTAATTTTTAGGAT
Source organism: Crepidodera aurea (assembly GCA_949320105.2). Taxonomy (NCBI): domain Eukaryota; kingdom Metazoa; phylum Arthropoda; class Insecta; order Coleoptera; family Chrysomelidae; genus Crepidodera; species Crepidodera aurea. The sequence goes on from OX439480.2 coordinate 4,910,001, forward strand.
GCAATTAAAATTATCAACACTCATTTTAATTCATGTAACATTTTAATTTAACCAACATAAAAATAACAAACATTTTAAATAAAGAATTAAAACGATTGTTGGTCATTTTTATTCCTCAATGTTTTGGTTTATGTAACTATATGTTTCCAAAAAAAATATCAATTAACATTTAAATAACTTATTTAAAATGTTTGTTATTTTTATGTTGGTTGAATTAAAATGTTACATGAATTAAAATGACTGTTGATAATTTTAATTGCATCCTAAAAATTAAAGTGTTTAAATATATCTATCAAATATAATTGACTTACGCAATTTTATCAAGATACAATTTTATTCATCAAACATTTTAAATAGTCAAAGTTTTTTGAAGAAACAGTTTAATAGTGCTGAAATAAATGGATAAACATAAAACTGAGTTGAATAAAATGGATTTATGATTAAAATTGAAAAAAAAACATTTATGAATAAAAAGTAAAACGGCGTTCCATACTGATGTGTTTTTCAAATTTTGTACAGCAAGAATATGAATATTTTAAATGATTGTTAAAAATCCAGATCACAAAATAACTAATCCAAAAATATAATTCAGTTAAAGTTCAATCCTAATATAGATTTTTTTTACAAAATAAAATGTGGAGCAATTTTACTAGACTTAACCGACTCATCTCATTAGTCGTAAAAACAAACGTTAATAACAAAAATAAACCATCAATCAATTTTGATGACAAATCTTGATCTTCGCACTGCTTTTAAAGACAAGTTTATAAACATATCAAAGTATTTGCGATAACCTTATATGCAGCTGTCTATCATAGAAAACTTGACAAAGAATTGCTGATCTAATAACTTAAATTTATTTGCAAACGCGAATTAGAAAAAAGACTAAAAATTCGTTGTGCTTAGAGGTTAAAAGACACTATATACAGGGTGCGCCAATTATTTTCACTCGTTCTCTACCACCGAAACTAAAAGAGATATTAACAAGATTTTTTGTAGGGGTAGACAGTGTCACTCGGACTACAATTTTAAAATATTTTGATGTATACAGGGTGGCTAATTTTTGTGGAATGAAAATTAATTTGATTTTTTTAAATTGAACACCCTGTATACGATCATGTCTTCTGATTCTACTTAATATTAGATTTACGGTAGTTTTTTGTATTTGTAAATCCGACGCGGCGTTGACAAATTATTCCTATTTTAAGCAGATTTAATGAAAAAACAGCACTTCAGAAATATTAGCACCAAAACCACATTTTTTTAAAAATTCCTCAAAAAAGCTACTATGATGTAAATGAAACATGCACCTATCACAATAATCACACAACATCTTCAACTGTTGCACAGGGTGTTTGCCGATGGCGTGCCAATAGTATAGTTTTCAAATAGCAATAACTTAATTTTTTCAAATGGGACACCCTGTATATTTTTCTTCAGTTAAAAGCTCTCCCTAAAAAAATATAGGGTTTTGCATATCTAACTTTACTATTTACTTTAATAATTGACGTTAAGTGACAAACAACATATTTTACACATATTTTTTAATAAGAAATCAAGTTACCTATGAAAATGACAGTAGGTATATTTTGTTATGGCATTAATTGTCAACATAAAATTTTGTATTGTATCACGTCTACTATATTTAATCGGTATTGTGTATAAAAATGGATTTTAATAAGAATTATAGTGTTCAAGAAAATATTGATATGATATGGATACTGGGTGAATGTCAAAAAATGCGTTTCTTGCTAGTAAGGTCTATCGTCAAAGATACCCAGAAAGACGTCATCCACAAAAGGATACATTTGAGAATTTAAAGAATAGATTTAATAGAACAGGAATCGTCAAGTATGAAAAACATTCACGTGAAACTACAGCTGTTACTATTGACAACGAATATAAGGTAATGATCAGTATAGTTGAAGATCCCAATATAAGCACAAAGCAATCAGTTAGATATTTCCAATACCACAATTAGACGCATAATAAAAAAGAATAAATATCACCCCTACCATATCCAGCTTCACCAAGAATTGTTACCACGTGATTTCGCGCGTAGAGTGGAATACTGTAGATGGTTAATAAACAAGATAAATACAGAGCGTAACTTTTTAAACAAAGTTTTATTCTCCGACGAAGCCACGTTTCATAAGAACGGTTGTGTAAATAGACACAACTTCCATTATTATTCGGACCACAATGAACATTTATTTAGAACCACATCACAGTATCGATGGTCTTTGAATGTGTGGGCGGGAATAATAGGTGATTATGTAACTGGTCCCTATTTCTTTGATGGGACTGTAAATGGAGCTATATTTTTAGATTTTTTAGGACATGATTTTCGCAACTTATTGCAAAATGTGCCTCAAAATTATCGCAACGGAATGTGGTTTCAATTAGATGGTGCCACACCGCATTACCTATTAGATGTTCGCAATTGGTTAAATAGGAAATTTCAGGATCGTTGGATAGGAAGGGGAGGACCTATAAATTGGCCTACTAGATCGCCTTGCCTTACACCTTGCGATTTTTTCTTGTGGGGTTTTATTAAAAATATTGTTTACAAAGAAGAGGTTACCACAAAAGAAAATATGAAAGAAGGAATTACTGCAGCATTTAGACAGGTGACCCCTGCAATGCGAAGAGATGTGCGTAAATCAATGAAAAAAAGGACAAGAAAATGTATAAATGAAAATGGAAGACATTTTGAACACCTACTATAAATTTTAACTTTCACTATTGTAGTTTTCTTACGATTAAACTTTGTAAAATTTTGTACTTACCTGACCTTCGACCTTGAGTCTTTAAATATATTATTATTATTATATATTGCATTAACTAATTTAAAAAGACAATACAAATAATACAGACAAGTTAGTTCTTAGCACGAAGGTATAGAACGACTCAGATGATATTCTTAATATTGATAAAATCACAACTTGTTACATTTTGGAGTAATCACAGGACAGAATGCAATTCAAACAAATTTTAACCATTGTAATTATAAAGAAACTATGAAAATTCACATTGCAAAATTTAATATTGTAAGAACTCTACCAATTAATTTAAGGTATTTTAGCAAATAAATAAATGGAAAAAGTTGAAGTAGTATAATTTCAGAAAATAATAACGTTATGAGTAAAAGAAAATTACAATATAACCTCAAAATTTGATATCATATTACATTAACATATTATGTTCAAATTCAAGGAAATTAGTATAAATCGAAGAATTAGAGTTTCGGTTTTTCAAAATTAAAGAAATATAATATAAAAGGGAAGTAATAAGAAAGTTTCATGGCATTTATGGAATCAATAATAACGAATATGAAGCAATTATGTAAAAATTATATCAAAATTATTCTTTTCATTTCTAGTATAATCTGTTATCAATTAAAACTTGCGGAAAATTATTTTTTTTTTTAGAATTTTGTAAAAATTTAGATTTAATTCTGTCAAATATAAATCATGGTAACCTCTGACTTGGTCATTTATAAAAACCATTTCGCGCGGTCAAACGAGGCTTTTTGTCAAAATCACTCGAAGGGTCCACATCGCCCTATGAAGCAAAAACATTTGAAAGCGAGGCAAAGCAATATTGATAAAAATAATTAAAACTTTACCTGTCAACAATACAAAGTGACGTTTTAAAAAGAAGACTTAAATAAATCAAGATAAGAAGTTCAAGTTATTCATCCTGATAAAAAATCCTGTGTATCCAGACTATCCTGTTCTATCCTGATCCTGATTTGGAAAGTATTCCGTTTTTTCCAATTTGAAGAAAAATATCCAGTTGGAAAAAGATTAAAAGGTAACTATTAAACATTTAAACAACGGTATTCATCAAGTCATAAAATTAAAATACCAAAGAATAAGCAAGGTTAAATTTTATTTAACCTAGAAATAGAGAGAGAATATGCTTTATTGTCATAGAAAAATTACAAAAATTTTATAGACAAAGCGAAACTAATCATAATAAAAATAAATTACTAGATAAAACAAAACACAAACAAAATATCAATAACAATTGCATTGGATATGCAATATCCGCCACTATAAATTATTGTTCAAATTAAAATTTTCAAATTAACTTAATTTAATTATTGCTCCTATATGCTGCAACCCAAAAGTCTAAGGCGCGTTATAAAATTCTGCCACTGTGTAAAATGGCCTTTCTTGAAGAAAATCTCTTGTCGATCTTCTGAACTTATCATATGAATTTATAGATTTTAGCTGTATCGGGAGGTTATTATACAATTTTTTTGCATTGTAGGTAATAGAATTTTTTATTAGGTCAGAGGTGGGAATAGGTAAGTAAACATCAGTATCTAAATTTCTTGTAGGATATCTACGAGTTGGTCTTTCCGATAACTTTTGAATGTGCTTGCGAACTAAGGAGACGGATTCAAAGATAAATAGAACAGGAAGGGTTAGAATTTTGAAATTTTTAAAGTAATTTTCACAGTGTGTCCTACTACTTAAACCAAATACATAACGAATTGCTCTTTGTTGTAATTTGAAAATAGATTCGAAGTGGTATAAGCTACAAGAACCCCAGAACGGTAAACCATAGCGAAGGTGAGATTCGAATAAGGAAAAGTAGGTCATTAATGCAGTAGTAGGGGTTAGCTCTTTAGAAACAGTTTTAATGGCAAAACATGCGGAAGATATTTTTTTGCCAAGGTCTCAATATGAGTGGACCATTTCAGGAATTTGTCTATATAAAGGCCTAAAAACTTAATTGAGTTCACCGTTAGAATCGGATTATTGCTTAGAGTTATAGGCTGTAAAGTACCTCTGTAAGACATTGCTACGGTTTTACTGGTGTTGAAACAAAGCCCATTCGAGTCAGACCAGGACTTGATAGTTACTAGATCTTTGTTTATGATAGATTGTAATGTCTGTATATCAGAACTACTCCAGGTTACACTCGTGTCATCGGCAAATAAAGTAATTCTTCCACTTATTTTTAAGTCTGTGATATCGTTGATGAATAATAAAAATAAAATTGGACCTAACACTGAACCTTGAGGTACGCCACTGCTAATTGGCAGAATTGAAGAATCAGCACCATTAGCACGTACCTGCTGATTTCTATTTTCTAAGTAAGTTTTAAACCATTGCAAAGGATAACCCCGTACGCCATAAATTTGTAGTTTCTTAATTAAGATTTCATGATTAACACAATCAAAGGCCTTTGCAAAGTCACAAAATACTGAAGCTGTGAAAAGTTTATCATTAAGTGATGTATACATTTCATTAAGAACGGAAAACATTGCGTCACTAGTGCATTTTTTAGGAAGGAAACCATATTGATGAGGTGTTATGATGTTTTGTTTGGAAAGAAAGGGCAGAAGGCGATTTTTCATTAGCCTTTCTATTATCTTCGATAAGGTAGGTAATAGAGCAATAGGTCTATAGTTACAAGTTTCGGTTTTGTCGCCACCCTTATGAAGTGGGATTATTATAGCTGTTTTTAGACAGCTCGGAAAGATACCTGATTCGAAGGATTCATTAATCAGTGAAGTTAAAATGTTAATTACTACATCAGGTATATTTGAAAATATTTTAGTGGACAAGCCATCATTTCCACAGGAAGATTTATTTTGAATGCTGTTTATGGTTTGCACTAGTTCGAGCTTATCTACTGGCCCTAGGAAGAAACTATTAGTGACCCTTTTAGTAGGAGTAGGAGAGAGCATCCTGGCCCGGAGCTATGTTAGAGCTGTTATTCTTACTTACATTAACAAAATAATTGTTTAGTTCATCAGGACTAGGATTAACAATGTTTGAAGAACGGGTTTTATTTCTTAAGTCATTTATAATAGACCAGGTTTCTTTGGAAGAGTTTTTAGCTCTTGAGATGCGATTTTTATAATAGTTTTTCTTAGTAGATTTGATAATTTTCCGATACAGTATTCTGTAGTTGTTGATATAATTTAATATTAGGGGGTTATCTGAGAATAAAAATAAGTTAGGTTAGAATTTTGAAATTAGGCATTCCAATGACCTGTCAAAACAAATCCAATATGGCGGTGGGCAAACAAATTTGTTGGGTTATGTTATTGTGCTGTTAAAAAGTTGATTTAAATTTTGTGAGATTGTTGTTTTTGTGACTTTTTAATATTATTTAGGGTTTATAGTGGTATTATTACATTTTATTACGAAAAAATGCCAGTTACGTGCCTTGTGGTTGGTTGTGGGTGTTGTTCCAACAGGGATACTGTAAAATTTTCAGTACCTGCGGTTTTAAATCACAGATTTGTATAAAAATGAATTACCTGAAAGGCGTAGGGCACTGTGGATAGCAGCAATAAAACACACATTTGTAACAACACAGAGTTGGGGACTATTCGAATATATTAATATACGCCCACAGACGCCATATTGAATATGAATATGAATATAAAATCTTAGGAGAACTGTTAAATTTCAATATAAACAAATAGAAACTGCACTTACCTTGTTCAATAACATTTTTTTTTCACGTTTAATATAAAGAGTTTATGGTTTGTTTTATTTTCTGCTCACAATAAATTGTTATAAAGTTGTATTTCGTCATAGGAATTTCTACTCTATAGTAGATGGCGTTCATGGCAACTTATTAATTAATAAAAAGAATTTACATTCTGACTAAGGTTACGAAAAAAGGTAAGAATACAAAGATTTGTCCGTGCATTTAGAATTTATTTAAAAAAATTAATTAAAAGAAAATAAAATTAAATTTAACCAAACAATAAAATTAGAACGACCTCAAGTCGTTTTAATTAATTAATAAAATCACAACAAAAGAAAAATTATTTAATACAATTATCGCCCAACGACATACAAGAAAAATGTAGGTGGTGTTCATAAATTTGAAATTAAATAATTAAAACAAAATAAAAACGTCACAATACATAAAAATTAAAATAAATAATACTTCTAGGACCACAACGAAATGCGCATATTACTAATTATGTCGTTAAATTTTAATAGTATGTGAAAATTCATTCTTAAATCTATTACTTATCTGCACCACTGTGATTGCGATTATTCCAATAGTAACTGGCTCCAGACTTTCATATTATAGCGTCACCGAAATATAACATAAACGGTGAAGTCTGTTCCCGACAGATTTACTGCCCCATAAGTTCTAAAAACGAACGGATCTCCATAATATATCGTCGAATTTTCATCCGTATGTTTATAATCTTTTTGGTTTAAGTTTGTGTAACTGGAGACCGTGCCTGAGTCATTTTATTATGAATGAAGCTCGTAATTACACACAACTTCCTTCTCTCTGTTTTTTTAGTCCATCTGTAAACGTGAACTATGTTGTGATGTTTTAGATTTATTAAACCGCCATGTACTTGAAGTAAGTTTCGGGTTTTTAAATGAGAAAATATTTTGTTAAGTGCAAATTAGTCTTTCTATGTGTGTGTACTTTTTATTTACTATGAATATTTTGTGGAGTGAAGGTGAGAAATTAATTCTACTATAAGAACTTGGAAAACATATTTATTCAAAGATAGATAGTAGGCCAGTAGATATAGACATGAATTTAACAATAATTACAAAAGTTTTAAAACTTCAGTTGAATGAAGAGTAAGTTCAAATGATATTGTGTCTGATTTTGCAACCTTTTTCTGAACGGAAGATATTGAAAATCACGATTTAATGCATTTTCCCATTAATAGCGCGAAAAAAATTCCAAAAGTTCTGCAAACTTTCGAAGTTTTGTAAAATAGCATTTGGAAAAATTTTACTATTGTGGCTCAGCCCCAATTTTGATGGGGTATTTTTTTTTAGACTAATTTTGGGTCGCTGATCACGAATCTGCAATCAGTTTCCTGCGGTCTCATCAAACAACAAAGTTATGAGTTTTTTTAAAGTAAAATGGTCACCTGAATAGCGGTCAGAACGTAAACTCTTGTCATATTTTTCGCTGTGGCTAGGGTCCCGTCCCTCGGAACTCCAATTTTTTCCCGTCTAATAAACGCATGCGTATTGCGTAACATAATAAATATATTTACTTGAAATATTACTTTGTACCTCATTAATATGAGCACACCTGAACTTATCTTTTACCTGACCTCATTATTTTGCACATCATTAATCTGAGCACACCTGAACTCATTATTTTGCACATCATTAATCTGAGCACACCTGAACTTATCTTTTACCTGACCTCATATCATTTTGTACCTCATTAATATGAGCACACCTGACCTTATCTCTTACCTGACCTCATTATTTTGTACCTCATTAATATGAGAACACCTGTACTTATCTCTTACCTGACCTCATATTAATTTGTACCTCATTAATATGAGCGCACCTGAACTTATCATTTACCTGACCTCATATTATTTTGTACCTCATTAATATGAGCACACCTGAACTTATCTTTTACCTGACCTCATATTAATTTGTACCTCATTAATATGAGCACACCTGAACTTATCTTTTACCTGACCTCATATTATTTTGTACATCATTAATATGAGAACACTTAAACTTATCTCTTACCTGACCTCATATTATTTTGTACCTCATTAATATGAGCACAACTAAACTTATCATTTACCTGGCCTCATATTATTTTGTACCTCATTAATATGAGCACACCTGAACTTATCTCTTACCTGACCTTATATTATTTTGTACATCATTAATATGAGCACACCTGGCCTTATCTCTTATCTGACCTTATTATTTTGTACATCGCTAATCTGATCACACCTGACCTTATCTTATCTGATCTTACCTGATCTGTTAAATTCTGGTTTATTCAGACGTCCATTGGATATTGGTTATTTTTCAAATCGTGCAAAAAAAAAAAGTCAAAAAAATATTTTTTTTTGGGCCATTCATCGTTATTTGGTCTGAAAAACGCGAAAAAATACGTATGGAACCGATCGGGTTGAGACCATTGAAATGATACAAGGATGACGCCTATTGATTTTGGGACAGGTCGGATATCTCCATACAAAAAAATTCTTGGAAAAATTTAACAATGAGGAATCCTGATAACCAATGTTGTTTATTGAGAAATAACTAATTGTCGTCTGAATAAGCCAGATTCTATTAATTTCAAGTAATACGCAATACAGATGCGTTCATCACAGACGAGAAAAAAAATTGAGTCCCGGAAGGACGGGACGCTAGCCACAGCGAGAGTTTACGCTAATCGCAACTCAAGTGACCCTAGTATTGCCAAATGTCAGTACGTCAAATTGCTGTATGAATTTTTAGGTTATCTTTTATAATTTAGTATATTTAGCTGAAATATTACTGTGTACATCATTAATCTAACCAAACTTGACCTATCTTGTACCTTAAGTCCTTTGGTTTTAATATATATTTATATAAACCTACTTATATACATATTTTTCTGGTAAGTATTAAAGAAAAGTTGAGAATTTATTTCACTTAAAAAATTCATAACTTTTTTGTTTAATGAGACCGCAAGCAACTGATTGCAGATTCGTGATCAGCGACCCCAAATTAGTCTAAAAAAAAATATCTCTTCAAAATTGGGGCTGAGCCCCAATAGTAAAATTTTACCTAGCATTTTACATCCTCTGTTAAATTTGCAACCATTCAAACAATACGGAAAGATTTCTTTTATCGAAATTAAATTGTTTTTCATCCCAATTTTTCGAAAAAAATTCCAAAAGTTCTGCAAATTTGAAAAAATAACTAAAATAATGTTATTGAGAGGTGCCTCTTGCGACAAACCGAAAACATATTTTTTCATGAAATTGTTTTTTTCTATTAAAATAAGCATCGATGTTTTTACAAAAGTTTTGAATAATGGTTGCAAATGAAGATGTCCTAACGTACAATGTTTTCATTAATTTGCAACCTCGCCCGTAATACGGAAATGGAGGTAAATCTAAAAAAAAAACATATTTTCGTATTTGTACTCTACTAAAAAAGCAACTTGGCAACATGGCAGCGACTAATCAGGCGTGTGTGAAAATACAATCAACCAGAACAGCGTATAAGAAATGTACTTTATGGATAATCAAGTATTTAACTGAACCACTGTCGCCTTTTTTTGTGTTGCACTAATTTATTCAGCTAAATTCCCAAATAAATGAGTAATCTTAAAACTATTTGCAAGTAGTTTCCATTTTATGGTCATATGGCGAACAAAAAACAAAACAATTGAATAAAAAATGTTCCGTTGAAAAAAGACGGTTTCAAATCTCTCTCAAAATATTAGTTGTTGTGTTATAATAGTCCAGTCATTGAAGGATTAAAAGGGGGGTGTAGAGTACGTGAGCGAACGTTAAGAAACGGACTTGAGGGATGTATTTGGAGTAGTTAGGAAATAAATATACTAAAGGTCCCGGAGCGTAGGAGGTGCGAGGGCTGCAGGGGGGCACGGAGAAGGTCACTTTTTTCGGCTTTTCGCTTATATCTCGAAAAATATGCACCATAGCAAAAAAGTCACCCAATATCATAAAATTTACTACAAGATTGTTTAAATTCATTTTTCCTATCTCTTTTGGTTCTAAAGATATTTGCTAGCAAAAAATGCAAAGTTTTGAAAAAAGTTTTTTTACCTCTCGCCCCAAGAGACAAGACAACTCAACATTAATTTCTTAAGTAATATTTTTTTAGGTATAGAAGGTTATAGCTGTTTAATTTTCAGACAATTAAACATATAAACTCATTCAACCGGCAACGCCGCACCAAATACATTTGCAAACTGCGCTCAGACACGAAGCATCAACAAATAGTTTTTTTTTCTAGTTTTTTTTCCCATTACGCTACGGCTGACACGTAGGCCAATATTTACCGCGCAGAATCTATAACGAACTTTCTAGGCTTATGCTACAGGAGTCACGACGTCCGCCCTGAAATTCATAATGACGTAATTTGAGTTAATCCTTGTCTTCTCAAGCGGGAGAGAGAGACAGACATAAAAAACTTACATATCTAACAATCTTTCTAGAACAATCGCGAGCCGGGAAGGGATAAAAATTTAAAGCGACAAAATTTCGCAGATTCTTAAATCAGTGTACATCGACGCTCCGGGGCAACAAGGCCTCGTCAAATCAGTGGGACTTAGCTGCAATCAAGCGGTCCATTTTATTTTAAAAATATTTCGTTCTCACAGTGGTACATTAGCTGCGTATCAGGCTGTCCACTTTATTGTTCATTTTATATTCAAATCTAAACTCAGTGCTTCGTAGTACAGCAAAAACAGTGTTCATTTATCACTCACTCATATCGCGCGCAAAATATTTTCTGACTGATGCGGTCTTTTTAATTCTTTACCTATGTGCTAGTGTTTGTTAAGCACATATGGTACTTATAATAATTTGTTCATTGATTACCAGTTAATGTAATCCTTTGTTACGTTGTTGTTATTTACTTATTTATTGAACTTAAAATAAACCGTTAAATAACAGTGTTAGTTGTTTTTGTCCAATGGAGTTGGGAAGATAAAGATATACAGTCCATTTTAAGAATACCACGATGCAGTTTAAAAAGGCGATGATAACACATCGGTCGTCCTGGGAAACTGGCACAACATAGGGTTTATTCCAGAACCCTCAACAATAGCTCTTAAATAAATAACAAAAAATAAGAATGTACAGTTTTTTTTGCGAATATAGAAATTTGCTGTAGCTTTTGATTAGTTTAGGTTAAAATAATAAATAAATATATCAATTAAAAGATCGTTAAATCCTCTACAACTTCTTTTAGAAAATGTTTGCTGTAAAACTAAAAGTTTAGCCGCTAAACAATAAAAAAAAACATAAGTTAAAAATTTTTTTATCAAAAATATGCATTTTTTTCTAGCAAATATCTCTGGAACCAGAAGAGATAGGAAAAAATGAATATAAAACAATCTTGTAGTAAATTTTATGATATTGATCGTTTTAACTTACTGGCCTATTCCTTGAAAAAGAAAGTGTTTTTATAAGTCGTTATCTTATCTGTAGAAAAGTATCTAATGTATAAAAAATGAATGAACAGCATTTCTTTAGAAATAAAAATTATAAGTTAAAACGATCAAAACAATTTGTTCAACTTATTTTGAAGGCAACCATACCTCGTAACTACTCCAAATACAGCCCTGAAGTCCGTTTTTGCATGTTCGCTCACGCACTCTACAACCCTTTCATTGACTGGACTATAACTGCAATTGGCAGAACTAATATTAGTAAAAAAATTAAGGTTCCGTTTTTCGTATGGGGTTGCAAAGTTACATATCCACTGAGACCGATATTCTCTTTATTTGCAACCATGATAAAAAGCTTTTGTAATTAGTTCGAGGCTTGTGTGTATTGAAAATGGCCGCGCCGAGAAAAAAGGTTTGATAAATAAATGATCCGTTATTCAGAAATGGTTGCAAATCTACCAGATTTAAGATAAAATCACTCGTCCTGCGGACTCGTGATTTTATCAATCAGTTTGTTTACGTGGTTTTTCCAAATAAAGCCGTTTTCGTGAAAACCAAAAATTTAATCGATAAAATTTGGAGGACTCGTGGTATTACCTTTGATTATTTTTTTCATCTGTCAAAACAGTCAGATTTTGTGCTTTCAGCCAATAACAACTCAGGATCCTAACCAATCATTGTGTTTTATACTGATTATTTTTTTCATCTGTCAATACAGTCAGATTTTGTGGTTTCAGCCAATAACAGCTCAGGATCCTAACCAATCATTGTGTTTTATACTGATTATTTTTTTCATCTGTCAATACAGTCAGATTTTGTGGTTTCAGCCAATAACAGCTCAGGATCCTAACCAATCATTGTGTTTTATACTGATAAAACCGCTTCTTCGTATTTGTTTCTTGATTAAACTGTGTTTACCTTTTTTGAAATGTCAAATGTAAACATTTAACAATTTTTATTATACTAAAATGTATTGCAAATCTATGTTAATAACCAAATTTCAAAATGTATTTGTAAACTAACCTGTTTTTATTAGTTGATTTCAAAATGCCTTTAACATTTTTACATAACATAACACTAAACTTAAAATTAATTAAATTAAGAAAGACTTCATTTCATTCTTCTTCGCTTTTATTAACGGCGCCGTTTCGCGGGGTAGCCAGTCAAAAAATCGCCTTGGTGGCCCTGTATGTAAAACTATAACAGCTCAGGTTTCAATTTAAATTGGTAAAGAAAATTTTCAATATTTGTGTGTAAAGTGTCTTTTGCATAAATGACTATGTTCTCTGTTTTTAATACAAAATGATTCAAAAAATAATCCTTTCAAATACGACTCGTCCTCTGAAATTTTATAGATTAAATTTTTGATCTTCATACTCAAACGCCTTTATTTTAGGCAAAACCACTCAAACAAACTGATTTAAGATAAAATCACTCGTCCTGCGGACTCGTGATTTTATCAATCAGTTTGTTTTCGTGGTTTTTCCAAATAAAGCCGTTTTCGTGAAAACCAAAAATTTAATCGATAAAATTTGGAGGACTCGTGGTATTACCTTTGATAAAACCGCTTCTTCGTATTTGTTTCTTGATTAAACTGTGTTTACCTTTTTGAAATGTCAAATGTAAACATTTAACAATTTTTATTATACTAAAATGTATTGCAAATCTATGTTAATAACCAAATTTCAAAATGTATTTGTAAACTAACCTGTTTTTATTAACGCCAAAACGCCTTTAACATTTTTACATACCTCACTTCAACACTAAACTTAAAATTAATTAAATTAAGAAAGACTTCATTTCATTCTTCTTCTTCGCTTTTATTTACGGCGTTTCGCGGGGTAGCCAGTCAAAAAATCGCCTTGGTGGCCCTGTATGTAAAACTATAACAGCCTAACAGCTCAGGTTTCAATTTAAATTGGTAAAGAAAATTTTCAATATTTGTGTGTAAAGTGTCTTTTGCATAAATGACTATGTTCTCTGTTTTTAATACAAAATGATTCAAAAAATAATCCTTTCAAATACGACTCGTCCTCTGAAATTTTATAGATTAAATTTTTGATCTTCGTACTCAAACGCCTTTATTTTAGGCAAAACCACTCAAACAAACTGATTTAAGATAAAATCACTCGTCCTGCGGACTCGTGATTTTATCAATCAGTTTGTTTTCGTGGTTTTTCCAAATAAAGCCGTTTTCGTGAAAACCAAAAATTTAATCGATAAAATTTGGAGGACTCGTGGTATTACCTTTGATAAAACCGCTTCGTCGTTTTTGTTTTTAGATTAAACTGTGTTTACCTATTTGAGATGTCAAATGTAAACATTTATCAATTATTATTATACTAAAATGTATTGCAAATCTATGTTAATAACCAAATTTCAAAATGTATTTGTAAACTAACCTGTTTTTATTAGTTTATTTCAAAACTCCTTTAACATTTTTAGATACCTCACTTTAATACTAAACTTAAAATTAATTAAATTAAGAAAGACTTCATTTCATTCTTCTTCTTCGTTTTTATTTACGGCGGCGTTTCACGGGGTAGCCAGTCAAAAAATCGCCTTGGTGGCCCTGTATGTAAAACTATAACAGCTCAGGTTTCAATTTAAATTGGCAAAGAAAATTTTCAATATTTGTGTGTAAAGTGTCTTTTGCATAAATGACTATGTTCTCTGTTTTTAATACAAAATGATTCAAAAAATAATCCTTTCAAATACGACTCGTCCTCTGAAATTTTATAGATTAAATTTTTGATCTTCGTACTCAAACGCCTTTATTTTAGGCAAAACCACTCAAACAAACTGATTTAAGATAAAATCACTCGTCCTGCGGACTCGTGATTTTATCAATCAGTTTGTTTTCGTGGTTTTTCCAAATAAAGCCGTTTTCGTGAAAACCAAAAATTTAATCGATAAAATTTGGAGGACTCGTGGTATTACCTTTGATAAAACCGCTTCGTCGTTTTTGTTTTTAGATTAAACTGTGTTTACCTATTTGAGATGTCAAATGTAAACATTTATCAATTATTATTATACTAAAATGTATTGCAAATCTATGTTAATAACCAAATTTCAAAATGTATTTGTAAACTAACCTGTTTTTATTAGTTTATTTCAAAACTCCTTTAACATTTTTAGATACCTCACTTTAATACTAAACTTAAAATTAATTAAATTAAGAAAGACTTCATTTCATTCTTCTTCTTCGTTTTTATTTACGGCGGCGTTTCACGGGGTAGCCAGTCAAAAAATCGCCTTGGTGGCCCTGTATGTAAAACTATAACAGCTCAGGTTTCAATTTAAATTGGCAAAGAAAATTTTCAATATTTGTGTGTAAAGTGTCTTTTGCATAAATGACTATGTTCTCTGTTTTTAATACAAAATGATTCAAAAAATAATCCTTTCAAATACGACTCGTCCTCTGAAATTTTATAGATTAAATTTTTGATCTTCATACTCAAAACGCCTTTATTTTAGGCAAAACCACTCAAACAAACTGATTTAAGATAAAATCACTCGTCCTGCGGACTCGTGATTTTATCAATCAGTTTGTTTTCGTGGTTTTTCCAAATAAAGCCGTTTTCGTGAAAACCAAAAATTTAATCGATAAAATTTGGAGGACTCGTGGTATTACCTTTGATAAAACCGCTTCTTCGTATTTGTTTCTTGATTAAACTGTGTTTACCTTTTTTGAAATGTCAAATGTAAACATTTATCAATTATTATTATACTAAAATGTATTGCAAATCTATGTTAATAACCAAATTTCAAAATGTATTTGTAAACTAACCTGTTTTTATTAGTTGATTTCAAAACGCCTATAACATTTTTATATACCTCACTTCAACACTAAACTTAAAATTAATTAAATTAAGAAAGACTTCATTTCATTCTTCTTCTTCGCTTTTATTTACGGCGCCGTTTCGCGGGGTAGCCAGTCAAAAAATCGCCTTGGTGGCCCTTTATGTAAAACTATAACAGCTCAGGTTTTAATTTAAATTGGTAAAGAAAATTTTCAATATGTGTGTAAAGTGTCTTTTGCATAAATGACTATGTTCTCTGTTTTTAATACAAAATGATTCAAAAAATAATCCTTTCAAATACGACTCGTCCTCTGAAATTTTATAGATTAAATTTGGAGGACTCGTGGTATTACCTTTGATAAAAAAGGATGCACCTTTTTTATCGATGTCAAAGTGACAAAAGCAATTCCAAGTATAAGACGTTTTAACATTGTTAATTTATCATTAAAAATTTTAACAGGAACATAAAATGTTTCTTATTTACTATTTTCACAACACCTTTTAATAATCTTTAATTTATTATTTTTATTTTTCAGGTAAGTGTTCACCCAATTTTACACGTAAGTAAAAACCCATTAGAGACTAGTGTTCATCATAATCTTTCCTTTGTACACTATACTTTTTCTACGATTATGTATTTCTTATTTGCAAAAGGAAAGCATACAAACAGTTTACATCTTTATTTGACGAATATTAACATTTAATTACCATTGTTGAAAGTAAATGTTACATTTGAACAGTTATTCAATACAATATTTGGCGGAATAAAATGATCTCCGAAAACGAACTGATGTGTTGGTCTTTCGTATTTTTTCTTTGACTTTGAACCAAAGTCAGATTGTCATAAAATTATGACACGTATCTGTTGTGGTATCTATCTATCTGTTGATGGGGTGTCAATACACTGCGACCTATAAGATCTATTGTGCCCTCTACTGCTGCCCAGTCGTTAAGGATGTCTCAACGATTAGAGCAGTTCCAGGTAGATCTCCCTCTTCTATTTGATATTCTCCGAGGTATCATACCCTTTGAATTTGCAGGGTAATGTATTCTGAGAGAGGTTCCTCCTCTTCCTCGCAGAATCTGCATTCTTCGTTGTCTACTAATCCGAGTTTCTTTAGGTGGCCTCTCAGGTGGCAGTGCCCTGTTAGGATACCCGTTAGTATTCTGAGCTTATTTTTACTTTTAGTCGGTTCTCTTCTGGTTATAGTTTACCAGTAGTGTCTTGGCCTGCCTCATTCCTTGTAGTTCTATCCAGTATTGGGATCTTTTGTTATTTACTTCTTTTCCAAGTTCATCAAGTATTGTACTGGTGCTTATTCCGCAGAAGGGTTCAGATCCCAGAAATGGTTTTTGAGTCCCTTTTTCTGCTAGTACGTCTGCTATTTTATTGCCCTCCACTACAGTGTGTCCCGCAACCCATAGTAGGCTAACAGTGTTGTTCTTGCCTAGTTCGTTTAGATTCTCTAGGCACTCCCAAACCATCTTGGAGTTGATTACGTGGGAGTTCAAGGCATTAATGGCTGCTTGGCTGTCTGACATGATGATAATCTCTTGTCTGCGAAAAATTTTTGTTGAACTGGACACATTTTCCTATGGCGTATATTTCAGCTTGGAAAATGCTCGGAGATTTGCCTAGACTTTCGAAATATTTGGTTCCAAGTCCATATACTCCTATTCCTGTTCCTTCTGTTGTTCTAGAACCATCTGTGTACCATTTAATGGCACTTATCTTGAGTTTTGGGATGTTATCTTTGTCCCATTCGCTTTTGTTACTTAGCTTTGTGTTGAATTCTTTCTTTGTTATCTCATCTTGGGGCATGTCCCAGGTTTAGTGATTTCCAGGAAGGAGTCGAAACTTGCGTTTGGTTGATCCTTCTCTGTTCATTCTGTAGGTTGTCCTTATCGCTATATACTCCACTACTATATGGAGCGGTGTAAGGCGTTGGGCACGTTCTCATTGCACCTGTTATGCATACGCAGGCTAGTCTTTGGATTTTCGCTAGATTTGCCTTTGTACCAGTCAGTTGAGGGTAAAAATCATGTGGATTTGTCAATAATATGTCATCCTACGAACTTATTGTGTGAGCAGGTAATAACATTTAGTTCTGTTAAATCTTTGATCTGGTTTCTAATTGCATTCGCATTAGCTGAATTGACTGTCACAAAACTGCGTATTCATAATTAATTGTAGATTTTTGCTTGCACCGCAGCTGAACCTAAAACAACTACTCCTTGAGCCACAGAAAAGTTTGCACAAATTACTGAATTTTAAGGAAGCGTAGAAGGGTCATTTTTAAATATATTTATTTTTCTTTAAAATTCCGAGTCCTAACTCAGAATTTTGTATAATTCCGTGTTGTAACTCGGAATTTTATATAATTTCGAGCTAAAAATTCCGAGTTACAACTCAGAATTTTATAGAAAAATAATTTTATTAATAAATGGCCCTTGTACGCTTCCGTAGAATTTAGTAGTTTAGACAAAAAGTAGCTTTAATTAAATAGAAATAATAAACAACAAATTATTAATATGAATTGAATTAAAAAAACATGATTTTAGATTTTTTTTCTACAAATCATGATTTTTATCAACCCTGCACTATATAGTGTTAAAATTTGAATCCTTAATGCTAAAAATTATATAACTTAGAAAGGAAATAGGACAATTGTGTACTGGGTATTTCATTTAAAAATCTTGACATTGATTAATATGTAAACATATTTACTTTTTAATAATACTGTCATACTTAATGTCAACATTTCAAATTAAAATTATTTACGTTACCACACGGAAAAAAAGCATTTTTTGGAATGACTAGAGCACAAAAATATTTATGTTATTGTACCATCTGTTGCATACAATAAAACCCATTTGGACGGTGAAATAGTAATGTCATAATTTGCCAAGGTTTCGAGTAGGTCGTGAAATAAGTAAAGGTTGTATCCCACTATACACCTTAATTGTAAAATACATTCACATTTAATTTTTATACATTTTAAAATTCATTCATAAATATTAATCAAAAAAATTGTTAAGAGTATCAGCACAAATTGATTGTTTATCCAATTTTGGTACTTTTTTAGTATTTTAATTCTCATTACGTTAAATAACAATTTATATGGAATTTAACATGAAGTGAATCAGAAAACAAATGAATGCTTATTTTTATTGGAAATCTCCAAGACGACCATGTTCAAAATGATTTGTCAATTTTAATTCCTCGGATTTACTCCTTAAATTCTGCTGATTCTGCAAGTACTTCTTCCTTGCTTTGCTCACTGGATTCATCAAGTTTGATTTTCTTTTATTCAATATTCTGATTCCTTTCCTCTCTTCTTACTCTTCTTTTCAGTCTCTTCTCATTTTTCTTGATTTTCTTCTCATGTTCAACTGGATGGCAAGGCGTACTTTGTCAGAACTTTCTTCACTCCCTGATCATCTAAAATCGTATATCGAAAATATACTAGGTACATTTTTAATTTATATTTAAAGTGCAAGAGTAGAAATATAAAATTCAAAAATTTATTAACATAAATAAATAAATATAATAAACTTAACAAATATAAGAAATATTAACTTTGAATACAGATTCAATGTAATGTTATTTATTTATTTATTCAATAAATACAATGAATGATAAGCGATAAGTGCTACTGCACTTGTTTCGCATGAAAGGCATCATAAAACATCACCATCAATATTATAAATAGAATTATACCCAAAGACCAGACATCTGTATGAACCTTGACCGATCTTCTTTCCAATTAAGTATTCCCTTTTTTCTAGAGCATTTACTTCAGAATTTCAAGGACTCAAAAGGGTCGTCATGTGATAATTAAGTAGGTTTTTTCTTTACCTTTGATTTTCCAAAGACATCCATTCAGACAAGTCGTTCCCGCATATACACCTACTTGAATTTTCGTTCCAGTCTTTTGGCATTGCTCAACATAGATTTAAATTACAAGTGACATAATTTCGGAGTACTAACTGCGATTATAACCTATAAAATCTTCAACGAAGGTGGAATTTTTTGAACCATAAAAATTCCAAAAAAAGACCATGTGCGTAACAACACTGCCTAAGGATGTGAAATAAAATCACACTTGTTCCCAAGAACAAGGACATTAAAAATGTCATACATTGCACCAGCGTCTGGACTTCAACAACTACTCATTGGGCTATATGCCCCACCAGGTATTGAATTACGAAAGTCCAGACGTGGTTTGGTGCCCGACCAAGTCGGGGCTTTAAACCAAAAACTTCGATTTTGTTATTACAGGAACTTGCCATTCTTAGACCGGTTTCGGTATTATTGTACATCATCAGTAAGAAGCAGGCTAGCTCGACATCCTCGAGGTTTTTGGTTTAAAGCCCCGACTTGGTCGGGCACCAAACCACGCCTTGACTTTCGTAATTCAATACCTGGTAGGGCATATAGCCCAAGGAGTAGTTGTTGAAGTCCAGAAGTTGGTGCAGTGTAGGACATTTTTAATGTCCTTGTTCTTGGGAACAAGTGTGATTTTATTTCACATCCTTATGCAGACTATAAAATCTTACTTACTTGGATGTAATATATACAGTGCGGATCATAAGTAACTCGTTACTGGACTCTTGATAGGAAAATCGCCGAGGAGACAGGTCGACTTTTGATTTCTACAATGTACATTTTTGTATGAATAGTTTACCCCCAATTTCATCCCTTATTGGAGGGAAGCAACCCTTTCGAAAAATTTAAATAGCATGGGGTGGTGAGTGATAGCTCATTTGAAAGGAGGTTTTATTCTTCATTCAACCGTGCAAAAAATTTTAAGTTTGCTTTATTACGTGGTGAGTTATTAATGTTTAAAAATAACAAAACACCACAAACAGGAAGGCAACTAAACTACAATTACAGTTACAATAAATGTTCAAAATGTTCCCCGTTGACCTCCTGCCAAAAATAAAGTCTATTTTTAGTTTCAGCTTTGACGTTTTGCAAAAAAAAAAACATTAAAAAAATAAAATAAAAAAAAATCATAAAAAAATAAATAAATAAAATAAAAATAATAGTAAAAAATAAAAAAAAATAAAAAAATTAAAAAAAAAACACGATTGAATAGAGAATAAAACCCCCTTTCAAATGAGCTATCACTCACCACCCCATGCTATTAAAATTTTTCGAAAGGGTTCGAAAGGAAATTAGGGGTAAACTATTCATACAAAAATGTACATTGTAGAAATCAAAAGTTGACCTGTCTCGGCGATTTTCCTAACAAGAGTCCAGTAACGAGTTAGATAGGGGGGGTAACACTTATGATCCGCAGTGTATACATCCTTACGAGTGAATCCCAGAAGCAGATTTTGTGCGGGGAATCATTTGTTTTTTTTTTTATAATAAATTAAAAAAATTGAAAATAGAAAGAACAAACGTAATAAACTAACCCTTAAACCAAAAATTAAAAAAACCTCAAACAGGAGAAAAAAAACACAAATATTGGAGAAAAATCGTAAAATATTGTTCTTGAAAGTTTAGACAAATTATGAGTAAACAAACGGAAATAAATGCAACTCTTTTGTTTATCAATGTAACACGGTATCTTACGTTTTTCGAGTAATTAAAGTATAAATTTAAATAAATAGTTCAAAATTGTACATGATGATTTAAAAAAAAAAAGAAATTCGGGAGTTTTCTTCGTTTCTTATTTGCATTTTTTGAGAACATTTACCATAGTAATGCATTTTTTTACACCATCAAAAAGTAGAGATTTCAACGAACAAAAAGCCCACCGAGTTTTTTTAAAAAAGCAGAAATTTTGACGTGAGAATTTTCGATTGAAAATTAGACTGCTTTTTCGATATTAAGTCAAAATAAAGTTAAAAAAATAAATATTTTAAAACAAAAAAATTACAGAGTGTTTGGGACATAAAAAGGTAAGTTTACACTAAATTTCGTGAAGAAAAAATTTTTTTTATATAAAAGATAAAAATAAAAAACCAAAAACTTGGTTATTTGAATTTTTCACATAAATTTTGAGGTTATGTGAAAAAAGTGCAAATACAAAAGTTGTAGATCTTTTTATTACCTACAACTTTGCCATTTAACTTTTGCCATAGGACTTGTAGTTTTGCCGGAAATCGAGATAAACAGTTTTCTACCCTTAAAAACTCCCCCCTTTCCACATCCCGACCCCAGAGCGCCTGTAAATTATTTTTCCTTTCATGTTTGTTATATTCTCTTCCTTTTCCAATGGGTTTCATCCTATTATTATTTTATTTGGTTTCAAAAATTATCTGCACTGGTCTATAGAGCCAGATCAAATAGAGAGCACAATCATCTTCCTTTAGTAACAATCGCAACGGTTGTAGGCTCCTTGTAAACAACATGGTGATTGGTATATAGTAGTGATATCACACACAGGCCCTACTCTAGTGAAGTGATGTTTTAAAACAGGTCTCCTTTCGCCGCGTTTTACGAGATGGTTCCTCCTCATTGGTCTTAACGAACGATGGTACTAATTATGTACCAGCCGTAGCAACAAGAAAAACAAATTCATTGAGTTTTTTTTATGAAAATTTTATTTTCATTGTGAATATTTCAATATTAGTTTAAATCGATAATTTTTACAACATTGTATCTTAGAGATTTAAAGAATAGACCTATATATACTTGAGATGCTTAATAGAAAAGCATATTTCATATTTTTGACCATTCATTTTTTGTTGATATTAAGATGCAAGCCGAAATCCTTACAGGGTCTTAATCTAAATATTAAGAGAAAACCATTAATCATATGGAAAAGTTTTTTTTGGTCATCATTTATAATGTTTGATACCATCTTGATTTTTGCATAAAAATACTTATTGAAAGCACAAATAGGAACATTATTCATAGTCAGAAATATATTTGAATTTGATTTCACAAAAACGTTATTGAGGATGACTTGCTTAATTAATATAAAATATTATATCATTTGGAAACATATATGAAGAGGATCCTTAGAAGTATTTATTTATTTTAGTGTTTCATGGTAAATCTCAAATAAGTATTATAATCATAATCATCTTTGTATTGTTTTAACTTTCGTGTCCCTTTCGGGATTAATGTGGACTGTACTTTCTTTGTATTATATATTTTTTGATGATTTAAACATTTTTTAACACTTACTAATAACTTTATTAAACATCTTGACAATATGACAAATCAGTTAACAATGATTAAAAAACAAAAAACTGCTTGACATCCGATAATATTTTATAAGCGAGGTTGCCAAATTATATAAAAATACGATATTATAATTAAAAAATAAAAAAGTCAAATGAGGCCGAACCAATCTTTATTGGTTCTTGAGATGATGATATAGAAAAGTCAGTTCAATAGAATTTATAGAATTTAATTCTTCTTAACAAAGTACCTATACTATATTTGAAAATCAAGAGAGAGTAAATTCCCAGAAATGTTTTGCAGTTATCAGTGTTAAAGGCAGTAAACCATAGACGTGCGTTTTCAAAATTAAATTAATATGGAAATAGAAATATTTAATTTGTTTTAGTTATTTATACCTAGATTACCAATTTTAGATAGATAAACATAATTCGTAATAATATGTACAGATAATTACAATTATTTATAAATTAATATGAGGAGCTAAAAAAACAATTAAGTAGGTATATGAGAAAAAAAAAACCAACCGCAAGGATAAAATTTGACGAGCAACATGCAAAAAATACGACAATATTAAATCTTAAAAAATAAAAATCTAAAAATAAAATTAAAGTACCTAAATTAATAATTTTAAAGTTATGGTTCCTCGCACTCTGTGTCAGAAGATCCACCATCTGATTCTAGAGAAATTACAATGGGCTCTATAGTAATATCAATTATGTTATCTAGCTCCCACATTTTTTTTTCTATTTCTGTAACGTGTCTAATACATTTTTGCCAATTTTCACTTGTTACTTCAGATATTGCCTTATTGAAGAGATTTTTAACATCTGATAATTTAAAAGTAGTGTTATTTCTGGCAACATAACCTTTAACTTGAGCCCATATTAATTCTATCGGATTCAGCTCACAATGGTAGGGTGGTAAACGAAGGATTTCAATTTCTCGTTTTTTGGCTATCTCCTCAATATTATATTTTTTATAATTTTGCTTATGTTTTTTAGCAATAGTTAACAATTCTGCCCTCAGCATTGTATTGTCAAAGGCTAAATTTTTAGAAGATAACCATTTTGCAATTTCACCCTTTTTCCATTTAGTGGTTGGTAAAGGTTCAAGTAATCTGGAGTGGTAACTTGCATTGTCCATTACAATAACCGATCCTTTTGGTATGAATTGAATCATCTGTTCAAAATATTCCTCAAGCACGTCTCCATTCATTTCTTCGTGATAATCAACGGTTTTTTTTGATTCAAATAAGAGTAAACCATTCTCAAAAAAACCGTTTGTACTGCCTATATGACAAATAATTAATCTTTTACCTTTTCCTATAGGTTCCTTAAAACCAGTAGTATATCCTTCTAGAAAAGCTTGATGGGATGATTTTATATTTTTGTCTTTCCAAACTCTTCCTACACAATGTCCTTCATTAACCCATGTTTCATCTAAATAATAAATGTTTTTATTTTGAGCTTTAACTTGTTGTATTCTTCTGAGGTACTGTCTTCTCCAACATACAATTTCTTCAGAATCAATTAGCATTGAGTGTCTGCCCATTTTTTCAAATTTAAAGTTTAACTCATGTAACACTTTCCATAGTTTATCCCGGCTTATTGTGGGTAAATCAACATCATTCGTAATGGCTTGCAAAACTTTATCTAAAGTTGGTATTTGCTTGTTTATAAAAAATGAGTGAACAAGCTTACGAATAGCATTTTTAAAAAACTCGTCCACGTTGACTTTTAATAGTTTTGGTCTACCTGGTTTCGGCTTTGGTGAGGTTACTCCACCTGATTTTTCCTCCTTTAGAACTCTATATATTGTAGATTTTCCATATCCCATTGCCTTAGATGTTGTTTCAACTACACTGTCAATAGTGTTTGAGGGATTTTGATGTTTAAAATAGTGGTACACATTCACTACAGCACTCTTTTCTATTCTATTTTCTATTCTGGTTACGCCTATGACGCACGTTAATCCTCTTAGGCCTACTGTAGTAACAATAAAAGATCATAAAATAATGTGATAGTCCAAGAAATTTAATAAATTTTGTATTGAAATTAACAAAAACAATTTAGAATGCATTACAAATATTGAAGTTTTACCGCACGTACTGTACTATAGTTTTGCATACCGAATTACTTTTTATTCTGGGAATTTACTCTCTCTTGATTTTCAAATCCAGTATATATACTTATAAAAGTTCAAATATAGTGTAAAAAAATAAATAAATAAATAAATAAAATATAGTATGACGATTTCAAATCTAATCATTAAGATTATAGTTGTCACCACATAAATAATAAAGATATACAAACAAAATAAAATAAATATCTACTTAGGTATTATTGGACACAATTATTATTAATTTATGATCTGAAAGAGATTTTAGATGTTGCTATCGTTCAAATACTCTTGAATAAGCTATGTTCAGTAACAAGACGTATCGATAGTTCCTTATATTCATTTGGCAGCTTGTTAAACAATTTAATTGCCATATATTTAGGACATTGCTCTGTTTTGCTCAGACGATGAGTCATAATTTCAAGACTTTGTTTATTTCTCGTTGTATAGCGACTATTGCCGAGTGCTTTAAAAGTGTTAATTTCACTCCTTGCGTATAGCAATATTTGAATTATGTAGGTAGAATATAAAGTTAATATATTCAATTTTTTTAAAATATCCCTACAATTCGTTCTTCTTGGAGCATTCACAATATTTCTTAGTGCCCCTTTTTTGTAAAACACAAAGTCTTTGGGTTTCTCCTGATGTGTCCCACACTACAATACCGTAACACAGTAATGAATGAAAATATGCATGATATAATGTTAACAGTACAGATTTTTCTACTTTTTTGCTTTTGGCTTAGTTGATAAATTAAATAGCATTGTGGTGCTAATCTTTTAAAAAGATATTCGATATGATTAGACCACATCCCCAACAAGTCATTCATAAGTTTCAAATATTCCGTGCTCAAGGATGAAGTGAGATAGATATATAAAAGTTATGCCTTCGTATAACTGTTTAAATGAAAAATATTAAGTACCTAAATACTTAGGTAGTTTGACAGAAAAACAAAATGTGATTTAATTTGTAACAAAATATATGAAACCTACATAATTATAAGTCGTTGCAATAAGTTAAAACAATCCTTTAGGCATTATCAAAGAGTTTATACAGTCGATAAAATACTAATTCTACGCCCCTGAGCTTTCTTCATAATAATACAATGTAACTTACCCATGAAATGATTTAAATAAACTATTTTGCTGCATTCAAACACTAATAAACTATATTTATCTAATAAATCAACTTAAACCAATAAATTCAATGTGAAAAAGAAAATTATAATAATATAACTTAAAAAGCACACATATAAATTCAATAACACAGCATTTAGACTGTTACGTGTTGTTGTCCCCAGCCGAAATGTAAACAAAGTCGATCTTATTGTTCTAAATCTATGGATTAGACCATGTACAATTTTCAGATATAGCAATTCCGAGAAATTTAGTGGTTAGAACTTGTTTAAGAGATTTAGAACTACTATTTCTCACAAGGATACAATGATTTAAGGAACATCTTAAGTGGCTAAAACACATAACTACTGTTTTTTTTGTCTGCATTGATTGTCTGACTTAAATTGTTTTCGATTATCTTCGACAAACAAAAACGATTTTTTGTATTGACGTCATTAACGTATATTATATATAAAATTGGTTGCAAAGATCCCTTATGGAACATACATTGTTTTTAGATTTTTTATCATTAATTTGAATGTATTGAACTCTGTTATCTAGATAGCTCTTGAGCCAATTATTATTTGTCAATGATCTCTGTTGTTCAATGCTGATCACGGTAGCTTCTTTAGCTGAAAAAGTATGATCGAATACCTCAAAATATAGGTCTACTGTATGTACTCATAGTTCTCGAAAACAAGGGGACACCCGTTTTGTCACTTATATAAAGAAAACACCCCTGTCGGATTTGAGTTTTGGTTGGAGAAGCGGTTGGAAGTAATCTTCAACACCACCACCGTGCTCTGCATCCTCAAAAACGGGGGAATATGCGGTTTTTTACAGAGAAATGATGTGCTGCTCGTTTAACTCCGTTAGGGGGTAGTTTTTGGCCGTTTTAGAGGTTCGGCTTGCGAAAGTAAATTTTGATCCATTTTTCATGGTTTTTTATGTCTTCTCACACACGCCACTATATATAATTCAGCAAAATAGACAGAGTAGTCTGAAATATTGAATTTATGTGAAAATACATCAATACGCCATAATTCGAACAATTTTCTTAATCATTTCATTAGAGCTTGGTCGGGTTACTAGAGACACACCCTGTATCCGTTCTTAATATGCCCGTATGACTTTCTACCTTTTACAGAAATTCGATGACCTAGAAAGCTGATGCATAATACAGTATAATGCATGTGCCAAAACCTATCGGCCGGCGCCAGATTTTCGATTTTCTTCACTTGGAGCGGAAATGGAGGTGTTCTGAGAAATATTATGTTATCCTAACATGTAGAATTGATATTACAACAAAATCCAATAGTTTTAAAAGTATAACTGTACAACGAATAACCCTAATTTCCAAGAACGCCCCTCTCTGTACCTACAATCTTATGTGTCATTTATATTTCTATATCTTTCAATCTTTATTTTTAATAATAAATTTTACAAAAAACGTACAGTGTTTATACAATCATTTATAATCATTTTCCCATGTTGTATCATTAAAAATAAGTACTGAATAAGTACATAGGATATGATATTACCACCTACATCAGTTTGTAGCAAGGTGTTTATGAATGTAATAAAAAGCAACGGTCCAAGTACCGTACCTTGAGGAACAAGGTTTTGGGATGACTGTATACATTTTGGATTCTAACTTGTTGTGATCTATTGGACAAATAGCTCTTAAAGACTTTCAACACTGGGCCCCTCACTACATAATATCTAAGAACATCAAGCAGTCCGTCATGCGGGACTGTGTCGAAAGCCTTTGCCAGGTCAATAAATACCCATATAGCGGATTTTAACCAGTTTAGAGGTCATTCTATATATTGTTTGTTTATTATTATAAATTTATGTATTTTTAAAATGGTTTTTTTTTCAGTTTTAATTTCAGTTCTATCTACCTAATTATATTCTTAAAACCATGCCAACGTTTACTGTAGCCTCATTCTTGAATAAAAGTAGTGAAATCTAATACACGTTTAAACCAAAAATCTGAATACAAATTTACTGTACTAATGATTTTTTTGGTCTAAATCCACCCATTTGCGAGGAAAGAACGTTGATGCGATTCCTTCTTAATTCTAATTATATGCAAACGATCTTAGGATAAAGACCATTTCAACAACTATACGTGTTTGCTCCAGATCCGATTATCCGTTTATATGGTGATCACGTATACATAGACAGACCTCTTGATATAACAATAGATTTTAAATGGATTTAATTTGGATTCTTGAATATTTTGTTGGAAATTCTTAAGAAAACTTTTAAACTCAAGCATACACCAATAGATAGAGAGCCAGCGACGAAAAAAGCCGATGTTAGAGCGACGTCAGAAGAAGCGGATGTAGGTAGTTCTCCTACTTTTTTCTCTGGAGTAAATCTCTGTCGCCTTGCTGGAGCGCGCTACAACCCTTTGTAAATAGAAGTAGGAACTGTATAAAAATCATATCAAAATTATTCTTTTCGTTTCTAGAATGATCTGTTGTTAATTAAAACTTGTAAAAAAATGTAAAATTTTTTGAATTTTATAAAAATTTATGTTAAATTCTGTCAAAAGTAAATCTAGTAACCTTTGATTTGGTCATTTATAAAACCTATTCCGCAAGGTTAAGCGGAGCTTTTTCTAAAAATCTCTCGAAGTGTTCGCATCGCTCTGTAAAACGAAAACATATGAAAATCGAGTCAAAGCAATACTGATAAAGTGAATTAAAACATTACCTGTCAAAGAAGTGAATCAAGAGAAGAAGCCCAAATTATTCATCCTGTCTATTGTTCCTGACAAATAAATCCTGATTATCCTGATCCTGTTTTGGAAAGTATTCCATTTGTATTCCATTTTGAAGAAGAACATCCACCCATTTAAGCAACTAAAAGAATAATAACAGAAAGACTAAATCGTAAAAAAACATTAAATATCGATATTTAACAAATCATTAAATTAAAAAAAAAAGCCTAAAACAATTAACTAAGGTTAAAATTTATTTAACCTATAAATATACAAAGTTAGGTTAGAATATAAAATTGGAGAATAAGGTAAGAGTATAAACTTTTACGTAAATTTTAAAATAAATCAAAACTGTACTTACCTTATTCAACAAAATATTTATTTCACACTTAATAAAAAAGGTTTATGGTTATTTAATTTTCTGTTCCAAACCAATGTTTATAAAGTTTATTTCATCAGTCGTTATTATTGATTTCTATAAGTATCAAGCCAATAGAAACACCCCTGAGGTTAGGAATCTCTACTCTATGGTAGATGGCGCCCAAGTTAAATTGTTAAGTAATAGAAGGAATTCGCATTCTGCCTAAGATTACAACGAAAGGTAAGAGTAAAAAGATTTTACGTGAATTTAAAATTTATTTAAAAATTAGTTGAAAATAAATCAAATTAAATTAAATTAAATGAATTAAAGTCGTGGTTATTTAATCCATTAATAAAAACATAACAAAATTTGCAATACAACAAAAATATAGGTGATGTTTATAAATTTTAAATTAAATAATTAAACAAAAATAAAAACATCATTATAAATTACAATAATAATATTACACACTCTATAATCATTATTAATAATAATAATAATAATAATAATAATAATAATAATAATAATATTTTATTGCATTTAAGAAGCGGAAATGTACAAAATATTTATAACAAACAACAAAAACTTTTAGCTATAACTGATATATACAGATACTCTACAAATAAAAATTTAAATTGTAACAAATAAATTTCAATTATAGAAATAAAACAGAGAGTCCCTTAGAAAACATAAGGTTGTGCAAGGGATATATATTTATACATTTTTCTATTAGATACATACTTAATGAAATTGAGTTAAAAGAAAGCAAGAAAGATCAGTATATTTTGTCTATATTTATTTAATGTGGGACTTTTTGGGAGTACCTAGAGTAATTTTGTCTGATTTGTTGTCACCTTTTATATTTGGTAAATTAATATTTATGAATTCTCTCTTTTCTTCGACGAAAACTTCTTTCTCTTCTATGTTATTGGTTTTTGTTGTTGGAGTGGGGGCGGGGCACTGCTTGTTTTTTGAGGAAAATCCAATTCAAATTCGGATTCTATTTTTTGTACAATTGCCTCGCCTTCTAGTTGGTCAGCTGTATATGGTACCTTTTTTACGTAAAGTTTGTAATTTTTAATATATTGTGAAAATGATGAAGTTCCATAGGAGTATAGAATAATATTTTAAACGAGATTAGCATATTATAAATTTTAATAATGTGGGGGGATTTGAAATGGAATTTCAAAATTATCAAAATTATAATATTTAGATAAAATTCAATAAAAAAATTAAAGAAACCAAATACCCAGACTATGCCCAATCCAATATCTCTTCTTAAAAATATCTTGTCAGGTTAAATATTAAATGAAACATCACCTAAAAATAAAGAAATAGTATTATTAAAATAAAATTTAAAAGAAATAAAATGTTATTTTATTAATAAAGATAAAAGTTAAAAGTTAACTTACCTAAGGGAATGATTTAATGTGAGAACAATATTACAGTGAAAATCCTTTTGAAGAGCTCTGATATTAATCTAAAACTAAAATTAAAATAAAATAATATTCAAAATTTTACCAACAATTTAATTTCGGGACAATCGATGTAACAAAATATAATCTCAGGACAATCTGTATAACAAAAAGAAATAAAAAGTTGTGACAACTGTTTAAAATGAAATCCAGAGTAGCCAACATTGGTAACTAAATTATAAATTAATGAAATGTATAAAAATAGACACCAGAATATAAAGGAAAAGAATGTTGATTGTTATAATTAAAATTATGAAAATCAAAACACATAAAATTTATAATAAAATATCATAGAATCAAAATTTTGAAATAATTAGAACAAATTCAGAAATAATTTGAGAGTTTTTTGTTTCACTTTATAAGGTAACATAGCAACAGAAAAAAGAAAGTAAGTTTTGAAAAATGGTAGAGAGAGTCTAGTATAGAAATTTTGGGAAATGGAAATTATTTATCGAAATTCACAAGAAGAAGTTAATAAAATAAATTCTGGAAGTCTAATTATAACTGCGACTATGTTTAATGATTAGTAAGGGGATAATATCAAATAATATTCAAACCAAAAACTTGCCTGGAAGGTATTGGTCTTATTAGTGTGCATCCTGAGGATTGTGTTCTGAACAATTTGCTCAACCGAGCATATATCACTTGAGGAATCAACAAAATTGGAAATATCACATCACTAGAAGTCTAGTTACAATATATCACTGGTTGTACGAGTTAGAAGAAGAACAAGCACAAATAGTTGAAGGTATAAACTCATCATTTCACCTACAACGTGCTTCACACTAATAATAAAGTGTGGGACACGTGTCTCTTGTGGTTAAGGCAGAGAAATTAATCACTGTCTTAGTAAATCGGTGTGCCAACCTTAATTTTTAAAAAAATTTATTGCGCCAAAATTCAAATTAGAAATAAGGTATCATTAAATGAATGTGTGTGTGTACAAGCAACTCATATTAGTAAATTTAGTCTGATCTTTGTTCATGTTTTTCTATATTTTCTATTAAAATAAACTCATTTAATTGTTGAACCAACATTTTATTTTCTTGCAAAGTACAGGGACTATCAGTAGCATAGATTAAAAAGAAGCTCTAAGAACTTGAACTCACAATTAAATAATCCCCGAGATAAAAAAGATTTAAGGATATATAACAGCAATTTGAGCATAGTCGTGGCGATAGTAACAAATTATATTTAAAAATTATATAACAAATTAAATCTACAAATTAACAAAAACATTTACTTAAAATTAAATCAAAGTCAAAATTACAAAAAAATTTATAATAAATTAAATAAAAGTTAAAAATCTAAAGTAATAATAATTGAAATATTATTACAATATATAAGCTTTTAAGTTGTTTTCTTTTGCTTGTTTAAGATGTTTTTGTAGCGTTTTCGTAATAATCTGATCTTCTGGATTTTGGTCGTGAGTAATGGATATACCCGTTCCTCTAATTTGTTTTATATTTTGAAATATTTTTTGCTTTTTTAAGTAAGACACAAATTCCAGGATGACAATGTTTTTCTTCCCTATATAAAATATGTTATTTACATCCGTCTCCGTAAGGTTTAAATTAAAGATTTTGTTTAATTTTCCTAGGGTCTCGTTCAGTAGATTGCCTCGGTTTGCCTGGATTCCAAATATTTCTTTTCTAAAGTTTGACACCTAGTTTTCAAATTTTGAATTTCTTGGTTGAAAGTTCTATTTACTAATTTAATTTCTTCTTTAATTTCTGTGGTTTGTAGGTTAATAATCACTTCCAATTTATGCAAAAGTTCTCCATTTGAAAGATTCATATTTTAATTGTTTGTAATTTATTTTTTAAATATATCTTTGATAACTCGTACTCACTTTGTAACGGATGATTTTCTCAGTCTAATGGTATAAATTTAACATTATTGATGCACTTTAAACCACTAAATTTTGGTAATTTCTTGAACAAACAACCGTTTACATTCCCACTGTCAATTATTATTATTAGTAAACATCGCAATATATTTGCTTTTTTTTTAAAGTAGGGTTAACCATATGTGAGTAGTAATTACTGAAGGTATGGAAGAAAATAAAGTCCTTTTTATCTCACAAGTTATTTATTTGAAGAAGCGACCGGTTTCGGCGATCAAGATATCGCCATCATCAGGCCCTGCGTGGAAAAATTATGGAGTTAAAAGGCAAATTTGTTAAGTCACATGATTTAAAGAATTTATTTAATTTAATTTTATTTCAATTAAAGCAAAAAACTCACCATAACTTTTCCACGCAGGAATTACAACAGGAACACACCAAAAACATGTCAGCACAAAAATTTATATAATATAAATTTAATTGATATATTAATTTAAAGTATAGTTATAAAATTTAAAACTTTTTAAATAAAACCAGTCAAAAGGACATTTACAAACAAATTAAAACATTAAAAATAACAAAAGAGACCAATTTAAAAATTAGCTGGTTTAGACAAAGGAATTAATTTTTATCAACAAGCGTTTTTTTATAAATAAATGTGACGTCAAAAATTTTAACCAATAGAAAGTGTTTGATTTAATATGGGTAAAACAGAAAATTAATTAATAAAATGATAAAGTTATCTGTAATAAGAACTATCTAAAAACCAGGTATGGTTTGTTGAATATGAGGTAGGTGGCGTTAACATACTTATTTAAATATTAGATTTATTTCAAAATAAATAAGAAACTATAATGTAACAATTTAAACTGAAAACATTTAATATGAAAATTTAATATTAGAAGTTTTTGTATTTGGTCAAGGGTTAGACAATAAAAAGAAAAATAATTGTAGAAAAGAAAAGGGCAAAAGATAATGAAAGAAAAAACAAAACGTCTTAATCTGAAAAAATAATTTGGAAATATGAAACAAGTGGGGGTTCACTGATAAATAGCATGATAGCATGAAAAGGAGAAATGATGTTCTTTTTAATGTGCTATACAATGGAAGACTGAAGTTATTTAACTATTGTACTATTGAAGTTAATTTGAGCGTTTAGTTTCCACGCAGGGCCTGATGATGGCGATATCTTGATCGCCGAAACCGGTCGCTTCTTCAAATAAATAACTTGTGAGATAAAAAGGACTTTATTTTCTTCCATACCTTCAATATTTGCTTTTTTAATATTTAAAAATAATCTCATAAGTCTCATCTTCCAAAACCGTACATCTTTTGAGTCATTTATATATTCGTTCGTTTTTACGCTTTCACATTGGTTTGATGGTGCACCTGGTCGTGATTTTTATTTTGTACGTACTACAATGCATAAAATGTCTTCTGCAGTACTTTGTTCTGAAATGGATTCTGTCAAAACTTGCTATAAACATAACCTAAAAAATATCAAAAACTAAATTGTTCAATATTATGAGAGAGAGAGAGAGAGAGAGAGAGATCTTAAAAATAGTTTCAATCCGCCTCTGTCCACTCAAGCAAAGAACCATTCGTTTGTGTAGTTACATGAAATAGCGAACTGCATTATAAAAAGTCCACATTAGTGCGTAGGTTTCCTCGATAAATAAACTAAAAAATATCTACCATGTTAAACTAATATATTCACTCTCGTTGTAATAAATCTATGGTTTTAAACTGTTTGGCGCCGTTAAGCTGCGAACAGGTGGGCGAATAACAGCATTTCGGTTAGCCACAATCTATGCTTTTGTTTTCGTAATGGTGAAAGGCAAAGAGAGGAATAAATGTGGACCTGACGACGACAGTTTTGGCGCCTCTAATTGTACCTGTCGTAAGAACATTCTTTTGAACACAGTAGCGTAACCATTTACGTAGTGAATATTTCCCACCCCCTTTTTACTGATATTATATAATTAAAACATAAATATCACTTTAGTGTCCAACTTTTTTAGAATAAGGATAAAAAGCAAATATTCTGGATCTGCAGACACCCAAGGTGCTCAAATTATACAGGGTGCGTCAATTATTTCCACTCGATCTCTAGCACCGAAACTAAAAGAGATATCAACAAGATTTTTTGTAGGGGTAGACAGTGTCACTCGGACTACAATTTTAAAATATTTTGATGTATACAGGGTGGCTAATTTTTGTGGAATGAAAATTAATTTGGTTTTTTTAAATTGAACACCCTGTATACGATTATGTCTTCTGATTCTACTTAATATTAGATTTACGGTAGTTTTTTGTATTTGTAAATCCGACGCGGCGTTGACAAGTTATTCCTATTTTAAGCAGATTTAATGAAAAAACAGCACTTCAGAAATATTAGCACAAAAACCACATTTTTTAAAAAATTCCTCAAAAAAGCTACTATGATGTAAATGAAACATGCACCTATCACAATAATCACACAACATCTTCACCTGTTGCACAGGGTGTTTGCCGATGGCGTGCCAATAGTCTAGTTTTCAAATGGCAATAACTTAATTTTTTCAAATGGGACACCCTGTATATTTTTCTTCAGTTAGAAGCTCTCCCTAATACGTATTAAAAAAATATAGGGTTTTGCACATCTAACTTTACTATTTACTTTAATAATTGACGTTAAGTGACAAACAACATATTTTACACAATTTTTAATAAGTACAAAATTTTACAAAGTTTAATCGTAAGAAAACTACAATAGTGAAAGTTAAAATTTATAGTGGGTGTTCAAAATGTCTTCCATTTTCATTTATGCATTTTCTTGCCCTTTTTTTCATTGATTTACGCACATCTCTTAGCATTGCAGGGGTCACCTGTCTAAATGCTGCAGTAATTCTTTCTTTCATATTTTCTTTTGTGGTAACCTCTTCTTTGTAAACAATATTTTTAATAAAACACCACAAGAAAAAATCGCAAGGTGTAAGGCAAGGCGATCTAGTAGGCCAATTTATAGGTCCTCCCCTTCCTATCCAACGATCCTGAAATTCCCTATTTAACCAATTGCGAACATCTAATAGGTAATGTGGTGTGGCACCATCTAATTGAAACCACATTCCGTTGCGATAATTTTGAGGCACATTTTGCAATAAGTTGCGAGAATCATGTTCTAAAAAATCTAAAAATATAGCTCCATTTACAGTCCCATCAAAGAAATAGGGACCAATTACATAATCACCTGTTATTCCCGCCCACACATTCAAAGACCATCGATACTGTGATGTGATTCTAAATAAATGTTCATTGTGGTCCGAATAATAATGGAAGTTGTGTCTATTTACACAACCGTTCTTATGAAACGTGGCTTCGTCGGAGAATAAAACTTTGTTTAAAAAGTTACGCTCTGTATTTATCTTGTTTATTAACAATCTACAGTATTCCACTCTACGCGTGAAATCACGTGATAACAATTCTTGGTGAAGCTGGATATGATAGGGGTGATATTTATTCTTTTTTATTATGCGTCTAATTGTGGTATTGGAAATATCTAACTGATTGCTTAATTGCCTTGTGCTTATATTGGCATCTTCAACTATACTGATCATTACCTTATATTCGTTGTCAATAGTAACAGCTGTAGTTTCACGTGAATGTTTTTCATATTTGACGGTTCCTGTTCTATCAAATCTATTCTTTAAATTCTCAAAAGTATCCTTTTGTGGATGACGTCTTTCTGGGTATCTTTGACGATAGACCCTACTAGCAAGAAACGCATTTTTTTGACATTCACCCAGTATCCATATCATATCAATATTTTCTTGAACACTATAATTCTTATTAAAATCCATTTTTTATACACAATACCGATTAAATATAGTAGACGTGATACAATACAAAATTTTATGTTGACAATTAATGCCATAACAAAATATACCTACTGTCATTTTCATAGGTAACTTGATTTCTTATTAAAAATTGTGTAAAATATGTTGTTTGTCACTTAACGTCAATTATTAAAGTAAATAGTAAAGTTAGATGTGCAAAACCCCATATTTTTTTAATGCGTATTAGGGAGAGCTTCTAACTGAAGAAAAATATACAGGGTATCCCATTTGAAAAAATTAAGTTATTGCCATTTGAAAACTAGACTATTGGCACGCCATCGGCAAACACCCTGTGCAACAGGTGAAGATGTTGTGTGATTATTGTGATAGGTGCATGTTTCATTTACATCATAGTAGCTTTTTTGAGGAATTTTTTAAAAAATGTGGTTTTTGTGCTAATATTTCTGAAGTGCTGTTTTTTCATTAAATCTGCTTAAAATAGGAATAACCTGTCAACGCCGCGTCGGATTTACAAATACAAAAAACTACTGTAAATCTAATATTAAGTAGAATCAGCAGACATAATCGTATACAGGGTGTTCAATTTAAAAAAACCAAATTAATTTTCATTCCACAAAAATTAGCCACCCTGTATACATCAAAATATTTTAAAATTGTAGTCCGAGTGACACTGTCTACCCCTACAAAAAATCTTGTTGACATCTCTTTTAGTTTCGGTGCTAGAGATCAAGTGGAAATAATTGGCGCACCCTGTAGATTACAAAAATCCGTAACTGGTGGAAGAACATTTTCTGTAATTATAGACGATGAGCTTCGCCCTTTATTTCGCTTGATAGCTTAAATATATGAATTATGTTTTCATTTTATGAAATAATAAAGACGATATTATTATTAACTATATTTTGCTTACTAGCGAAAGCAAAAGTTAAATATTTAAAAATACATTGAAATACAATTATTTGTTGTCTCTGTTATCGGGAAAAAACCTGGGAAGACTCTGTTGCAATTTCTTTCCTATAATTTAGATCAAATTCTTTAATTACCTAAGCTAAATTACCACCCAATATCATTTTAAATATGTAACGTACTCAATAAGTTCGTGGGATGATTAATGAAACAATAACTCATCAACATGGTATCCTTCAAGAGTGATACATTCATTCCAACGCTTCTCTAACATTTTTGTAGAACGATTTATCTTTGGCATCAAAAGAGGCTTCAGTTTCGGCAATAACTTCTTCATTGGAGCCAAATCTCTTTCCATGGAGCATTTTTTTCGGTCTCCAAACAGGTATTAGTCGCTGGGAGCCAGATCGGGACAATGCGGTGGATTGTCTTATTGAAAGAGCAATTTCTTGCTTTAAATACACCATCTAATATTGTCTGTTGATGGTTCTTCCTTTCGAGCGCAACTTAACCAGCTAACATTTACGTTTCTGGTGACTTTCGGGCGGGTCAGCAGTAGCGCAGTAGCCCTATGTACATTACAAAAAAAAATAAAAGACTTAAAGTTTTTATTTGGTATTTAGGTGCATTATTGGCTTGTAAATACAACTGCCTAAGGATGTGAAATAAAATCACACTTGTTCCCAAGACCAAGGACATTAAAACCTTCGTTGTAGTTTTCTATAGTTTTGCAAGCTTGGATATACGTGCTGTAACGCAAACACTTTCAGACAGCCTTTAGAGATAGGATGACGAGCTACCGTGCTTCTTACTGATGAGGAACAATAATTCCGAAACCGGTCTAAGAATGGCAAGCTCCTTTAATAACAAAATCGAAGTTTTTGGTTTAAAGCCCCGATTTGGTCGGGCACTAAACCACGTCTGGACTTTCGTAATTCAATACTTGGTGGGGCATATAACCCAAGGAGTAGTTGTTGAAGTCCAGACGCTGGTGCAGTGTAGGACATTTTTAATGTCATTGGTCTTGGGAACAAGTGTGATTTTATTTCACATCCTTAGGCATCCTTTTTGGAATTTTTATGGTTCAAAAAATTCATTAATTTTAAAACTAAGCAATAGAAAAAAATTTAAAATCCAAATGACATTTTACATTTCAAATAAAAAGTAAACAAAATTCCGACCCTAAAAAATTGTTTTACTTTTTTTTTGACATGTGAAATGTTTTTCCTTTTATAATATTTCAAATGTCATTTTTACTTTAAAAAAATTCGAAAAGATTTTTTTTTGGGATACCAAATATCATTTGATTTGGACAAATTTTAACATCAAATTAATTTTTTTAATTTTTATTTTATAACTGCCGGGAAAGTCTGGTGGCGACATAACATATTTTTTTTATTGTGCTTAAACAGTGTCAAACAAACTTAACTTTTTTAATATTTTTTGGAACAACTGCCAAATTTGCCGAATATTACGATCAAATCTGACTAACTGTGCGTAGTTACAACATATATTTTAATTAGTTTGTAGCATTTAAAATTTGATATTAAAATTAATATTTTAGAGTTAAAAATATACCGAGTGTCCCAAACCCTTGACAACGTTCGATATCTCCGTAAAATTAAGAGTTACGAGAAAAATTTACTAAAATAATTTACAAGAAATCTAAAGTTATTGTTAAAAATAAAGGGGGTCCCATCACGTGGTGGAAGCAAAAAGTTTTTTTCTAATAGGACATACTGTAGTTGATTTTAAATTTGAATTTAGCTCACTTTTACCACTTGTGTTCTAAGTTTGTTCAAATGGATTACCCTGTATTTTATCACTGAGAAAGTACCTTAAGTATACTTTTAATTTTATTAAACATTCTCTATACCTAAAGTCAATTTAGGCCCAAAATACCTTTATGTCATTTTTAAACATCTTTTTTAATATTGGCGTCTGTCTCGATGGATTTGTCGATAGTAGCACCATCTATATGTCATCCTACGAACTTATTTAGTGACCAGATACAAGCAATACATTAACAAAACTAGTAGTTTTAGAACCAATTTGACAAACTTTTTATATTGATGGGATTTCAACGTTTTTTATGAGAATATAGTTTTTTTTTAGTTACGCAGTTCGGTTGATTTATATTAATTAAGTTCTTAGTATAGCACATTCCTCGAATTTTGTCTGGCTAGTGTCAAAAGTTATGTGAACTCCTTTTAAATGTTTCACTCATGCTAGAGCGACCTAGGCCTAATCAGAAGAAAATATCGACAAACCAATATCGAAGAGTTAATCAATGTATTACGGAAGCTGCTCAATTCTAAACATTATTCGACTATTTTTTGCTTACACTCAACTAACCGTGACTATGTTGCAAACTTCATGTTTCTAATAATATTAGATGGTGGAAGGAATGGTGGTGTATGTTATTTCTAAATTTTTAATTAATTGAAAATTTTGCCTTCGAAGAGATATACGAATATGCTGACATTTAGCAGATTAGATTCTATTAAAAATCAGCTATAATTGTTCTTTTCACTTATTCACGTAACCGATTAGCCAAATTATATTTTTTAACGTAAAGAAACCTTCTAAAATACCGACATATTTACTACTTTCATATTCCTTTTTAAATATTACTGGGTACGCCAATGTTCCGTAATGCAAGATATTAATGTGACAACCAAGCCTTCTTTTTCTAGTACCTACTCGTTATTGTATTACGTAATCATTGGTACGGTATTATAATTGTCATAATATTGTGCGATGTTTAAGAAGAAATCTAAAAAGTTTGCTTTTATAGTTCAGTTGTTTTTTATTACTTTTCCAAAATAGTAAAAACACAAGAGCTTTTTCTTTTTTTTTATCGGATAAATTTCTCTTTGTATCGAGACATTTTGCCAATCAGTAATTTTACGAAAAAAACTGACGCTCATCTAAAATCTAGGCAACCAGGGATGTAAGAAACTTTTACTAAGCAACTTAATATTGTTGGATAGGAAATAACATAACACATAACCTTTCATTTCATAAAAAATTCGATTAAATAACTGATGAGGGTATATTAATAACGCTTACTCACCTGTTTAGGTATGACTGGCAAATTCACAGTTGTGCTGAAGGGAAATTAGGAAATAGTAGTTTGTACAAGTGCGCAAAGCGCCACTTTTCCCACGAGCGCAGAAGTTTGTGGCACGAGCCGTAAGGTAAGAAAATGTAGTTGTTCTTAATCAAGACAGATTTAACAAGTGATGATTCATTATTTAAAATATTGTCATTTGAACGAATTGTTTTTGCTCTATCGGAAAGAGATTTGACAGTACCT
Organism: Crepidodera aurea; assembly: GCA_949320105.2. Classification (NCBI taxonomy): domain Eukaryota; kingdom Metazoa; phylum Arthropoda; class Insecta; order Coleoptera; family Chrysomelidae; genus Crepidodera; species Crepidodera aurea. Next base: position 4,950,568 of record OX439480.2, read on the forward strand.
CGTTTAACACAAATTGAGTGGTTAGAATTAAAATTTAGATATTTATTTGTATGTGTTTCTTTTCTAAAAACCTATGTTTCAATACAATTGCTGTTATTGTGTATTAGTACATCAAGAAATGGTAATTTTTTATTATTTTCAATTTCAATTGTAAATTTAATAGTAGGTTCCGAATTCTTACTATTATATAAACATGTATAAATATTTTCCCTAACATATCTAAACCAGACAGAAGGTCTTAAATTTTGTTTATTTACAATTTCCATTTAAAAATCCTCCATGAAAATATCACAGAATTTTTGTGATAAAGGTCCATTGTCATGCTAAAATTTTGCTGATAAAAATCATTATTTGATTTGAAAATATGTAGTTTTAATACATAATTCCAACAATTCTAGAATTGCTGAGACGCTTAATTTAGTTCTATTTATTAATGTATTATCACTTGTCAACTTTTTTCTCACAAGATTAAGAGTTTTATCGACAGGAACATTTGGAAATAAACTAACTACATCAAAACTAACCATTATATCTGAATTTGTAATTTTGATTTTTGATAATTTTTCTAAAAAATGTTTTGAATTTTTGATAAAGAAATGATATAGTATTTCCTGATAACGGATCTATTATTTTAAGTAGAAAACTTGCTAAATTTTGACGAGGTGAATTTATAGAACTTATTATTGGTCTTAATGGTATTTGTTGTTTATGAATTTTAGGTAAACCATAAAAATGTGGAGGTTTACTATAATGAGAAATAAGAGATCTTCGATCACTTAGGATTTTTTATTTTTATATAAAGTTTTGTAAATTTTGTTTTATTTTTTATTTAATTTTGAATTTCGTTAATTTTGTTATCATAATTTGTTTTGTTCATGACAACCGTCGCTTTACCTTTATCTGCCGGTAAAATCTTAATTGTATTGTCATTTTTTAATACACAATAACAACAATTGTATTGAAACATCAGTTTTTAGAAAAGAAACACATATAAATAGATATCTAAATTTTAATTCAAACCACTCAATTTGTGTTAAACGAGGTATTGTCAAATCTCTTACCGATAGAACAAAAACAATTTGTTCAAATGACAATATTTTAAATAATGAATTATCACTTGTTAAATCTGTCTTGATTAAGAACAACTACCCAAGTAAATTTATAAATAAATCGTGAACTTTACAGAGACATCAAAAATAAAGAACAAAAGGACCCCGCACTAATCTTATGGAAATCCGGTTTCGGTGAAAATCGCTGAAATTTCAATATGATTTAGCCCATGCCATTCTGAACAAAAGTTACCATTGCGCCAACTCTCTGAATGGATTCTACAGGGGGTCAAATTTTGTAATTTTGACGATTTTTCAAAAAATCCGGAATTTCATTTTCATCGTATCGATCTGAATTTTTATAATGGAATAGGCCATAATATTTGCATCAAAAAGTTCAAATGACAAAAGTTTCTAGAATCAAAACTGGCGGGTATTCAGAGGGTTAAACTTTGTTTTTGGTAATTTTTATCGAACTTTTTTCGAGAAAATATTCGTTTTCCTGTAGATCCATATGCAATTGATGTTACTTACAGTACATGAGAGGGCGATCATATTATGCATTTAAACCAACCATCCAACTTTAAATATTTGGAAGATACTGGGCGATCAAAAATATATTTTCAATTTCGGAAAAATGTATCCCTTTGTATATTCAGCTTCCACCAACATATTTAGCTGATGTTTTGAAACTACGTAGCTAATATATATACAAATGTGTCAATGTCTGTGCTCATTAATATTAATCCAAATAAAGTTGCGGCGAAGGTCCAAAAAATATGGAATAATTTTGAAATGATTTCTAAAATCATCCGTGAATTTTTTTTATTTTCTGACATAATGTAGATGAGTCGTTCTTGATCAAAAAGTTTCACAGTGCCTACCTCGCGAATGCCACGGTTTGAATTATACAGGGGATTGAACTACACGACGGTGGAATTTTTTGAACCATAAAAATTCCAGAAAAGGACCATGGGAGTGACAAAACTGCACAAAGGATGTGAAATAAAATCACACAAGCTCCCAAGAACATTAAAAAGGTCCTACACTGCACCAGCGTCTGGACTTCAACAACTACTCCTTGGACTATATGCCCCAACAGGTACTGAATTACGAAAGGCCAGACGTGGTTTGGTGCCCGACCAAGTCGGGGCTTTAACCAAAAAACTTCGATTTTGTCATTAAAGGAGCTTGCCATTCTTAGACCGGTTTCGGCATTATTATTGTGCCTCATCAGTAAGAAGCAGGCTAGCTCGACATCCTGTCACTGTTGGGCTCTCTTCGTTCGTGATATACTTGCTATAACGCAAGTACGATTATCAAGAGCAAGGAGAGCCGAATTCATTTTCAGACATCCTTTAGTGACAGGATGTCGAGCTAGCCTGCTTCTTACTGATGAGGCACAATAATGTCGAAACCAGTCTAAGAATGGCAAGCTCCCTTAATAATAAAATCGAAGTTTTTGGTTTAAACACCAAATCGGGGTCTGGCACCAAACCACGTGACTTTCGCAATTCAATACCTGTTGGGGCATATAGCCCAAGGAGTAGTTGTTAAAGTCCAGACGCTGGTGCAGTGTAGGACATTTTTAATGTCCTTCTTCTTGGGAGCTTGTGTGATTTTATTTCACATCCTTTGTGCAGGGGTTTGAAGTATAGTATCGATTTCTCGAATAATTAATAATTCTTTTGTAACGGAAAATAATATTGTTTCCTAGAGAAACTTGCGGTCACAAAAAGACAATGGCAGTTATGAAGACCTGAATATAAACCAAAGCATATCGTTCCTCTCTATAATTTTTCATCTGTCATTATTAGAACGAAATGTGAAAAAATTCGATGGTGCAAAGCAGAAATATCTTTTATACTAATACGCATAATGATGCCGTGATCCTCTCCAGAAGACACATGTTTAACAGCATACAATCTTTTTCGAGAATAAGTTATTGTTTTTATCCTGTATTTTACTAAAATATCGGGTGGAGACGAGGTGGTGCTGGTCCTAATAGAATTTCTGAATATATGATATATGAATAGTAAACGAATACTAATATCTTGGAAAAAAAATGTTTTTTGGACGAGTTGCAACCTTTGTATATTCATGAATTCTCATTTCAGATATTTTGTCATTGAAATGTTTCGAAGTTTGTCTAGGAAACAATATTATTTTCCGTTACAAAGAAATTATTGATTATTCGAGAAATCGATGAAATACTATACTTCAAACTCCTGTATAATTCAAGCGAGGTAGGTACTGTGGAACTTTTTGATCAAGAACGACTCATCTACATTATGTCAGAAAATAAAAAAAATTCACGGATGATTTTAGAAATCATTTCAAAATTATTCCGAAACATCCCTTCTCCATATTTTTTGGACCATCGCCGCAACTTTATTTGGATTAAGATTAATGAGCACAGACGTTGACACATTTGTATATACATTAGCTACGTAGTTTCAAAACATCAGCTAAATATGTTGGTGGAAGCTGAATATACAAAGGGATACATTTTTCCGAAATTGAAAATATATTTTTGATCGCCCAGTATCTTCCAAATATTTAAAGTTGGATGGTTGGTTCAAATGCATAATATGATCATGTACTGTAAGTAACATCAATTGGATATGGATCTACAGGAAAACGAATATTTTCTCGAAAAAAGTTCGATAAAAATTACCAAAAACAAAGTTTAACCCTCTGAATACCCGCCAGTTTTGAATCTAGAAACTTTTGTCATTTGATCTTTTTGATGCAAATATTGTGGACTATTCCATTATAAAAATTCAGATCGATAAGATGAAAATGAAATTCCGGATTTTTTGAAAAATCGTCAAAATATCAAACTTTGACCTCCTGTAGAATTCAGAGAGTTGGCGCAATGGTAACTTTTGTTCAGAATGGCATGGGCTAAATCATATTGAAATTTCAGCGATTTTCACCGAAACCGGTTTTCCATAAGATTAGTGCGGGGGTCCTTTAAATCCCCCAATATTAGTAAATAATTAATAGTAAAAATCACTTATATTCCAAAATTGATATGCTTAAATAATAACGAATGTGTTTCTAATTGTTCGGTCGATATTTCAAAAATTTGGATACCTATTTTACAGAAAGAGTTAATTGCAAAAAGGATACCATCTATATCGGGATAGTATCATAAGTTTTTATCTGGTTTTTTCTTATGATAATATTATTAGGAAAACTTAATTTATGACGAAGTATAAATTCTCATGCAAATGCGCTATCCTTCTTTCAAAAATTAGTTCCCAGAAACGTCACAAAACTATGATTGAAACAGATTTTGACATCTTCAATCTTAAAATCTTTTTCTACGTGTCCTATGTTGATGTCATATTTTTGTAAGATTATCAAGTGTTCTGTTCCTATAGTAAATTTTTTATTATATATTTTGTTATGTCATGTTGAAAACGACTTCCGATTAAAAAGTCGAAACGTCAAAAATTAAAAAACTTTTTACAAAATAAGTGGTTTTATTCCATGAGAAGAGAAATTTATGAATAGATTGTAAATTAATAGGAAATAATGAAAAAAAAAGTGATTTTATTATCCATCAAGAAGATCATATGAACGAGTGTTTTTTTTATTTTTTCTTTCATAAAACCCTTATAAATAAAAAACGATCTATTTGTTTTTATCAACCATTTTTTATTTATATTAAATCATAAATAAATTCAATACAAATTGCAGCAAATTATGTTTGAATGTTTTAAATGACTGAATAGAAATGAAAAACAATTTGATAAAGTTCTACCATAATTTTGTTATAAATTGTTCTATTTTAACATTTAAATCGTAAATTATTATTTTTGTTACAGAATTATTTTGTTTGTTGTTTATTTTGAAAATTACAGTAATATCAATTGTAGAGGTCTGATATTAAATATATCAAAATGCTGACAATAAAACAGCAAATTGCATTCATCTCAAATCTGCTTTAAGGCTTAAAGAAATCTCTTTAACGGAATTAATACCACCCGGTGTTAATTACAAATCAATGAAACCTAATTTTTTTTATTGACTCCATGAAATTAGGTCAGAGCTCAATTAAGTAGTCCTTAATATAGAATACATCGCTGCTGATGCACGAACGCGTCCGTTCAAATTAATTGTTATTTAAATCAAGGGTTTGTTTGAAAGGGGATTTAATCATCAAAAAATCTAACGAGACACTAACATATGTATGAATGAAACTAAAGTTAATGCAGATAATTTTTATGACGGCGTTAAATTAAAATCAAAGTAATGGAAATATAATTTAAGGGTTATTCTTAGTACAAATCAACAGCTACTAACCCTTTACATACCACATTGTAAGAAATCCAGTAAGCTGGACACCCCAAAGCAAATATATGCAACTCTTAATAATCATTTAAGATTATTACCAATTACCTACGATCCCGAAAGACTCAAACTTCCACCTCAATGACTGTAAAAGACAATCGTGCATACTCTCAAATGAAAAATACATCAGCCAACTACAATGTGCATATGAATAATCAGGCAGTGTCCAATAAGAATCAAGTTAATGTAACTATCTTTCAGGAATCGCAGATGGTACTGGACAACGCAATTTCTCTTTATTAATATTTTTACTCTATAAGGCTCATTTAAAACTAAATCATGAGTAATGGTTAGAAAGCTTTAAAACAATTTTTTACAATACTTTAATATCTTCATTACGCCTCTTCTATTAGTTCTGTTAGATATGGTGTAAAAAATGGCTTTATAATGTCGTTTTCCTTTGATGCTGATAAACAGTAACTATATTATATATTCTTGTGTATAAACTTTAAAATGATTTATTTTAAGTCATTATAAACTTTAAATTAAATTGAAATTTTAAATTTAGGAAACTTTGTTATGATGTAATTAAACATTAAGAATATTCTTACCACCCTGTTAAATTAAGCAGTCTTCTAAAATCTTAACTATCAATTAAGTTATTTCATATACAATATTTCCCCAAAAGAAACGGACCATTATTGTTATTATTATTGGACCCCGTAACGAGGGCTGAACAAGACATTATTTTAATATTCTATTGCTTTCTCTATATCATTTAATAAATCACAATATACAGCAAATTAACGAGCTGTAATACTACATATTATTTATTAACATTCATCAACATAATCTCCTTCGAGAGTAATACATTTATTCCATCCCTTCTCTAATATTTCGATGCTTTTTTTCTTCATTGGAGCCAAATCTCTTTCCCTGGAGCATTTTTTTAGGTATACAAATATGTAGTACTTTCTGGAGCAAGATCCGGAGAATCCGGATAAGGAGACAAGTGTATATTGTGCAATTTAGCCATTGTTGCGATTGTCTTGTGATACGGTAAACGTCGTCACGTAGATGGCCCATTAGCCATATATAGAGAAGTATAGATATTTGAAATTTGGGTTACGGGGCTTTGTCAGTACGATTCAATGAAAATATTTTTAACTTATACCGGAAGTAGACATCAACTTTGTTATTTCGAACGACATGTACCATTTTTCTTTTTATTTTTGGATTCAGCATCAAATTTTGAACAAAAAATTATTAACATACCACAGGTTTAAGTTTAACAGTTTCCGAGATATTTGAGATTTTTATAAACATTTTTAAAAAATACGCATTTACTTTAATTTCCGTATCTGGCTTATTTGTTAAGCTATTAATTTCAAATTGTATATAGATATTGTGAGAATATCCTTCTAGCATACGGTGAAACGTCAAGTGAGATATTTTATACAGGGTGTCTGGAATGGAGCGTCCAATGTCCATATTTTGAATTCTCAATAAGTCGATAATTTCAAATGAAACAACGTATTTTATTATCACACCTGAATCAGGTTTTTATTATCTTTCGATCTGTATTAGCATTCCGTATACCTAAAGGTACGTGTTTCTGAGTTAAGGAAAATGGTCAGGAATATTACAGACAAACTTTTATTCCACGGATCGTTTGATCCAAAAGTTAAAAAGACCAGCAAGTAACCGGAAATTGAAAATATTTTCATTGAATAGATCGTACTGACAAAGCCCCGTAAGCCTATTTTCAAATTCCAAATATCTATACTTCTCTATATATGGCTCTATATATGTGACACACCCTGTATAATGTTTGCTATTGATAGTTCTTCCTTTCTCAAGGTAATCGATGAATAAAATATCGTGCGCATCCCAAAATCCGGAGGCCGAAACCTGACCAGCTGACATTTACGTTTTTGGTCTCTTTGGGCGGCTTTCGTTGGTTGCTATCAACTCAGCTGATTGCTGATTTGATTGTAATCTAGTGATGGATTTATGTTTTATCCATTGTGGCATACCGCATATAGAACTTCTTTTATCGCGCTTAAATAACATTAAACAGAACTCTGAATCATTGCTTGATCGAGCAAATGCTGTACCCACTTCGAATAGAGTTTTTGGACTTTTTTGTTTTCTGGAACAACTGCCGAGGTTTAAAATCAACAAACCATTTCTCTAGCATGCGTCTCGATGAAGCGGAGTCCGAATAACACTTGTCAAGCCACTGTTTCTCTTTAACGGTATCTTATCTATTAACACACGAAATTCAGATTTTTAAATAGCACATCTAATATTTGTTTCTTTTTACAGTAGGCGGCATGTCGCGGCCACCAAAGCCAGCGGCAACCGCAAAGAAAGTACCTCCACCTGCTGTGCCACATGAATTTCGACATTCTGGAAGTTCGTTCGGATCTGCAGGATACGCTAGTTCAGAAGATGCTGGTTTGCTGGCTCCTTCTGAAGCATCTGGCATACCTAGAGGTAAGACATAATAAAATTTTATAAAGAGAATTGCATTTTTAAATAATCCGTGGCCAAAGAGTTGGGACTCGGCAGTAGCCGGGTCAACACGATATAATTGAATACCAGTAACGAAATAACTTCTGATCTCCTTGAAGTAGCAGAAATATTTAATGTATTTGTAGGAAAGAACCTTGCCAGTAAAATAAACAGAAATCATAATTATAAAGAAAAAAACTTACAGTGACCACTCAATATTTCTACATCCAAAAATATTTGAGATGTTATACAGAGAAGACTAAATTCGTTTCTAGATAGACACAAATTACTGTCACCCTTACAATTTGGATTTATACAAAATAAATCAACTCAAGATGCCATTAATTTATTAACAGAAGGAATCTACAACAGTCTTGATAAAGCATTGCCTTCAATTGGAGTGTTTGTAGATCTAGCCATAGCCTTCGACACTGTTAACCATTGTATCCTCTTAGAAATTCTTAACAATATAGGTATAAGAGGGATTCCACATGAACTATTTAAAAGCTATCTAACCGGTAGAAAACAAAAGGTTCAAATTGGCAGCACCACAAGCCAAGAACAAACTATCATATGTGGAGTACCTCAGGCTACAGTGTTGGGCCCTATATTATTTAATATATATTTGAATGATCTCTTCCTTCTAGATACAAAATGTAAAACCATAAGTTTTGCAAATGACTCAGTGTTGTTCTCTGAAAGCGATAATTGGTACGACCTAAGATTACAATTTGAAAGAGATCTCAAAAAAATCAAATCACACTCTTATATAGTAGATAATGAAATAAGTATTTTACCTACAAATAAAGTATTTGGGTATTATACTGGACCATAACCTACGATGGGATCAACGTATAGAGTATTTAATAAAAAAATTACATAGTATACTGTTTAAATTCAAACAAATATGCTATATATACTGACCCTTAAACAAAAAATAATGGTATACCAAAGTCTCGTAGAATCGCATCTCAATTATGGCATAACGGGATGGGGTAGTGTAGCCAAAACATATATGACACAACTTGAGATTCTACAAAAACGATTCCTAAGAATAATCCTCCAGAAAGGTTATGACTGTCCAAGTGACACTCTGTATCATCATAGTGGCATATTTGATCCTAGACAACTGTACTTTGCTAGTAAAGGAATTAGTTTATTCTATAATAAAACAAAATTAAAAGTATTGACCCATGATTATTCTACTCGGAATAAAGACAAATTTGTTCTTCCTTACATGAAAAAAACAATCGGTCAAAAAAGTTATCTATTCTTAGGACATAAGATATAGAACAAACCAAGCTGTCTCTGTACAAACAAGCAGTTAAAAACTTTTTCCATAGTATAGCAAGTAGTTTTATACATAACATTATTAGTAACTTAGTAACCTTGTCCCACATTGTTCTCATACTATATATGAAAAGTATTTTTTCTACAACTGTTATGAAAAGGAGCGAATTTCTCATAGCTTACTTAATTTCAAAACCATGTATTGCCACACCGTGAGGGAATACTTTTCCTCACGGCACTTTGCCTCACACCACATACATTTATATCGAGAATCAACAAAAATCGACAAAAACTTAGTAGGCTGCTGTTGAGCTTTAAATAGTTGTCACAACTGTCAGATTGTAGAAGTTTTTTAAATTCTTAAGGTAATTTTCATTCGTGCTTTAATAAAAATCGCAATTTCCATTAAATATTATTGTAATAAGACATACCTATTTATAATAAATAATATGGGTAATGAATGACAGTAGTGACGATTTTGATAATACTAGGTCATAGATATTGGAAAGAGCCGCAAAAATAACGTTAGATTTGTTGCCGATAATTTCAAGAAAAAAGTTTGAATTGGCATACGAAAAATTTATGAAATTGAGAAGAAATACAAAAATAAAATTAAAAAAATTATTCAACTGTTAAGAGGTAGGTTACTTTCATGTTATTTTAGTTTTGCTAACCATAAAAATAAATATTAAGTTACAAGTTACATTACTTGTATTCTTTAAATTTGTGCAGTTGTAGAAAAAGTATAGTGTACAATACGTGGGGAAAGTACTTTTCTCACTCGTGTGTTTACTTTCACACTCGCGAGAAAAGTTGAACTTTTCCCACTTGTTGCACAATATACTATTTTTTACTGACTGCAAATAATAGCTATTTATATTACAAGTACATAAACAAGGGCTTTATTGAACGAATAATTTTATGGCCGAGCGAGCCTGCGAGAGAGGCTATAAAATGATGAGTCCATAAAGCCTGTTTATGTACGCGTTATGTACATGATTTTATGTTCGATTGCAATTAAAAAATTATAATAAATTGAAAAAATAAAAATTTGATACGATTTTGGCTGACAGCAGTTGCGATGACAAGTAGATTTATTTTTTAAACATGTCAAATTAGTTGTCTTGCAGCTTGTCAGTGACGTTAACAATTACTTTATTTTACTAGTAAAATAAAGTGCTACTTTATTGACGCAAAACTAAAGAGCGTTTTATTGGTCAATTGTACATAAACATTATTATTATTATGTAGGGGCTTTTGTCCCAATTATTTGAGTAATATTGATATTTTTGCTTTCCTGGTCTCTTAATGTTGAGCCTAACAATTACAAGATTTTACTGATGATATAGTTTACGATAAATACATGGTCCTTTCCTTAAGAGGGTTCTATACCATCCTCCGCCATATTGGAAATGCTAATGTTAAAATTGCGGGCTTAATACTCAACAAAATATTTTTTTTTGTATCCGAACTTATTATGCATCGTAGGACAGCGGAAGATCACTTTTTTTATATACATAAAACGAATAACATGAAAAAAAAAAGTCAGATACGTATATAAGTATCTTCCGCCGTTCTTCATTTGCCACTGAACAACTTTTGTATTTACCATTTTTGAAAAAATTAAGTAGTTTTTTCTAAAATTGAACATTGCTTCAAAATCTCAGAGGGTATCGGGAAGTGCTGCCACCGACAGTCCTTTTATTAAACCAATTAAAAATTAAAAATTGCTTACCCAGACGTATATTTCGAATTCGTTTGGAAAGTTCGTATGTCCCTCCTACTTTGTGTTTAGCCGAGAGCCGAGAGCTCGTTGGAGGTTTACAGCTGTGTCACAGTACATGCTGTGTGTCTTTGATTGTGATTTTTGGATTATTTATATTGACGTTGAATATATTCAATTGTAATAATGAAAATACAGATAAATGTTTTGAAAAATATTTAGTATGAAAGTTCTAGATTATGAAAAAATCTATGATCAAAAGTACATTATTTTCTCCGAAATACAAAGACAAATACCATTTTTCGAATTTTTCGCGACAGTTTTGAGGTTATGAAAAGGTGAGCTTTTAAAAGTTGAATATTTTTTCATAATCTACAACTTTCATACTGAATATTTTTTAAAACTATTTAAAAAATAATTATTTTTTATATTTATCTGCGTTTTCATTATTACAATTGAATATTTATAACAATACGGAACAAAAATCAAATTTCAAATAAAACAATGAAACACGGTTTCTTTTTTATTTTTTCTGTGGAGTAATCAGTTTTTTAATTTATTAAAAATTTAAACTAATTATCAACAATTACTGAAAAATTCATTATTGCGAAAATTATTTTACGTTTTTGTTAAATGTAATTTTACCAGGTGATATTGTTTTAACCGACAGAGGTTTTTTAATTCAAGATTCTCTATAATTATTAGGTGCGAATTTAAATATACCAGTCTTTACAAAGAAAAAAAATCAACTACATCCCACTGATTTGGAAAATAGACGTAATATTGCCACTGTATGAATTCATGTAGAACGAATTATTGGTCTTTAAAAAAAAAGATTTTTCATGAAACAATACCAATGAGTATGTTGTCTAAAGAAAGAGATGGTTATACTGCATTGGACAAAATTGTCGTAGTGTGTAGTGCATTGAATTAATTTGTTTTTCATAATTTATTTTATTTTATAAATATATAAACATCTAAGATTTACAATTTGTTTTATTTGTATTATTTATTATTATTATTTGTATACAGCATATTAAACACAATTTTCACAATTTGGCTAAAACACTATGACTAGCCCTGGCCTCATACTGCTTGCAAACTTTTGTAAGCCTTAAGCTGTTGTCCCGAATAAAAACTGTAAGTATGCAAAATTTATAGAAAAGAGGTTTCTATACAAGTTACTCATATTAGTTTCGTTCGCGCTCAAATTCAAATGCTCAAATGTCAAACTGCAGATAAACAAACAAACATTACGCAGTTCACATTAATACCGCTAGATCGCGTAAGGTGTTCATGTGAATAGAAATCTAATTTTCATCCACGTGTAGACGTCGCCCTTATCCGAGCAATTTCTTCAGAGGAGGGTCCAGCGAAGTCGTAAGGGGCGAGGATTTCGAGGTTATGTATGAAATTGACAGAGGTGATGGGTATAGAACATTCTTAAAACTTTTTGAGATTCCTTTAATGATGTAACTATCAGCTTCCTTAAAAATGTTCCTAGTATTATTTCATCGATTTTGAGCTTATTACTAACCTTTAATAGATATGGCAATTTTTCTTGTTTTTCATTTTAAAAATCTGTAAACGTTGATAGTCCCTAGGATTTATTTTGTCTCAACTCAACATTCTTGCCTACTTGTTCTTTCTGCGTGTTTATTTTCCAGGTTATTTCTCCCTTTTGTTGTTGCGTATTTCGTTTTTGACTTTTTTAATATTTTGTGTGGTATTCAGGCCAAGTAACAATTCACGTAATTTCTTCAATAAAAGTTACAGAACAACTTCGAAAAGTCATTATTACTTGTACAATGATTTTAAACTATACTATTTAAACAGTGAGAATAAAAAGAATTATTGTTTAATTTCAGATAATTAAACATCTAAACTCATATTCGTTATTCGTAAAACCGTAAAACCGACAACGCCGCACCAAATATGTTGACGAGCGGTGTGACAAAGGCGGGGCCGGCAAAAACAATTTTTTTCTCCATTTCATAATTGCGGCATCGGACGACCCGGAAGCGGCTCATCAAAGTTATTTTTTTTTGCTCGATGCTAATTAGTGGGTCGTAAATTTAACCGTCGAATCTAGACTTGTTTACGCGGTATAAGTTAAAAAGAATCATTCGAATCTTTCTAGAACAAATTGCCGGCAAAAGGAAGGGATATATCTGAAACCGGTAAACGTCGTCAAATTTAAAATCAGTGTGTTTTCAGTCGCGTACCAGACTAGCCGCTCCATTGTCTAAAACAATGTATTCAGAAACTCCGTCAAGTGCGACGTATCGCAAGTTCCTTCATATAAGGGCTTGTTATTCATAATGCCTCCTAGTACGGCGAATAAAGTGTGTTTTCAGTCGCGTACCAGACTAGCCGCTCCATTGTCTAAAACAATGTATTCAGAAACTCCGTCAAGTGCGACGTATCGCAAGTTCCTTCATATAAGGGCTTGTTATTCATAATGCCTCCTAGTACGGCGAATAAAGTGTGTTTATCAGTCGCGTACCAGACTAGCCGCTCCATTGTCTAAAACAATGTATTCAGAAACTCCGTCAAGTGCGACGTATCGCAAGTTCCTTCATATAAGGGCTTGTTATTCATAATGCCTCCTAGTACGGCGAATTCAGAGTGCGTTTCTAGCTGCTATCAGGCTAGGACCTCTCAGAGTGTCTATCTATCACTCATACAGTACACACGCAAACTAATATTTTCTGAATGATGTGGTCATTTCGTTAAATCAACTTTAATACTTTGTTCTTGTTCACAATTACTAATTTAATGTAATTTTTGTTACTTTGTTGTTTTTTTTGTTGTTCATTTATTTATTTGACGAGCTTTATTAAATGGTTAAATAAAAGTGTACATTGGTTTTATTGGATGGAGTTGAGGAAGTAAACCTACAAAATACAGTCCACGAAATTCGAACACAGGGCTTAATCCAGAGCCCTCAACATGGTCCCATCGAACCGGATTCAATTAGCAAAACTTCGTTACTTCTCCAGAACCTCCATGGTCCAAACGATCCGGATTTAAACCAGAGATTCTTCAATGATCCTGAGCGACTCCAGAGATTCTTCAATGATCCTGAGCGACTCCAGAGATTCTTCAATGATCCTGAGCGATCCAGTTCAACTCTTCAACCTCATCGGTAGGCCTATGGTGGCTTAAAAACTTCCAGTCAACTTCAAACCTTCAAGCAACTCTTCACAGCAAGAAATTGTAAGGTATTTTTTTGTAAAACTCATTCAAACTCGTTGTAACCACTTAAAAGCGGTCCGATAACAATCGTAGGCTTGTGGTAAATTAATGCACACATTTTTTTTTCGTTACATTTACGTATAAAAAACTTTCATTGTATTTTAAACTTACTAAATTCTCGGTGCATGCGCTAACTAGCCGGCCGTAGATATTTATTTACTTACTTACTGTAAACTATCAAACATTTATAAAAAAGAAAAAAAACATTTCGTATTTATGTATTCTGCATAGTTATAGCTATAAAGCTCAGATACATGTATTTTTTCATTCTTTCTTAACATATAAAACATTGTCACATTTTATACATTTTTTCTGTAGGAATTTAAATTTATATAATTGTCGCATATTTTTAACCTATAATACATTGCATCTACTTGTATTTACGTACTTTTATCGTACACATTTTATGTTCTAACAGAAAGAACAAATTTTCACACAATCAAAATCTACAATTCAAAAATGAACTCAATTTTCATATATACAAACATTTCTCTGTCAAAAATTGAAAAATTGTTCTCGCTACCAAATCTTGTCACAATCATTCAGAAAATATGCATTCGAATTTTTACATTTCGTGTAAACAGCACGAAAGTTTATTAAAAAATAACTAGGCTTTTAAAACGCCACCTTTCCAAGTTAAGAATCAACAATTCAACTCGTTCACTATACAAACACAATTTTAAAAAACTCGTATCGTTCGTAATTAAAACAAATTTTCGTACAAGAAAATCGCACTAATAATCAAATCGCATTTATTCTTAACTTACTTTTTTCCATTTGCCGACGGCAAAAAAATAATTCTCGCATTTCGCACATAGTTTCGCAACAAATCATTTCGTTAAACAAATTCGTAAAAAACCCGTAGATATGGTTCTACGATTCTACAAATAAATCGCTAAACAATATTTAAAACTCAAATCATAAACATTCGCTATTTTTACAATCAAACTTTATTCTTAAAATTCACTTCGTTACCAATACAAAACAACAGCTGATCGTTGTTTCGAGATCTAATATCTCACTTAATAAATAAAAATCATTTTTTAACTTACAACTCAATACTATAAAAACATTTTACTATTTTTCTACTTTTTATACAAGGTGTTCTTCAAAAATAAGACACCTCCCTTTTATTCTAGAAACCAGCGCCGCATCAGAGGTACAAAAAGGCTGCATACCCTTATATTTTTATTCTCGTTCATAGGGAAAATTATCCCTTAGCAACAGGCTCTCCATAGCCAAACAATTTTCAATCTATCGTTCATTGCACATACCTTTCTATTTTTTCGTTTTGCACTCAAGAAGAAGTTCTTTATTTAAAGACTTCTTGTATTTCGTTCATTTTCGCATTTTCAATCTAAAGGGAAGTCCTTCATTTTATAGCAAGGCTCCTGTACTATTTTTACTCGCATTCGTTCGCATTATTATTCTATAGGGTGATCTACTAAAAGATTATACCCTCTTTGACAAACATATTTTTAAATCCTCGCTAACAATTTCATACTTTTTTCTATAGGGTGATCTACTAAAAGATTATACCATCTTCTAGCAAACATATTTCAATTTTCGTTGACAATCTTATACTTTTTTCTATAGGGTGATCTACTAAAAGATTATACCCTCTTCTAGCAAACATATTTCAATTTTCGTTGACAATTTTATACTTTTTCTATAGGGTGATCTACTAAAAGATTATACCTTCTCTTGCAAATATATTTTGATTTTTCTCTAACAACAAACATTTAAATTTCTAGCAATTCTACTTTTCATTTTCGCACAAGATGTTCTATATGGTTAGACATCTCCCTTTGGCACCTTACTAGGTCTAAGGGGTTGTATGGGGGAAACTACCCTCAGGGATATTGGATGCCCAGACTCTATGACAAAATAAGATGATCTCTATGGTGAGACATCTCCCTTTGGTATCTTTCAGATCTAAGGGGTTGTATGGGGAAACTACCCCCAGGGATATTGGATGCCCAGACTCTGTCAATCAACAATGCCAGGTGATCTCTATGGTGAGACACCTCCCTTTGGTGCCAAACTAGGTCCAAGGGGTTGTAGACGGGATACTAAAATGCCCAGTTATGTATCGTTCTAAAATTCAAAACTCTTGTCAACTTTCAGGGAAACTACCCTCTTCAACAAATAAAAACTTTAAAAATGTCCTTCTAATAAGGCTCTATTTTCAGGATTACTTATCCATTTATCGTACTTTTTCATGTATTCAACTTTCAGGGAAAACTACCCTCAAACAATTATTTTTATCATAAACATTCTTTGACATTTCTACTTCACTTTGTACCAAAGGTCCTCTGATGTGGCCAAAAAAGATGTTCGTACATTCATTTCAATTGTTGTACTGGAAAAAACATTCCACAACAAAAAACTATTCGTTAAATCAAACCTTTCTACTTTTATACATACAAGGGATCAATAACCCATCATTTTAAAAACCAAACAAAAATCAATCAAATAAACTAACATAAATAAATCTTAAAAACAAATTAAAACGCCCAAACGCATTCATTTTAATTTTCACAAGGCATTTCATTTTATAGCAAATACCTTAAACAAGCTGTGATGCAATTTCTATTTTTCATTTTTTTTCTCATTTTCATACAGGGTGAGCATATACCCTTAGGATTTATATCTATCATTTAAACATTTTCACACAGGGTGATCTCATCCAAAGATTATACCCTAGGGACATTTCGTGCCCACATTCTCTGACAATTCTTTTCATACAGGGTGATTCCCACAAGCGGAAAATATTCCCAAATATTTTAAACTTTTTCATTTTTTCTACTTTCATACAGGGTGAGCAAATACCCTTAGAATTTCATATCCATCATTCTAACATTCTAAACCTATACAGGGTGATTCCCTCAAGCGGAAAATATTCCCAAATATTTTAAACTTTTTCATTCATACAGGGTGAGCAAATACCCTCAGGATTTTATATTCATCATTCAGAAACATTTAAACTTTTTTCATTCATACAGGGTGAGCAAATACCCTTAGGATTTTATATCCATTCCAAATATTTTAAACAATTCTACTTTCTTACAGGGTGATCGTATACCCTTGGGATCTTTTTGCCCATTTTTCGTTCAAACATTCATGTACTGTTTTGGCATTCATTTGTAGGGAAAACCATTGTAGGCTGAGGTAGTCGTTATAGAGAGAGGGCTAAGGAATTGATCTGGGATATTCCTGCTAGCAGATCTGGGAAAGCCAACGCCTATAGTTGCAATTTTTGCAAATGTTGCTAAGATTTTGGCATGTTTTGTTTTTTTAATTCCAAATAAGGAACATGGCTCGGTGATGCCTAATCACAAATCGTCTGTACAAATCATTTTGTAAACTATGCGCCCACAAGTGGCCAGGATTCAAATATCCAACTTTTTTGTAAACTATGCGCCCACAAGTGGCCAGGATTCAAATATCCAACTTTTTTGTAAACTATGCGCCCACAAGCGGCCGGGATTCAAATATCCAAATATCTTAAAACTTTTTACATTTTTTATTAAACTATGCGCCCACAAGCGGCCAGGATCCAAATATCCAAACATTTTAAAACCTTTTACAATTTTTCAAACTTATTTCAATCAAACTCATTCCGAAATTACAGGGTGATGACCCAACTTAAAAAAAAAAAAATTTTTTTTAGAAAACTTTCAAGAGAATACTCCGCCTCTTTTCGCGGGGGGAGAATGTTTAATTTCAGATAATTAAACATCTAAACTCATATTCGTTATTCGTAAAACCGTAAAACCGACAACGCCGCACCAAATATGTTGACGAGCGGTGTGACAAAGGCGGGGCCGGCAAAAACAATTTTTTTCTCCATTTCATAATTGCGGCATCGGACGACCCGGAAGCGGCTCATCAAAGTTATTTTTTTTTGCTCGATGCTAATTAGTGGGTCGTAAATTTAACCGTCGAATCTAGACTTGTTTACGCGGTATAAGTTAAAAAGAATCATTCGAATCTTTCTAGAACAAATTGCCGGCAAAAGGAAGGGATATATCTGAAACCGGTAAACGTCGTCAAATTTAAAATCAGTGTGTTTTCAGTCGCGTACCAGACTAGCCGCTCCATTGTCTAAAACAATGTATTCAGAAACTCCGTCAAGTGCGACGTATCGCAAGTTCCTTCATATAAGGGCTTGTTATTCATAATGCCTCCTAGTACGGCGAATAAAGTGTGTTTTCAGTCGCGTACCAGACTAGCCGCTCCATTGTCTAAAACAATGTATTCAGAAACTCCGTCAAGTGCGACGTATCGCAAGTTCCTTCATATAAGGGCTTGTTATTCATAATGCCTCCTAGTACGGCGAATAAAGTGTGTTTATCAGTCGCGTACCAGACTAGCCGCTCCATTGTCTAAAACAATGTATTCAGAAACTCCGTCAAGTGCGACGTATCGCAAGTTCCTTCATATAAGGGCTTGTTATTCATAATGCCTCCTAGTACGGCGAATTCAGAGTGCGTTTCTAGCTGCTATCAGGCTAGGACCTCTCAGAGTGTCTATCTATCACTCATACAGTACACACGCAAACTAATATTTTCTGAATGATGTGGTCATTTCGTTAAATCAACTTTAATACTTTGTTCTTGTTCACAATTACTAATTTAATGTAATTTTTGTTACTTTGTTGTTTTTTTTGTTGTTCATTTATTTATTTGACGAGCTTTATTAAATGGTTAAATAAAAGTGTACATTGGTTTTATTGGATGGAGTTGAGGAAGTAAACCTACAAAATACAGTCCACGAAATTCGAACACAGGGCTTAATCCAGAGCCCTCAACAATTATCATTAAAGGAATCGAGTTTAATCTATACGTCTGTGACTTACAGATACTGTGCTACTAGAGATAGAAATTCATTAAAATTCTATCGACAATAGCTCTGTGTACATAAAACATTATTTGTGGTTACACTGAAGTCACCGGTTTTAAGAATTCTTTTAGTGCATGAGTTACGTTCGGGTTTTTACTTGAAAGGAAGACAAACCAGTCAAGCTACATCTTCACTTCCAGTAAATACTGTACGAAGAATCTATAATAGTTGTTTTAAAAATGGATATAAACTATAATAAATGGACAATAAAAATTCTCATCTCAACAGAACTAGTGCTGTCTTGAAATTTGAAAAAAAATACAGTTGTAACATTAATATCACCAAGATTGATTAATATCATTTTTCATCAAATTTCTTTTGTGTATTTATTTCAAAATAAACTATTTTTGAATCATTGATTCGCGTGACTCCAATTCTTTGTGATAGAATTTTTTTGGCTGTCCAGAGCTTATTTGTGTAAAAAAACAAGGATTTTGTATGAAACTCAAATCGATATAAATAATATGTCCAGAGATGAAACCGACAAAACTTAAGGGTTATACGGATTGCCAATATGATTGGGTCAATCCATACCAAGTGGCCCAAAAAGAAATAATTGATTGCTCAGAAAAAATTAATATTTGGTTGGTAGATTCCCTTATGTTTTGGGGGTTCAAAAATATTTTTTCAAAATTTCTACTGTGTACCATTTGGAAATGGCGGCCATATTTGTTTTAGGCCGCACGTTATTTTTCGCGTTTGAGTTCCGTACACTGTGGTCTACAAAATAAAACCATAATTACCTAGTTATATGTATTTATTCATATATTTTCTACAGCTCAAAATTATTGGTTGCAAATTGGCAAAATTCAATTTTTGAAGGGTAATTTTTCAAAGAAGGAATAACTTCTCAGCCTTAATATTTTTTTGTAAAGTATTAATGGTGAGGCTCTTACCCATAAAAAGATATGCATTTTTTAAGTGCAGTCTTTATAGATCTTAAAAGAGCATTTGAGACAATTGATATGGTTTTAATGGGACTGTTTTTGATTGGCTAGAAAGTTATTTGTCAAATAGGTACCAGATAACTAAGTAACTAAGTTTAATAGTGAAATTTCAAATCCGCAGTTAAACAATATTGGATTGCCCCAAGGCAAAGTGTACTTGGACCTCTACTTTTCATATTGTATATTAATGATTTCGGAAATGTAAAATTCACCTTTTTGCTGATGACACATTAATCTATTTTTATGGGGAAGATTTTATTGAAGTAGTGGAAATGATAAACCATGAACTACACTTATTAATTGAAAGATTTAAGATCAATAAGCTGAAAGTTAATGAGTTAAAATCCAAATGCATGTTTATTGGTAATAATGTTCTTTTTGGGAAATTCTTAAGTCTTGATATTAATATTACATTAAATAATGAAAAAATTGAAATGGTACAGGAAATGAAATATTTGGGATTTCCATTGGATAGGGAACTAACTTTTAGTAAACACGTTGATTATATTTGCAGACAAATATGGAAAAAAATTGGTTTTTTTCGAAGAGTATCACCATTTCTGAGTACTCAATCTAAATTAACAGTCTATAATTCGTTAATATTGCCTCACTTTTTCTATTGCTGTTCGCTGATATATACAGGATGCTCAAATCATGATAGACTTCAAATTCTTCAAAATAAGACCATGCGAGTAATACCAGGATGCAATGAATATGGTCGCATACAATAGATGTTAAATACACTAAATTGGCTAAGGATGGAACATGATATTCGTATTTAAGATGGTAAACCATGATAATTTGAACAATCAGTTGGTGCCAACTTCAAGTGTTCATTCACATAACACTAGAACTGCAGATTCATTAAATTTTTATGCTAAAACTACCAACAAGGCCAGTTCGATGAAAAGTTTGTTTCACAAGGCAATTGTGCAGTTCAATAATTATTGATTATAATCTACCGAGGCATATTAAAAATAGCCTTAATGTAGGCGCCTTTAAGAGATCATTAATCCACTTTACAAAAACATTTAGCAATGAAGTGTCGATTGTATGGACCCGAATTTTCTTTTCACATGTTTCTTTCTTTTGTTACTCATTTGTTTAATTTAATAATGTTATCTTATTACTGTCCCGGCCCCTCGCCAAGGGAAAGTATTGTGAACGCGCTAAAAAAAAAAATTGAGATAACGACGGATATATCCATTTTGAGGTCCCCTGAGACGATTAAAACGATTTCCAGATGGAAGTATGTCCGTCTGTCTGTGTGTATGTCTGTATTCTTCCACGATAGCGTCCGCACGCTTAATCCGATTGAGCTGAAATTTGGTATATGGGTTACGGGTGATCGGGGATTGAACCCATTAGTTTTTGGTTGAAATCGCCCCACCAGGGGGCGCAGGAGCCCTATGTACAGCGTCAAAAAAATATAAGACTTAAAGTTTTTATTTGATTGCCTCACTGGCTTGTAAATACATCTTGAAATTTTCATTCCTTAATTTTGAACCTAACCTAAAAAAATTTTTTTTTAACTAAAAAAACGCAACCCGCGTCCAAACGCTTGATCCGATTGAGCTGAAATTTGGTATGTGGGTATCGTATCATTGTGAAATGAATCTGTTTGTTTTTGGTTGAAATCACCCCACCAGGGGGCGCAGTAGCCCTATGTACGTTACAAAAAAAATAAAAGAAGTTTTTATTTGGTATTTGGTGCCTTATTGGCTTGTAAATACTTCCTGAAATTTTCATTCCTTAATTTTAAAACTAAGCAATGGAAAAAAAATTAAAAATTTAAAATCCAAATGACATTTGACAGAAAAAGTAAACAAAATTTCCACCCTAAAAAATTGTTTTACTTTTTTTTCCTTTTATAATATTTCACATGTCATTTTTACTTTAAAAAAATTCGAAATGTCATTTGATTTGGAAAAAAATTTGAAACGAATTTTTATTTGGGATACCAAATATCATTTGATTTTAACGCCAAATTAATTTTTTTAATTTTTATTTTATAGCTGCCTGGAAAGTCTTGTGGCGACACAACAGATTTTTTTTTGTTTGTAAATTATCTATTATGATATTAAACAAATCATTTCATTGCATTTCAATATTCTTTTTCTTCTAAGAATATATAATGTATAATAATTATCAAAAATCTGAGCTCAGATTCGAAATCAACGGAAAAAATCCTACAGGAAGTTGTTAAAAAAGTTTCTGCCATCATTTTAGTTATTCCGTAATAAATTATTATTTTCAATTTTTTCACTCAAGAAATTAATTGTCGGATAAAGCACCATCAAAAATGGGTTAATATAATAAATAATTACCAAACCAAGGCATAAACATTGTTATTCTCTTTAATTAGTTCGTAGTAAAATTTTATAAAAATACCAGGACCGGAATGAGTCTTTTTTATAACAATTATCAATCTCTGTCTAGTTGTCAATACAAATCAATTTTCTTCTTTTCCTTTTTGTTTCTTCTTGCTACTTGTCTCGACTCGGTGAGTTCGCTAACAACTTTATCAGACTGTGGTCTAGTCCATTTCTTCTTTTTCTTTTAATAATTTTGACTTTTGTTTCGCCGATACGCCGTTTTATCGTGACTTTCTCAATGTTAACACGTGTTTTTGAATTTTACTTTATAACAAAATTAATGTTAATGTTAATACTATTTTGTTACCCATCTGTTAATGGGTGGTTTTCAATCTGCAAACGAAAATCCACATGCCATTGTTCAGAAAAACTGCCAATACAGACTTCCTGACAATGTATGGTGTGGAATCCTTAATAATCTTTTGATTGGACCTCACGTACTTGACGGCAAGGTTTCAGCATGAAGGTGCTGGACCTCACTTTTCAATTCCAATTAGAAACCATATTAATGCCACTTACCCCAATAGATGGATCGGTCGTGAAGGTCCAGTAAATTGGCCACCGCGATCCCCTGATTTAGCACCCCTAGACTACTATTTAACAAATTCCTGTAGGATTTTTTCCGTAGATTTCGAATCTGAACACAGATTTTTGATCATTATTATACAGGGTGAGTTATTCTGACAACAACTTAACATTGAAGAAAAAGAATATTCCTTGGCTACTTGTTAATGCCTTTTAGTTTAATTCACGTACCAAATTTAAACCAAATTGGCTATTCCCTGTATTTAAAATGGCGGATTGATTTTTTTGTCTAAATTCACAAATCACTCTGTATGTCAGTAACGAAGCGGTTTTGGACGTTTGTATATGGCATTTTGCAATCATATTGGCAATCCCTATAACCCCATAAGTTTTGTCGGTTTCATCTCTGGACATCCTGTATAAACAATGGACAGAGCAACTAATAAATTTTCTTAGACGCTCACTCATCATAATTTATAAACCAATGCTCCTTTTCTTATTAATTATAGGATTTCTCGGACTTTTTCATAGAAGTTGATGACCCTGTATATTTTAAAATAAGAAAATTATACTCAGAACCTTCCTATGTGTATAAAATATTAACATGCATATTAACAACTTTACCTTGTACAAAGTTTACCCCAAAATTTGAGCAGAAGGAAAGGTTTGTGAACTACGCGAATATGAGAGGGACTCCTCTAAATAAATGTTTGTTATGCTGTTGAAATTGAAATTTATGGACCGCTTTTCTTTACCGAAAAAACAGTTTGTAGGACTAATTACTCACATAATTTTTTAATTATTTTTGTTTACAATTGGGCCAGGACAATTACTTAAATTAAAATGGTATTATTACCGACATGCTCGAATAACTAATTATTTTTAAATTGGATTGACAAATGTTCTCTATAAATCTGAAAATAACTGGATTTGCGTAGGAATGAGCATTCACTACATTGAACAATTAATACGTGAGTAACACCGAAAAATACAGTAAACAAATCTAAGGTAGGCGGTTTTGGAAACAAATGCAATTCGAAATTAAACGTCAAACTTTTAATGTGACAGTTTCATTTCAGTCGAATTATAATTTAGGTACACCGATTTTTAAAGAATTCGCTACGATTTTTTTACTTTAAAATATTTATTAATTAAATTATCTCTTAATTTTTATTATAAGATATTATCTGGTATCGGCGGTTTAGCTACAAATCTCATTTTTTGTTGTTCTACAGTCAAACCGTAATTTTTTATTTTTCCCAATTTTCTTCTGCTTTTTTAGTTTTTTTTTTCTCTACTCTTTTAATTTTACGTTATGAGGACTTAGTGTAATTTTAAGATGTAGCATCAGCTCGTATGATTTTAGTTTAATTTTGAAAACAGTAATAGCATTGACAATATGTATTGCGGTTAAGAGGAATTACGAACCCTTGCATGGCAACATTTTGTATCCGTAGAGTGACGCCGCTCTCAGAATAGCGTCTTGTTTTACCTGTTTTAATCCGGGTCCAAATTATTATTCTAATTATTCTTATGTATGATTGGCGTTCATTAAGTCTTAAATGAAAAGGTCTAGATATTTCTCCTATATAAAATTTGTTACATTCGCACGGAATTTTGTATACACATTTTTTGTCTTTTGAATTCATTAAAAGGTTTTGTATTTGCTATTAATAGTACCTATATTATTAATGATTTTGGGTGGGTAATTTTATTACACGCGGATGAAGTTTGCAGCACGAGCGAGCTTGCGAGAGAGTGATGTAATCATCCGAGTGTAATAAAATAACCACACAAGAAGTTGAATATAATACTTTATCTACTAATGTCCACAAATAATAGATTACTTATACCTATACTTATATCTATTAAATCAAATCAAGAACAAAACATTTTTAAATGCTATACCAACTATTATACGAATATAAATACTTTTTTATATTAAATTAATTTTTACTTGTTATTAAAATTTAAAGTTATGCTGCTGCAATTCGAGAAATTAATTGTTGTATCTTTAACACCAAAATTCATATTGTGATCTGCATTTGATATGAAATTACTAGAACTAGCATATGTTGTTGGATTATTAGTATTATTTTTATGGATTTGATGTAAAATTCTATTAATAAAATATCCATTTCAACAAATTTGATAAATGACTTTTACTGGCATTACTTTAATTTGACATTGACGTATAAATTAAAGGTCTTGCTACATAGTAAATAATACAAAATAAATCAAGAACGCATTTATTCTTGATCTTGATTGGTTAAATTTAGTTGCCTTATGATTATTGGTTATTAAAAATGTTGAATTTTCAATATTCAACGCCTTTTAGATTTTTGGTTTATTATTTGACATTAGTAGATAAAGATGTATTATTTGTTTGAAAAACTGTTCTTAAATTAAATGTATTGCCAATCCTAATTTTTTTCGATAATTTTTTAATATAAGGGATTTTTACTATGTTGGGCGATTTAAATTGTCTTCTTTATTTTTAATATCTCGGTAAAGTCGATCTATAAATTTATTTGGGTAAACCATAAAAATGTGGAGAACAGCTCTCTCTGTCTGTATCTGTAAAGATAGAATGGTGGGTCACCCCACAGCACGTAGGCCACATTTGGCTCATTGTGCATCCTTCTGAGGTTGACCCTTCCTTCTAGCTCGTCAGCCAGCCTACTTGTTTAAAGTAAGTGATGACGTCGCCTGAAGGTAGCTCCCTCATGTTGGCATGTGTTAGGCTCTGCTCGCCGAGAAGGAAATGCCTTATTTGTGAGAGTGTCGGGCATTCGCAAAGAATGTGTTCGACAGTCTCGTCTTTCTGTTCACATCCTCTACACAGTGGAGTGTCAGATTCCATCCTGTAGAGATGTTTTCGTAGATGACAGTGGCCATTCAGGATACCTGTAGCTGTGCGCAGGTTCTGTCTGTTAATAGTCATGTATTTTTCGGCTGTTTCGCTGTTCGGATACTGTAATAGTTCCTTGGCTAGCATGAAGTCTGTTTCGTCGTCCCATCTACCAAGGGAGTGCTTCTTCAGTAATGTTTCTTCTGGTAGTCTCTTTTGTGGCAAAAAAGATAGCAGTGAGCTCTGTTTGAGCTACACTGGCATTAGAACCCATTGCCCATTTTATATTGAGATTCAGGGATCTGGTACAAATTCCACAGCCTGGCCCCTCTTTCGTTTTAGACCCATAGGTGTAGATGCACAAGGCACGTGCTGCCAATGTAGCCTCTTGTACGTTTTTTATTATTACCCTGTAGGGCCTATGAAAGGAATATCTTGGCTTGTAGCAGTGGGACCTCCCCAAGGACCCCGTGCCACAAGTCACACCTATACTTACCGGATCCTACGTCAGGTTGTGTACTAGTAGAGCGAAGTCATGTCATGGTCATCACAACAGCCTCCTTAATAAATATCACCTCCCAAGGATCACCTCTATTGCTCTAGTTGGTGTGGTTCTCTCATGTTATGTTGAGATTTGATTTGATCCAATTTGCGTACGACTGTCTGCTGGCTAGTTTTGACTCCCCAGGCAATCGCAACGTACGTTAGCATAGGTCTTATGATAGCAGTGTAGATCCAGGTGGCATTCCACAGGGGCGGCCAATGGTTCTTCAGCACTGATCATAAGATATGTATGCTTTTTTTGCAATGTTGTCTAGATGAGAGTTCCATGTTAACTTGCTGTCAAAGGTGTCCCCCAAATATTTCACCTCTGCAGAAAAGTTAAATTTAGTTTTTAGGAGCTTTGGGGCCTCTAT
Source organism: Crepidodera aurea (assembly GCA_949320105.2). Lineage (NCBI taxonomy): Eukaryota > Metazoa > Arthropoda > Insecta > Coleoptera > Chrysomelidae > Crepidodera > Crepidodera aurea. Next base: position 4,977,227 of record OX439480.2, read on the forward strand.
GTTTGCAAGCTTCCTTTTGTTCGTGAAAAGAACCATCTCTGTCTTTTTTGGGTTTATTGACAGTGAGCGGTCTTTGCATCACTGTTCTATGATGTTAAGGGCCTCTTGCATTCTAGCACCGAGTATTCCTTCAAATCTTCCTGTTTGCAGAATCACTAGGTCGTCTGCATAAGCTAAAGTGTAGAAATTGTCATCGTTGAGGCGATTGACTAAGGTGTCTAAGACCATTTTCCACAGTAGTGGTGAGAGCACCCTTCCCTGTGGACAACCATTTACATTTACAACCAGGTCTCTTATGGTGACATCATCTACACTGATTCTTATTGCTCTCTTTGAGAGCATGTTATATATCCATCCATTTGCTGTGTTGGGGATATTTTTATTAGCTAAGGCATTTGCTATTTTGGGAAAAGTTGTTTTATCAAACGTACCTTCAATAGCTATGAATACACCCACTCTTTAGAGTTCAGCCATCTTTCGATATGGCTGGCCACAAGGTGAAGGGCTGAATCTGTAAGCGCCATATATCTTTCACATAGCTTCCCTAAAGTTTTCATTGAAAATGATGTGAGGCTAATCGGTCGATATGCTTTTAGAATGGAGTAATCCAATCTTCCTGGTTTTGGTATAATGGCAACCTCCCTCCAGTTTTATGGAATATACCTCAGTGCCAGGTGCGGCATTAGTGCATCCAGGCCCCACTAAAGTAAGGGGAGAAGCTCGAAATGGCCCACCTTAATTTGTGCTCATCGTCGATCTGGTCTGCTATTCTCCAGTCATCTTCCATGATGTTGCGTTGCTCATCTTCCTCCCAGATTGCCACATTAGTGGTTCTAGAGTCAGGGAAGTGCGTTGACATTAACAGTTCAAGACTTTCCTTAAGGTTGGCAGTTCTAGTGCCATCCTCTTTGGTTAGTGTACCGATATGGCGATAAGGGTCTTTAGAGAGAGCCTTTTAGAGTCTAGCTGCTTGGAGAAAATTTTCGATTTCCTCACAGTGCTTTTCCCAAGCTTTTCTCTGTTTTTGTCTGACGACTTTCTTGTACTCTCTGAGGTGAGACCTGTATATTGGGAACAGCTTTACACGGGTGTAAAAATTATTGATAAATACTGAAAACCAAGCTCGTAAATGAGATTTGAAAAAAAAGAGTTTGCATCAATTTCAAAAATCGGAATATGTTTTTTTGCTATTTTCAATCGGATATGAATGCGCGCTGGATTCACAGAATTTAGAGTACCCCTCGTACTTGTTCGAAATCGGTATGAAAAGGATTTACGAATGAGAAATAATATTTGCGTAGTATTTGACTCCATCCATCAGTACCAAATTCTATACATTCGACCTACCCGTTGCCCTGCAGGTGTCAGTTTTCAATTTAGGTTGGCTACAAATCTACGATTGTTTCAGTATCCTGAAAAATATAGAGTTTACTAATATATTATCATAGAAAAGTGAAGTAGAAAACTCGTGTTGTAAAGCAATGGAAATTTACTATTTTTATTTTATCGTTTATTAAATTTTTAAAAACTTTAATACGAGGAATTAAATATCTTCAATCCTTTAAATTGTAAATAAATTTTACAATCAATTGTATGATGTATCCGAATGTGATTTTAATTGCCATTTCAATCGATTCCATGAAAATTCCACGTTCCTATCATAAAATGACAAATACGCAGTTGTAATAGTGAATTTTAAAGGCACGCCCTGTATAACTAAGCATTAAATCAATTGGATTTCTGCCTGAAGACTGCATCACCACAATATACCTCGGTAGTTATTATAACCACTTTACCAATTTCACAAACGTTTCATGAATAAATAATAGCCGACTGTTTCGAATGATGGAGACTGTAATTATTTGTCAAGAATCTCTGGACGTCCTTGGCAAAAATACTTACTTTGAGTATGATAAATTATTGTAACATTTTCTAGTATACTATTGACTCTTCTCTCGGTTTTATTAAGAATTCGAGAAGATAAGTAGGTGTATTTTCAGAAATATCAATTTGGTAAAATTTAAAAATTACAGCTACTAACTAGGTTTTAAGTTACCAGGCCAATTTTAAGAATTTTAGCACAACTCAAATTAAAAATAATACCTTTATGTCCAAAGGAAAAAAATAATCCGTCTAAAATCAAGCCACTTTTGGAGAGTCTGGCAGTATTCAAATAGATCCTAATAGTTTTTTTCAAAAAATCAGCCTTCTAAACAAAACAAAAAATTATTTTAAATGCTGATATATATTTCTACCGAAATATATTTTATGGGAGTAAACAAATTGCACAAATGAAAAGAAAAATAGTCTAATCTCCCAGGAATTGGACATTGAATGTCAACGTTGCCACAACGTCTGGACTTCAAACAACTACTCCTTGGGCTATATGCCCCAACAGGTATTGAATTATAGAAGTCCCGACGTTGGTTGGAACCTGAGATATCAGGACATTAAACCAACAACTTTGATTTTGTTATTAAAGGAGCCCGTCAACCATAGACTAGTTTCGGCATTATTGTGCCTCTTCAGTATGGCTAACGCAACTGTATTCTATAGGAACTGGGCTAGTCGGATCCACTGTCAGACTTTCATTAGAGATTGAAAGTCGAGCTTGTCTACGCCATACTGAAGAGGCACAATAATGCCGAAACTAGTATATGGTTGACGGGCTCCTTTAATAACAAAATCAAAGTTGTTGGTTTAATGTCCTGATATCTCAGGTTCCAACCAACGTCGGGACTTCTATAATTCAATACCTGTTGGGGCATATAGCCCAAGGAGTAGTTGTTTTGAAGTCCAGACGTTGTGGCAACGTTGACATTCAATGTCCAATTCCTGGGAGATTAGACTATTTTTCTTTTCATTTGTGCAAAAAATTATTTATTAAATTTGAAAAATGCTCTTTTTGCTCTGCTTTGTAGGTGAAAGTTCCATGTTAGCTTCCTGTCGAGGGTAATACCCAGGTATTTCACCTCTTTAGTGAAGTTTAATTTGCTTTTGAAGATTTCAGGGGGTTTTAAGCCCGATATTCTTCTTTTTCTAGTATAAAGGACCATCTCAGTCTTGTTGGTATTAATAGACAGTGAGTGCTCCTTCTAATAATTTGAGCCCGTCCTGCGCTCCATCGCATAGTATGCTCTCAAATTTGCCGGTCTGCAAGACAACTATGTCATCTGCGTATGCAATTGTGTAGAATCCATTATTGTTGAGGTGATTAATCAGGGTATCCAGGACTATGTTCCAAAGGAGGGGTGATAAGACCCCTCCTTGTAGACATTCCCTCATGACCAGCCCTCTTACTATGATGTCTTCTACACTGATACTTATTGCTCTACTAGAGAGCATCTTGAGATCCATTCGCTCACTACCAGGGGTACATTCCTGGAGTTGAGTTGCTGGGTATTTGTTGGAAAGGATGTTTTATCAAACGCTTCCTCAATATCTATGAATATACCCAGGGCGGATTCTTTATTGTCCAATTCTGACAACTACTAGGTGAAGGGCCGAATCTGTGGATCTTCCCGGAGTATATGCATGCTGGTTTGGATGAAGTGGGTTGTGAACTAGCAACTCATCTCTTGTGAGACTAATTGGTCGGAATGCTTTTGGTAAGGTGTAATCCATCCTTACTGGTTTGGGTATGAATATCACTCGTACTTCTATCCACTTTCTAGGAATATACCTCAGAGCTAGAGAGCCTCTGAATATTCCAACCAGGTGCGAAATAAGGATATCCATTCCCCACTGAAGTAGGGCTGGTCTTATACCGTCAGGTCCTGCTGACTTAAAAGCGAATTGCCAGTCGTATTGGGAGGGTGTTGCTGGTTCTTCGTTCCAGGAAAGACAGAACCTGGGAAGTGAGTTTCCATAAGGATATCGGCGCTCTCTTGGAGGTTGGCGGCTTTGTCTCTTATGGTGGTCGTTTGAGAGCGCCTTCTGTAGCCTAGAACCTTGTGGGAAGTCTTCGACTGCCGCACAATTCTCCAGGTTGCTCTTTGTTTTTGTCTACAGACTCTTTTGAACTCTTTGAGGTTGGCTTGGTATATTTCCCAGTCCTCTTTGAGTTTTGTTCGTTTTGCCTTGTTAAAGGTCGTTCTCGCTGTCCTTCTGAGGTGTTCCAGTTCGGGGCACTACCAGGTATTGGTTTTGCCATCTATCTGGATCATCCTCATCGGACAGGATTACTTATAGGCCATGTCTATTTTGTTTTGGATAGATACCGTGTACCTTTCCAGTTCCTCATTATTACCAGGAGTCAGAACCTCTGTATCCCGCAGAGCTCCTTGTAAGAGTCGATTGTAGAGAGCTACATCCGCCCTCTTCGGGTCGCGGGATTTTACAGCGGTCCTGAGATCCTGGCTTACCGCATAGGTCAGCCAGCGGTGGTCTGACATAGAAATGTCATCCGTCACCTGCCAGTCCTGAATTTTGTTTGATATTTTAGCTGTCGCCAAACCAAATTATCGATTTTATTTTCGAAATTGTGAAGTTAGCATAGAGTAGCAAAGATTTTTTTATTGTTGTCTTCACCCTTTCAAGTACTTAAGTGCCAAGTTTCATCGAGATTAATTGTGTTTTATTTAACCTAACAAATAACCGTCATTATGTTAGTATTTCTTACCGAATACCACTCTTGCTTCAAGTAAAAACAGAAAATTTTTTCCAGTAATAATTGAAGCTCTAGTGGTATTATAAGTGAAAATAGCTTTTTTACGCAGATAAACATCGACTAATGTTTCTAGTGGGTTATGTTGACAGATGCTCAATTATTGCATGACGTTTATGATCTATTTATTTCAACCACTACTTATATAATAGATTAGGTAATGTCAGTAATTGTTTCAGTATTTCATGATAATAAAATAGAAGTTTCGCTACTAAAACAAAAATGTGATAATCTTGACAATCCATTACTTTTCAAATAAAATTAAAATAAGAAAACTCTGTAATATTTTTTTATTTTTCTGTTATTCTACGGTTTTAGAAAAATCATTAATACGCTACAACTTATAAATGATTTTTTTTGTGTATAATAAAATATTTAATAATTAAAAAACTAATTTGCCTATCCGCTTAAGTAAATTTACTATGTGGGAAACTGCGTTTGCAAAACAGTAATTCTGCGTTAGAAATGCCATCGACCTCGACACGATTAAAAAAACCCAGCAGTCTTCTTAAAATGATTCGTACAAGTACATCTCTCGGAAAGGTAAAGTTAGTAAGTGGATCTTGACGTCTCCATAAACAGACAAATGCATCCTACTTGTTTATTTCTTTCATATATTTAGAGATGGAAGATTACTGGAACTTTTTGTACTTCTAAAATACATATTTAATGCAGACTAATCTTTCTAAAATTAATATTTTCTGATCATTTTTTGTACTGAAAGCATTGGCGGATCTGAGGGGGGGGGGGGGCTGGAAAACTCCCTGACTGAAAGCAACGCTTTCCAGGAATATCGTAACTTTGAAACTGGTCCAGAAATGAATGTTATCTAAGGTTTGTTCCAACATAACACAAAACCAGTTTGCGTACTGTCGGGATTCTGCGCAGTCTAGATTTGGTGTTCCAACAAACTTCGGACTCAAAACTGTACAAAAATTTAGTGTTCCAACACAACCAAAACTAATCACAAACCAGTTTATGTACTGTCAAATCTGTTCCTGGGTTTGAGTAGGTACAAATTGTCAAGACTTGCGCAAAACGAGTTTGTAAAACGTCAGTTAACGTCATCCTAACCTGAAAATTTTATGATTGTATTTTTATTATGTAAACATTCATATTATTTAATAGGTACACTTGTGTAAATACATAATTATTATTTAGGATTGTAGACATCCAAATTTATAAATATTTTCATTAGTTTTTGTTACTTCCCAAATTCAAAATTTGACATTGATTGTGACGTTATTGACAGTATAAATTTGACAAAAAATTTGTTGGAACACTTTCGAATTGAATGCCCGATCCTCGACAGGTCATCGACTAACAGTCGTTGACATGTCGTCGACAATAAGTTGTGGACAAGTTTACGTACAGTCACAAAATTGTTGTTGGAACAAACCTATAGTACATAGTAATAGGTTTCAATAAGGCCCAACATGCTAGATTTGTTGTATAGTAAAAATATATTTTGCTCCTCTGATGTTAATAACTTATTATTGCTTTCTGTGAGTCCGACGAAGTATTTAAGCAGCCACCAAAGTACCCCCTCCCCCCCTCCGTTTACGAGGATGCTGAATCCGATGGCGAGGTTTAAAATTCCTTTTGAGTCCCCCAAACTTGTTTTTCGCTATAAACGAGAAAAATAGTATATTGTGCAACAAGTGGGGAAAGTTCAAATTTTCCCACGAGTGTGAAAGTTTGTGGCACGAGCCTGAAGGGCGAGTGCCGCAAACACACGAGTGAGTAAAGTACTTTCCCCGCGTGTTGCACACTATACTTTTTCTACAACTGCACAAATTTAAAGAATACAAGTAATGTAACTTAATATTTATTTTTATAGTTAGTAAAACTAAAATAACATGAAAGTATCCACTTAACACTTAACAGTTAAATAATTTTTTTAATTTTATTTTTGTATTTCTTCTACATTCCATAAATTTTTCGTATGCCAATTAAAACTTTTTTCTTGAAATTACCGGCAACAAATCTAATGTTACTTTTGCGGCTCTTTCCAATATCTCTGGTGGAGCATTATCAAAATCGTTACTACTGTCAGTATCCATATTATTTGTTATAAATAGGTATTTCTTATTAAAATAATATATAATGGAAATTGTGATTTTTATCAAAGCACGAATGAAAACTACCTTAAGAATTTAACAGTTATGACAACTATTTAAATCTGAACTACTACTACTACTAAGTTTTTGTCGATTTTTGCTGATTCTCCTTATAAATGTATGTGGTGTGAGGCAAAGTGCCGTGAGGAAAAATATTCCCGCACGGTATGAGCAATACATGGTTTTGAAATTAAGTAAGCTATGAGAAATTCTCTACTTTTCATAGCAGTTGTAGAAAAAAATATTTTCGGGGGTGGTTTTTGGCTGTTTGGGGATTGGCCGCACCTGGGGAATGTCACCTAAGGTTACGGCCTGAATCTACAGTGCAATCATAAGACCTATGCTAACGTACGGTGCGATTGCCTGGGGAGTCAAAACTAGCCAGCCGACAGTCGTACGCAAATTGGATGGATCAAATCCAAAAAATGCCTCAACATAACAGGGGGCATGTGAACCACACCAACTAGAGCAATGGAGGTGATCCTTGGTCTCATCCTCTTTGACATATTTATTAAGGAGGTTGTTGTGATGACCAATATGACCATGACACCACGGCTAAGCTCTACTGGTATACAACCTGACGTAGGAGCCGGTAAGTCGAGGTGTGACTTGTGACACGAGGTCCTTGAGGAGGTCCCACTGCTACAAGCCAACACGGATTCAATTGCACTAAGATGCTTTTCATATGCTCTACATCGTAATAATAAAAAACGTACAAGAGGCTACATTGGCAGCAGGTGCCTTGTGCATCTAAAACAAATGAGGGGTCAGGCTGTGGAATTTATTCCAGATCCCTGAATCTCAATATAAAATGGGCAATGGGTTCTAATGCCAGTGTAGCTCAAACAAAGCTCACTGCTACCTCCATCGCCGCAAAAGAGACTACCAGAAGATACATTACTGGTAATAATATTTACATCCTCACGGATACCAGACAGGCACTACTAGCTCTGAATAGACCTCGCATTACATCAGATCTAGTACTAGAATGTCACCAGGCGCTGATCGAAGCTTGCAACAACAACGTGGTCACTTTATCTTGGCTCAAAGGCCATGGAAAATCAAAAGGCAACCGTATAGCTGATTTGTTAGCTAAGAAAGCAGCCTCCCAAAAACTTTTGGGACCTGGCACTTTCATAGGATTATCGGCATCAGCTGTGGCGAACCTACTAAAGAAGCACTCCATTGACAAGTTTAAGGGAGGATTGGACGACGAAACAGGCTGCAAGCTAGCCAAGTAACTATTATAGTATCCGAACAGCGAAACAGCCAAAAAATATATGACTATGAACAGACAGAACCTGTGCACAGCCACACGTATCCTGACATCTACGATAACACCTCCACAGGATGGGGTTATCTGACACTCCACTGTGTAGAGAATGTGAACAGGAATACGAGACTGTCGAACACATTCTTTGCGCATGCCCGACACTCTCACAAATAAGACATTTTCTGCAGAGGCTAACACATGACAACATGGGGGAGCTACCTTCAGGCGACGTCATCATTTATTTTAAACAAGTAGGCTGGCTGACGAGCTAGAAGGAAGGCTCAATGGGACAAATGTAGCGTACGCGCTGTGGGGTGACCCACCCTTCTATCTTTACAGATACAGAATCCTGTTTGGGAGATGGGGCCAACTAGAAATTAATTTTAACCCCTGCCATCGTATTCAGCAATTTTGAATGTGTTCCACAAGTCTAAACTTACGAAGATGTAATTTATGTTATAGGTAAGAGGGTTGCTTTTTACACTTTGTCCAGTCAGAAGATGATAGCTCTAAAACATGCTTTTTGAATGACTCAACCGCTTCTTCGGGCGATGAAAATCGTTGTACACGCAGTTTATCTTTAATTAGTGGAAACAGGAAGAAGTCGTTTGGTGCCAAGTTGGGGCTGTAAGGCGGATGATACATCAATTCGATCTTTTGTTTGTCCAAATACTCGCTTGTTTCATGTGATGTGTGTGAGCTCGCATTGTCGTGATGCAAAATGATTCGTCGTCTTGGGTTGGTTTCTTTCAATTTACTGAAAACAAATGGTCGTATACCACGCTGAATTAACGGTCTTTTGATTTTCAAGAGCCACAGTTGCCACATGACCGGTTTTCCTGAAGAAACACGCCACCATTTGCTTCTTAACGCTACGAGAACGAGTGACTTTTGTTGGCTTGCACATGGAAACACCCAAACAGCCGATTGGCTTTTTCTTTCTGGCTCATATACATAAATTGACGACTCGTCACCTGTGACGATACTGTATACGGCTTTGGATGCACCACAGTTGTATTTTTTAATCATTTTACGGCACCAAATGACACCAGCATTTTTCTGAGCATCTGTTCAACAAATGTGGAATTCAACGCGCACATAACTTCTGAACATCCAAATTAATGCTTAAACATGTCTCGATTTCACGATATGTCACATGACGATCTTCTTCAATTAGTTTTCGCATCGATGTTTTCCGACACAACGACCGATTGTGGACGATCTTCTTTAACTTCGTCCATGAGGGAACTACGGCCAAATTTGAATTCGGTGTATAGTAGAACCCACCGCTTTATGAGAAAGAAAAAACGCTATAAAAACAGCAAAGGATACCGCCAATAGCAGAAATGCTAATTGATCTGGACATTTTTGAGTTCTTTAATGTCGAAAACGACGTACACTGTCCATGTACATAAAAATAAAATGATATTTTGGCTATTAGAACCACTGTGCAAAGATTCAATAACCAACTTACTGGACATCGTTAGGGGTAATTTGCGTAAAATTTCAATATCTATATCATTTTTCTGAGCTAAGCTGGCCTGGCGTACCCTAATCTTACCTGACCTCACCCTGTAAATTATTGATCTGTTACATTTTATTATTTTTTGATATGTTTCGTGCATTAGGTTATGCGATAAGTTTAGCAACAGCGTGGGCACTCGAAAAACGGCTGGGCCGTAGACGTAAATGTGGTTGACTAATTTGCCGCAGTGCAGAGCCATTTTCACTACTTCCAGTGACTTCAAGTGCACTTGAATATCAGTTCACACTATTCAACTGTGATTCAATCCCCCAACTTGAAAGCAAAAGTTAACTTGGTCTACTTGAAACTTGAAAGCACCTTTCAAGTTACTTGAATTCAAGTGTTCACACCTTTCAATTTATTTCAAGTTGCACCAATTATTGCACTTGAATTTAAGTAACTTGTAAAGTCTGAACGAGCCTTTTTAACACCTACCTAATATATCAAATTAAAAAACAAATTGTGAGGTATTTTTTTGTAAAATAAAGTGTAGAATTTTTTCTCTGATTTTTAGGAATCCATCCACAATTAGCTGATTTACAACTTTTATTCCAGCAGGAATCATATCATTTGACGCAATTTTTGTAACTTGAAACAGGAATCATTTAAATAAAAATGTCAACTTGAAATGACTTGAATCAAATATTGAAATAGTATGAACGTTCACTTAAATTCAGGTTACTCCTTTCAAGTTACTTGAATTCAAGTAACTTGTAAAGTCTGAACGCCGCTTTATACCTAGAAATTAAAATGTAAATTCATATTAAAGAAAGTTAATCAATATAGAAATTTTACGCAAATTACCCCTAACGATCTCCAGCTAAGTTGGTTATTGAATCTTTGCACAGTGGTCCTAATAGCCAGAATATCATTTTATTTTTATGTATATGGATAGTGTACGGTGTTTTCGACATTAAAGAACTCAAAAATGTCCAGATCAATTAGCATTTCTTCTATTTCATCTGTTTTTTCTTTCTCATAAAGCAGTGGGTTCTACTATACCAGCGATATACAGTGGCTTGAGATATACCACGTCGAAAGTCATAGTAAATCATAGCTCGAAAATTTTCCCGAGTTAATTCCATTTCTTGACCGAGATGAAATTTTCAAGTTATTGTAAACAACACAAATATTGCCACGTTCTCAATACTGTGAAGAATGTCAAACTTTAAGATGGCTATGACAGATTTCACCTGGCAACGCCAGTATTGCCAGTTCTCAATATATAAATAGCAACCCTCGTACTTTCATATAAAATTAGTTTGGTGTTATTCCAAAATGTTTAATAGTTTATAGCGAAAATCATATTTTTCACCCTTTAGGGGGTGGTTTTTGGCCGTTTGAGGGGTGAGGTCAAGTCTCAAAGAATTGTAACCACCCCCATCGTGTTTAGCGTCCTCGAAAACGGGGAGTTACGTGAGTTTTGCCGGTGAAAGACGCGAAACCCGCGATTCACCCTTTTGGGGGTGGTTTTTGGCCATTTGGGAGATGAGCCCAACTCGAAAAGAATTTTAAACCTCGCCGTCGTGTTCAGTATCCTCGAAATACTTAGTGTTTTTCGAGGTTTTTTTCCGACTCATAGAATCCACTATATATTTGAAGATGTTATTCGAACATAACTGAATCATTCTGTTATTTTATTTTGCTTCAATCGGACTTTTTTTATCACTTTCAGGCATAGAATAAATGATCCAAAATTATATCTAGCCTGTATCAATGTAAAGCCAACTATTGAAATTAAGGGAGCCCATCTAAACATGCCAATACATATAGTTGAATTTAGGATGTTAAAAATTGTTTTAAACAAAATAAACAATTAATTTAACTACTAAATAATGTTGCATTTGTACTCCTATAGTTATACATACGATTTCTTGCTCAGATAGGACAATTCGTTATGTTGGGAATCTTCTAACATTAACTAAAACAATATATGGCACGATAAATCTAGAAAGGGCCTATCAGTACGTCATTTCCTAAAATTATTTTATTTATATACAGTGTGTCCCAAGATTTTTTACAGGCTATAACTCAGGAGCTAACGAATAGATTTTTTTGAAAATTGGGTAATCTTTTTGGGACCTACAGTAATTTCATCTGAGGTATACAGAGTATCTGTGACGTCATCACAGAAGCAGGGACGGCATCTCAATGAAAAAAATTAAATGGAAAGGGGGACTCAAGCTTAGCTCAAATGAAAGGGTTTTTTATTTCAACGGTGTATCACAATGAGGGTACCAAAGTAATAATTTTACCAAATTTTCAATTTAATGTTTATTTGCAACAATAACAAGTTATATTTAAAATGCCGTAATTATCATGTCCAAATTTATTTCTGATTGGCCTATTTTTACTTTTAACTAGTTTTTTGTAAGCTGAAGAAAACTGTTAAAAAATTGAAAAAAAAAATTGAAAATTTGGTAAAATTGTTACTTTGGTACCCTCATTGTGATACACCGTTGAATTTGAAATAAAAAACCCTTTCATTTGAGCTAAGTTTGATTCCCCTTTCCATTTAATTTTTTTCATTGCGATGACGTCCCTGCTTCTGTGATGACGTCACAGATACTCTGTATACCTCAAATAAAAATTACTGTAGGTCCCAAAAAGATTACCTAATTTTCAAAAAAATCTATTCGTTAGTTCCTGAGTTATAGCCTGTAAAAAAATCTTGGGACACCCTGTATATAATCAACGTCCTTTCTACCCATTGAGGGTGTAAGGGTTATAAACACTAATAATAATAACGTGCAATAAGGAACAATACAAATAATTCATACAGATTAAATACTAATTCCTCGACTAATTCTTAATAAACTTATTCCAGTCCTTCCTGTTCACCGCTATCCTCTTAGCTTCTATCCACGTTTTGCCTTTCTTCTTTAAAATTTTTCCTATCGTATTATCCCACGTCTCCTTACGCCTTCCTCGTTTCTTCTTCCCCTTCTTTTTACAGGTACATTGTTGCCCAACCTTTGTAAGTGTCCCCACCACCCTAGCTACATTTGTTCTTTAAAATTTTCTAGTTGTTCTATTTCAAGTTCCTCTCTTATTTTTTCACTTCTTACTTTGTCCAGTCTGCTGCATCCATATACCCTTCTTAGATATCTCATTTCTGCCGCCCCTAATTTGCTTTATTCTCTTTTAGTTAACACCCACGACTCACATCCAAATATAAGAATGGGTCTGTAAATGGCTTTGTATACTTTCATTTTAGTTTGCTTTGTTACTTCTTTTTTGTTTATTAGACATTTTCTCATCGCGTGATATATTTTGTTTGCCTTTTCTATTCTTTTGTTCAGCTCTATCTCATGACTTCCAATTTCTGTCATAGATGTTCCCAAATATTCAAAACTATAAACTTGTTCAATTTTTTCCTCTTCCAAGTACATATGCATAAATTTCTTATCTGTTGAGGCAGCCATAATTTTTGTTTTGGTTTTGTTCACATTCATTCCATTTTTTGTTAGCACTTCATTCCAAATTTTAATATTATCTTCCAAATCCTTTTCGCTTTCAGCAATAATTACATCATCTGCAAATACACAGTCTGAGATGTCTATTCTTTCTAAATTTCTGTACCCAATATGCAATGACTTTGTTATTCGATTAGTTTCTTTTATTAGTAATGAAAAGGAGGGGACTTAAACCTCCACCTTGTCTTGATGTATATTTCGGACTTCATGTTTTTGCTAATTACACTATTTCTGGTCCGGTTGTATAAGCATCTCGTAACTCTACTCAACTTATTATTTACACCTCTTTTTTCCAGACTTTCCCATATCTTGTTTCTTGGAACTTTGTCGAAGGCTTTTTCCATATCAATAAATCCTGAATACACTGGTTTGGATCTTGCTATTTTTCTGCTTATGATTTCCTTAATAGTAAAGACATGATCTTGGGTACTTCTCGCTTTGGTTGGTTCGATTTGTTTTCTCCGTCTTTTTTCGATTATTTGTTCAAATAACTTCAATATCGTACTATAGTCTATTTTTATGTATGAGAGAGTATTATTAATAAAGCGTTCGTAATCCATAGGCGTACCACTTCTTTTAGTAGACAGTTAAAATATTTTGTGAAGTTATACCTCGAGTATTTTCGTATGAAATAACCTTTGTATAAATATAATAAATATATCGGGTGTACACTTATATTTTCACCTAATTAACCTGCTTATAACTTCTAAGCAGCTGAAGGTAAAAAAGTGCAATTTTTTCTAAAATATTTTCTTTTTCCACAAGGTATGTTAAGAACATTGTGTCAAACGGGCTATGTAGGTATAAGGGTTTAAACTTTGACTTTTAAACAACGTTACGTTCATAAATAATAATTTTAATATAAAAACTACTTCTTACCTACAAATCCAAATCAGAATCGAAATCAGAAGATGAACTGTCGGAACCAATATTTACAATGAGTGGCTCGATCATTTCATCAGTAATATTGTCCAACTTCCACATTTTCTCTTCTTCTTTAATCGTATGATTTACTGCCTTTTCCCAGTTTTCAGGCTTCACATTATTTACAGCCTCCAAAAACAACTGTTTAACATCACTCATTTTAAAAGAATTATTTTTTCCTGAAACTTCTCCCTTTATCTGTGCCCATATCAGTTCAATCGGGTTTACTTCGCAATGATATGGTGGTGATCTAACCACCGTCATTCCACGATTTTTTGCAATTTCATCAATTTCATATTTTTTTAATTTCTCTTTATGAAGGGAACACAAATGATACAGTTCTCTTCTCACAGAACCGGGATGGAACTTAATATTCTTTGAATTTAGCCAATTCTGTAAATCTTTTTTTAACCACTTGTTGTGGGCATTTTTTCTGTAAGTCTCGAGTGATAACTTGCATTATCCATTACTATTATACAGTTCTGAGGAAGAAGATCTATCATTTGTTCGAACCACTCTTTAAAGACATCAGCATTCATGTCCTCATGGTAGTCACCGGTACGAGTAGATTCAAAAGTCAATAAACCACCTTTAACAAAACCGTTTGAACTACCGATGTGTACTATTATCAGTCTGCGCCCCTTTCCTGATGGTGGATTTAAACCAGTAGATAAATTATTTAAAAAAGCCTGTCTTCGACTTGTAACGGTTTCATCTTGCCAAAATTTATTTGGTGTATGTCCCTCGTTGATCCATGTTTTATCTAAATAAAATATATTTCTTCTTTGGTTTCTCATTTCTTTTATAGTCCTTAGGTAATTTCTTCTCCATACTACAATATCGCTTCTTTCTATTAAAATAGACTTTCTGGAATGCTTTTTCCATAGAAAACCTATTTCTTTTAAAAGTTTCCATAGTGTGCTTCGACTCATTTCAGGGTAATCCTTATCATCTCTAACCGTGGCAAGAACTTTGTCTACTGTCGGAAATTCTTTTCTAAAGAAGAACTCATGCACTTTCCTTCGAAGTCTTTCTTTCAAATGATTTTCTATTTGAAATTTTGGTTTTCCTGGAGCTTTACGTGCTGTTTGAAACTCGCCACATTTCTCTTCTTTAACAACTCTGTAAATCGTAGATTTCCCAACACCAAGCGTACTACTAACTAATTCCACTGTGTCATCAACACTTTTACATAAATGTTTGTCTGTAAATGATTTAAAACAATTAAATATTAATGTTTTTTCATTAACTGTTAAAGGACCGATTTTTTGTCGTTTACGCGGTACTTCCAAATTTTCCATGATCACACTAGAATTCACAATAGACTGCACACTGCACCTTGCATGTTGCAAGTAAACGACATTTAGTAAGCTGTCAAGAATACACAACTGGACCTCCTTACTAAATGGAAAACCTACAATCGCATTTTCGGTGAAATTTGTTGGTAAGGGATTTATCTACTTATAATTCGATTACTGTAAGAAATTCTTGGAATTAAAATAAAACAAAATTGGCAAATAGGTACTTATTGAAAATAATCTTAAGATACGGCTATGTTATCTTTAATACTCAGGGCTTTTGGCCTGTCAAAACCTTTTTCTATTGTTCTGTACAGCTTATGGTTATAAAAGACCAATAAAAGACGCAAAACTTGTATTAGCTCAGGTACATTTATTACAATTTTAGGAAATATTTAGATTATTCCGTAAAAATATTTAAAATGACCGTACTAAGTTTTGCATTAGAAATGCTGTTTTATTACTCTCTCATGCATAAAAATAGACCATAGTTAGAGTTATACCTCTGTAGTTATTGCAATTTTTATTGTATCCTCTCTTGAATATAGGTAAAATTAAGCCAATTTCCCACTCTTTTGGTATTTGTTCCTCTTTCCAGACTTTATTGAAAATGTTAAGCAGAAATCTAGCCCCCTCTTCTCCCATATTTTTTACCATTTCGGCAGTAATTTTGTCATCCCCTGGTGCTTTTCCGTTTTTGAGATTTCTTATGGCCTCCATCAATTCTTCAACTGTTATGATGTCATTTTCTGTGCCCTCAAATAGCTGTCTATTTGTTTGGTCATGTTCTTCCTCCTGCTCTGTACCTAATCCTTCATTAAGTAATTTCTGGAAATGCTCCCTCCATCGTTCCATGATTTCTGTTTTGCTTGTTAGTATTTCTCCCTGTTCATTTTTAATTATCAGGTTTTCCACTTTTTTATTATTTCTTAAATTTTTTAAAACTCTGTAGAATAGTTTTTGATTACCTCTACTATCCAATTCTAATTTGTTGCCAAAATTTTCCCAGGTTTTCTGCTTCGCCTGTAATACTAGGGTTTTCACTTTTTTTCTTTTATTTTATATTATTATATATTATTTTAAAAGATAATAGTTGGTAAATCTATTTGCTAGTAGGATCCATTTTCCCCTGGATACAAAGCGGGTATTATCATCTGAACTCTTTAAATGATTTTTATTAGTATTTTCGGTACCATTCATTATAATTGCCTAATGCGACATATGACTAGATGATCATGATTATTCATTAATGAGCTAGATAGTATTATTAATATTATTTTAAGTAGTAGCAAAATAAAAACTGACTTGTAATATTAAATTTATAAATGTTTTATTAAAGACGTTAATTCCATATTTAACGGTGACTAGTCCATCTCTGCATCAACATGATGACATATCAAAAAGAAAAGGAATTTTTATTGGAAAACGAACACCGCCTTTTCCAACGCAACCGAAACGCACCTCTTGCTATAATATCCTCGTTCTTCACATGCCTGCGACGTGCTTAGAGGAATAACGGATGAGTTTTTGCGATTTATGTACATCAAATTAGGTGTAATATACTCTTTTTTCTTTTCTTGATTCTGGTAAAAATAAAGAATGAAATTCTAATTGAGAAAATAAACCTCAACTTTAAACAGTTACTACAGAACTGTAGTGTGAATTCTATATTACACATTTTGTATTAAAAAATATGAATGTCATTAAAAGCACCGACGTACTTCCATCCCTAAACTACAACCAGGAAAGTACAATTGATCTAATCATTTTGAAATTAAAATCAAGACAAAGCAACACATCACTAAAATCGCAAGTAAACTTTCGAAAATACAGAGTCGAACTAGGCATAATTTTTTTAAGAAGTGCATTCTATATTAAAAAAAATTACGTAACTGATACTCAAATCCTCAAAAAGAAAGTCTAATATCATACCCAACAAAATGCATTTAAACAACAGACATGTCAACTCCAATCAAGATATTGCCAATTTGTTCGCAGACTATTTTGCATCAGTTTACTCAGACGCCACTTGCCAATCACCCACCCTCGAAACAGCCCCAATATTAACATACCTAATTTCCATATCAAAATATCTGAAATATATGATAATCTTTATCCAAATAAAGGTGCTGGACCTTACGCACTACCTCCTTGCATTCTCAAATACTGCAGCTTCACACTCTCCCGCCCCTTCTATTTTATCTTTAATAAGCCTCTTGCAACAGGCACCTTCCCTCAGCTATGTGATAACCATTCATAAATGCGGTGACTTGTCTGATATAAAAAATTATCGCCCCATATCTATATTAAGTACCATTCCAAAACTATTCGAAAGCATTATAACGGATTATTTATCAAACATTTTCTCAAGCGTCTTGGTTAATTACATAGACTACTTGTCGGGTTGTCGGGTGCCCTGGAGACCGGGTATCAGGTGGATCTAAACTCCTGGACAAAATTAACGCACCACTTTAATTATTCTAAATATTTACAATATAAACACAAAATAAAACTTAGTTAAATTGAAACAATAATGAATACCTAAAAATTAGTCGAATATGACCTTAACATGACCTTAATTTGCCTTATTTTTTCTTTAAAAATTTGTTTTTGCTGAAAATGCATAATTAAGCTATCATGCTTTCCAATTGAAAAAAGAAAAAAGAATATGTGAAACACAATAAATGAATTTTGGTGAACCCTAATACCGTGTAGGGCCTCCTCTACTTCTTATTACTGCATTCATGCGTCGAGGCATGCTTGATTTAAATGTTCAACAAACGCTTGCGGAATAATCTCCCATTCTTCAATAACGGCCTCTATAAGTTGGTTGTGATTAACAACAGGAGGTCTAAGACTTCGAATCTTCTTTTTGAGATAGTTCCATAGATGCTCTATAGGATTCATGTCCGGACTGTTAGGTGGCCACTCTAATAAAGGGATATTAACATCATTTAGGTAACCAATAACCTGTCTTGCCACGTGGGGACGAGCGTTGTCCTGCATGAATAAAAAATTAGGCCCAACAAATGGAGCAAAAGGCATTACATGTTCGACAATAATGTTATCTAAGTAATATTGGGCATTCATAGACCTCGTACGTATAGGGACTAATTCCGTACGAGCATCGAAGCAAATTCCTCCCCAAAACATTTTAGAGCCACCACCAAAAGGTACTTTAGGAGAGATATTACAGCTAGCAAACCTTTCTCCTCGTCTTCGCCAGACACGCTCACGTCCATCTGGAGCTTTAAGGCTAACTCTGGTTTCATCGGAGAACATAACCCGTTTCCAATCATTGATGGTCCAATTCTGATGTAGTCTTGCAAAATTCAATCTCTGAACTTTGTGTTCTCTGGTAAGCAAGGGCTTTTTGGCTGGTCTTCTATTGCTCAATTCTGCTTCATGTAAACGTCTTCTAACCGTTCGAGATGATATAGCGACGTTGCGAACATCCGCTAATTCATTTTTTAACAGATTGCTGGTAACTCTCCTGTCTCTGAGAGCACGTTGTCTCAAAAAACGATCATCAATTTGATTAGTGCAACGTTTTCGCCCTTGTCCTGTTCTTCGAAGGTACGAGCCTGTTTCATTATGACGTCTCACTACGCGACTGATACTGGAATGATGTCTTCCTAATAAACCAGTAACATGTCGCATTGAATATCCTTCATCCAGAAGAGTCGATGCTCGCACTGCCTCCTCTATTGACAAATTTCTTTGGCGGTTCATTTTTCTTACTTGTTTTACTCGCAAATGAACTTCCAAACATGCATATGATAAAAACAATTACAAACAAACGCTTGCTTCTTACAGAAATTTTGTTTTAATCAACACTTTTTTAAAAAAATTTTACACAGATTTACTCTAAAACAAAGTTTAATATGAATTATTGTCAAAACAAGGTATTATGTGACACTAGCTAGTTTAAATAACATCTGTCAGTATCAAACACGGTCCATAGCCTACTTGTCGTACACTAAGTTAACAATAAATAAAGATTATTGAGAAAAATATGAGTGGTGCGTTAATTTTGTCCAGGAGTTATGTATACTGACTTCTCCAAGGCATTCGACAAAGTGAATCACAAGCTGTTAATACACAAACTAAGTAGTTTTGGCATATCAGGGTCATTTCTAAGCTGGATTCGAGATTACCTCCATGAGCGAACCCAAGTAAAAAATTTCATATCCACCGAAATTGTAGTAGCATCGGGTGTTTCGCAGGGTTTTCACTTGGGGCCCTTGCTTTTCAATATTTTTATTAATGACATAACGTCAGGCATCTCTAATGGAACAACTCTCTTATTTGTTGATGATCTCAAAATTTTTTTTAAAATTGCTTGTCCCAGCGATGCCCTAAATCTTCAAGACGATCTTAACCTCATTGCTAACTTGACTGATAATCTGGAGAAAGGTTGAAAAAGCACACTCTGTAAACGAGTATTGTGGCTATGTATATCATTGTTTAGTTTGTACTTATCTTGGTTATTTTTTATATTCATAATAAAGCAGAAAATATAAATGGAAGGTTAGGATGGAGAGGTCAACAAATAAGTCCTTACAACTAGTTCTTGCAGACACACCTGCCAAGCATAGGATAATTTTCTTCTGTATGCAAAACACCTTATCTATATGTGATGAACAGCCCCAAAATATGATACCATATGTTAAAACAGATTCAACTAAACCATAATACATTAACCTGAGAACATCAAAACTTAAGTTAACGAATAAGGAAACAAGTACTACTTAATCTGCCCACTATATAGTCTATATGAGATTCCCATGTTAACTTACTATCTATTACTAACCCAAGAAATTTTGTTGAACTAACTTGCTCCAAAGACTGATTATCTAACCAAACGAGGTAATTTAGATTATTTGAGGCAATTTTAGGAGCAATTGAGATTGTTTGCGATTATTTTATATTAACTGATAACCCATGTGCCTTACAATAAAATGAAAATTCATGAGCGCTTTTGTTTGCTTTATTAGTTGGCTCATCAGAAGTTACTGATTCAATTACAAAAGAACTGTTATCAGCATATATGATTTTTAGATCCGGTTTAGGACAAGTGATTACAATGTCATTAAAAAATAGTATGAATAAAATGGGTCCCAGTATTGAGCCCTGAGGTGCCCCAATATTTGTAACTTCTATTTCTGAAATTGAATCAAATGCACGAGTTAAATCGAACAGTAATGGAATATTATAAAGTGCATTATATAAAAAGTCACATAGGTCCGCAATAGCAGTTTGTGTTGATTTGTTCTTCCTAAACCCACACTGAGCGGGATTTAAAAGTTTATTAGTTTCTAAAAAGTCTGTTAAGAGCACAAACCGAACCCCTTAAAAAATGTTAATAACCTTTTAAGCCTTTAGTTTTAGTTTAATTTTTGTGAAATTTTCAGGAAAGATTAATAATTACAAAACTTAGGGTGGAGAAACCCTGATTTTTTTGTAAACCTTCGAAAAGTATTTATTTTGTTAATTTTAAATGGAAAATCACAAAAAAAAAAATAACCGCGCCATTCTGCATTAAATCTATGAAAATTTGCACCTATTTGTTTTAATAAATATCAAGTAGTTTTTAAATAATATGGTTTCCCATTTTTTCTTAAATATCTTTGTAAAGTGCTGCCACATCGTTACATACATTTAAAGCTGTCGAGAAATATTCCATCGCCAAGTGTTCCTAGTGGCGCGCATGTAAATACAATTTTATATTAGAAAATCCCCAGAAAATAGAAGTGAAATTTGCTTCTCATAAGAACTCTGGTTGCCACTTAATCTAACACTAAAAGCGCGTATGTGAGTCGGAAAAAACCCGGAAATGGTAAATATTTTCGACCGGAACAAGATTACTTCCCCGCCCCCCCTGTTTTCGAGAATGCTGAACACAATTGCCAAATACCACCCCCTAGAGCGGTTGAACGCGCTTTACAAGGTTGCTCTGCAGAAAAACACACTTTCCACCTATTTTGTTAAGACCCAAAAAGTTTAATAATTTTCCAACATCAGTCTGTAATTTTCCATTTTATGAGACATTTGAAGTTACATTGCGTATATTATAAATTATTTTACAATCCAAAGAACTTTTAGCAATAGAATTTTTGTACAATACAACTTATATGTAATAAACATTAATTTTATTCTTCTCGGTTATATAACCAAGATTCTAAGTAATAACCATTTTTACAAATTCTGTTAATAATTGTATTAACGTCAATTTTCTTAATTTCAGATGATCATTCTGATTATGGTAGTACAGTTAGCGGTAGTACTGGAAAATCACCAGGTCCAGTATTTCCTGCGCCTAGTTTTACGTTTCCAGGGCAAATGCCGTCCGGAGCAGTACTCACGCATAAAGCAGCTGTTTATTACCATCATCAATTGAGTCTACAGGAAGATCAGGGTATTGATATGACGCAGGTATTAAAAATGTATTTCTATTTTTAAAACTTAAACGTTTAAATACGTAAACACATATCCGCTTTGGTGACATAAAAAGTAGTAGTAACGTATTCAGTCAAAATGCAGTTATTGTTTATTTTTACCAAACTTTATACGTACATACCTAACGTCGATTTTCGATATCTAAATCTTCGAAATCGAAACTCGTAATGACATCTATCGGTAGTCAAGGGATATATTTTTACACCTAGGCCGGTGTGATAGCGCTGCGACCGTTGTTTGTCTGCAGCAGTCGTCAAAAGCAGTTTGGGGTGTGTACGTACCCCATCGTGCCATCAACGTCGTTTTTTCGTAAATTGGAGCATTTTTGTTTTGTTTTTTTGAAAGTAGGAATAAGAACAATTTTGAATCGATCGGTTTTGTCTGAATGCCGTGTAGAAAATTTGAATCTTGTGATTAAGCAAAGATGCTCCTTAGTGGGAAAACGAGTAAGGAATTTAATTTATCAGATTCGACATCCTAAGACCGGTTTCTGCCTTTCGGCTTCGTCAGTTAGGCTTTTCGAATCCAATAAATAAAATTCCAAACTCGTACAAGTCAGTAGCTATATCCGCTATAAGATAAAATTTTTAGATGTGCTGCCATCTATGATTAGAAGAGAGTATTGACAATTATTAAAAGCAAAAAATTCCCGGTGTATTGGGGTTGCATACACAATTTGCATTGTGTGTTGCAAAGCTTTTATTTGACTGATTCTAGTCAAAATGTCACTCTCTTCTTTCGTATCCCTTTCAGAGATTAATACAAAGTTAGAAATGAATGACTAGAATGTATGCAACCCCAATACACCGGGAATTTTTTGCTTTTAATAATTGTCAATACTTTCTTCTAATCATAGATGGCAGCACATCTAAAAATTTTATCTTATAGCGGATATAGCTACTGACTTGTACGAGTTTGGAATTTTATTTATTGGATTCGAAAAGCCTAACTGACGAAGCCGAAAGGCAGAAACCGGTCTTAGGATGTCGAATCTGATAAATTAAATTCCTTACTCGTTTTCTAACTTTGTATTCATCTCTGAAAGGGATACGAAAGAAGAGAGTGACATTTTGACTAGAATCAGTCAAATAAAAGCTTGCAAATGCAAATTGTGTATGCAACCCCAATACACCGGGAATTTTTTGCTTTTAATAATTGTCAATACTCTCTTCTAATCATAGATGGCAGCACATCTAAAAATGCTCCTTAGTGATCGGAAGAAAGACAAGAAGACAGATAAAGGAAGTGCATCCTGCAAACGCCCTATATACGTATACCATAGGATTTTTATAAGCTGCAAAGCTTTTTTTCATTAACTTTACTTCTTTCAATGATTATTTTATAATACATTTGTTTAAAAAATAAGAAACTACGACTTTTTTACTATATTTCGAAATTAATTTTTTTTCGTAAAACCCATACCGTAATTTCTCAAAAGAAATACCTTTTTTTAAAGACCCATGAAAACAATTATTATTCTTTTATAGTGATGTAATAGAAGAAGACACAGCTAAAATGTCAGCCATTTTTATCGAAAAACAAAAAAGTTATGATTTTTTTTGTAAAAAACGCATTTTTTTTTCAATTTTTGCAAAGGTTTTTATCACTGGGGTTCGTACGTACCCCACGAGTCCAGGTATGTTACTCAGAGCATCAAAAAGTAAGCTTAGGGTTCGATGTACACCGCCGTACCTCTTCAGGAACACCTTCAAAATGGCATCCAAAATATGAACATTTTGAATTTTAAAATTTTGATTTTATATTCTCCTAAAGCATCAAAATGTAATATACAAACGTCTCTAAAATTATATTTAGTGTGCAACAAATTATTAACAGTTTTTTTTTTAATAATAATTAATGATTAATGTACTTTATTGGATCCCAATAGGCCAGCGGTTCTCAAACTGTGGTACATTAAAATATTTTAGTGAAACACCTACAGTTTTCAAGTTTTTGACTTAACGGCTCTAGCTTTAATATTGAAATGACGACTTTTCCAAAAACTTCGAACAATTTCGCGACGCATTGATTTTTAATGGCGAAATGCTTTTATGGTGGTACATATATTTTTGTTTCATATTTATATGGTACAAAATTTGATGTTTCATATTTCATAACTCATGACAAGTTAAGTCTGGTGATCGCGCAGGCCATGGAAACAGACTTCCTCTTCTAATCCACCGCTGCCGCGCTGTTGCATTAATATGCTCTCGCACAATAATGGAGAATTTTTATTTCAAATTCTTTGGACCGATGAAGCCACCTTTAAAATCTGCACAATATGCATTATTGGTCTGCAGAAAATCCGCATTGGTTGCGTGAAATTCAGCACCAAGGACGTTGGAGATTAAATGTGTGGTGTGGCATACTGGGAGACAGAATTATTGGGCCAAATTTTTCGAGCAATCCCTAAACGGCCATATCTTTCTTGACTTTTTGGCCAATAAATGACCGTTGTTGTTGTCAAAACTTGTTTTTGCAGTTGGATGGTTGCCCATCACATTATGCTATTATTGTGCGAGAGCATATTAATGCAGTATTAAAACAGCGTTGGATTGGAAGAGGAAGTCTGTTTCCATGGCCTGCGCGATCACCAGACTTAACTTGAGTTTCAGACTCAACCTACGACCAGAGAAGATATGAAAAACCGGATTCGTAACATACCTAGAGTCGAAATTGAAGCTGCAGTTTTGTCTACCCATGAGCAATGCATAGAGCATTTCGAGCATTTACGGGGGCATTAAAAACCTTTCTTATTTAAATCGGTCCTTTTTAGGGCCACAACTTACATAATAAAAGGAATTAATTAGTTTAAAAAATAAAAATTTAAGGGATTTCCGTATAAAATTTTCTTTGGCATAAATTTTAGGTTAGGAACATGATATCGAGATGCGGTTTTCACGAGCTTATTTAGGCATCATTTAGCTACTTTTTCATGAAAATAAATCATACCAATGCATTTAATTTTTTTGAGAAAATTAACCATTTCTGTCGAAATGTCGAAAAAAACACTCTAGCGGCGACATGTGAAACTAACAACATTTCAAATATTATAACATTTGTAGCCCAAGAATAGCTCTTTTCAGCTAGCCCGAGTTTGTTAAAATAGGATCAGCCGTTTCGAATATACAGGATGTTCTTTACTGAAACCTTTGAATACCCCCCACCACTTTATTTTTAGAGATACAGCAAAAATTGTTAAACAAAAAAGGTTCAGATTATCCTCGACTTTAAAGATCAGGTATTTTTTTGTTAGGTTAATATAGCGGGATTCACAGAAACATCACTTTTTTAGATTCAAGATTGCGGTTACGCCCCCTAGCGACCATTTCAGAAACTTGAAAATATTTTCCAGGTTTTTCTCTTGGCCGTTTTAGTAATAAGTTTTTTTTGTCGCAAGCCTCTACTATGGATAGTTTTCCAGATACAGTACATTATTATTTGGCCACCCTGTACAAAATTTGAAAAGTTTGAGAACTGCTGCAATAGGTCATCGACCGAGGTCCTTCAGCCTAAGTTTTTTTTGATAATAATTTTCTGTAAATGTCATTGAATTTAAAGTAAAGTAAAGAATGACGATTTTGATAAAAGTGAGTATACCGTGTCTCTGTTGATTTGAAGAACTGTCAATCTAAAATTTTGTTAGTATCACAGAACAGATAGAAAAAATATATAAAATTTTAATGTTTGTTCTTTCATTACAATTTGTTAGCTCTATGGGCAATGTTAAAAGAGCATTCTAACCTTGTTATATATGAGAAAGAGTATTAAAACAATAAAACATTTTAGTAATGGTATAAGAAATCGTAGTAAATTACAAACAACGGTAAGTCTTTGTGATCTTGGACTGATATCATAAATAACATATATACAACAACATTTTTTTTAATATTTTATTTATGAATCACCATGTCTGGAATTCTGCTGTCAAACCGTGATGAAATAACGTTGTAGTTACATGAATTTTTACATTACATAAGGAAGATAAATTATTTTTTATTTCTTATTTAGAATTTTATCCCCTTTTTAAGCTGGCTTGTTTGTTTATTTCAACTAAAATCGAAAGAATTTATGATTAAAAAATGATGACAAAAATTTCGATTGCAAATTTTAAGATTTACGTCCGCTATAAGCATTATAAAACCAAGGATCAGAGCGATGCTAGAAAACGCACCTACGCGCGAGACTAGGCCGTGTGACGTCAGTAGCCCGCAAACGTATACTTGAATCCGTATACCAACATCACTACCCGACGCAGTGTGGCGAAGCTTGTGTCTGGCTACTGACGTCACGCGGCCTAGTCTCGCGTACAGGTACGTTTTCTAGCCTCTCTCTGATCCTTGGTTTTATAATGCTTATAGTGGTCGTAAATCTTAAAATTTGCAGTCGAAATTTTTTTCAACATTTTTATCATCATAAAATCTCTCGATTTCAGTTAAAATAAAAAAATGTCGAACCAGCCCATTCCGCTGTAGCCCAGTTGCCAGAGCCAGATATTGACCAAAAGCTCGCACAAAACGTGATATCGATTAAACTTGACACTTGTAGACACTTGAAAGGGTGTAGAAAACGATAATAGTCATTTATGCATATCTTGCACACAATATTTTTGGAATATTTTATTTTATTACAACTAATGACTGAATTGGAAATTATACACAATAATATTAAAAAAATGAAGAACTAAACTACATAGTTTAGTTTCATTTCACAATGTGAATATTGAAAACGCAATTATTTGGTTGACTAATGTGAATTTTTGATCCAGTAACGTTTGTTTCTGTTTGATGCATGGATATAAAGCTTCATTTAAATTGTGAATACAGTAGAATACTCGAATTTTTTAGACCTTTCTTCAAAAAAAGCTAATATCTATACTCTGAAAAGCTATATTATCCTGGTTCCGCCATTTCATAAAAGTGTCATTCTTTTAGATAATTTTCTTTGGATTTCTCCGGCAGCAAATTTAATGCAGCCAAATTTGCCTTTTCTATGATTTCTTCGGGAGTATATATTGTAATAAAAATGTAATTATACGATTATACTATCTTTAATAATCATTATTTTTAAAATTCCAATCTGACATCTTTCATAAACCAAACAATCAAAAAATCAACATAAACTAAACATCCCATAACAACCATCTTTCAATTTTAAAGTCCCTTTTCCATAATTCCCCACAACATTTCAAAATTTTAATAACATAACAATATATCTAACTCTGAATCTTCACTATCCATAATAAAAATAATAATAACAGGAACAACTACTAAATTAAAACACATCGAATTATTGATTCTATAAACAAATCTGTTAACGTCAAATCAGTTACAGTTTATGTGTTGTCAAAGTCAAAGGTGACTTGATATTGCACCAATCAACTGTATTAGCTTATGGAAAGCGTGAAATAAAGTTATGGCACTTTTTTAACGCATTTTTACTTTTTTCATTTTAACCATAAACAGTCGTTTTAAGCACTACAAACTGGTAAAATACAAGGACAAAATTGTGGCAGATTCTATTAAATTTTTTGTTTTCGATATCTTGTTTTATAAATGAAATAACTAAGAATGATCGCTCTATTCGGATATTAAAAACTACTACTCATAAGGAATTTGTTTCTTATTACTACTTTGTTTTAGAGCCCTGGTAGAGATAGTCCGGGATCTTCCAGCGGTAGTGCAGGTTCCGGATCTAGACATAGTACAGCCTCTTTGGATAGTGGCAGAGCATCCTATCATCCTCTTAGTACAGCTGGAAGAAGTACTATCGGTTCCTCGAATAGCCCACGATGTTCCTTAAGCTCCTGTTCGATTGGATCGGATCAAGGTCGAATTGAAAGAATGATTCATCAGGGTATTCCGGTAAGAATATTTTGTTTTAAATTACATAACCGTACCCAGGTAACATGGTAACGTAATATTGACGTGATTTTTTCGTCATGAGTTACGTGATTTTGACCAAAAGGATCACGTAAAATTAACCCAAATATAACGTGATTATGTCACAGCCCATCGAGGTCTTAAAAATGACGGTTATGGACGTCCCCCAAACGACGTTAGTGGACGTCTTTTAAACGACGTTTATGGACGTCTTCCAAACGACGTTTATGGACGTCTCCCAAACGACCTTAAAACAAATAAAACTAGACTTCATATCATAATGTTTATTAAAATATAAAAACAAAGAGGAACACTTAAACTATATGTAACCAGAGTTTTTATTTATAGATGGTTGAATTTTTCGCAAAGATGGTCGTGGTAGCTCATCAAACACCTCACTCCCCTCACTTTCATCACTTTCATAAAGCCTCCTGGGAGCCGTACTTCTCCTCTTGTTTTGAGAATCTTCGAAATCGCTTTGAATATCGGATGTAACCTCTGCTTTCTTCAATTTCTCTTTTGGTTTTTCCAAGTTATCTATAAAATTCAAAAAACATTTTATGAAAAGTTCAGAGTCACACTTAGAGAATATTATTTTTGCAGTACACATATACCTACCACCCGAACATGAGTCGAAAGTAATTAACACGACTCCTCAAGAATTTCCTCAGAAGGTCGAGGTAGGTTTCAGGAGAAAATCAGCGAATTTCAACTGCAATTAGATTGGACATTCCTTCAAAATGTAGATTAGAGGCTAGCTAGAGGCGGTTAGTGAGGTTAGGTTAATTTACTCGTAAACACGCGTGCACTTGCAATGAACACTTCTTCAACCCAAATAAAAGAACCAATTAAAATAATTCACTCACTACATTCGAAGAAAATCCTTTCCAGTTCATAGAGCTTCCAACATTTATCCGGAGACGCAGCACTCCCTAAGACATTGTGGTACATCCGCTGGTTTTTTATAGCTGGCCAAAAACCAAAAACATACCACTTTCTTTGGAGTTAACCCTATTTTATGAACAATGGCCAGGCCAGTCCCCCTCCATCAGCACTGATTTTAAACTCAACTTCAACATACATTTTGTTGGACAACATATAATAATAACAACCAGTTATTCAGTTAATACACAACTATATCACTCACAACTCACAACACATATATCACATTCATATATTTCCAAAAACTTGCAAATTGCAATGCGCTACGACTGCCTTCTACGTTCTACACCTTCTACTAAACTAACGGAAAACGGATAACTCACTCAAAAACAAAGACGCAGTCAGTAGCGATAGCGAATCAAGAGTGACCTACATCTCGAACAATAAGAAGCACTGGTTTCATCTTGGCGCGAAATATGAATTTTGTAATCGAATTGAAGTATCAGGCCTACCTGACCTCAATATAACGTCAATGAATAGATGAAAGTAAAAATCCAAATTTCTGGTCACGTATATCACGTTATTTTGACGTCAGTGAAACTACGTCTTTATTTGGTGGAAAATCTGACGTCTGTTATACGTCGATCAAAGTTATTGACATCATTTACCAATAATGACCTTAGAAAGACGTCGATATAACGTGACCATGTTAGCTGGGTATAAGTAAAAAAAAACGATTTTAACTGTAGGTGGAATCTCTGAATCTTATTTTGTTGGAAGCAGTGATTAATATTTTTGTTTTTTTGTCAAAAATGTTTTATTTGTTATATTCTCTGTTCTTTTTATAGAAAGTTTTTGGATTTTCATGACTTGTCTAAAAATTATAATAAAATGTACCGTAGAGAAAATATTAAACCTATAATTTATTACAGGATCAAGAAATTATCCATTCTTGGCTAGTAGATTTGCAATTTGAAGAGTATTTTCCACTGTTCATATCAGCTGGTTATGACTTGCCTACAATTGGAAGAATGACGCCAGAAGATTTAACTGCCATAGGAATTAAAAAGCCGAACCATAGAAAACGGTTGAAAGCCGAAATTGCCCAACTCAACCTGCCTGATAATTTGCCTGAATTCATACCGGTAAGTTGCTAAATTCAGCGAAACTTCTCCTTTTGTATATTGTTAACACCACCGTCGTTAATTCAATCAAGTTTATGAAAATTATTCAAAAATAATAATAATAAACAGTCAGATAAGTTAAAAGAGAAAATTATTAATTGTTACATTTCTCCCACAATTTTCGATTTTCGTGAAAGAAGTGCACCGGTGGTCTGCAAAATCGTCCTTCTGAACTACTAGTAATCGGAAAGATCAATTTGAGGTCGATGGCAATTTTTTCTTCTTGGGGTTGTCCTAGAATAACCACTTTTCTCATCTCCAGTTACAATCGGATGCAAAAAAAAACCTTTTCTTTGTTGCCTTTGAATCAGTTACTGGCAAGTAAAAAATCGCCTTTCAACATCTCTCGGTGTCAGTTTATACGGCACCCAATTTTCTTGTTTGTGAATCATTGTTTAGTCATTCCCAATGATTCTACAAGAGCTCTTCTTCTATTTGACTGATCTTCTTCGAGTCATGGTTCTAATTCGTTGTTCTCGAATTTTCTATTGCTAAGTATATTCATTTTATCATGTTTTATAGCATCTGTGAAAATTTCATGAAAATCCCAGTCGGCCCCATTGTCTTAACGTTTACCCAGAGATGTGCGTGTCAGTAGTTGTCAAAATTTGTAGGTCATTATGGATAAAAAGCGGCAAATTTAAAATTGAATTCTTTCAGATTGAAACTCCAGAAATTAAATAAAGTCAAACCTTTTTACTATTATACTATACAGAAGAAAGGAGTGCAGTATTTAATTTGCAGAACGTAGTACAGGTTCAAGAGGTAGAAATTTTATTTTTACCTCATCTTTCAATGCTTATTTGTAGTTAAAATTTAAATTTTAATACATCTGATCGACCTTATATAGTTTTTGTCTAGATTTAATCTTGTTTCCATGGTTTTTACTGTAATAAACCTGTTCTTTTGACAGATAAGTCAGACTTTATTTATTCATAGCCGTATCGTATGTATTTTAATTGATTCGGAATTTTGTATTAATATATATTTCAAAATGGCTTCATTCTAAAAATATTATCAGTCCTCCTAAATCCTTGAAGACAGAATTATTAGTAATATCAAGGCAACATAAAAACAAATTAAAAAAATATATTATAGATGAGATGAAAAATTCCAGTCAGTATAAGTTTTAGTTTCAGTCCTTGTGAAGAGAACCATGCAAATATAAATTTCTTTGAATCAATATTTGACAGCGTGACAGACTTTTGAAAAAAAAATCGAGGAGAGATGGATCAGGAATAAAAAATTAGTGGTACCATCATATTGAATATTGAATACAAATATTGACTAAGAATCATAATTTTGTTTATTTTAAAGTGATTAAACAATTCGTCTGTTCGAAAACGAGAAAAAATTGATGAGTAATAAAATTAAGAAATAGGGTCCCGAACTTCGTCTTGACCCGGGTCCTTTCAACTTTAGTTAAGGCCCTGCACGCGCCAAAATTGTGCGGGACCTGTACATAACCTTCAAAATTGTCATTCTAAATGACGGCAATAAGTCGCTTAGTAATAATAAACTAAGTATAATAACATTTTTAGCTGTGCTACCATCTATCATTAGAAGATGGTATTGACAATTTTTAAAGCAAAATAATTCCCGATGTTGTAATGAAGCTATTTTTCACAGCTTAAATTATTTAAACAAATCTGGAATTAAATGAAAATTTATTTAAAATTAATTTAATTTTTATTTGGCTCACCGGGTACATTAAAATTTTCAACGTCACAAAACGCCGTTTTGGTCTAGAACTGCGCGCACCGTAAATTAAGTCAACTAGGTGGGAGAGATTTTGAGAAGTAGAGACACTTCAAAGGTTAGATGAAGAATAATTTTCAAATAAGAATTCATTCACTTTCTCCGATCAAAACTAACCAGTCGATCTAAAGTACTTAGTAGTCCGAATTTTTTCCGCCGCCGTCATAAAAAACCTTAGGTACAAAACTGATAACGTTGTTTTTCCGTGTTTTGAATTTAATTTTTTATCACCGTGTTAATTTGGGACTAAATCAAATCGTTTTATTTTGCTTAGAAACGCGTTAAATATTTCAACCGAAAAAAATTCTTTTAATTTTAATCTTTTTGATTTCTGTTCGTTTTCTTTGGGAAAATTTATTTCTTGGGGAATAATATTTGTTTTATTTTATACGGAGAGTTATTTAAATTTTGGAATTAAGATTTTCACTTTTAGTTTTATTATTGTTTACCGTGTAACTGAATAAGCCGGTTTATTAATTTTCTTTTGTTTTATGAGTTTGCTTGTAATTTTTATTAGTAATTTAGATTCATTATTTACATTATTTTTTTTTATTCTTTTGCATCCAGTCCGTTTGTTTTACTGATTAGTAATTTTGGGGAATAATTGATTTAATTGGGGATCCGTAACGCCTTAATCTCTTTTGGAGAGTTATTTACGTTAAATACAGAATTTTCTTTAAAAAGATAATTTTAATCTTTAATAATAGTTACCGAATAGTAGTATTTTCCCGTTAACCAAGTTAATTATTTCTACATTTTTAATTTCACGTTAGTTATTTGATTTATTTTGGTTTTTGGTCGTAGTGGTTTTGAAATTGATTTATTTAATTGAAAGTTGAAATTACATTTTTGCTTTCAGTTATTTATTTTATATTTTAAAACAAGCTACCTCTCCAGATTCTAAGACTTTGGGATTGATCTAGCTCTATTTAGGCTCCCCATTACCACTTAGGCAATTTCAATCCCTTACTCACGCTAGTTTGGCATTTGCGTCAATCGTATTGACTGTCAATGTGGGCTAAGCTGAAAGTCTAGGAATCGGTCTCGTCTCCGTTTAAAATCACAGTAGAAAAGTAGGATAAATTCACCCGTTAGACTGTATTTTAAATATAATAACTATTTATTGTGAATTAATTTATTTATTGTAGTTTGATTAATTTCTAAAGTTAATGAAGTTAACTAACTCTCCCGTTAATTTTTGATAAACTCCGTCGTTTTATCTTATAAATTAATAAGGTTAAATAACTCTTCCGTTTTAATATAAATATTTAACTTAATAAATTCTTCCATTTAATTTAATAATTTGGTAAATTTAATTATAGTCTGATTGAGTCATTCCGACAGTAACCGCCGTCAATCACTAGAGCTAAATCGAACGTTTATTTTAACATAGTATTTTTTTTGTACAGGGTTTTAAGGGTTGGGCTTTGAAATAAAACGAATTTTATTTTGTAAAAATAGTTAAAAACAATATAAGTGTCACGTTAATTTCCTGGTTTATATTCACCAACCTTACCTCTTTTCATGGCTATTAAAGGTATATAATAAGTTAAAAATAATTGAGCCTGAAATCAACAAGACCCCTGGAGAATACCGTATCTCCATCTGATGTTACCTGTGCCTCTAAGAGGCCGTTTCTAAGGGTTGTGGAGCATACCACATTAAAAAACTGGCGCTCGAGCAATATTTTTCTTAGTGGCAAGAACAAGCCTTACAATGTATTGGGGTTGCATACACATTTGCATTGTGTGTTGCAAAGCTTTTATTTGACTGATTCTAGTCAAAATGTCACTCTCTTCTTTCGTATCCCTTTCAGAGATTAATACAAAGTTAGAAAACGAGTAAGGAATTTAATTTATCCAAAAAAGAAAATTCCAAACTCGTACAAGTCAATAATAAATTAAATTCCTTACTCGTTTTCTAACTTTGTATTAATCTCTGAAAGGGATACGAAAGAAGAGAGTGACATTTTGACTAGAATCAGTCAAATATAAGCTTTGCAACACATAATGCAAATTGTGTATGCAACCCCAATACATCGGGAATTATTTGCTTTAAAAATTGTCAATACTCTCTTCTAATCATAGATGGCAGCACATCTAAAAATTTTATCTTATAGCGGATATAGCTATTGACTTGTACGAGTTTGGAATTTTATTTATTGGATTCGAAAAGCCTAACTGACGAAGCCGAAAGGCAGAAACCGGTCTTAGGATGTCGAATCTGATAAATTAAATTCCTTACTCGTTTTTTATAATAACATTTGTTATTGATCCATTTCTCATCGAAAAATATGTTTCCTCGAATTCCAAAAAAAGTGTTTGCCAAATTGAGAAAAAAATTTCAATAATTATCGGCGATGCTGTTGAATTTATTAAACTGAAGAAGCCTTTTTATTATTATTTATTTATTAAACAGAACAACGATTTTTGCTACAACGTGCTTTTCTTAATTAAACTAACTTAACCTCAATCTTCTTCTTCTTCTTTTTTACTTCACTAACATTATTCTAACAGATGCCTTCTTATCTTGCAAAAAGAGCCCACAAGCCGATGCACATATATCTTTTTGCAGAAATCACAATAATTAAACGATAAACGAATTGTTTTTGACGCATAGTAAA
The DNA here is from genome assembly GCA_949320105.2 of Crepidodera aurea. Taxonomy (NCBI): domain Eukaryota; kingdom Metazoa; phylum Arthropoda; class Insecta; order Coleoptera; family Chrysomelidae; genus Crepidodera; species Crepidodera aurea. The sequence goes on from OX439480.2 coordinate 5,011,297, forward strand.
AATTTCCGTCGATTTTTCGAGAAGGTCAAAAAAATAATATGTTGTAGCTGCGTAACAAAACGTCGCAATGACGCGACATCTGGAACTTTTTGTCTGTGTATCAAGACACACTTACTCGCAACAAAGCAGCTCAGTCGGTAAGACAGGCTTTAAATGCCGAGAAGTGATCCATCTCTCCCCTAGATCCATCTCTCCTCGACTCAGGGCCGACCAGAGGGGGGGCCGGGGGGGCAAAATCCCCGGGGCCCGGGCCCCGGAGGGGCCCGGCCACGGCTTCTATTTTTATAGTTATTATGCAAACAAAAAATGTCCCTTTTATAAAAGAGCCTCAATGAATGAAATTAATGTAGTTTTAGGCGCACCCACTTTCAGTATATTTTTCAGTTAATCAATTCGATTGGAAAATATATTGCAAATCTCATCAAAAGAGTTCTTAAAAATTACGACATTTCCTTGGATGATTGTAGAGGCCAGGGATTCGACAATGGAGGCAATATGAGTGGCAAGTATAAGGGTGTGCAGGCTATTATTTTAAAATCGAACCCGCTGGCTATCTACTCACCCTGTGGATGCCACAATTTGAACCTTTGTGGAGTATGTGCTGCTGAGTGTTGCACTGAAGCACAGATTTTCTTTGGAATTGTTCAGAATCTGTACAATTTGTTCAGCTGTAGCCCAAAAGATGGGAGATTTTAAAAGAAATAGTAGGATCTTCACTATATTCATTACCAGACACGAGGTAAAGTGCTCGAGTTGAATGTGTCATACCAATAGCGGCAGACATAGGCAAGATTAGAGAAGCCGTTTCATCTTTGTTAAATCTTAACGTAACAGTGGAAACAAGATCAACAATCAATGGAGTATTAGAATATCTAACCACTTTAAGTGTGTCGTTATGGCATCGAACTCCTCCAAATATTGAGAGAGCGCGGCAGGCTGTAGATCGTAATCCTCAACCCTCTCAATATTGGGAGGAGTTCGAATGGTTTTAAGTTGACCTGGATGTTTTGACATTTGTAACAACTCCTTGTTCCCTAAATTTTTTTACCCACGCGTGAACTAACATTGCCGATGGCGCATCGCAAAAACGCCGCTGAGCAACTGTGTACGAATCGTTGACTTTAAAATAAGCCTCAACCGTGTAAGCACGCTGCGAATTCGTCCACTGTTTCTAACAGGGTCAGCGTAAGGTAAGTTTAAAACCTAAAATCTACTCTGGGACACGCTTTATATATTGTAAAAGTATTTGCTAAAACGGGTTTTAATTTAGTTCCTTCCTTAGTAAAAAAGGGTATAACAGTACGTCCAGTACTCCTGTTTATAAATTATAAAAATTTTCCAATTTTCTGTTGAATTGGTGTGGGGAGGGGCCCGATGAGACTTTATCCCCGGGGCCCTGCTCAGCTCTGGGCGGCCCTGCCTCGACTTAGCCTACGACATTTTCAACACTGTAAAAAACAAGGATTTTGTATAAAACGCAAAGCGATATAACTAACTAGTACACCCAATATGTATTTTAAATAAATTGCCAAAAAATTATCTAATTTGTCTTTTACTACCATATCTGTACGAGTTAGGGAAGACGCGGTCTTACCTTTTAAAGGACTGAAAGGAACACCTGTTCCGCATATTGCCAGTAATGATTGGTGCTGAACTACTAGATCAGTACTTACTGATAAAGATTTGATTTTTTGGCTGATTTAAAAATTCTTTTGTCTAGACACTAGGAATAAAATAACAGCCGTACCGAATGTAAATTACTAGAACCATCAGTTGTTGGAACATAGAAGAGAAATCGTCTATTACCCGTCAGTAGCCAACAAGATGCTTAGTAATGTTATAGTCATCAATGAAGCGAATAGCTCTCTTTTAGATTTTAGATTAGATCTTATCTAAGGATTGTAGAAGGTTAGAGAATCAGAAGGCAGAAATAATTCATTTATCCTGAAGACAATTCCAAATTTCTTACCAGCTGCAGCGGCAATTGATACATGAAAGATATGTTTGTGTAGTAGAATGAATGTTATACGTACCAAAAGGGCTGGTTAAAAGAAAATCCAAGTTAACGAGTCTCAAACACGCTTACCTGTTATTGCATAATCCGTCTCTAGAATGATGTTGCAGTGGTGTATACAAAATGCAGTTATGGGTGGGCCCGATTGCACAAATATGACACAGTAAATTATAATTAAGAGCAAAGCGGAAGATACGACACATGTACACCTACAGGCAAACGAAATTGTACTTTTCAATTCAAGATCGCTTCACTGGTTTTTGGTACTAGAAGCACACGAGTTCAAAATAAGCGATTTGAGACTGAAATAAGCGCGAAATATTTAAAATTAGAAACATAAACTCATTTATTTGTATCAGCTTGATCATCTTTAGAGAGATAGTCACTAGTCGAAAGAACTTCTTGTCGGACACCGCCAGATTATTTATAAGCACAGAAACCTGATTTTGGGATGTGGAAACGAATATATGGAGTTCCAAACTCGTTACTTAGAGGAAAGTGCCTTTAAATTGAGCCAACTTCTTGATTACTCAGTTGCTGATGATCAAATGATACATTGAGTGTTTAAGGCTCCGCTTTGCATCCTTCAGAGTTTTTCCTGAGGAGCGAGGCAGACATTTTATTACGCATTCGAGCCGAAGCACGCAGAGCTGGCTTAAAATATTTGTGAATCCTTCCGCTATTTGCTAGTTCTTGCAGTTTTTGTTATTTTTCGGAAAAATCCTAAATTGATTTCTCAAATACATCTTTTTCAATGCAGCTTATAATTTTGTCTTCATCTTCATCTTCTAGATCTACATCATCATTTGAGAGTTTCTTAAACTTTAATATATTTATATATTGGTTTCTTTCATCATCGTTATCTGTCATCACTTCCTGGCCGGTAAAAATGGACTTACAAGGGTTTTGAAATACAGGGTTTTGTCAGCAGAAATTTTCTTTACGTGCTTATAGAGAAAGGTTGTCTAGATGCTTATAAATATATTTAAATATGTCATAAGGTCTACTATAATTGTTTTTGCCCACTCGAATATTGTCAATGTTTGACCAAAAAATTCATATTCTGGACAATTTCTAAACTTTTCATATATTTATAAGCATGTGTAGCTCCTTTATCAATATCTAAACCCTTAAATGTCAGAGCCATAAGTTATTGCTTTGTTGGTCTAGAGGTCTGGAGACTTGAATGTAACGTACTGTTAACCGTAATGTAATTACTATTTACAAGTCTATCCCACCTAATCGAAACAAAAATGATTAGAATTAGAATTATACAATATACTAGACTCCTATCAACAATTTTAAACTACATCCATATCCAATGAGCCAAATATAATTTAAATTTCCTATTATTCTCTAGTTAGGCATTAACATATGTTTGACCTTAGAATTTTAAAATAGTTACAGTCATGTTTATTAATGAAAGTCACGATATAAAATAAAACAGTCGATGACAAAGAGTAGTAGAGATAATTTGATGGTATTAAATACGAAGGAATAAGTAAATTTGATATAAATAAATATTCCTAAAAAAATATTTATACATAGATAGAATTTATGAGAAAAAGACAGTTTTCTATAGAAGGTGTTAATCTTATAAATATAAAATATACAAAATATCTGTTTAATCAGTCAATAATAAATGAAATGAAATAAAATCCATAACTTGTTCTTTGTAAGAGGTTTTGTAAATTTATTCGCCATTAATTGGTTTTCTGTACCATCTAGTAATGATTTTATTAAGTGATTGGTTCCTAAACTTTCATTCAAACCATCCCATGAAAATCAAAATAAATTTAATTAATAACCTCAAAAACAGAGTGGTTAAGGTCACTCATCCATCTTTGAGAGATGAATGTCTAAAAGAACTTCAAAACATTCTTTTTGAAAACTCATATCCCAAATATTTAGTACTTCTATTTCTGTTTCAAATTCAAACCATCCACCAACTGACCAAATTTCAATTTTTAAATCTTTACCACATATAGATGGTTTGACATCAAAACTCATACATTTGTTCAAAAATGAAGACAATATTAAAATAGCTAAAACCAATTTGAAAACTATTTCACAAATACATTCTAAATTGAAAACACCTATACCAGTCAAAAATAAATCAAATATAATCTGTGAAATCCCATGCAACAGCTGTGATGAAGTATACATTGGTCAAACAAGTAGAATGCTTAAAGATAGAATAACTTCTCATAAAAGTGATTACAGAAGGAATGTGATATCTTGTGATTGACTATAATAATATCAAAATTCTCGATAATGAGCGAAATCTCAAAAAGCGTCTCTTTCTTGAAATGGATCATATAAATAACAATGAAAAATCAATGAATAAAATAACAGATATCAATGATCTGGTACAATATACACATATCTGTTAAAAAAAAAACATAAAGAAAATTTCTCCACGGCCACTACTGAATGTAGTTATTCTGAAACCACTTATAACAGAAAAGAAACATTCTGAAACTTTTGTATTTTATATGTATTACATTCTATCTCTAGAGCTAGAATCTGTATTCCGTGATTGTTTACAAAAATAAGGTTTGCCAAGAATGTCAAATTAACTGTCAGTATTAGTTGACGTGGTCTTAATATAGGGAAGAATCACGGAGTGGGCGACATCTATCATTGATCATTTGAATGACTCAATGGGTGATCAATAAACTTTGTTTGCATGGGCGTAATGTGAAGTTCCAATTTATTTTAAGTTATTTGTGCATTAAAAGTGGTATATTTGGAAGGTGTTTTGTGAAGAATTATTGTGAATAAACCATACAACGAATTACCTGAAAATGCAGAGGATTATAAAAGGCGATATGGAGATAAAATCACGAAAAATGTGCTCTGTTCCACAATCCTCTACATATGGCAATTCGGTCATATCTTTCCTTTGAATCCCAAAGAAATCAAGAAATGGAAGATAATCTTGAAGATAGGAAAACCTATATCAAAGTATATGTTTGTTTGCAGCAAGAACTTTGTGAAAGACGATTTTTTTAGTGGTAAGTTTGACGAAGGTTCTTGCAGAGACTTCAACATATAATTTTCAATTCTGTTGTCAATTGCTATCACATTCTTTGAATTTATTTGTAATTTTACAATACAGTGACTTCAACAACACAGAGAAAGCGTTTGAAAAATGGATCTCTTCCTAGCCAGAACCTTCCAGTGCTCAAACACTAAGGAATTAAAAAAGAAGTAACCAAAGTATGAGAAAGGACTCAGAAAATAATAACTTTCATTACATCATATTTAATTCATTTCAGGTTTAGGCAGAAATCAAATGAAAATGAAATGCAGGCCAAACATGGAGATGAGCAAGTGGGGGTAAAATTATCAAGTGAACGTGATGCACTCTAAATTTATTATTATGAAAAAAAACGTATTTTTGCTTAGCCAATCATTTATTTAAACAATAAACATGTATCATTTTATTGAAATGTTTTTTCTTTCCCCCATTTTTGTGTCAAATCTGTGCAACTCGCTGGTTCCAACATCTCAAATCTAAAATATGAAAGAGACAAGTTGAACAGGAAATGCAGTTTGAAAATAATATTACCTTCAATAATTACTAACCTGTTGATGATTAGGGCCTAATCCTGCTTTACAGGAACATTGACAAATCCAGGTATCCTTCAGTTTTATGGTGATTTCATGTGGGGATTGTAAAATTGTTCATATTCATTTCGGAAGCTCATAGTGGTTTGTATTTTAATTTCTCTCTCTTTCCACTGGATTAAAACCACTTAGTTGTTAAAAAAGTTTTTTTATTGACGTTTCGGCTTTCCAGATCGAAAGCCGTTATCAAAATGACATAAAATAAATAAATTTACTAGAAACAGAACACTTGATAATCTTGCAAAAATATGACATCAACATAGTATACATAGAATAAGATTTTGAGATTGAAGATGTCAAAATCTGTTTCAATCATATTTTTGTGACGTTTCTGGGAACGAATTTTGAAAGGATAGCGCATTTGCATATTATAAGAGAATTTATACCTCGTCATAAATGAAGTTTTCTTATTAATATTATCATAAGAAAAAACCAGATAAAAACTTATGATACTATCCCGATATAGAGGGTATCCTTTTTGCAATTAACTCTTATTCTATGTATACTATGTTGATGTCATATTTTTGCAAGATTATCAAGTGTTCTGTTTCTAGTAAATTTATTTATTTTATGTCATTTTGATAACGGCTTTCGATCTGGAAAGCCGAAACGTCAATAAAAAAACTTTTTTAACAACTAAGTGGTTTTAATCCAGTGGAAAGAGAGAAATTGTTCATATTCTTTTGATGATTTTCTCATTGGAGCCGTCAGTTCCACATAACATTATGTGACCAGCCTTAAAAACCTCTTCACCTTCCTTAATTTGCCTAACACGTTCACCCACATAATCCAGAATGTCGGACATTGATATTTCAACTTTTACAGGCATTATCATAAAAATACAATGACAGTAACTCTAAAACCAACTGAAATTCAAAAATCAACCTTCAATCCAATTGTACAATGAATAAAAATGAACTTAAATCTCTGAGAAAACTGAAAAACAAATCTTATAAAAACTGTGATTTTAAAGTGATCAATTGACAGAATATTTGTTGATCACCCCTCAATCCGTCATTATGTCATTCGCAGCGCCATCTGCCGGTTCATGATTTTTCCCTATTGGTTTGTAAAAACTTTTAATTTATTAAGAAGGAGAAGAAAATCAAACGATTCAGATGTAGAATTTGAAAATACTCCTCCAGAAATAAAAAAATTGCCGATAATATAACTCAAAATTTGCTACCGCAAAAATCCAAGCTTGAATATAAAAATACTACCTACTCAATGTTGAGAGATTGAGGTTTCATTTTACTATATTTAATTTCTACTTTCTGTGTCCGTGGAGAAAGTACAGTCTGTTACTCTGTAGGAATGAAAATCCGACACTCGTGGTTCCTCCACTCGTGTCCAATTCTCATTCCAACCTTGTTACATTATGTACTAATAATACAACTATTTATTTTTGCACCAAAATATAAACAAATAAGTAATAAAATAAACAATATTTAAATAAATTAATAAATTGTTATAGGGATCTCTAGAAGAATGGTTGAACTTATTGAGACTAGATGAATATCTGCCGGCTTTTCTAGAACAGAATTATCAAACCGTAGATGATGTAACACAGTTGACATGGGAAGACTTAGAGGAATTTGGAATAGTAAAACTAGGTCATCAGAAAAAAATTATGCTAGCAATTAAGAGAATTAAAGATATTAAGTCGGGAAAAAGGATACATACGGATACAAACAGAATTTATGCTACTCAAGTAAGTATTTCTATAAACTTCATCAGTGCTCGATTTATATATCACAATAGAATTATTATTTTTTTTATTAAATTTGATTTACAGATCTGCATTATTGTTTTTTAATTTCAGCATGTCTTTATTTTATGATTTCCATTGTTTGAATGCCATTAGATTTTTTTCATGAAATAGATTTAATTCATTTTGTTAATTTTATTTTTACATATTCCATACTTTATACAGAACTCGAAACAATTATGTATTTAGAAATTTCACTTTTAAATTACAAATAAACAGATTTAAGAAGTATCTGGGTAATGAATCCCGGAAAAAAGCGCACTGGAAAAAAGCGCACAGGAAATATATGCATAGAAAAAAGCGCACTGTCATATAAGCGCACAGGAAATATCCGCACCGGGAAAAATACGCACAGGGTCAAAACCGAACACGGAAAAATGCGCACACGAAAAAAGCGCACATGAAATAAACGCACGTGATAAAACGCAAACGATTGTATTTTGGGCAGAATACCTTATTTATGGTTAAATTATGAATTGTACGATAATTGGATATACCACAATTACTGTTGATCGTTTTGCTTTAGAAGAAAAGATCACATGGAAAAAAATACATAATACATATGGATTGTTCAATTTTCAATCAAAAATTGAACATAAATCGTAATTTGCATAACGATTATTAGTATTGCATAAATCTGACAACGCCGTGAAAACACGCCACCTCGCACAGGCCGACGCGGTAAATAACAATAAAAAAACAGTCTAGACACTCAACCTTGATTTCGACGGTTAGAATATTAGCCAGCCGAAAAACAATTTTTTTATCCAGCTCTTTTGTCTCTGGATGCTTCGTTGATACCGGCAAGCCGCTTGTTCTTATTTAGTATCGCTCAGCATCTCGTCTAGTTCACATCGTAATTTAGTTTTCACTCAAATCTCGTCTAGTTCACCTCGTTCAGTCCAGATCGCACAAATCGCGGCGATCGATCATTTGCAAATTTTCGGATCGCACAAAATCGAAAGTTAAAGAAAGTTAAATAAAAGGTGTTATGAAATTCCTGATGTTTTATTGGTAATACTGGAGAGACGGGGGAAAGAATTCTTGTACGTTCTACACCTACAGTCCACTTATTGAAAGCAAAAATCAAACAGGGTTTAAAAGGTCATCAAGACAAGGCTGTACCGGGAAACCGCTGCAAAGGTGCTCAAATCACTTCATGGATTTTAGAGTATATTGTAGTGAAATATGTTTACCTACATTTATTACTGTAAATTGGCTATTCGCCTTAAGTAAATTAATTTGTCATCAGTTTCCTGGTATTTTTCTACACACTTGGCTACAAACGCATAAAGTTGCCTGTATTTCTTTTTGGTCGGCTCTATTTGGTTAGCTTGGGTGTTCACCAAAGTTAGTTTGTGGCATGCTAAATCCCTTCTCAATCCATCAAAAAGCATCCATATGCTCGGATGGCTGCAATGAAATATGGAATTAAGAGCATTGTGAAAGCCTTCACAACAATTAGTTGTTCTTGGTGATTCATCAAGAGCGGCGTCGTAATGGTTCCAAATTCTAGGATGGAATTGTGGACTTCTTCCTGCGGCACCTTCTCTTCATCAGGAAAACTTCCTGCAAGTTTGATAAAATTATCTCGTACATCTTTTAATGGCACAAATGATAATGCCGGAATGGATTTTAGCTTTAATTTTGTGTCGACGTTCGATTCGAAGTCCGACTTTAAACCAACTGCATTTATTTTCCTTATCAACCTTTGGCACAAATGAAAATAACAACCCTTAATTTCGGCGTCCGGAAAAACTCGCCTTGCAGCATTCATGCAGGCTTTCTCGAAATCTAAGAGTATCTTCTGAGGCGCCATTTTTGGAACTATCCTTTTTAAAACTTGAAACATCTCCAGGTATGTTTCTTCGTCCTTCTTCTGTAGCAGTATGTACATACATGGTGGATACGAATTTCCTACTTTAGCATGTAAAGTGTAAAGTTGATAAAACATCGTTGGTGCTTTATCAAATGTTCCGTCGCCAAAAAGAATGTAACTGGTACAATAACTCTCGATCTCCTAAAATTAACTTTCTCTTTGGTACATCTATTCCCGAGTTGTACAATACCAAGTCCGAGTACTTCTCAGGAATAACCAAATTGTTCGTAGATGGATTCGGCAAGTGCTTGTCTGTTTGGTGATTTCGAAGTGTTCTGGCAACAGACGATTGCCTTGGAATATAAGCAAGTGCATTATTGCTTATCTCTGATAGTGTAGTTCCAATAACATTGCGAGAAGTGGCATTCACTGCTGTCATGGCTTCTCGCATTTTGCTTCTGGCGATATTTGCTTCCGCTTTTTGAGGACAGGAATCATGAGAATGGCTGCCTGGTTCTTGAATGATGTCCATGTTCTTCGTTATCATTGACGAATGGCATTTAGTTTGTCGATTTACACGACACCTCCATGTATCTATTTCATTTGTTGTGCGAAAGAGTAGATATTCAAAACCTTTGTACAGAAGAACTCACTTGCCTTTCTGACTAGTCGAAAACTCCATTTTGCTTAATTCAAAAATTCAACTTAACTTGTTTCAAACAATAGAGAATACTGAATAAATGTAATGGACTGGGATAGTTATATATGTTAATTAGGTAAGTTTAATAATCTTTTTCTAATACTTGACACTTTATCAGACTGTGAAGGCTTTCACGGCCGGTCTCCATAGGGCCGTCCGTCCAAGGAATGTAGAGCGCCAAGAAGAAACAACGGGAGATGATGAAGAAAAGCGCGGTTGGACCAGTCTACCATATATCCATAAAGTCACGGATAGGATCGGCAGGCTACTGGAAAAACACAAGGTCAAGACTGTGTTTAAACCCACTCGTACAATACAACAGAGCTTGAGATCGGCCAAAGACCGCAGAGATCCCTTATCAGCACCCGGAGTTTATAGAGTTCCATGTAGCTGTGGGTCAGTGTACATTGGCATCACAAAGCGCAGTGTCAACACGAGAATTACGGAACACAAAAGGAGTTGCAGGCTGGGACAAACACAAAAGTCAGCCGTAGCAGAGCACGCTCTCTCTGAAGGTCACAACATTCCTTTTAACGAGTTGGAGATTTTACATCAAACGCAGCGTTACTATCCGAGACTAACCAGAGAAGCCATTGAGATATTTAAGCACGACAACAATTTTAACCAAAAGGAAGAAATTACGTTTCTAAACCCAGATTGGAAGCGAGTTCTTCGACATACATCAAGTACGCCGAAACCACGCGCCAGCACCACCACCATCCCCACCCCAGCCCCCCAACTGCAGCGCGACGGCGGGGGTATAAATACGACCGAGCGGACCACTGTCGAATCAGTCAACGTCGGGAAGCACGGGAGATCACTTCGCCCACTGCCTCATCGCCTTTGATAATGTCTGCTGCAGTGTAGACGAAACGTCAGGAAGAAATTCCATTGGACCACGGCTTCAAAGCCCGGAAAACACTTTAGATTCCACTTGACACTTTATTTTACTATGGTCCATTAGAACTGTCACTTTAAGTTGTCAATAAAATCCATCATTCCTTATAAAATACTTCGTCAATGTTGACGTACTTTATAGCTATTTAAAATAGCTTCCACATTTAAGTATTAGAAAAAATCTTGAAGACAACACGTGTTTTATAGTTTAAAAATCTCGGTTGTTTAAACTTCGATCTTGATTTTTAAACTGTCTATAAAACCCTAGTTGTTTTAATAGCTATTCAAAAAAGACCAAAATGTAGTAAATAGAAGTACTAATTCGTTATATATCTTGAAATTTAAATTCTTGCGATTTTGGGGGAGTTATATGGATTTTAGAGTGATTTTCTAACAAATCCATGTGTCGTATCTCCTTTATTATTAACGCTAATAATAAATAAGGTGTTCTGCCCAAAGTACTATCGTTTACGTTTTATCACGTGCGTTTATTTCATGTGCGCTTTTATGCGCATTTTTTCGTGTGCGGTTTTGACCCTGTGCGTATTTTTTCTTGTGCGCTTTTTTCCCGTGCGCTTATATGACAGTGTCCTTTTTTCTGTGCGGATATTTCTTGTGCGCTTTTTTCCAGTGCGCTTTTTTCCGGTCACGCTGAGGAGTACCACTAGAGCTCAGATTTGGCCGAAGTTTTATTTCGAGTAGGTTACTTTCATTGGCAATTTAACAAAATATGTTGAAAATTTTTTGTCACATAGATGGCGTTAAATTCCCTATATGAATGTAACCTACTGGAAATCAAACTTATAAAAAATATCCTGCCCAAAATCTGAGCTCGAATGGTATTTGGTAAGATATCCATGACAGAGCAAGGTCAGCAGAACAAAACATAACTACATTCATAATTAAATGCTAATTTAGTGCCCCAATGAAAAATTTAAAGATCCTTTAAAAAACAAAAGCATGTTCTGCTAGCTTTAGATGAACCTAGCAGAGCAGATTATTTAAATGTGGTTAAAAATTAATAAAGCATGAAGTAAGTTTTTTTTTGATATCCTTTATTACTGTAATCTGTTTCATACAAAACAATAAACAATATAATTGTAGAAGAATACAATTGACATAGTCGGTATTACACCCAGTGGTGTATACCTTGAAAACTATGAGCACTGCTTGAACTAGTCTATAGATTTATATAATTATGCACGAACATTGAGGCCCAGTGGGTCTCGTCTTTTCAGTCTTCTGGTTTGTAGTGGAATTAGAAGGTCATTTGCTAGTGTATTGGTATGGTCTTGTAGTCTATTCTGATATTTGGTATGCAGTGAATTGATGGCATCTTTAATCGTTGTTATTTGTAGGTCTCTGTGTAATATGTTGTTCGGGACGTACCAAGGAGCATTGCAGATTTGTCTTAGTACTTTTGATTGGAAGCGCTGTATTATTTGAATGTTTGAGTCACTTGCGGTTCCCCAGATTTGAGCTCCGTATGTCCAGACAGGCTTTAATACACACTCATAGATTAGCAGTTGGTTGTTCAGGCTGAGATGTGAGTTGCGGTTCATAAACCAGTACATCTTTCTGTAGAAAATTGCAGTCTTTTTGCCCATATATGTTTTCTCCATGTTAGTCGATTGTCAAGATGAATTCCCAAGTATTTGACGTTATCATGTACTGGTAACTCAGAGTTGTTCATCCTTACAGTTGGTACAATTCCTTTTCGTAATGTGAACGTTATGTGTGTTGACTTAGAGCTGTTGACTTTGATTCGCCATTGCTTGAAGCATGCTTGAAGTCTATGTAGCTGGTGCTGGGAAGCTAGGACAGGGACTTCGTGAGAGGCCATGATGACAGTATCATCGGCATAAGTTGCGATAGTGGTGTTGTCTGATGTTGGCATATCTGCGGTGTATAGGAGGTATAGTGTTGGTCCGAGGACACTTCCTTGAGGTATACCAGAGTGGATATGATGTATAGTGGTGTGTGCTTCCCTTAATCTAACCTGGAAGAATCTCCCGGTCAAGTACGATTGAAGGAGTATGCTGATTGGATGTGGCATTTGTTTCTTAAGTTTTGCTGTTAGCCCTTTGTGCCACACCTTGTCAAAGGCTTGGGAGACATCGAGAAATGCCGCTGTACAATACTTTTTGGCTTCTAGTGCTTCTCTTGCAGTTCTAACTACACTGTGAACTTGTTCAATTGTGCCGTGATGTTGTCGAAAGCCGAATTGGTAATTGGTATTAAATTATTTTTCGTTATAATGATGTCTATTCTCTTTAGTAGAAGCTTCTCAAATACCTTAGAAATTAATGGAAGGAGGCTTATTGGACGGTAAGATGAGGGTTGTGTAGGATCTTTGTTGGGTTTTGGGAATAACACTATTTGAGCTATCTTCCACTGAGACGGGAAGTAGCCCAGCCTTAGAACAGCTTTGAATATGTACATAATTAGTTTGGTAGCAGCCTCAGGTAACTCTTTTAGTGTTTGGGCCTTTATTAGATCGTATCCCGGTGATTTTTTATTATTTAGTTTTTTATTATTTAGTATTTGATTGCTTCTTTGATCTCGGTAATCTTAAACTTAGTGATGGGAAGACTCATCTGATATGGCTCATGCAGTGTATCTGTTATAGACTTTTCTTCTTCAGCAGAAATCTCTCTATTGTGCGGTTGAAAAACTGTGCTCAGATGTTTCACGAAGGTGTTGGCTTTCTCTTCGTCGCTTCTTGCCCAGGTGCCATCCGTTTTTCTAATGGGAGTTTTGGATTGTGTCTGTATTTTTAGTTTTTTTGTTAGTTTCCATAAAGAATAGTTTTTGTCCTCTGTGTTGGACAAGTTTTCTAGAAAGTAGTTTATCTCTCGTTGATTCTGTTCTTGCAAAGCTTCTTTAAACGTTGCTCTGTTTAGCTTGGTTTTGTCAGTGTGGTCACGGGTTGTCTGCCATCTTTTTATTAGTTTCCTCTTATCTGTTATCATGGATTTTATGTAAGAAGGATAAGATCCTGGTTTGGTTGTATGAGTTATTTCACTTGAAGCTGCCCATGCAGCTTTTTGAATATTTGTGGTTAGATGTAATACAGCTTCTTCAATGTCTTGTCCGGATTTTAGAGGTAGGTTTAAGTTTATTGTGTTATGTAGTTTGTCCTTAAAAGTGTTCCAGTTAGTTCTGTTATTTGTAAGATTTGGAGGTTTGGTAGTATGATGTACCTGTGTACTTAGTAGTATAATGAAAGGCGAAAGATCTGATGAGAGGTCGAATGATGGCTATACTTTTAAATAGTTGGCAGGGATGCCTTTGGTGACACAAAAATCAATGAGGTCTGGTATTTTTCGTGTATCGGTAGGTCAACATGTCGGCTGGCCAGTAGATGCAGTTGATAAGTTGTTCGTTTAGATCTCTGCCCCGTGATTTTATTATTCTGGATCCCTATTGAAGGTGTTTCGCATTATAATCTCCTGCTGCGATGAAGCGTTGCCCAAGTTTATTGAAATACGTTGTAAAATGTTCTTCTTTAGCGATTTGCTGTGCCAGTCGGTTATTGAAACTGAAGTAGCTTGGATGTTGGTTTCGCAATGCTTAGTTATTTCGTGGTGTCTGATGCTATTTTTGATGATTATAGCGGTGCCTCCATGTGCTCTTCCAAGAGGATGCTGTGTTACGTAAGTTGAGTATTTTGGTAACTTAAAGTAACTTTTGTTTGTCATGTGTGCTTCAGATATCAGCATTAGATCTAAGTTATTTTCTGTTATAAATGTTTTGACTTCTAAACTGTGATAAGTTAAACCGTTGGCGTTCCAGGTACCGATTTTTAGTTCAGTGTTGAAGATTTATTTTTGAGACAAGGGTCATCAGGAAATCGAACTTTTTGTCCATTCTCTCCATCAGGTTTGTGACAATTGGTTCCAAGTTACTTACCGTTGGTTGTGTAGCTGCGAGAAGTCCTTGCTGTTGGGGGTGAAGATATTGTTGTTGAGTATTCGTTGGGGATTCTCCTGGTTTCTAAGATTGGGCGAATTCTGTATTGGTTTTTCACGTAGCGGAGGGAATTTATTTTTCTGCAGTTCTGCAGCCTCTGTAGTTTGCAGGATGATGTTCCTCGCAATTTACGGATTTGACTTCTTTGTCTCTTGTTTTTCTTATGCATTCTGTTATCAAATGGTGACAATGAAGTACGTAAGTATTTAATTATTTAACTTATTTACTTCACGTTTCATTAATTTTTACCAACTTTGAAATAGTTTGCTCTGATAGGTTCATCTAAATAAGCTAGCAGAACATGAGTTTTTTTAAGAAAAAAACGAGCAATAATTTCTTCATTAGGTTAAGTTAGCATTAAATTAGTTAACTAATTTACTTTATGTTTCATTAATTTTCAACAACATTGAAATAGTTGTTCTGCTAGGTTCATCTAAAGCTAGCAGAACATGCGTTTTTTTTCATTAGGGCATTAAATTAGCATTAAATTGGCATTTAATTAGCACTTAATTATGAGTGTAATGTTTTGTTCTGCTGATCTTGCTCTGCCTTCATGGACATTTTGGTAAGACAATTCCATGAATTTAAAATGACTGACAAATAAATAACAAACATACATCGCTACTCGGGTAACGTAGTATTATCGATTTTTTATCCAGTTATATTTTCTCTTCCTTCGTCATAGACTAAATATTCGATAGCAAACCACGATTTTTGTATTCGTATATGGTATTTTTTTACATACGAGTGGTATTGTCTTCGTTCTGTCCTTATAAAGTTTTTCAGATATAATAAATTTGATAAATAAACTTTTTTAAAATGTCATCACAATATTAATTCTTATGAGGATTTGCTTTATTAAAAACATACAATTACACATATCCTACACTAATTAATCTATTATTTATCTATCATTGAACATATTTTCATATTATTTCTCGAGAGCTTAAAGTTCAAATTTTTATGGAATATTGTTTATGGAATAAACAAAAATATTTCAAATTGTTTAACTGCCTACATAATTTCTTAGACGCTAGAAATATATTGGGTTTTACATGAATCAATCGAATAAATTAATAGTAATAAGTTTTTATGTATTATGACGATCATTTCTTAATTTTTTTGTTGTTTCTGGATATTATTCCGAATGCTGCTTTTGTATCCTTTAAACATTCATAAACAAAATATCAGAGTTTAAAATTTAACTTAATCGATTCGACATCCCAATAGAGAGTAAAGCAGTAAGGAATTTTAATTTATTAGATTCGACATCCTAAGTCAAAATTTAATGTCAATACTCTCTTCTTACCATAGATGGTAGCACATCTAAAAATGTTACCTTATAGCGGATATAGCTATTGACTTTGGAATTTTATTTATTGGATTCGAAAAGCCTAACTGATGAAGTCGAAAGACAGAAATCGGTCTTAGGATGTCGAATCTAATAAATTAAAATTCCTTACTGGTTTACTCACTTTGTATTAATCTCTGAAAGGGATAAAAAAGAAGAGAGTGACATCTTGACTAGATTCAGTTAAAATTTAATGTCAATACTCTCTCCTTACCATAGATGGTAGCACTTCTAAAAATCCCAATAGAGGTTTCTACCTTTTGGAGCCTTCAGTTGGGCCTTCGAATCGAAGAAATAAATTCCAAACTCGCGTGTGCTCATTATAAATGAACTATGCCTATGCCTGTAATGGGAACTTACATCTTCAAAACAGAAACTAGCATTAAAACTAGGAATTATGCGGTTGACTAGTGCTAATATAGCTTACATTTTTTCTCCAGGTTGCGGAGGAGAACTCAATGGTTAAAGGTCTTATGACGAAATTGGTATTTATTAATAAATTTGCGATTAAATATCAGGAGTGCAAATTGAAAACCGCCGTTTCACAATAGATGGCGCCAGCAGAAAATGCTGGTCAAAAATGGCGGATCAGAATCGTCAGATGGTAAGGTTAGGAATCTGTCGGTAACTCATCATCGAAGTTTGAGCCAAATAGTCATCATTTGAGGGAAGTTTGGTTGCAATTAATGAAAGAACATGTCGCGAATGGTTTCAACGCTACAGAAAGTAAGGAGAGTCCCGGATCGGTGAAAAACTTTTACGACACGGAATTGGAGGTATTACCAGACGAAGATTCATGCCGTACGCATCAAGAACTTACAGATGTGACTCAACAAGCCATTTCACATCGTTTAAAAACCTTGGCAGTAATGCAAAAGTAAGAAAATTGGGTTGAAGCCACGAAACGTCGAACAGAGTTTTTTTACGTACGAATATCTTTTCAAACGTCAAAAAAATGAAGGGTTTTTTGCATTTTTGACTGGCGATGATGTGGATCCATTACGATAATCCTAAGCGAAAAAATCGTGGAGTTCTTTCCAAGTTGCCAACCTAGAAAAAGGTCTACCATCGGGGAAGCGTTATTTTTTGTCAAAATCTACTTCATTATTTCCGTAATGATTTAATATGTTCACAAAAAACTACTGAGCTCTCCAGAATATATCGTTTTAGAAAAATAATGATTCTAATAAACTCCATTTCTGATTGGTTAAAATTAAAGTTGGTATCGAGACTCGGGGTGAAAACAAGGCTAATTATCGTGCTTCTAGCGACAGTATGAGTATGGTAAAATGACATTTGACAACGAAACATGTCAACCGTTACATCCATTCTCGATACCAACTTTAATTTCAACCAATCAGAAATGGAGTTTATAAAAATTATTCTTGCTAACGATACTTTTTGGAAAGCTCAGTAGAATTTTGTTATCATATTTTATCATTGCGGAAGTAATGCAGTAGATTTTATCCCAATAAAACGCTTCCTCGTTGGTAGACTTTTTTTAGATTTTGAGGTTAGTAGGAAACTCCTCCATTGACCATACTTCACCTGAAAAAGATGAGGCATTTGTCGTTATGTCGTTGGCACCACTTGGTGTCAATTTAATGTCACCTATCAATTGGAATGTCAATTCTTTGTTATATATATTTAAATATTTGTATTTCAAATTTTCTGCAATGGGCCACAGAACACTTTGCCCCTGGATGTCTTAGGGACCATTTGGGAGGCGTCACGACTTTTCTGGACCAATAAAATCAATAAATATACAATAAAAGTAATGATGTATTTATTGTTTCATTACTTTTATTGTATATTTATTGATCCAGAAAAGTCGTGATGCCTCCCAAATGGTCCCTAAGACATCCAAGGGCAAAGTGTTCTGTACCCCATTGCAGAAAATTTGACATTAAAGTGACAGCAAGTGGCGCCAACGGCATAACGACAAATGCCTTATCTTTTTCAGGTGAAGTATGGTCAATATGAGTAAAGACACGACAAAATGATTCTTCTACTTGACAATGACAATGACAAGCAGTTTTTTCAATGAGAAATCCGTATGGCGCCATAAAGATGGGAAAAAGTTGTGGCTAGTGATGGACAATACATCGAAGAATAACTCTGTAACCATTTTCCCACAATAAAGTCTTCAATTTTGAAAGAACGGCGGTTTTCCATTTGTACTCCTGATAAAATAATTGATTTACACTTTATCAAAATGTAGACCAACTTCAATATGAATGGAAATTGTTCATTTGTAGCAGTAAAACATTACGAATTTATTAGTTTTTCTACTATTGTAATAATAGATAATTTACTTCAATGATATTTTATGAAAATATGTTCCAACCTAAATACCTAAATTATTGGTATAGCAATAATGATGAGACCTTTGCTGCACTCTAGTTGCAAACCCTATAAAACCCATACCTTTTACGTTTGCTTATGCTGCATGTTTGTGTGTAAAAGGACGTGCTGGTGCACGCACCCGTGGACCTTCCATCGCCTGGTGTACCCGTACCCACAGTCCACAGCACTTTCCGCTCTTTTCACCAGCCCTGGGAGATCGACCAGACAAGGCAGCTACAAGCGGGACCACACTATGTTCAACCTACATTGTTTTGCACTGACATAGTTCCTATCAAGGTACACTATTTTGAACATCGACACTATATTGTTTTGTGAAAATTATGTAGCATGTTATATAGTATTTTCCATTGACCTTCTCCAACAAGTTTACATAGTATTTAAATGTTTCAAATACAACCATTACATTCTGGCATTATTACTGAGTAAAGGTTAAAGGAATTTTCTATTTATCATTATTTTTTGGCATTGTAGAAAGAGACTAATTCATTACTAATCTACGGCTTTATCTTAATACTTATTAATTTTGAATTATCTTCCTTTATTATTTGTGTACGTCTTTATTACTATTATATTAACGTCTCTTAAGCTGGAAAAGCAAAGTCAGCAGAATTAATAATCAATACAAGACTAATTAAATGCCCTAATGCCCAGAGTAACCTAATTGGTACGTAGCAACATCACTAAAATATAATTGAGAAGAAATATAAAAATATAAAATACATATAAAATACATATGTTTTCTTTAATAATTTATAGTGATACTTGAAAAATATCAATATTAGGAAAGTTATCGTTGTAGTTACCCAATAGCCAGTCGATAAATGAATTTCTACCATAATTAGTCCTATGAGTCCTCACATGAAAGAGTGTTAAATGACGTGTGCGTCTGAGGAATACAGAAACTCACTAATTCTAGCAAATCTTCACAATCTATCTGGCCATTGAGTAACTTATATAGAAAGAACAGTCTTGCCTCCTGTCGCCCTCGTTCAAAACTTTGAACCCCACATAGTAATAGTCTTGTTTCGCATGTAATTCCTTAAGCTGGAAAATGATATTTAAAGAGGAGATATTTTAAAAATTTATTTTGTACTCTTTCAAGTCTATTATTATGTGTGGTATAAGATGGAGACCATATTATTGAACAATATTCAACAGTACTGCGCATCAAACTGTTAAATAGACACAATATTGCCCGAGTATCTTGAATGTGTTTGGAATTTCTCTTTACGAAGCCCAGTAACCTAAAAGCCTTTAGAACGACACTGGTCTAAGTGTAAATTAAAGGATAAGTCCTTGTCGAATAGTCGTTAATTGATGAGGATATTACTAGGGTTCGTACATCTATAGAATCTCATCAGTTTACATTTTGACACATTTAGCTGAAGAAGATTTACTTCACACCAGGAGTCAAATCCGTTTATATCTAATTGCAGATAATTAGTGGCTCGTGATACCGGAAGGAATATTTTTATATCGTCTGTATAAATAAGATACCGTGCATAAATACCTGTGGAACACCAGAAGTTACAAACACTTCGCGTGACACTGAACCACAAATTGAAACGCATTGTATGGTAGGACTTGATCCAGCTGAGAAAACTCTCAGACACTCCAATATCGGCAAGTTTCTTAATCAAGAAAGAGAGAATGATACACTTTATCAAAAGCTTTGGATAGGTCGGCGTAAATACCGTCTATTTGATTTCCATTTTTAATAGAGTTAGTTAGAAATTCATAGAAGTGAGCAGAACATAAGCGAAAAAGTGGTTGAAACAATAAAAATTTCATGTTCGATTTATTTCTTTGCGAAAATGGAAAAAGTCACGACGTGGTGGTAAGTCTGCGGAGCATGACGGCAAAACGATTTTAACACTGAAAACCAGTGTTCGGTAGTTGAAAACTTATTAATGGCTGATAAAAAAAGGTAATTACAAATTTTCTGCTCTGCGAATTTTCGCAATAATGATTGTTCTGCTAGCTTTATCTTAAATGAGCAAAACTTGACCGAAAAAGTGGTTGAAACAATAAAAATTGCAATTTTCTTTGCACAGTTATTAACGGCTCGTTAAAGGCTGTAGGAATACACTCATTGTAAATTTCAAGCTCAATTTCTTTTTTTGAGATGAGAGGCTGATCAAATGCCCTAAATAAAAATTTGATAAAAGATTGTGCAAAATTTTGAGTTATTTTGTTCAGCGGTTCACGCGCGAAGGCCGTTAAGAGGCAACCCACACAAAATCGATTTTAATTTTATATATCGCATTAGATCATCCTCATACTTACAGATAATAAAATAATCATAAGTATTATAATAATAGATAGAAAACGAGTAAGGAATTTAATTTATCAGATTCGGCATCCTAAGACCGGTTTCTGACTTTCGGCTTCGTCAGTTAGGCTTTTCGAATCCAATAAATAAAATTCCAAACCCGTACAAGTCAATAGCTACAGGCACATTCTAAAAATATTTTTATTTATATACAGGATGTCCCAAATAAGATACACAACTAAGTTCTGGTTTTTTAAACGGCAACCCCGCATTTTTGTTACATTTTTAGATTGGCATTAAATTTTCGATATAACGCACCCGGGTTTCTTAGACTTATCTGCAATAGTTTTTAACTTATGTCAATTTATGTGTCAAAATAGTGTCGTGCAGAGATCCACAAAAAAGTTCAGAACTTCAGAACTGTTCAAGATAACTTAATCAACTTTTTTCCAGTCGATTCCTTAAGCTTCAGCGCATCTTCTGAGTTGTAGGCGAATTCGGAGTCGACGTTCTACCGCCTACTACGATTTTTTGAAAATTACAAATTACAAATAGCAATAACTCGACTTTTTCAAATGCATCACCCTATATTTGCATGGCATTTTTTAAGAGCTTTTTGCTGATATAGGGTTTGTTGGGTCTATTTTGTAAAATTTGCGAGATTTATTGCAAAATAAGAAATGTTGACGGTTTATTCGAGAAAAAAAAAGGAATCGAGTAGGCCGCTGTCTTAAAATGTGACACATCCATATACTTTCAATAATTGTACGCGTCTAATTAAAAGAAAAAAAGAATCAAGTAGGCCACTGTTTGACACATTCATATAATTTTGAAAAGAATATGTTTCAACAAAAGGAAATTGTAATAGAAACAGAAATACATTACAAAGTAAACAATTTTTATAATATTTACAAGAACATGAAAGAATGATTAATAGGATACAATATAAATATTTTTGATTTATAACAAATGCTCGAATAGGTCACCATCATGTTCCACGCAAACTGCTAGTCTTCTAGTAAATGAGTCCCGAACTCTAGCAAGCATTGCTCCATCAACTGAACGGAAGGCTTCCGTGATCCTGTTTTTCATATCATCTGCAGTTGTTGGACGATCTCTGAAAACAGTTTCCTTCACGTACCCCCAAAGAAAAAATCTATAGGAGTAAGGTCTGGAAATCGCGCGGGCCATGAATAGTACCTCTCCCTATCCAACGATTAGGGTAGGAATTATCTAAAAATTCTCGCACCATCCTGTGATTATGCACTGAAGCACCATCGTGTTAAAACCACATTGTCCCTCTGGTATTCAAATCCACTTCTTCTTAAATATTGGGAAGATGTTCGCGAAGAAACCGTAAATACCTTTCACCATGCAGCACATTGTCAAAAAACAATTTCCTTTTTGGTATAAGATACACTACCAGTGAGTTCAAACCGATCTCTCAACTTTAGGAATGAAGACACCCGTGGAGTTCTTGCTTCTGGATATTTTTGCACGCAGATTCTGCTTGCTAATAAGCATTTCTGTCAGCTTCGCCAATACAGTAGACCATATTCACTAATTCCTTGCGAGTAAAACTCATGATTAATAATTAGATGCGTACAATTATTGAAAGTATATGGATGTGTCAAATTTTAAGACAGCGGCCTACTCGATTCCTTTTTTTTTAATTAGATGCATACGATTATTGAAAGTATATGGATGTGTCAAATTTTAAGACAGCGGCCTACTCGATTCCTTTTTTTTTTCTCGAATAAACCGTCAACATTTCTTATTTTGCAATAAATCTTGCAAATTTTACAAAATAGACCCAACAAACCCTATATCAGCAAAAAGCTCTTAAAAAATGCCATGCAATGATGTAATAAAATATAGGGTGATGCATTTGAAAAATCAGAACTTAGTTGTGTATCTTATTTGGGACATCCTGTATATAAATAGAAATATTTTTAGAATGTGCCCCATTGAGGGTCTTATCGTTTAAAAAAAAATTAAACCGATAGCTTGAATAGAAAAAAGTGATGGAGCATGCACGTACCCCTGGGTATATCCGCTATAAGATAAAAATTTTTTGCTTTAAAAATTGTCAATACTCTCTTCTAATTATAGATGGTAGCACATCTAAAAATGTTATCTTATAGCGGATATAGCTATTGACTTGTACGAGTTTGTAATTTTATTTATTGGATTCGAAAAGCCTAACTGATGAAGCCGAAAGGCAGAAACCGGTCTTAGGATGACGAATCTGATAAATTAAATTCCTTACTCGTTTTCTAACTTTGTATTAATCTCTGAAAGGGATACGAAAGAAGAGAGTGACATTTTGACTAGAATCAGTCAAATAAAAGCTTTGCAACACACAATGGAAATTGTGTATGCAACCCAAAAACATGGGGAATTTTTTGCTTTACAAATTGTCAATACTCTCTTCTAATCATAGATGGTAGCACATCTAGAAATATTATAATAATAATAAGAATCATAATTTTAATTTGATTTTATCGATATGACATTTTACTCCAGCGGTTCCCATTTTTTAGTATATTTTTAACAACCGCCATTACCAATTTTTTTCACTGTTAAAATAAAAATATTCTGTATTCTTTCTTGGTATTAATGGTTTTCTTAATATGATTGGTCTTATCAATTGTTTACAGCCTTTAATGAGCCGTTAATAACTGTGCAAAGTTTTCAACCACTATACTACCGAAACACTGGTTTTCAGTGTTAAAATCGTTTTCCGCCATGCTCCGCAGACCTTACCCCCACCTCGTGACTTTTTCCATTTTCGCAAAGAAATAAATCGAGCCTGAAATTCGCGATTGGTATATTCCTAGAGCCTTTAATGAGCCGTTAATAACTGTGCAAAGAAAATTCCAATTTTTATTGTTTCAACCACTTTTTCGCTCATGTTCTGCTCACTTAAGTTAAAGCTAGCAGAACAGTTATTATTGCGAAAATTCGTGGAGCAGAAAATTTTTAATTAGGGCATTTAATTAGCCTTTAATTTTCCATGTATTGATTTTTAATTCTGCTGACTTTGATCTTCCAGCTTAAGAGACGTATTATATTACTATAGTTAACAAACATTAACCAATTTGGCAGTAGAGAGGTTGAGTTTTGTGACGTTCTTACCGCAGATACTTTAAATATTGTTTTAGTATAATTAGTATAAAAACTGTAATAAATTTCGAGAAATCACTCAGGTAAATGTTTCAAGACTTATACATCGTGGTCCACGAAGTCTCATATTTTTGCAAGAAAATAAATTTAAATTTAGGAAACACAAGGAATTGGAGTAGGCTATAAATTTAAATAAAACTAGTTTCTTAACTGGTTTCTTTCAAAAATATCAAAACAATCAGGGGTTAGCATGTCTTAAATTAATTCCATGAACTTAAGATTCGTTAAAAATTAGAAAATAATCTTAAAATTGATAACTTATTTGTCTTTTTACTCGGTGCACCTTTTGGCTGTTACACATTCACGCTCTTGGTGTTTTCTTAGTCATCAACCAGTGATGATTCTAAGAATTTTGGACCAGAATCATTTTAAGCTATTTGACGGATCTTCTAAGATCAAAGTGACTGGTAGACAGGGTCGCATTAAGGGTTTTATTAAAATAAGTAACCGATTTCATAAAAAATATATTTTTTGATTTTTTAATAATACTTTAAATTCTATTTTCATTGTTATACGTATTGTGGACAGTTAATAACAATAAATAAATGTGTTTTGCAATCAATCTTATGCGTGACCAACGCAATCGGTTTAAATCTGACTGGGAATTATTGTGGCGCGCGTCCACTAGAGCGGCGCTCGCGTAGCGCCGGCCGATGTCCGATAAACCATAAAACAACAAAAGATCGGAAAACTCGGATAAGAGAAGCCACTCAAATAATAATACCAGAAGAGTAATTGAAAGTTTTCAGAATTACAAAAAAGGTGATAGAACGAAACTCTATATTCTTAATCTTTACAGTTAGAACCATCAATTCCTAAATTACTGTTATTGAAGAGCTCTTACAAGAAAAAAGGCAGACATTTTTGCATAATTCTATCTTCCATTCTTATTGATCCCCAGAATTTAAATCGATACCCTCTAAATGAAACTTCATGGACCATCTTGTATATGTAAAATTATTGGAACCATTAAAAAAACTACCACTTATCTTTTTCGTTTCACTTATGTCTACACCATAAATATTATAGTCGTTGTAGTTCAAAATAATAAATTAAAAGTAGGTGTCTCATTTAAGTTAGGCTACCAATAAAATTTTAATGCCAAATAGTTTACATTTGAACTCTTATCAATCACTAAATAATTATTTCTAACTAGTAACATAAAGAAAACTAAAAGCAGTACCATATTTATACCAGCGTGCTGTTTTAAAATATGTATGCATTTAAATAATGTATTTTTCAGATAAGAACAGGTAGAGGAAAATCTCTTGAATCATTGGAGGACCCAAATGAAAGAACTCATCATACTTTTACGGCAGAAAATACACAAACATTCTATTGCCAACAACCTATAGGATGGCGCATAAGATCTTATGATGATGGAGATATAACACCCACAAATGAAACGGGATTATTATATGAAGGTGGTGGAACTCTTCCAAGACCTCGTGGAATTATACGGCCTAGACCCATTGCCAAAATAGCAGCAAAAGCACGTGAAACATTTCCCGATTTTGAAAAACCCCAATTTAATCCAGAGAAGTACGTCAACCCTCAATACAAAACTTTACCCCGGGAAATGATAGAAGGAAACAACTATCACATGCAATACGGGAGTCCTCTAATGGGGAAGAAAATACCACCAAACCCACCTAAAAGACAGGATAGCGAGTGTAACGAACAAACCACAACCGTTGAAATACATCATGTCCAAACGTCTAGTCCCCTACCACTTCCGGCATATCCCAGTTCGGATAGTCTTAGTATATCATTAGACAACCAAGGTGATCTTCCTTTACCCCCTCCTCCGGCACCAGGAACTCCTCCAGGCATGTCACAATGCAAACTTAATTCATCCCAATCTTGGAGTGTCGAAGAGCAAGAACTTATCAAAACATTGGCTTTGCAGCATAGAAACGGTTCCGATGCAAGTTTTAAGGTAATTACTTTTTAATTGGCCTCTTTCATACAAAATGTCTAACTTCATGATAAGACTCTTGTGTTTGTCTGAGCTGTTTCTATCTTGGTACTTATTATATTGAAATATTATACGATTCAAGATATTTAAAATTGACTGCCTGGTCTTTTACCTGGTTATTCTATATGTATAATCATATTAACTTATCAGTTGTAATAGTAAACAAGCACATCACTATACAAATTGACATACAAATTAATTTTTTTTTGCCAATAATAAGTCTGGAAAAAGCTCTCATAAAATGTGATATCGCTGAAACTAGGCTCTTAGGTATTTTAAAGGGTGTAGAAAACGATAAAAAAATCTTTGCTGCTTAAAGTGAATGCTGAGTTGACAATTTCGAAAACAAAATCGAAAAACTAATAACGTGAACGAGTGGAAAATTTTACTAAAAATTATATTATAAGTTATTTTAAAAAAAATTGTAAATACTATAAAAATTATTATAAATAAGAAAGCGAATTCGAAAACTCTACGCGCTTGTCTGCTGAATAGAAATATTCGAGCAATGCTTTCGGGAAAAAACTAAAGTATCTTTGCCTGAAATGAACGCAAAAAAAATCATTTTAAAGAGGGGACTCTAAGCTTTCTCATGAAGGCATTGGTTTTTTTTTGTTTTCTCAGAAAATTTGACCGGAAGTTTCTAAATTTCTCACTGATTTTTATAAAACTGAAGATATATATTAATAGAGGCACAACAAAAAAAATCCTTGTACATTTATCATCATTATACTTTTACTTTTGATTTAAATATAATTAAAATGAACATTTTCTCTGTTTAATAAAACTTATCATTTTTTTACAGCATTCATTCGACGCCAATTTTATTTTCAAAATAGTGTCATATAAACAAAAATTATAAGTTAAAAATTCACTTATACAGGGTGATCAACTTATACTCCGGAGTTTGATATCTCTGTTGTTTTGAGGGATACAAAAAAGTTTCAAATACAAATTACAGATAGTATTCCCTATACCTAAGCTTTTTACTTTTCGAGATATTTTGATATTTCTAAAAATGGAAGCACTTACAAGAAAACCAATAATTTCGAAACCTATGGAATCAGCCAAATCCAATTTTAACTAAAAGAAATTAGACTAATAAATGAAACCAGTAATGTATTTAGAGTTGTTTTAAATTATACAGGGCAACCAAAATGGGGCGATTCTCTAATGACACATTCAAACGACAATATCGTTCTTTTAAATAGGACACCCTGTATATTATAATTCTATTATATAGCAAATTCCATTATCTTTTAAAAATTATAATGCCTAAATCTATTAATTTTGGAGTTATTTTTAATTTTGTTAAATTTTACATTATTTTTCCACCGTAATGCCTAAATATAACACCCTGTATTTGATCAGCTTAGGCTATGATCCGAAAAAATTATCTTTGAGACTATATGTTTGGCTTTGACATTATTAAAAATGTTTCGAGATGCATCAAAATCTGTATGGTTAACCGTCATACTAATCGATTATTATGAAAAGTGGATTCATCTGTAAACAGCACATTATAAAAAAAATCACCTTCACTAACCTTCTCCAATGCCCATAAACAAAAATCTATCCATCTTTGAAAATCTGTTCCATACAGATTTTGATGCATCTCGAAACATTTTTAATAATGTCAAAACCAAACACATAGTTTCAAAGATAATTTTTTCGGATCATAGTCTAAGCTGATAAAATACAGGGTGTTATATTTAGACATTACGGTGGAAAAATAATGTAAAATTTAACAAATTTAAAAATTCATTTCGGAAGCTCATTGTGGTTTGTATTTTAATTTCTCTCTCTTTCCACTGGATTAAAACCACTTAGTTGTTAAAAAAGTTTTTTTATTGACGTTTCGGCTTTCCAGATCGAAAGCCGTTATCAAAATGACATAACAACTATCCAAGTAAATTTATAAATCGTGAACTTTACCGAGACATCAAAACTAAAGATCAAAATTTAAACCCCCCCAATAATTCTTTCAAATATAGTAAAAATCCCTTATATTCCAAAATTATCCGAAAAAATTAGAAGGATTGGCAATAAATTTAATTTAAAAACAGTTTTTCAAACTAATAATACATTAAAATCTTTAATAGTAAATACAAAACCTTTTAATGAAATTCAAAACACAAAAAATTGTATTTACAAAATTCCATGCGAATGTAATAAATTTTATATAGGAGAAACATCTAGACCTTTTCATATTAGACTTAATGAACACCAATCGTACATTAAAAATAAACAATTCGAAAAATCCAAAATATGTGAACACGCATGGGATTCTGGTCATAAAATACAATGGAATTTTTCAACTAGATTAAAAGAACCGAATAATTATAACCGCAAAGTTAAAGAAGCAGCATTGATATGCTTAAATAATAACGAATGTGTTTCTAATTGTTCGGTTGATATTTCAAAAATTTGGATACCTATTTTACAAAAAGAGTTAATTGCAAAAAGGATACCCTCTATATCGGGATAGTATCATAAGTTTTTATCTGGTTTTTTCTTATGATAATATTAATAAGAAAACTTCATTTATGACGAAGTATAAATTCTCTTATAATATGCAAATGCGCTATCCTTTCAAAAATTCGTTCCCAGAAACGTCACAAAAATATGATTGAAACAGATTTTGACATCTTCAATCTCAAAATCTTATTCTATGTATACTATGTTGATGTCATATTTTTGCAAGATTATCAAGTGTTCTGTTTCTAGTAAATTTATTTATTTTATGTCATTTTGATAACGGCTTTCGATCTGGAAAGCCGAAACGTCAATAAAAAAACTTTTTTAACAACTAAGTGGTTTTAATCCAGTGGAAAGAGAGAGAAATTAAATTTAAAAATAACTCCAAAATTAATAGATTTAGGCATAGTAGACCTTTATAATTTTTAAAAGGTAATGGAATTTGCTACATAATATGAGTATAAAATACAGGGTGTCCTATTTAAAATAAGAACGATATTGTCGTTTGAATGTGTCATTAGAGAATCGCCCCATTTTGGTCGCCCTGTATAATTTTAAACAACTCTAAATACATTATTGTTTTCAATTATTTTTTTTTTCGAAGTTATGGTTTTCTTGTAAGTGCTTCCATTTTTAGAAATATCAAAATATCTCGAAAAGTAAAAAGCTTAGGTAACAAAGTTTATCTTATTTTTGCAATAAAATATTAGGGTCTTCCATAAGAAATAATATAACTTAGATACGCCACACTTTTTTGGGACAACTTGTATAATTCAAAATAATTTTAAAATGTGGAGCTGTGGACTCTATCTATAATTTGTATTTGAAACTTTTTTTCGTATCCCTCAGAGATATCAAACTCCGGAGTATAAGTTGATCACCCTGTATAACAAAAGCACTATTTTGAAAATAAAAATGATGTCGAATAAGTTTTATTAAACAGAGACAATGTTCATGGAAAAATGGCTTCCCGTCAAATTTTCTGAAACGTTGGTATGTTGTAAAACTCGATGCACTGACAAAAAGTGTCCATTGGCCCAAACCGATTCTATGGCTAGGTTTCTAGATTAAACATCGGAAATGCCACTTTTTTGTAACCGGATTTCTCATAACAGACCTGTTATGTAGAAAACATGAATTATAAATTATTTAGCATTAATATTTTATAAATAGTCACCGTAGAATTTAGTTATTTACGGGGTGGTTCGAAAATAAGTAATATGGTTTTTTTAACGAAATCATTTTTTATAACAGCTTTAAAAATACGAACAAATGTCATTGCATTATGAATATATAGTTTAAATAATTACTTCTTGATGATGAATTATATTTTATACATAGTGACTCACCAAATGTGGTTACAGAGGGTATCAACCTAGTGTTTTTAGCTTTAATGAGTCACCCTGTATAAACGATTTGTTTTTGTATTATATTAAACAAATGTACGATCTGCCACTCTATGTCGTACAGGGTGTTAAACCGATTGCAAAAACTTTAAAAATTAGAAAAGCTCAGTTTTGTGCGCCACCCTGTATTTTAAAAGTTTCTCCGTCAACCTTATAAATTAATATATTTTCACATTAACAAAAGTACAGTATTTAACTGAGCAAAATTTTGTTGTAATCCTATGAACAGTTTTCCTAAAATGTGTACCCATATACACATTTTAAGAAAACTGGTCATAGGTTTACAATAAAATTTTGCTCAGTTAAATAATGAACTTTTGTTAATGTGAAAATATATTAATTTATAAAGTGCACGGAGAAACTTTTAAAATACGGGGTGGTGCACAAAACTCAGCTTTTCTAAATTTTAAAGTTTTTGCAATCGGTTTAACATCCTGTATGACATAGAGTGGCAGATCCTATATTTGTTTAATATAATACAAAAAATTTATAACACTAGGTTTACGCCCTCTGTAACCACATTTTATGAGTCACTCTGTATAAAATATGATTCATCATCAAGAAGTAATTACTTAAACTATATATTCATAATGCAATGACATTTGTTCGTACTTATTTTCGAACCACCCTGTAACTAACCAAATTCGACGGTAATTGTTTATAAAATATTAATGCCTAATAATTTATAGTTCATGTTTTCTACAGTAAACGCCAATAAAACTGGTCTATTATGAGAAATCCGGTTACAAAAAAGTGGCATTTCCGATGTTTAACACGAAAACAAGCCATAGGATCGGTTTGGGCCAATGGACACTTTTTACCATACTAATGTTTCAGAAAATTTGACGGGAAGCCTGGTCCAATTTTCTATGAAAAAACAAAAAAAAAATAAAAACTAATGACTTCCTGAGAAAACTTAGAGTCTCCTCTTTAAAATTCTTTTTTTGCGTACATTTCAGGCAAAGATAGTTTTTTCCGAACGCCTCGCCTGGATATTTGTATTCAACAGCTCGGCGCGCGTAGAGTTTTCTCATTTTTTATATAGCTAAATTAGCAAATCAACATTATATCACAATCGGTAAAAAACTAGCAAAAAATATTGTTGCAGATCCTTCATATAAAATTCCACAAAATCTAAATTCCATTTACCTTAATCCGGCAACACCAAATAAAGTTAAAATCTTAAAAATAACAAAGCACCCGGCATAGATGGAATAAAACCTGAAACAATAAAACGGATATTGGAAAATATAATTGCGCCTCTAACCTACCTAATCTTTAGAAGGAGTCTTTCATCTTCTCTGAAAAAATCGATTATATTTCTTATATACAAAATTGGTGATCATGATTAAATTGTCAATTATAGACCCATCTCCATTATAACTAATTTTTCAAGACTTTTCGAAAAATTAATCAATAAAAGACTTACTAAATTTCCAACAAACAATTTGGTTTTCGTAATGACATAAGCACATATGATGCTACCCTAAAACTTATCTCGGAAATGCATTCTGCAATGGATAAAAGTCTTCCAGCTCTCTGTGTCTTTATTGATCTGTCAAAGGCATTTGACACAGTGAGCCACATCCTGCTTCTCGACTCTTTATATGATATAGGAATCAGAGGAGTAGCTTTAAACTATTTTAAAATCTACTTACAAAATCGTGACCAGTTAGTGAAAATTGGAAATACATTTAGTGAACCAAAAATAGTAGAATATGGTGTGCCGCAGGGAACAGTTCTAGGGCCTGTCTTATTTAACATATTGTTATGCTCTTGAAAATATTCTTCTATAATACTTTTTTAATCTTTAATTTAAATTCTTTAACATCTGACAACTTCAAAATCATTAACATTCTGACAACTTAAAAAATAATTAACATGAACTTCAAACTTTTTTAAATCTGTCAACACACTATCACCTTTTTTTTTTCACATAATTTTTCTTTTATAATTTATTTTAAAATACTTACAAATTTTGTTCCATTTTAACATCATAACAACATTCCCTAAAATTTTGTTGAACTTTTCTTGCAAAGTAATGAATAAGAAAAGCTCAACGAATTTTACAAATTTTGCCCCATTTTAATCTTCAACTTAAACTTTTAAAAACAAAATCTGTTTAATTGACTAATATGAAATATTTAATTTTAATTTTTAAGTTTCCCTTTATTTCATTTTCAATGCCTTTTGTATCTTCTATATTACAATCTTCTTCCTATATCACAAAAATTATTTAATTTTTTTTTAATTTAATCTTCCATCTGTGATAGTTTTGACCTAACCTGTTTTTATTCTTTAAAATTTCTACTTTTAAGGATTTATCTAAATTTTTACCATTTTTCTTATTTTTCTGCTCCTGTAATTCTTCTATTATTCTTGCCATCATTTCCCCTTTATTCATTCTTCTTATTTCTTCCAATTCTTTATCTGTATCATTTCTTACATCTTGTCTGATTTCTTCCAAGCTATCTCCTACACTTCTTATTTTCTTTCTTATATTTCTTATTTGTTTTCCATTCTCATCTATTTCTTGTTTCAGTTTTCTCAATTTTTCTTGATTGTCTTCACTCATTTTCTCAACATCAACTTTAAGTTCTTTTTCGTATTCTTTGAGTTCCCCCTGTATTGCAACAGCCATAATTCCCACATCTTCTTTCACCTCTTCTATTCTTTGGACAACTTCATCATATTCCTGGTGAACTCTCAATCCGATTGTGTCCACTTCTTTTCTGATCCTTACTACTTCTTGTATCTGTCTACTTTCTTTCATGCAATTTTCTTCAATTTTATTTACTCTTTCCATAAATTCTTCTCTGTTCTTCTTAATATTTATTTCTATTTCTTGTTTTATATTTTCCATTATGTCCTGTCTCATAAGACTCATATCTTCTTTGATGTCTTGCCTCATATTTCCCATTTTTTGATTTATGTTCTGTTCCATACTTTCCATTTTATTTTCTATATTCTGACCCATATTTTCCATCTTCTCCATAAAACATCTCATCATTTCCTGGAAGTTGCATTGTTGTTCTTCCCTCTTCTGTGTGCCAGTGTCTCCTCTTTCTCCCATTTGGAATGATGTCTCCCCTAGTTCAGCAATCCTTAATATTTCTTCCAAATTTACCAAACCATCCTGTGATTCATCCGAACTATGAACCTCCTGAGATTCAGGTAATGTACGGTTTCTTAAATCCATATTAATTTATAAATTATGTTTTAGGCCCTGTTTTCAAAGAGCCCCACGTTGGGATGCCAATTGTTATGCAAATTGATAATTACTAAATACTTTTAATCGCCCCACGTTGGGATGCCAATGGTTATGCAATTGAATAACTCTTCTAAATACTTTTTAATGCTTTTAATCTTTATTTGACATTTTATAAAAATTATTCACATCTGACAACTTAAAAAATAATTAACATAAACTTCAAACTTTTTTTTAAATCTGTCAACACACTATCACCTTTTTTTTTATTGTCTTTTTCACATAATTTTTCTTTTATAATTTATTTTAAAATACAAATTTTGCCCCATTTTAACATCATAACAATATATCTTAACGGACTATTTAGTTTACAAAGCAAAGGCAACATTATTACGTACGCTGATGATACATTTATCTTTTATCATGATCATAATTGGGTGTTTAACTAATTTTCAGATTCTATTTAAGACCTTATAAATAACTAGTACTATATGAATAAATAACAGCACAATATGTTTTTTTAATTTTAGTTGCATACATAATTTTTGCCAGCAATTTGTTAATTTTTATAATGTGCCTTTTGAATATTGCGCAATTGTTGAAATTACGTCACTGGTTGCGTAACTGAAGTTAGATATAAGCCGAATCGAAAGTTCAACGAATTCACTCGACATCAAAATTAAGATTGTTAAATGTCACTGTCAATAATGTCATTTCTTTGATTTTTGTTGAAGCTTGGGTTTTTGATTTTGCATTTATTTTTGATTTATTAATATTTTTTAGTTAGTATATAGTATTTTCTTTGTTTCTAAGTTAGTTATTTGTGTTTTCCCGACTTTAAAATCGTTATTCTATATTCTTCTTCTTCTTCGTCTTCGTTTTTCGAAACTAGTGATGGTCTTGGTCTGTTGTGTTTCTTCTTTTTTAATCGTTTACCGTAAAGCAAATCAGTACCGTCCCAGTGACGTATCTGTATTAAAAGTTGCATAAAATCTCAAATCTTTTCTTATTATTTTTTACCTATTTTAAGCAAAAAAAACATAAAAAAACATGCAATTATGTAGAAAGTAATTAAGTATGAGTAATTAGAAATACAAAACAAATGAGGTTAGATTTGGAGTTAAACACCTAATTGGAAGGATCTTAAACCACTGTGGAAAAAGATCTAAAAATAATTCATTCTTGGTTTAATTCTCGTTTACTCACTATAAATTCAAGCAAATCATTTTTTCTACCAACTTCTAATACAAAAAATTGCCACCTTATCAGTCTACATCTGCATCTAATGACTTTAAAATAAATGTTGTTTACCACTTTAAATATCTTGGAATAATAATTCACAGCTACCTTAAATGGAATAATCATATTGTATATCTTATTAAAAAGCTTCAGTTCTTAATTTACAAATTTAACAACTTAAAAAATATTTTAAACAAAAATGAACTTAAAAAACATTTATTACTCTTTGGTTGAATCACACTTAACCTATGGTATAGTAGCCTGGGGAGGGGTAAACAAAACTCTTATAAATAATTTACTAATAGTACAAAAAAGATTAATAAAAATACTTTTTTCAAAAAACAGATTATACCCAACCGACACCCTTTTCATAGAAACTGGTTTTCTAGATCCCAGGCAGTTATTTTTCTTTTACACTAACATATATCAACACAAACACCGAATAGATTTAAAATTAAATGACCATAATTATAATACACGACACAAAAAACACTATTTTGTATCAATAACTACCCATACATCTAAAGGACAGAAATCGTTTGATTATCTGGGACCAACATTGTACCGTTCAATACCAAAACAATTAATAATTACTACCCACCTAACACTTTTAAACACGAATTAAAAAAATACATTCTCTTACTTCCTCGTGAAGTTATTCACAGACAAATAGAGAATCCAGTCTAACTTGACATCTATAATAAAAATATATTCTGTGAGTAATTCAAAACCTAATTTCCTAAAAAAAAAACAAAAAAAATCAATGTTTATCTTTTAATTTTTATTTTATTTTGTATCTTTTATCTGTATATAATATATAATGTAAATGTTAGTATATGTTAGTTTAAGATTTTAGTTCTAATATTATAATTCTTGTGTTTTTTTATATCTATATTATTGGCCCATACAAGAATTATTTAGTTCTTCTCGGGTTCACCACAAATTATGTATTTAAACTTTTGTATTTTAAATAACAAAAGTTATTATTATTATTATAGTAATACAATTTTTTTTAAATAACTTATACAATATATAATATCATTTTTAGTAAAATTTTCCGCTCTTTCAGGAGGTACTCTTAGTTTTTCGAAATTTATTTTTCGAGTTATAATAAAAAAACCAAATTTTCGATTTTGTTTTCGAAATTGTGAAATTGGCAGCAAAGATTTTTTTATCGTTTTATACACCCTTTAAAGTACCTAAGAGCCTAGTTTTATGCGAGCTTTTGGTTAATATCTGGCAAGTTTTAGTTTCTTTATGAATGTAAAAAACCTAAATAGTTACATACGAAAATAGAAATATACACCACAAATTTGAACTAAATAAATAAATGCTGTACTGTACTGTACTGATTAAAAAGTTATGTAAATCCTTAGCAACCATGATAAGAACTATTCAAGGTCGTCTCAAATACGTTGAATCGTTTAATACATGAATGGTAAATTTTTAATAAAATAAATTTTTTTATAGTCGAGTTCCAGCACTGAATCTGACTCGCTGCCTTTTGCCAATGAAAATGCTGGTACAATAAGAACACGAGCCGGCGGTAGACAAGCAGAATTTTCATCACCAAAACCTCGCGCTGGTCTGCCCCCACATCCGTCCCCAACGCCTAATAGACAGCAATCAAGTGCCCGAAATCAAAGAGCAGAACCAGTAGATGTTTTAAACGACATAGGAAATATGTTAGCCAATCTCACCGATGAATTAGATGCTATGTTAGAAGAAGAAAAAAGGCAACAGTAACTATTTATACTTTGTACAAGACTGAACATCAAATAATTTGACAAACTTAATTTGAGGTCAGAATTTTATGTGGAGGTAACTTATGAATTTAGTTTTTTTTTTCATATAGAAGTTATAAATAATGATTTTATCTTTGTACATAATTTTTTTTTAGATAGAACGATATGTATTGTAAAATATGTAAAACTATTATAAATTTTAAAAGTTTTTAGCATTTTTTTAAACTTTGATCTACTTAAATTTTAAAAGTCCAAAAAATTGTGATCTCTGATAGCATCATTTTAAACAGTATATTTTCTTTATATATTATAGAGAAAGAAATGTAATAAAAATCCGTAAAGAGACACAAGTTTGCAGAGTCGGAAGAAATGAGTTTAATTTATTTTTATGCTTTAAGGATTTGGGCCTTTATCGGTAATTTGTAATAACAAAAATGCACACATATTTGATCTGAGCGATAAGACTGAAAAAGGATGTTGAAATTTATTGGCCCAGTGATGAACTTTGCAGTATAATATCCGGGTATTGTACAAAATGATAATAGATTGGGAGAATGTTGAGTTTTAAGTTTTAAGTTTATTTCTCAATTATACACAGTTGTGTTTACAGTCGTCAAAATATCGTATATAAGTGTAATATAACATATTAAAGAAAATAACCCTTGACCCTTTTCATTTAAATTTTTTGAATACCCCTGTATATACCGGGTGTATCAACGCATAGTGGGGTATTTGAATGATTTGGGCGGCCAAAATTATTTTTGTAGTTTAAGCGGTTGTAAGTTTAGTAAGTAATAGGTTCTATTTTAGCAATGTATAAAATGCTATTTTTTTCAATTTTCAGTACATTTAATTAAATGACATGGGAAAAATAAAAACGTACAAAATATTGAAACGAAATGTCAAAAGTTATAAATTTTATTATAACAATTTCAGATAACAAAAAAAATAAAATTAAACGTTGCTGAAAATTACAAACTAATTATTATCAAAACATTCACACTCACTCTCTCACAATTAAGTAATATTACACAATAGAAAACAACAAAATACTCTAACGCTAGACACTGAAAGTTTTGAAATACCTTTGACCTGTATTATAGTAGTCAAGGTCCTTCTAACTCCATCTCCTCCAAAATCAAATTAGTCTTCTCAATTAAACTTCCTCGTTCAAAACTCGTACATTGACAAACTCTTTTGTAGTTACAAACTTCTATATACCATATAAATTAATACTAACATAAATTATTGCTCAATTGCAACTTTCTGCAACTCCTGGTGGATTTATATTTTCCTTTTTTTAATATTTCTCAAATTTCCTAAAAAACCTTTGACATTCCTTTTCTTTTCGTCAATCCCTCCCAAAAATCCCCTGTCACCATTTTTTTCGTTACCTGGTTACCTTCTATATACAGGGTGATTATTTCATTGCAATATATCAGTCAGAAGAAGAGATTTCTGTGTCAGAGGATAAGATCTATTGTGCCCCCTACTGCTGCCCAATCGTTAAGGATGTCTCAACCATTAGAGCAGTTCCTCCAGTCCTATTGCTTTCAAAAAGTTCGGGATGTCGGTAGGCTTCATGTTAGGTAGATCTTCCTCCTCTATTTGATATTCTCCGAGGTATCGTACCCTTGGATTTTGCAGAGTAATGCATTCTGAGAGAATGTGGATAGAGGTTTCCTCCTCTTCCTCGCAGAATCTGCATTCTTCTTTGTCTACTAATCCCAGTTTCTTTAGGTGGCCTCTCAGCCTTGTTAGGATACCCATTAGTATTCTGATTTTATTTTTACTTTTACTGACGCAGTAGTCAGATCTCTTCTGGTTATAGTTTCCCAGTAGTGTCTTGGCCTGCCTCATTCCTTATAGTCCTATCCAGTATTGGGATCTTTTGTTATTTACTTCTTTTCCAAGTTCATCAAGTATTGTACTGGTGCTTATTCCGCAGAAGGGTTCAGGTCCCAGAAATGGTGCCCCTTTTTGCGAGTACGTCTATTTCATTACCCTCCACTCCAGTGTGTCCTGGAACCCTTAGGAGGGTAACAGTGTTGTTATTGCCTAGTTCGTTTAGATTCTCTAGGCACTCTCAAACCATCTGGGAGTTGATTACGTGGGAGTTCAAAGCATTAATGGTTGCTTGGCTGTCTGACATGATGATGATCTTCTTGTCTGTGAAAATTTCTTTCTATGTTGAACTGGACACATTTTCCAATGGCGTATATTTCAGCTTGGAAAATACTCGGAGATTTGTCTAAACTTTCAGAATATTTGGTTCCAGGCCCATATACTCCTAATCCTGTTCCTTCTGTTGTTCTGGAACCATCTGTGTACCATTTAATGACACTTCTCTTGAGTTTTAGGATGGTATCTTTGTCACATTCGCTTTTGTTACTTAGCCTTGTGTTGAATTCTTTCACAAAGCTAAACTTCTTTATCTCATCTCTCCCAGATTTGGGCGGCCAAAATTGCGTTTCGTTGATCCTTCTCTGGTCATTCTGTAGGTTGTCCTTATCGCTATACTCTCCACTACTATATGGAGGGGCTTAGGATTACCTCCATGGCGGCCGTTGGACACGTTCTCATTGCACCTGTTATGCATACGCAGGCTAGTCTTTGGAGTCAGAGGACATCATCAGACTCTTCGGTATCTTGTGCTACGTGGGGTTCCGCAGGAAGCAGCATATCTATGGTGTATTTTAAAAAACATTGTGTTTTCTTCCTTGGCAAGGGCTCCATGTCAGTTAATAATGGATCGGAGCTCGACAGTATTCTGCTAAGCACATTTTGATTGCAAGAAACCCTTGAAAATTTTCTGGATGGGTTTTGACGGAATAAACGAAAATGTTTATTTCGTGCTTTTGCGGCCTCTTCTGATAATTGGCCTATGGGAACAATGGCGTGCTCTATCACGGTGCGCCCTTGTACCAATATTTTATGCATAGTTGGTGTCATGGGATACCATGGGTATACTTGTACATACAGTTCGTCTGTTTTCAGGGTAAATTCTGTGATGTTAATTTTGTCTCCATTTGAAATACTCATAATCCAGTTTTTTGTTTATGTTTGGGAAATTTAGAGCAGTTCCTCCAGTCCTATTGCTTTCAAAAAGTTCAGGATGTCGGTAGGCTTCAGGCTAGATAGATCTCCCTCTTCTATTTGATATTCTCCAAGGTATCGTACCCTTGGATAGAGGTTTCCACCTCTCCCTCGCAAAAACTGTATTCTTCTTCCACTACCAATCCGAGTTTCTTAAGGTGCCCCCTCA
This sequence comes from Crepidodera aurea, assembly GCA_949320105.2. Lineage (NCBI taxonomy): Eukaryota > Metazoa > Arthropoda > Insecta > Coleoptera > Chrysomelidae > Crepidodera > Crepidodera aurea. Next base: position 5,050,595 of record OX439480.2, read on the forward strand.
ACCGACAGTGTCCTGTTAGGATTCCCGATTGATTCTGAACTTGTTTTTACTTTTGCTGGTCTCTTCTGGTTATAGTTTCCCAGTAGTGTCTTGGCCTGCCTCATTCCTTGTAATCCTATCTAGTATTGGGATTTTTTCGTTATTTTTCCAAGTTCTTCAAGTATTGTACTGATGCTTATTCCGCAGAAGGTTTCAGGTCCCAGAAATGGTGTTTCAGCCCCTTTTTTGCGAGTAAGTCTGCTATTTCATTATCCTCGACTCCAGTGTGTCCCGGAATCCATAGGAGGGTAACATTGTTGTTCTTGTCTAGTTCGTTTAGATTCTGTAGGCACTCTCAAACCATCTTGGAGTTGATTACGTGTGAGTTCAAAGCATTAATGGTTGCTTGGCTGTCTGACATGATGATGATCTCTTGTCTGCGAAAATTTCGTTCTATGTTGAACTGGGCGTATATTTCAGCTTGGAAAATGCTCGGAGATTTGCCCAGACTTTCGGAATATTTGGTTCCAGGTCCATATACTCCTCTTCCTGTTCCTTCTGTTGTGCTAGAACCATCTGTGTACCATTTAATGTTACTTCTCTTATGTTTTGGGATGGTGTCTTTGTCCCATTCGCTTTTGTTACTTAGCCTTGTGGAGCGATTCCGGGGAAAGTTTTTACAAAATCGTATGGTAGAAATATCAAGGTAGGTGATACAGAACAAAGAATTGCCGGGAAACCTCAGGAAGTATAACTTTTATAATCTCCGATCAGTATGAAAACGGCGCTAAGAAATAATTATAATCGAACTATTTTTAATTTTCTCCACAGTGGTTATAGTACTTCTTATTTGAATGAAAATATCTCAAAAGTATACATACTTACCCGCTGTATTCACATCTATTACACTTCATTGTTATCAAAAAACCAGACTAAAATATTTTAACTTGTTGTTTCGTATAGAACGCCGAGAAATCCACTAACACTCAAGTTTCGACTGGCCCTGTGGGCTTGTTGTTAAGTGGGCCACGGAAAGAATGTTAGTGCATTATTTCCTTAGGAGTTATCTTTGCTGGGCTGCTGTTTTTTTTAATTGCGTTAATTTTTACAAAATAGACTTTTGGCCACCCAAATAATTCAAATACCACACTGTGCAACGATACGTAGGTCGAAGATAACTGCTTCCCTTTTTAAGATAGAAAAAAATGTTTCAAATAAAAGTTCTAGAGATCAAAGTTATGTTTTTTTTTAAATGAAACACTTCCTATACATGATCACTTCGGAAGAGTGCTTCTCAAAAATGTAGGGTTGTGTGGGTTTCTACCAGGTGGTTCTGAAGTTGTGGTGGCATTTATGTCCCAAAATGAGTTCATTCAACATCAAATATCTCAAAATCAATAATTATGAATAAGAAAATTTTTCACCAAATATCCTCATCATTCATAAATTTACCGAATGGTACTTTTCCTATACAGGGACAACCAAAACTCGGCATCACTTTTTTCTAGGTTTTTTTTTTCAAATGGAACACGCTGTAAATAAGGCCATACCAGAACAGTCCACACTATGAGCTTCCAGAAAATGTAGGGTTTGTCGACTTGATTTCCACCGACAATAATAATAATAAGGATAATTGTACTCAATGATGGACAAAAATGGTAACAAGATAATCTCAAAAAATGTAAAAAACCATTATTTCACACAACATGTTCAAACAATCTCCCATTTTGAGCTATGCATACATTAAGTCTATCTGGCTCTTCGAACTTCAGTTAAAGTAGTAAAGCGAAAAATTCCTCTAATTCTATTTTTCCTTCATCGTCGTTGGTTTCTCGCTATCGATCTATTCTTTAACATATCCCCCAGTTAAGTTAAAAATCTAAGGGCATGAGGTCTTGGGACCTTGCTGCCCCATCCTCAAAAATGTATCATTTGCAATTTCTCTTGTAGTTACGTGAAAATTCACGTTCGCCACATCATCGCTAATTTATCCTTCATCTTCCACGTTTTGTTCACTTCTGGTTTCCCCAAACCTCTCCCTCCAAAACTCTCGAGTCGCACTTTCCTTGAATCAGAATATCGAACTGCATACATTCTACTGGCTAAATCAGTTTCTGTACATTCTACCCGGAATGTAGATTTGTCAATTATATCAAATCAGCCTTGGAACATTGCAATGTTATGGCTCATCCAGACATGCGACGAAGGCACAGTGAAAACCACTTTCGGTGATGTTGGTCTAGGTGTAGACAGCAGCGACCGAACGAACGGCAAATGACCTGTAAAACATCACCGAATATGGTTTTCACATGAGCCTTCATTTGCCTTCGCGCATGACTGGACGAGCCTTTACAGGAATTTCAACAAACATGACATTAAATTATCGAGGTGTATATGTTTTCTGGAAGCTTAAAGTGTGGACTGTTCTAGTATGGTCTTATTTACAGGGTGTTGAATATGAAAAAACTGAGACAAAAGCGATCCCGAGTTTTGGTTGCCCCTGTATGGGAAAAGTACCATTCGGTAAATTTATGAATGTGAAATGAAAATACACCATTTTCGAGGATATTTGATAAAAAAAATTTCGTATTCCTAATTACTGATTTTGAGATATTTGGGACATAAATGGCACCATAACTTCAGATCTACCTGGTAGAAGGTATAAGGAATTCAATCTATTTTTAGATGTGCTACTATCTATGATTAGAAGAGAGTATTGACAATTTTTAAAGCAAAAAATTCCCGATGTATTGGGGTTGCATACACAATTTGCATTGTGTGTTGCAAAGCTTTTATTTGACTGATTCTAGTCAAAATGTCACTCTCTTCTTTCGTATCCCTTTCAGAGATTAATACAAAGTTAGCAAATGAGTAAGGAATTTAATTTATCAGATTCGACATCCTAAGACCGGTTTCTGCCTTTCAATCTAGTGAAAATATATAGGGTGTTTCGTTAAAAAAACATAATTTTGATAACTCACACATTTACCGGATACTTTGTATGTTGGTAGTTATTTTTGGAACATAGCTTTCATTGCTCTGAACAACTTTTATTTGAGACATTTTTTCCTATGTCAAATAGGGAAGCAGATATCGTCCACCCACGTTGATATACCCGGTATAAAAAAAAGTTGACATGTTGATTTTTTTGATTACTGTAAGATTTGACAATATAATTGAGATATTGATGAGATAGTAATATTAATGGACCTTTCCAAACACTATAATTAGAAAGTATATGTGCTAATATCACTGAGAATTTTGTTTTTTGAATTCTCTGATAGCTAATTTTTCCATAATCAGGAAACAACAACGTCACGTTCATCAAAATTAGCATATTCCTGACAACTGTTGTTCCGTGAGAACTGTGTTTAGGATTTGCGGTGTTGCCAATCATCGTTCTTCATGAAAAGGTAGGCCCGTTCAGAAACTTCGAATGTTTTAGGTTAAGTAACAGTAACAGTAACTAAAATGTGGAATTTTATAGATGAGTCGATCAATTGACACGAGTTCAATTATATATCAATGGTGTATATCAAGCATTTTTGGGAAGAACAGTGATACGTGTTTCTGAACGTAGATTATGGAGGGGGGTGTTTCCGATGAACGTGACGTCAAGGGTACACTTTCAAAAGCTATATTTTTTTTAAATGAAAAATATATGGAGGCACTCTAAGTGAATTGGACGTTTCATATGAAATACCATCGACTTATACAGTGTGTCCACGGATGGGGTTCGCAAGAGGAGAGACTTTTTTATTATTAGTTTTAACGAAAAATGTCATTCTTGATAAAAAGTTTTACTTGTTCTAAAATCCCAAAAAACTAATGTTTTACTAAACCTGCTTTATTTTATAGCCAATTTTATGTAAAAGCGTATAAACTTTTGCACTAAGTTCGAAAATGTTACAATTATCTAATAAGTGACGTTTATGATGGAAGTAATAATATTCAAATCGTCAGTCTGTTTCAATAATGCTAATAATTAAAAGTTACTGTTGCATTAGTAAAACATGATTTTTATTTAGTTTATTGGGATTTTAGAACAAGCAAAACTTTTAATCATTTTTCGTTAAAACTAAAAATAAAAAACTTTCTCCTCTTGTGAACCCCATCCGTAGTGTACTTTCTTAAACTCGGAGTATCTTATTCAAAATCGGTATGTTGACGTAAAATGTCATTGGAAACAAGTTTTTTTAATAACTTTTTTTTCATATTTCAAAAATAAAGGTACTTTACTCTTGAGCAAAATTCATATTTTTTGACAAACCTCGTATACGACTGCAAGAATATGACATCTGATAGTTGAATTTTAGGTTTTAGAACAAGCAAAACTTTTTATCAAGAATGACATTTTTCATTAAAACTAAAAATAAAATAGTTTCTCTTCTTGCGAACCCTATCCGTGGACACACTGTATAAGTTTTGAAATTTATTTTTGAATTATAATTCCCAAGGTACATAGATTATTGTATTTCTGATCGATTTTAATAAAATAAGTATAATAGCGCGGTCAGGAATAAAAACTTTTATTCATCATAATTACTCTATCAATAAACATGGTCATAACTCCCTTGGGATATTAGAGGTGCCTTAATTTCCCGTTGTCAGGCTTAATTCCCGTTGTTAGAATATTTTGACGTTTGTTGAATATTGCTGTCAGTGTTTCATTATATTTATTGAATGTCATTGCTGCTTATTTCATTAAAATCAATCAGAAATAAAATAATCTATGTACCTCGGGAATTAATGCCTTCGGGAATTAAGGCCCTTGATACATAAATTACTATTATTTTTTACATTGGTATGTGATTTAAAAACATGGAAATCCTATTTAATTTTTTCAGCTTCAATTTGGGTTAACTACCTTAAGTTACAAAGGCAGGCAGTATAATATCACGGAAACATGCAAAAAATTGTCATAAATATTCGATAGAAAAGAAAAACGATTTGGATTTGATACTGGCTTTTATCTATTCCATTCTAGCCTTATTAATATACTATTAAGAATACTGGGAAATCTGACGTCTGACATAATTAAAAATAAAATATTCTCTCTTACGACTCTGCACGGATGCACTTAATATCTGTATTCACCATGTGTGTTAATTTTTTTAAACAAAAAAATCAAAAATGTGTGTGCAACACAATTATTTAAATTAGTTCTTAGCTGTTGTTTATTTGTTATTTACGAGTTATATTTGAAAATATAATAAAATGTACATAAGATAGATCTTGTACCGAAATTTTTAGTGGATACAGAACGAATAAAAATGTAAGAAAATAGGTACTTTTGTAAATTCATCTTTTAGTATACGAGTCTAGATAATTTCATACTAGATTTGGTGTTTCCGTAAAACTTCTAATTTTATCGAATTTGTTTATTTTTTTTTAATAATTTGAGAAAGACTGATAATAGAATTTTTTTGTATTTGGGTTCGCCTAAACTGATTGATATGTATTTTTTCGGTTTTTTGGTACACAATTTAACTTTGTATAATTTTGTTTATTCTTACCATTTATAATTGCCATTTTTGCAAATTATTTGCAACAAATAATGTTATCAATGTGCTACTTAAATAGTTTATATACCTATGTTGTTATCTGTCATAGCATTTTTCATAATATAGCTGTTAATACAACTTTGATACTTCTTTATTATTTTATTTTAATTACATTAACTGTTAACAGTATAGATTAAATAATAAAATTCCTATTATATTAAAATTTTATTTATTTAAAACACCTAATAACTCTTTTTTATTTAAATGAATCAAGACAAAGCTGAATACCTGGATATCCTCAGTTGGACATTCTTTAAAGGTATTCTTAGTCTTTAGCAAAGCATTTGACGTAGTAGATCATGATATTTATTCTATTGCTTAAATTAGACTGATATTGTTTTAGGGGCGTAGAATATTCTTGGTTAAGAGCTACTTACATCAAAGAATCCACTATGTATCTATTAATGAAACTAAATCCAAACAACAATTAAGTGATGTAGGGGTTCCTCAAGGATCGAATTTGGGGCCACTACTGTACATAACATGTGATTCGAATCCAGGATTCAAATCCTTTTTGAGGATCCGAGGCCGGCGATTCGAATCCTTAAAAAAAGATTCGGATCCGGGTTCGCCGAAGGAATCCTTAAAAGGATTCGTATTCAAATCACCAATGATAGGTTCGGATCCTTTTACAGGTCATACTACGCTGGCACCCAAATTGATGTATGCCCCTTATTTTCACCGTCTGAATTCATGAAGATGATGAAGATGGCGTCAGTTACGATGCTGCTTTGATGATGTCACGTTGCTCGTTGTGTTCTCAGCAAGGCCAACTGCGCGTTCCTCCACCGCTTCCTCGAGGTTCTTCCTATCCACACGTAATGTCAGAACGTGTGTTTCTTATTTTATTTATTTTTTTTTAAATACTTACAATGGTGATCAGTATTCCAAAAAAGTGCAATTTTACTATTTTCAAATTCCCGTACATTATTTTTATTGCTATTCAGTCGTCTGGAGTTATTTATGACATTCAGAACAGTAGCGTACCGTGTATAATATTTGTTATACTACCTGTTGAACGACCAGGTAAATTTGAATATCTCTCGGCGTGTAAGTTCAAAGCGACGAATCCGTTAATGTTTTTATCGGTTTTTTCAGCTCATTCAATTGAATTTGGGAGAACTATAATTATCCCGGTCATTAAAAGATTTATTATGGTATATTTTATAGCGACAAGACAAACGGCTTGAATCACGAAATGTAATCATACATTAATAATATTCTGTAAACATCATTCAGTCAAAATTAATTGAAGACAACGTCACTAGAGACGAAAGTTTCACAGATCTCAAGACTTAGTCCCCCGCAAAGTTATATATTACTTAGATTTGTTTTGGTTCTACATATCAGCAGTTCCAAAACTGATCTGTCAATTCATATTTTACTCTGGAAATTTCTGGTTTAAAGTATATAAAATATTTCTAATTAAACTAAAATACTTAATTGCCATTGTAAGAAATTATTTTGCTTAGTGATTATTTTGAATACCGCCATCATGTTTAGCATCCTCGAAAAGGAGGGGGAAGATATATTTTGCCGGTGGAAGACGCGGAATCCGCGATTCTCCCAGTTTTGGGGTTGTTTTTGGCCGTTTGAGGGGTGGGGTCAAGTCGAAAACGGGGGGGTAGGGAATATTTTACCGATAGAATATGCGGAATACGCAAATCCCGCCCATTTTGGGGGTAATTTTTGGCCGTTTGGGAGGGTTGGGTCACCCCCAAAAGAATTTTAACCACCGCCATCGTGTCCAGCATCCTCGAAAACGAGGGAGGGGAGAGACGGTTTGATTGCTGCTTAAAATATTTGTATATTTTTCCGACTCACAGATGGAACTAATAAAGGCCAAATAATAAGATTTTCGACGTTTAAAAAATCTCCACCTTCGGCGGCCGGTATCTCAAAATCCTTACATTATTTTTAATCGCGCCCAGACATTTAATGAGAACGATATGACTGATATTTTCAACAGGTTTGAGCGAGATTGAGTGAAACCCAATTCCCCTTTAAAAACTGCGGGGTCCTTTCACAAAAATCAGACTAAAACGAATGATTTTAAAATTTTTCAAGGGGTTCGGTTTGCTCTTAATCATATGATGTATATTAGATCATTAATAGGTTTTACGAAAAAAATGATGATAGGCGCCCCTGGTTTTGTACAAGTTGACAACTTCCAGACGGTAGTAATCTTCACGTAATCTTTTTTCTAACATGTCATTTTCTGATTTCTTTAAATTATATACACAAAAAAGCACTTTATAAATAAATATAGGGATGTACTATCCGGAAGTGACAAACATAAATAATTAAAATACCGCAATGAAACAATGTAAATAAGAAAGTAACTCTAAGATACAAACGTGAGAAAAAGCTGTTTCTTAATAAAACGGTATTGAACATCCATCGAGTAGAGGTCATTAACATCTGCATGAACTTGAGTAGATTTTATTAACGCTTTAAACGCGAATTAAGCTCGCACAAAAGTCGCAAAATTATTGCAAATGTCAAAAGTCATTTATTTGTCTCAAAACTCTCAAAAGAAATTAGTTGCCCTAGTAACAACAAAGCTCAAATACGTATATAAATTCATATTCCACCGATATGGAATATGAGACACATTTTGGACTTGTTATCACAAGCATAATGCGTCTATTATTAAATAATCGTAGATAAAGATTTATTTATTACTAGGACATCAGGATGTTATTGAACATTTTTAGGATGCATCGATCAGTTAAAAAAACATTGTAGGAATTTTAGGTACATTTAATAATGTATGAGATATACAAACTTTATGAATAAAAGTTCTCCTTGAGCTTTTGCACACTTACTCGCTTTTTTCGTACAGGGAATGCGGATTTTAGTCAACATAGAGTTGTCGTAGGTAAAAAGGTAAAAGTAGAGTATTTTATTCTCACTAGAGAGAGCGGGTCGCAAGCCTCTCCAACCGCACTAGAAGGATCTGAGGATTAGAGGTCTGAGAGGATGGGATTTCAAAAACATGATGGTAGGTCTCTAAGGGAATGTTACTGCCCCATCATTTGCCTGTTGCCACAGAGCCAACTAGCTTCAGCGCGCTCGTGCATTTATAATAAAGACCTACTTTAAGAGAACCGATTCTTAAACAGTGACAAGACGATCTGTTTGTGAAAGTGTGTTCATCATGGTTGTGTGATTTTGGTTTATTGTGGATCAACCTGTGAGTAAAACGACTTTATCACTTTATCGTTTCTCTGGTTGTATTGCGGCCGTTTGTCTTTTAATGATCGGCTCAAATGCGTTAATGGCAGGATATTCTAAAAATTTCTCCCGCACGGTGGCGCTGTTGTAGATGTAGACCTGTCAAAAATCATCCGTGAACTGTTTTGTGTGGATTTATTCTGGTTTCTAAAATATATTTTGAAAATGGTCGATACATACGGTAGCTGGACCGTTAATCAGCTGAAAATTGAATTAAAGAATCGAAATGCGAAATGCGTAGGCAAGAAGGAAGCTCTAATTGAGAGGTAAGTGGTAGAATTTAACCTCATCTTCTTTATATATAAAAATTAATGTATGTATGTTTGTATCTTATGCATTCCTAAACTGTTCGACCGATTTTGATGAAATTTTGAGGGGTTGTTATATGGACCCCAGGGAATGTTTACCACCCTTTTTTACACCATTCCCTATGGGGAAAACAGTGACACTGCGCAAGATCTCAAACATAAAAGATAGAGATAAACGATCAACGACAATGAAATCTGGGGGTGGGGCGGAGGTCATAGGCGTATTTTTACACCATTCCCTTCGGGGAAAATAGTGACACTGCGTGAGATCTCAAACAATGTATAGATCTGAGTGAAGAAAAAGGTGTATATAAGGCCGGAGAAGAATTGTAAAGAGTGTTGGTAGTAGATAGATAGATAGATAGATAGATAGACAGATAGAAGTGGTTTTTGCATATGCGAGAATATGGTGTGGGTTTGAATTTATCTCGACGTATTTTAACGAGTCACATCTTTCTCCTATTTGTATCGCTAGGAAATCGATGTCCTGTTGTTCTTGAAGAGCAATATGGTACAACACACAGCGAAGGCATGCTTTTATGGTTGATTACGTGAAGACTTATTAATTATAATCACTGAACCCATGAGACTAATGTTTATTTGTATTTGAAACTATGAAAACAATGATTTGACAGGTCTACATTGACTAGTGCGCCAACTGGTGTAAATTTTAAGAACTACGCAAAATATCTAGCCATTGCGTTAGATAACGATCGCCTGTGTTTGTTTCAGTCCTGGAAGCATGGCCGGGATATCATGAATTTCTACGCTTGGGGTTATCGTAAGCCACATTTTGTCTCCAGTCACAGCAGTAATCCCTTCGGACTTTGGCTTTCGAGCAACCGTTTACAAGCAAAAAAACGCCGTTCACATGTCTCGGTTCCTAATTCCCTTGCTTTTGAATTATTCCCATTTCTTTAAGATGCTTTGAAATTCCTTGTTGAGTCTTTCCCAATGATCGTGCCAATTCTTCTTGATTTTGATACGTGTCTTCATTAAGTTATGCCTCCAATTCTGCATCTTTGAAAACCTTCTCTCTTCCACCGCAATGCTGGTCTTCTTCGTGAAAATCACCGTTCTTGCAGCGTTGGAAGCACTCACGACATGTTCTTTTACTAATAGCGGCCTCACATAAGTATTTGAGAGATTTCTTCATATTTAAGCAGAAAATTAAAACTTCCCGCATATTTGTGTTTATAGAACTCCCAAATCAAATGTCCACCTTTTTCTCGAGAATCTTCTTAATTTAGTTGACGCATTGCCAATAAAAAGTAGGAAAATTTTATGCGGCGATTTAAATATTGACTTTGCTAATGTATGTGCTACTCAAAAGTCTTTGACAAATATTTTTGAATCATTCGGTCTCACTAAGCACTTAGATTCGCCAACGAGAATCACCAACACATCATCTGCAATTATAGATTACGTAGTCTCCGATTTTAAACGCGCTGATGTTGAGCACCAAGTAATTAGCTCAGGTCTTTCGGAGTATGAAGCAGTTTTTGCTAAATTTGTGATACCACGCACAGCTCCAAAAAAGTCAGTCAATTGGGTAGAATTTTCTCGCAGCGTAATTTTGAAGAATTTTATAACTTGTGTCTAGTTACTAATTGGAATGGTCTTTCTGAAGATATTGACTCTAAATTCTTGGACTTCCTAAATAAAATAATTAAATCTTTCAACGCAGCAAGGAATAAAAATCTCTACAAAATATATGAGGCCACTTATGTATATTAAAAAATTCTCAGATAATCACCTAATATTAAACTATATCAACAACTATAGATTTTATGTTATATCTTAACGCCCAAAGTTTACCTGCACATATAGATGAAATTAGACATTTAATTAAACAAAAAAAAACCTAATAAAGTTGGCCTTTCTGAAACACATGTAACAGAAGATATTTATAATTCAGAAATTAGTGTAGGTGGTTATGTGGTCCATAGAACTGATAGTTCTAGTAGGCATACTGGTGGAACTGTATTGTTACTTAAGGAGGATTTACAAATTTTACAAGTCTATAAAGTGTGTGAAGATAAAATTTTTTGGTTGACAGGGGTATCATTATCATTTCAAAATAAAAAATATATTATATTTGTTTTTTATAGATCTCCAAGCAGCAGCATAGCACGATTCTTGGATTTGTTTGAAAATTGGTTTGAGAGTCATATTGGTGAAACAAACGATCGAATAATTAATTATATGTGGCGATTTTAATATAAACTGGTTAGAGAGTAGTATATACAGTAATAGATTGGAAAATATTATTTGTGATATGGGTTTTAAAAATTTGGTAAATGAGTTTACGCATATAAATGATAGGAGTGGGACCTTAATAGATTTAATTTTGTCTAATATAGAACTTAATGTTACAATATTTGATGAGCCAAAAATAAGTAGTCATCGCAATATAACAGTATCACTGAAAAATATTGAACTAAATAAGCAGAATGATGAATATTGTTTAGAAACCAGGGGAAGAAATATAGACTTTAAACAGATAGGAATAAAATTATAGTCAATTTGTTATGAAAATATTGTCAGTGTTAAATGAAGTTGCTCCTAAGAAACAGGTAAAAATATATAAGCACTATAAAGAATTTTGGAACCAAACAGTAAGTCAAGTTACAAAGGAAAGGGATGAAAGTTTTAAAATATATAAAACTAGGGAAATTTGGGAAAGTTGCAAACAGAAACGAAATAGGGCTGTGCAAACAATAAGAGAAGAGAAAAGAAAATACTTAGAAAAGAAAATTGATTGTAACAAAAATAATCCAAGTGAGATGTGGAAGACGTTAAAAGAATTTGTCCCAAATAGTAAATAATTTTAATTCAATTGATATGGGCGATGCAGAAGTAATATCTAACATTGATTTGATGCCCAACTGCTTAAATTTATTTTATATTAGAAGTATCAATGAAATTACTGATCAAATTGATAAAACTCTTTCTGCTGAGTATGGTTACAAATAACAAACTAATGAATTTTGATTTTATCACTATTGAAGAACTGAAAGAGACTGTAAACTCATTAAAAAATAAAGGTAGCACAGATGACATTAATGTTGAGCTTTTAAGAGAATGTTTTGATCTCATCTGTAATCCTTTAGTAAATTTAATTAACAGTTCTATTGAACAAGGAAGGGTCCCCAATGAAATGAAATTAGCCACCATTATTCCTATACCTAAGATACCAAATAGCAATAAAGCAATACATTTGAGGCCAATTAATATGATAAGCGCCACAGCCAAAATATTGGAAAAAGTTATTTATGAGCAATTAGTAAGATATTTGGAAGGAAATAGTTTGCTCTGTGAATGTCAATCTGGGTTTAGGAGCAAGCACAGCTGTGAAATTGCATTACAAGGGGTATTGTTTGATTGGAAAAACAATGTAGAAAACAATTTCATTACTATAGCAGTATTTCTGGACCTGCAACGAGCTTTCGAGACAGTTGATAGAGGGAGGCTAATAAGGAAGATTAAGGGTGTTGGAATTGATAAGATGGCACTGAACTTGATAATTGATTACTTAACAAATAGACAACAGAAACTAAAATTAAATCGGATATATTCTGAAAAAATAGAAAACAATGTTGGTGTCCCCCAAGGCAGTGTTTTGGGACCGTTGCTTTTTTTAATTTATATTAACGATATAATTAACACTGCGGGTAAATGTAAATTTCGTCTATTTGCTGATGATGGCCTCATAGATTTTGCTTGCGATAGTTTACAAATTTTGTATGGATGTCGTGAATAACACTTTGGAAGAGGTTTACAAGTATTGTTGTGCGAATTTGTTAAAGGTTAATGTGAGTAAAACAAAGTGGATGTTGTTGGGGAATAATAAAAAGTATGAGTTGGGTAACAATTTGAAGTTAAATATAAGGATAGGGAATAATGACATAGAACGGGTTAATAAATTTGTTTATCTAGGAATAACAATTGATAGCCAATTACATTTTAAACATCATGCTAACTAGGTAATAAAGACGGTAGCATATAAAATTAATTATTTGAGAAGATGTTCACCATACCTTAGCCAGTGGTCAAGACTTACATTATATAATACAATCGTGCTACCACACTTCAATTATTGTTCCACTGTATTATATATGTTAAACCAAAATGAAACACATAGACTGCAAAAAATGCAGAATCGTGCTATGCCTATAATTTTGCAATGTTCAAAGTTCACTCCTATAAACTTGATGTTGGAAGCACTAAATTGGTTGCCGATAGTAAAACTCCTTAAGTATTACACACTCATTTTTATTTACAAAATCAAAATTGGCCAGGCACCGGTATACCTACAGGATAAGTTAACGTACAACACTGGGATCCATAACCATGAAACTAGAACCAGACATAACTTTTATATACGAACGTAGAAAAAATTCGTGGGAAAAGTCACGAAAATATCAACTTATATATATATATATATATATATATATATATATATATATATATATATATATATATATAAGTGGATATTTTCGTGACTGTTCAATAATAGTTTAAGTAGAAAAAATTCGTGGGAATCAGTCAATATAAAATAAATTAGTTTGATTTCTTCGTTTTGGTCAAGCTTTCGAAAACGTTTATTTTCTTTTTCAAGACTAATAACATGAAATACGGAAAAAATTAAATACAAAAAGAAACAGCGGTGTTAAAATATTTTAAAATGACAAAATGACAGTTTCCAAAAACTTCAGAATACAATTGTAACATACAGAGTGTGATTATAAAAAGTATAAGAATGTGTAAATATATATATATAAAAAAAAAATAATAAATATCAATTCAAGGAGGACGAGTTGAGAAATTTTCTTTATGTTTTTTTAATAGAAATGTGTATATTGTACTCAGGTCATTGATGTCTGTTCTTTTATTCATTGAATTTTGATTGTTATTTATATGAACCATTTCAAGAAAGAGACGCTCATTGAGATTTCGTTCATTATCGAGAATTTTGACATTATTATAGTGAATCACAAAAGTGACTGCAGAAGGAATGTGAGATCTTGTCGCCTTGCTGAACATGTAATAGATAAAGATCATGTGATTGTAATTTAAACAATGTTCCGTTCATCGCAGACTTCTACAAAATTTTATAGTTTGTTTTCATTAATGCACTATAGTCTATTTTTATGTATGAGAGAGTATTAAAATAATAAAGCGTTCGTAATCCATAGTAGACAGTTAAAATATTTTGTGAAGTTATACCTCGAGTATTTTCATATGAAATAACCTTTGTATAAATATAATAAATATATCGGGTGTACACTTATATTTTCACATAATTAACCTGCTTATAACTTCTAAACAGCTGAAGGTAAAAAAGTGCAATTTTTTCTAAAATATTTTATTTTTCCACAAGGTATGTTAAGAACATTGTGTCAAACGGGTTATGTAATAAGGGTTTAAACTTTGACTTTTAAACAACGTTACGTTCATAAATAATAATTTTAATATAAAAACTACTTCTTACCTACAAATCCAAATCAGAATCGAAATCAGAAGATGAACTGTCGCAACCAATATTTACAATGAGTGGCTCGATCATTTCATCAGTAATATTGTCCAACTTCCACATTTTCTCTTCTTCTTTAATCGTATGATTTACTGCCTTTTCCCAGTTTTCAGGCTTCACATTATTTACAGCCTCCAAAAACAACTGTTTAACATCACTCATTTTAAAAGAATTATTTTTTCCTGAAACTTCTCCCTTTATCTGTGCCCATATCAGTTCAATCGGGTTTACTTCGCAATGATATGGTGGTGATCTAACCACCGTCATCCCACGATTTTTTGCAATTTCATCAATTTCATATTTTTTTAATTTCTCTTTATGAAGGGAACACAAATGATACAGTTCTCTTCTCACAGAACCGGGATGGAACTTAATATTCTTTGAATTTAGCCAATTCTGTAAATCTTTTTTTAACCACTTGGTTGTGGGCATTTTTTCTGTAAGTCTCGAGTGATAACTTGCATTATCCATTACTATTATACAGTTCTGAGGAAGAAGATCTATCATTTGTTCGAGCCACCCTTTAAAGACATCAGCATTCATGTCCTCATGGTAGTCACCGGTACGAGTAGATTCAAAAGTCAATAAACCACCTTTAACAAAACCGTTTGAACTACCGATGTGTACTATTATCAGTCTGCGCCCCTTTCCTGATGGTGGATTTAAACCAGTAGATAAATTATTTAAAAAAGCCTGTCTTCGACTTGTAACAGTTTCATCTTGCCAAAATTTATTTGGTGTATGTCCCTTGTTGATCCATGTTTCATCTAAATAAAATATATTTCTTCTTTGGTTTCTCATTTCTTTTATAGTCCTTAGGTAATTTCTTCTTCATACTACAATATCGTTTCTTTCTATTAAAATAGACTTTCTGGAATGCTTTTTCCATAGAAAACCTATTTCTTTTAAAAGTTTCCATAGTGTGCTTCGACTCATTTCAGGGTAATCCTTATCATCTCGAACCGTGGCAAGAACTTTGTCTACTGTCGGAAATTCTTTTCTAAAGAAGAACGCATGCACTTTCCTTCGAAGTCTTTCTTTCAAATGATTTTCTATTTGAAATTTTGGTTTTCCTGGAGCTTTACGTGCTGTTTGAAACTCGCCACATTTCTCTTCTTTAACAACTCTGTAAATCGTAGATTTCCCAACACCAAGCGTACTACTAACTAATTCCACTGTGTCATCAACACTTTTACATAAATGTTTGTCTGTAAATGATTTAAAACAATTAAATATTAATGTTTTTTCATTAACTGTTAAAGGACCGATTTTTTGTCGCTTACGCGGTACTTCCAAATTTTTCATGATCACACTAGAATTCACAATAGACTGCACACTGCACCTTGCATGTTGCAACTAAACGACCTTTAGTAAGCTGTCAAGAATACACAACTGGACCTCCTTACTAAATGGAAAACCTACAATCGCATTTTCGGTGAAATTTGTTGGTAAGGGATTTATCTACTTATAATTCGATTACTGTAAGAAATTCTTGGAATTAAAATAAAACAAAATTGGCAAATAGGTACTTATTGAAAATAATCTTCAGATATGTTATCTTTAATACACAGGGCTTTTGGCCTGTCCAAACCTTTTTCTATTGTTCTGTACAGCTTATGGTTATAAAAGACCAATAAAAGACCCAAAACTTGTATTAGCTCAGGTACATTTATGACAATTTTAGGAAATATTTAGATTATTCCGTAAAAATATTTAAAATGACCGTACTAAGTTTTGCATTAGAAATGCTGTTTTATTACTCTCTCATACATAAAAATAGACCATAATAGTGACGGATATTGCATATCCAATGTAATTGTGATTCATATTTTGTTTGTGTTTTGTTTTGCCTAGTAATTTCCCGGCCCCTCTCAAAGGGAAAGTATTGTGAACGCGCTAAAAAAAAAATTTGAGATAACGACGGATATATCCATTTTGAGGTCCCCTAAGACGATTAAAACGATTTCCAGATGGAAGTCTGTCCCTCTGTCTGCGTGTCTGTATTCTTCCACGATAGCGTCCGCACGCTTAATCCGATTGAGCTAAAATTTGGTATATGGGTTTCGGGTGATCGGGGATTGAACCCATTAGTTTTTGGTTGAAATCGCCACACCAGGGGGCGCAGGAGCCCTATGTACATCGCAAAAAAATATAAGAAATAAAGTTTTTATTTGATATTTAGGTGCCTCACTGGCTTGTAAATACATCCTGAAATTTTCATTTCTTAATTTTGAACCTAACCTAAAAAAAGAAAATTTTTTTCATCTAAAAAATCGCAACCCTTAGCGTCCAAACGCTTGATCCGATTGAGCTGAAATTTGGTATGTGGTATGTGGGTATCGGATAATCGCGGAATGAATCCGTTTGTTTTTGGTTGAAATCGCCCCACCAGGGGGCGCAGTAGCCCTATGTACATTACAAAAAAATAAAAGACCTAAAGTTTTTATTTGGCATTTAGGTGCCTTATTGGCTTGTAAATACATCCTCAAATTTTCATTCCTTAATTTTAAAACTAAACAATGGAAAAAAAAATTGAAATCCAAATGACATTTAAACAAAATTGCGAACCTAAAAAATTGTTTTACTTTTTTTTGACATGTTAAATGTATTTCCTTTTATATTTCAAATGTCATTTTTACTTTAAAAAAATTCGAAACGAATTTTTTTGGGATACCAAATATCATTTGATTTGGAAAATTTTT
Organism: Crepidodera aurea; assembly: GCA_949320105.2. Lineage (NCBI taxonomy): Eukaryota > Metazoa > Arthropoda > Insecta > Coleoptera > Chrysomelidae > Crepidodera > Crepidodera aurea. The sequence continues at coordinate 5,067,921 of OX439480.2, forward strand.
AACACCAAATTAATTTTTTTAATTTTTATTTTATAACTGCCGGGAAACTCTTGTGGCGACACAACAGATTTTTTTTTTATTATTAGTTTTAAATTCGCTTTGTCTATAAAATTTTTGTAATTTTTCTTTGACAATAAAGCATTGCCATTCTCTCTCTCTCTAACGACAATTTGGCTCGAGAATAACTTTATGATGCACATACAAATCGATTAGAACTAAAGCTAAGCATAAGCATTTAATTTGTTGTATAGTAGAACCCACCGCTTTATGAGAAAGAAAAAACAGCAAAGGATACCGCCAATAGAAGAAATGCTAATTGATCTGGACATTTTTGAGTATTTTAATGTCGAAAACACCGTACACTGTCCATATACATAAAAATAAAATGATATATTGTCTATTAGGACCACCGTGCAAAGATTCAATAACCAACTTAGCTGGAGATCGTTAGGGGTAATTTACATTTTAATTTCTATAAAGCGGCGTTCAGACTTTACAAGTTACTTGAATTCAAGTAACTTAAAGTTATTTCAAGTTGACATTTTTATTTAAATGATTCCTGTTTCAAGTTACAAAAAATTGCGTCAAATGATGTGATTCCTGCTGGAATAAAAGTTGTAAATCAGCTGATTGTGGATGGATTCCTAAAAATCAGAAAAAAAATTCTACACTTTATTTTACAAAAAAATTTCAACTTGAAATTTTTTCTCTGATTTTTAGTAATCCATCCACAATTAGCTTATTTACAACTTTTATTCCAGCAGGAATTACATCATTCGACGCCATTTTTCTAACTTGAAAAAGGAATCAAGTAAAAATGTCAACTTGAAATGACACTTTTAAACATTTATACATATCGTTTGGGCATCTTTACATATATATTATAAAACTTTTTATTGATGAAATGGCATCAAAAAGGGGCCACGAGGTATTGCTCCTTCTGCCCTATTTTTGTGTATTTAACCCCACAGAATTAATTTGGGGACAAATTAAAAAAGAATAAGGCGTTATAACGTGTTTCCCAAATTTGATGGGTTGATAGCAAATTTGGTAAAAGAAGAAATTAACAAAAGTTCAGCTGATGATTGGCAGACAAAAATCAAACATGTTATCAAAGAAGAAAATTCTTATATAACGAGTCCGACCAAATTGATTATCAACGTTGATGACAGTGAATCCAATGGTGAGGGTTGAGATAGGGTAGGTAAGCTTAATTAATTTATAACATTTATGACTTTATTCACCGTGTTTTTAATTTTAGAATTAAAATTTGAGACAAAAATTTTAATTAGCAACGTTTGTGAATCTCACAAGAGATCAGAAAATGAACCTATGGGCGAGGTGGAGTGGTCAACCTCTATTGAAATCTAATATGCGTTATAGAAATTAAAATGTAAATTCATATTAAAGAAAGTTAATCAATATAGAAATTACCCCTAACGATCTCCAGTAAGTTGGTTATTGAATCTTTGCACGGTGGTCCTAATAGACAAAATATCATTTTATTTTTATGTATATGGACAGTGTTTTCGACATTAAAATACTCAAAAATGTCCAGATCAATTAGCATTTCTTCTATTGGCGGTATCCTTTGCTGTTTTTATAGCGTTTTTTCTTTCTCGTAAAGCGTAAATAACTTTGTTCAATGTAACCCAGCGATCAATTTTGCATAAAAATCATCCACCCTGTTAGACTTTCAAAAAGTCCCAATTCATTTTAACATCCATATCCATATATCACAAAAGAACGTTTAATGAAATTATTACGTATTATTCTGTTCCAAATTATTAAAATACGATCCTGTGTTGAATCAAAACTTAATAAAAGGTCAAACAAGTTTTATTACAATTATCTCGTATACAATTATCTCATAAATGGAATAAAATTAAAATATTTCATAAAAATTCTGATCGTATCTCTGTTTACAAGGATGTTAAACAAGTAAACAAATTTTTCTTACGGTATTGTTGAAAGTTAGATTAAAGAAAAATTCCTGTCCTTTTGTACATTAAGTATTGTTTCGAATTAGTTTTAAAAACCAGTTTCTTACCTGTCCGCAATAAAGTATCGTTAGTGGACTCCTAGATGAAGTGAAATAACAAATTTTTATTTAATATTAGTGTACTAGTTTTAAAAGGCAAATAATGGTGTTTTGTAAATGTTAAAGAACTGGAGAAAATCTTTAAAGGTAAGGAAATATATTGTAATATTTTGCATTTCAATGCTGATTTACATCATGACCTTATTATTTATTTGCCTCTGATGATCAGAGTTGGACTTAGAAGCAAAAGCAAGATTCAAAAATGAACCACGATTAATACATACATTTTTGCGTTAGCTCCATATTATCCATCCGCTACAAAAATATGTTTTTCTCCGATTGAAAGCAAATATTAATTTTGCAGACACATATCAATCAGCAAACTATTACTTTTAGTCTGGTTCACAAGTGCCATTTCCCTCGAAACCTGATCGCCACCACCGAAAATTATGATTTTGGGCTCATTCGATTCGGAATGACATCTAGAACGTTCTATCAAAATTCCAAAAGGGGCTGAAAAAAAATGCAAAAGTTATAAACCATTAAGTAAAATAAAAAATAAGGGTTTGGTTTTTGTGAAATATTTCAAAAACTATTTGAGATAATCGAAATTTGAAAAAAGATCCTTAAAGGGCAGGAAATTTCCTAAAAAACCCTCCCGGAACTGTACCAACAACCCTTATAATTTTAATTAAGCGGCGAAAGTAACGGTAAAAACGCGTAGTTCGGCTGCCGCGTGCATCGCCCCAATCTGACACGTGAACTAAAAAAATTATTTTAACTGATTAAATATTAATATTAAGGATACTAAGTAGACATATCAATATACAATAATCCGTCAACAAAAAATTTTTATCACAATTTTTTTATTAGTTATGCTTTTGTTAATTAGTTAATTTTCACCATTTTAATGTTAACATAAAAACGCTGATTATTTCAAAACAAGAAATCTAGAATTTTTTTTGATTGGTTTGAGCTAATCTTAAAAGAGTTTAGAAGAGATCCCCGTTGGAAAAATTCAAAAGTTTTGATTTTTCGTTTTTTTATTAACAATCAAAGGCATGAGTAAAAACAGAAAGACACCTACAAGTGCAAAAGTACAATATTTTTAAAAGTTAAATAAAAAATAATAAAAAAAAATTTTCAATAAAAAAATATATATGGTTGTTTTTGTAATATTTTTTAGTATTTAAAAAAAAATATTGCGTAAAATTGCATTTGTTTATAACAAATTGTTTTTTTAATAAACAAATGAAAAGTTAATAAAAAAATTTTTTTTTTATAATACGAAAGAACATAATAAATAATGATTTTTTAAAAAAAAATGGTTCCTTAATATTAATATTTAGTAACAAAAAAATTGTTAATTAACAAGTGCGATTTTTGTTAATAAAAAAATTTTTTTAAGGAACGATTTTTTTTTAAAATCATTATTTTCATCAAGGATGAAATTCCAAAGAAAAAGTTTTCAAAAATATAAACAATGCATTTGTTTATAACAATTATTTAAATAATGTTAGTTAAAAATAAAAAAAAATTATTGTTATATGGCTTTTATCAAAAATAAAACAAAATATTAACAATGATTGGGAAAAGAAAATTTTCCTAATGGCTTTATTTACATAAATAATTTTTTAATGCCTTTGATTGTTAATAAAAAAACGAAAAATCAAAATTTTTGAATTTTTCCAACGGGGATCTCTTCTAAACTCTTAAGATTAGCTTAAAAAATCAAAAAAAATTCTAGATTTCTTGTTTTGAAATAATCAGCGTTTTTATCAAATACTATTAAACGAGCAAGGTTTGTATGTATGTATGTATGTATGTATGTATGTATGTATGTATGTATGTATGTGTGTTAGAGGATCTCGAAATCCACTCGTCAGAATTTAATGAAACGTTCAGGGTAGACTAATTCCTATCTAAATCGGCAAAAAATGTAGGTCTCATGTCTGTGAAAATTCGATCTTCCGAGATATTTACAAGAAAAGTTAAGCTTTTAGTTTTATTTCCTAGCAACGGCAACTTGTTTCTATAGTAATATATACTATAAAGGAATGATGAGTACAGTAAAAGTGGGGATATAACGTCACATTCCATAGACGTACAAAATAAGTTTCTATAATATAAATAAGGTCACAGCATATAAAATAGATATACGCACTTCGTAGATTAAATTTTGAAGTTATATTATTTACAAAAAATAAAAATAAACTTTATGCATCTGACACTTTAACATTGAACGAATTAAATTTAACCAATAAATAACAAGGAGGATTATATGTTGGGATTAAACTTTTTTTAATCTCTTGGCATTAAAAGTAACGCTTCAGTACTTACCTAAACTCAAAGATTAAAAAAAAGTTAGTTCAAGAAATATCTTTAAAAGTCACTGTCTTCACTAAAACTACTGGTACCACTATAATTGTCTTTTCTGAGGTTTATTATTATCGGTTCTATTAAATTATCCATTGATATATCCACTTTCCTAAATGAATTTTACACATTTTTAACATGACCAATGCATTTTCCCCAATGTTCTCTATTTACATCTGAAACTGCCTTCAAAAACAAATTTCGTACATCAGGAAATTTAAATGTTTTATTGTTTTGAGAAACATAACCTTTTAACAATTGTGACCAGATCAGTTCAATGGGATTTAACTCTGCGTGGTTCGGAGGCAATCTGAGAATTTTAATTCCTTTTTCTCTGGCCATCTCATCTATAATATATTTTTTGAATTTGTTTTTATGTTGCCTGGCTATTACTAATAATTCTGCCTTCAAGGATTTAGGAGGACTGATAATATTTTTAGAATGAAGCCATTTTGAAATATATATTAATACAAAATTATGAATCAATTACGATACGGCTATGAATAAATAAAGTCTGACTTATCTGTCAAAAGAACAGGTTTATCTAGACAAAAACTATATTAGGCCGATCAGATGTATTAAAATTTAAATTTTAACTACAAATAAGCATTGAAGGATGAGGTAAAAATAAAATTTCTACCTCTTGAATCTGTACTACGTTCTGCAAATTAAATACTGCCCTCCTTTCTTAATAATAATAAACGTCTTTATTTCCCAGGTGAAAGAATACAAATTATAATTTAAACAAATAAAAAACAAAAGTGGGAGTGGCGAAGTTTAGCCTAGGGCTACTCATACTTAACCACCTTGACAAACAAAAGATATATATAAAAAAGTAATAATACAATATCAATTTTTAAAAATGTAAAAAAAAATATTTTACTATATAGTCAAATATTAATTTTTCTAAGGAAGGGAACATTGAACAGAGCTCCGAATTGCAAAAGTGTCATATGCCATATTAATCATTGTTTTGCTCATCTAAAAAGAATTTTTTTGCTTTAGACCTAAATGTAGAGTGTTTAAAAATTTTAATTTCATTTGGTATCGCGTTATATAATGACACTGCGTTATATATAAAAGTGCGATTAAACATTACTGAACTATGGATTGGCATAGTGAGACGATTGGGGTCTCGAAGATTTACATTTGTAATGTGTTTACGAGCAACAAATTTTTCTTTCATAATCTCGGGTGTAGAAGTGAATAATACTTTATGAACATACGTAGTCAAATGATATTTCGCACGGTTTTCCATTATTAGCCAATCTAATTCTTTTATTTTATGAGTGATATGATCATATTTTCTTAAACCAAAGATAATCCGACAACATGAGTTTTGAATATATTGTACCTTTGTCCTATCAGCTTCATCTAAGCAAAAATAGTAAATGTAGTCACAATAAGTGAAGTGTGAAAGAACCAATGACTCACACAAAAGCTTTCGCATATTGTGACTAAGAAGTGCTTTATTGGCATAAATAAATTTAAGAGACATGTAACATTTTTGCATTAGATTACGTACATGTGTATGAAATCTCAATTCATTGTCAAAAATAACACCAAGATTACGGGTTTCATCCACTATAGGTAAAGGTACCCCATCTATACTAATATTAATATTTTCGGAAAGAAAGACTTTGTTATTTCGGGATGAAAATATCATTACTTTTGATTTTGATGAATTTAATTTTAAATTATGTTGTTTGGCTAAATCAGAAATACCTTGAAGGTCTTGGTTAACGAGTCGGCAAGTTTCTTCACAATTTTTAGTAGAAAAACGGTAGTAATATTGCGTATCATCTGCATAAGCCTGTACCTTACCACGTCTTGCCGAAGTTAAGATATCAGCCGTGTAAAAAATAAACAATAACGGCCCAAGGATAGATCCTTGAGGAACACCACTTAAAATACTAATAGCTTCTGATCTGACACCATCAACCTCGACTACTTGTGACCTATCAGTTAGATATGAAAAAATAAGAGAGACTGCAGCTTGTGACGCACCATAATAGCGAAGTTTAGCACAAAGTAGTTTATGGTTAATGGTGTCAAATGCTTTTGAAAAATCTAATAAAATAAGAAGACTATTATCTTTTTTATCAAGTGCATTAATAATGTCATCCATTACAACGGCTAAAGCTGTGGCCGTACTATAACCTTTTCTAAAACCTGCTTGGGTATCAGGAATTAATTGGTTTTCTATAAAAAAGTTGCATAGCTGATTAAATAATATTTTTTCTAATATTTTCGAAAAAACTGGCAAAATGCTAATAATTCTCAGGTCAGAGTATTCTTTGGGATTAGAAATTTTAGGTAACGGCTTACCAACTGAAGTTTTCCAAGCCTTAGGGACGTAACTTTTTTCTATGCAGGAATTGATGAGGTGGATTAAATAAGTATCAATAAATGGTCTACAAAAAGTTAACATTAAAAGTGATACGTTATCATTTCCAACAGCATTACTTTTAATTTCATCTAATACCCTAGAAACTTCATCAAGTGTTGCCATACGTAAAGAAAAAATATTTTGACCTAAATTACCAACATTATTTGTGTAGAAATCTATTTTTCCTTTGCACTTATCATCAGAATTATCACGCAGAAAATCAGAAAAGTAATTATTAATATCATTGGGATCTGCTAAGTTATCTGGAATATCAAATTTGGCATTTTTGCATAAGTTTAAATATTTAAACGTTTTCCATAATTTCTTTTTGTCTTTTTCTTTAGCAACATTATTAATAACATTTTTACGATTTTGTCTTACTAATTTTACAGTTTCATTTCTAATTTTTTTGTAAACCTGAAGGTCACTATCCAATTTGGTTTGTTTAAACTTTTGCAGAGCTAAGTTTCTTTCTCTCATTTTAATTTTTAAAGGTTGATCAAGCCATGGTGCTGGCTTCTTGGTAACCCGAACTAATCTCAAAGGCGCATGTACATCAAAAACAGCTGTTAAATACGTGTTAAAAATATTTAATTTTGCTTCAATATCCTTCTCACTAAGGTACCTTTGCCAATATAAATTTTCTAGGTCATTTTGAAGTGCGTTTAAATTAATTCCCTTAAACTGCCTTTGCTTAATGAACTTAATTTTAGTTGAAAATATAGACATATCTAAGTAGCAAAAGCCCATCTTATGATCAGATATATTATTGCAGTTAATTGTACCAGAATTGGTGATCATATCAACATTAGATGTAAAAATAGGGTCCAAAAGTTTTGTACCCCTTGTGGGTTCGTTTAAAATTTGCACTAGGTCATAAGTTGAAAAGCATTCATTTATACAATTTTCTACGTCCAAAAAATCTTCATTTAGATCACCCAGTATTATAGTTTCATCTACCGTTGGTATAAAAAAGTTAAGCATGTTATCAAAATCACTGTTGAAATTTGGGGTTTTAGGTGGCCTATAATAAGCTCCTATGCCCAAAGTAATGTTCTTTAGAAAAATTTTTAAAAAAAGAAATTCAAGTTTTTGACTTACCTGAAACTCAAAATTGACTACTTCATATTTTATATTATTGCGAACATAAAACAAAATTCCACCTCCACGAGCGTAATCTCTATGTTTATATGACATTTGATAACCAGAAATATTAAAAAAATCCATGTCAACCTTTTCGTTCAGCCATGTCTCAGTAATCGCAACGCAATCAAATTTTTTGTTATTTAAAAGTGCTACAAAATTATTAAAACCAGTACACATTGACCTAAAATTCAGATGTGCTAATTTCATGTTTCAAAAAAATTTTATTAATATGATATCTGACACCTTTCCCCCAAAACTCATGTTCAATATTTGATTAAATAAAAAAAAAAATATACCAGGATAAAGATGTTTTTGCAATATACAAAAAACAAAAACTTTCCCTATCCTACCATATGACGTTTAAAAGTTAAAAAAAAATTAATTTCACGTCCCTTCCTCAGAATGATCAATTAACTAATATAATAAAAATTCAAATACAAAAAATCGAAAAAATACCAAAGAACTCTAGAAGTGTTTATATAAGCACGTTTTTCAAATTATTGGGTCTCATAATTTAAAATAAAAAGTTACAAATAATATTTACGGCTCGGAGTAACGTAAGAGAAAAAATTTAATTTTAGTACCTGAGAGTACATTCTAGTAACTGAAGAACAACCGAAGAAGAAAGTACAAATACTGTATTGAAATCGAAAAAGTATGAAATTATTATGAAAATATCTCAAATTTAAATTAATGCTATTTGTTATTTATAAAAATATCATCAAACTTTTTCCTTAAAAACACACATAATTTCCTAGAAACCCAGAATTAAAAATAATCATACAAATAATAGTAATTTTCCTGAATTTGCCTAAATTCAAAATTAGCATAAATATTCCGAATGAAACAACAACCAAAAAAAGTTAATGCAAAATGATACCTTATAAATTAGTAATTTACTAAATTTATTATGCCAGTTCTTCCAATTCGACACTGTTTGTAATTTTCACTTTTTTACTTCCACTAAGCACAAAAATATTACCATTATTAGTCCAACAGTTATTTTTGAAAACTGCTGCACATAATTTAAATAATTCATGTTTTGATTTAGTTAACTTTTCACTTATTGATATAGATTTGCCTTTAAGTTTTTTCTTATTAAAGAACACATGATCACGTTGCCACTTCGTCGCAAAGAAAACAGCTACGGGACGATGTTTACCATTCACTTTTTTACCGATGCGATGACAATAACTGATATCCACTTTTTTCACAGATAAACCCATTTTATTATTTATCACATCTAATACTTGATCGTAAATATTAGCTGTATGAATAGAAGAATTATTATTTAGGAGGTCATCAGAAATTCCATGTAATAATATTGCAATGTTATTACTATCCTGCATTTGACTGTCAAATTTTTTAACGGTTTCATCAAATTTCTTTGAAAATTCTTTTATTTGCTCATTGATCTTTGATAGTTCTTCCTTTACAAATATTTCTAAGTTTGCAATTTTGAAAGATATATCATTGGGATTACTGGTACCTGATATGTTAGAAGGCGATGTTGTATGAGTTAAATCCTTTTTCAGCGAGGAAATTTGATCAGCAAAGGTTGTTTCAAGATTTTTTACTACAACCGCCAAATCTTTTACAGTTTTTGCACTCATTTTTTAACTTTTTTCGAAAAAACTTCAATAAATGAACGCACAGTATCACTAATTGTTGACTTGTTTTAAGAAAACTTAATTAAAACATTGAAAAACTAATATTTTTAATTAAAAACTTGGAGACCAAATACACGACGTACTGTCAATCCGCCATGTTGATTATTCTTCTGTATAGTATAGTAGTAAAACGATTTGACTTTATTTAATTTCTGGCGTTTTAATCTGAAAGAATTCAATTTTAAATTTGCCGCTTTATATAAAAAAGGAAAGGTTCATTTGACGGACATAAATAATTTGCTTGTCAAATGACAGCCATCTCATAAATTCAAAGTTGAAAATACAACGTTGCCAATTCAATTTCAGAAATCATGGGTTTAGGTAAATATTTATAGGAACGTTGAGTAACACTGTTAAAATGGACACTTTTCAAAATGTGACACCTGTAAAAACGTGACAACTGTTAAAATGTGATACGTGTCAGAATGTAACAACTGTCAAAATGAACAAATCTCAAAATGAACAAATGTCAAAATATGACACCTGTCAGAATGTAACAAATGTCAAAATGTCACACGTATCGTACTTTTCTTTATTTATTACAAAGATCTAACCTAACCTAAAGCTAATCTTTTTTTTTGGCGGGTGGAAATGCTTTATGCAGATCGGGTAAAGGTTCTTCCCTTCCCCGATAGTGTGAGACTACCCCTTACGGCAACTATTTTATTATGCGGACAGTTTTAATATTTAAGTTTTCATTATCATAGAGAGAGAGAGAGAGAGAGAAAAAGAATGAATGCTTGTACACGTGTACTATTTTAATTTTTTATTTTACAAGAAACTTTAAAGAGACATTTAAAATTCTCTATTTTCATAGTACATTTTAAGGTTGATTGTGACTTTGTATTTTCCAAGAGCAAATTGTAATGTAATGTACGAATGAACTTTTTTTGTAACTGAAAATTTTTGAAAAAATATGATATCAATATCTGCCACAAGTCGAGAGTCTGGTCACAGGTTTTTGTGGAGGTTTTTACCCAAGTATGAATATCAGACCTATAATTTTCCTTCACTGCAGATCAATAAATAATAAAATCAATTGAACATAGAGTTTTTCTTATATAGTGATAAATAGAGTGAGCTCAGCGATCTTCTGTTGACGGGACGTGTGCCCTACACGCTGCTGTTTCCCGTCCCGGAAACGGGGCCTGTCCACCGTGACAATTCGCGAAGATAAGCGTCAGCAGATGTTGCCTTAAAAGGGTGAAATCCCCAGAAACTAGGCAACTTTTAATGCATTTAACTAACCTCTGTGATAAGCAGTTGATAAACGTCAACAACAGCTGCAGCCAATTGAAAATTAACACTGACAGCTTTTTATATTTTCCCGCCTACTTTCAAGCCAATCGCTAATCAACTTTTTATTTATCTCCCTATCAGTAGTTCAAGGAGATGTCGCCCACTCCGTGATTTTCGCGAATTAATTAATAATTTGTCATGTTATAAATATACTTAAATTATATACTAATTGGGCTGCTTAAAAATGTAGATTTGAATATTAAGAGCGAAGCTCGGTGACCTGATATTGTTAACATTAAAATGGTGAAAATTAACTAATTAACAAAAGCATAACTAATAAAAAAATTGTGATAAAAATTTTTTGTTGACGGATTATTGTATATTGATATGTCTACTTAGTATCCTTAATATTAATATTTAATCATTTAAAATAATTTTTTTAGTTCACGTGTCAGATTGGGGCGATGCACACGGCAGCCGAACTACGCGTTTTTACCGTTATTTTCGCCGCTTAATTAAAATTATAAGGGTTGTTGGTACAGCTCCGGGAGGTAGGACTTTTTTTAGGAAATTTCCTGCTCCTTAAGGATCTTTTTTCAAATTTCGATTATCTCAAATAGTTTCAAAAAAACCGAACCCTTATTTTTTATTTTACTTAATTGTTTATAACTTTTGCATTTTTTTCAGCCCCTTTTGGAATTTTGATAGAACGATCTAGATGCCATTCCGAATCGAATGAGCCCAAAATCATAATTTTCGGTGGTGGCGATCAGGTTTCGAGGGAAATGGCACTTGTGAACCAGATTATTTTACTGCCTAGGCAGCAAAGTAAGGGCTTTCCTGCCTAGACAGCAAAATGATATATACATATACATTTCCATAGCAACCAACCATTCCAACAATTGCGATTTCTATCAAAGTTTGTTTTAATTTATCACTACAGGAAAAATACAAAGATTGTGGGAATTCTAATAATTTGCAAATATCATTATAAACAATCGGAGAAAAAAATATATGTTCAATCTACTACTTTGATGCCTAGTTAAACAAATAACTATATATTTACTGACGTCGGTTTCTGGATTTCCGTTTCCGAAAAACAGTAAATTTAAAAAAAAATTCTCTTTATCTGTTATTATATACATGAAAATGGGTATATCTACATGAAAATACACATGGAAAACAGAAAACTAAATATTATGGCAATGTAAAATTTTGTGGAGAGCCGTTAGATTTATACCTCGAACGAAGTTGGCAGTGATTGAATTATCATTTTCTTTTTTGGAATGTATTTTTGACACTACATACTTAAATGTCTTTGTTATTTTTTACCGCCCTCCACTATACCGTAGAAGAAGGTATTGTGAGGAAAAAAAAAGAAAAAAACTCGCGGAATCGATAAATTATCATTTTTTAATGAATTAATGTTAAATACAATTTTTCATAAAAATAAACCCGATTATAGGGCGTAGAAAATTACGATTTTCACCACAAAAATCGTACATGTGAAAATCGTTACATTTCTAAAAGTATTTTTATTTCCACCAATCACAAACGCACAATTTTGAATTACAAATGGTTTCTAGATGAAAAAACTGTATGACATCCTGTCAGCAGTTTTTGCGAGTTTATCAGCGGCAAAACTTGACAGCTGTTGTCACCAAAAATTACAATACCTGTTCAATTTTCAATTAAAAATTGAACATAAATCGTAATTTGCATAACGATTATTATTATTGCGTAAATCCGACAACGCCGTGAAAACACGCCACCTCGCACAAACCGACGCGGTTAAATAACAATAAAAAACAGTCTAGATACTCAACTTTTTTTGAACTGGAAAGATCCAGCCTTTGTCTAGATGCATTTGCAACCGGCAAACGTCGCGCTTGTAAAATCAGTATCACTCAATCTCTCGCATCTGTCAGACCGCACCGAAAAGTACCGATTAGCTCGTTCTTCGCAGCGATAGATTTGCAAATTCGGAAAGAGCATATCGAAATCTATAAAATCACCAATTTGCAAAACTCCCGGAAAACTTTCCAGGTAACCTCTTATTTGAGCCACAAATGACTGGACTATTTAGCGAGAAACATCTGTTCTCTATTTCACAATTTATTTTAGCAGAATTTTTATTATTATTTGGTTTTTTCTGCTTTACTAGTTAAAAAATATATGAATAGGTTATCGTATATTACTTCTTATCGACTTAAAATAGGTTTTAAATTGCAAGCGAAAACAATTTTGGAATCAGTCTTTTACCAATACAGTTGGAAACAGTTTGTAAGTGTAATGCTATTAAATAATTATTTAGTATTCGAATATTCATAATATAGTTATAATTATTTAAAAAATAACTTTCTGATTATGGTGACTCTTAATTAAAATTACATTTCAACAATAAATCATACTAAATCGATTTATTTATTTATTAAAAAAAATTAAACTACGCAAAATTTTATTGCACTATTGCAATGATTAATGTACCTTGCAATAGTATATTACATAACCAGTGTAGAAAGTGACTTATTTCACACTCGTTCCGTTTCAAGAACAACTTGGCAACAATTCTCGAATGGGGATCTAATAACTTGGAAGAATTCCATACAAACAATACACAATCATGTCTTTTCTCTAGAAAAGACGATCTCACTGTGCCCAACATTATTCTGTCAGGAGTAACCATACCATTAAAGTCTTCCATCTCGATGCTTGGTATTATTACTAATCAGCAATAACCTGTGAGGTCCATTGTCAAAATTGCATCCCAAAAACTTGGTTTTCTGTTTCGTGCCAAGAGCTATTTCACTTCCAGTCAGCTACTTATGATTTATAAGGCACATATCCGATTTGTCCTGGAATACTGTTCCCATATTTGGAGTGCGGCACCTAAACATATCCTGAAACTGTTGGATTTGTCTCTATTTTATAGATATGTCCCCCTCTAGCAATCTCTTCGAGATTAACTCTTTACACCCCTTTGTGGTCACTTTGGAGACCTGCCGAACATCTCATCCAACGAACAGCGAGGTTTGGAACATATTGCCTAGGTAGGGAGGTGTTCCCCGATGCATACAACCTCCAGAAATTCAAGAAGAACACCAATTCCTAACTTCTTTCCCATGGTTCTCACGATGTTCCCTGAACATTACAGAATATGTCCTTTCGTGGGAACCAGAACATAAAAAAAGTTCTTCAAAATCTTAGCAAAGAAACACTATCAAATTGCTTTAAATATTAAAACAATATTTTTACAGATGAAAAATTGGCAAATAATAGCCGGAAGCATAATGGCAATAGCAGCATTCGTTATCTTCTTGGTGGTTGGTATTAGGGCTGTTCAAGTTATTGGCGATGACGGAAGATCATTAGAAATGCTACACATCGTAAGTTTAACTATCAAATACTTTAAACGAGCAAGGTTTGTATGTATGTATGTATGTCCGGAGGACCTCAAAATCCACTCGTCAGAATTCAATGAAACTTTCAGGGTAGACTAATTCCTATCTAAATCGGCAAAAAATGCAGGTCTTATGTCTGTGAAAATTCGAGATATTTACAAGAAAAGTTAAGCTTTTAGTTTATTTCCTAGCAACGACAGAGATAATATAACTTGTTTCTATAGTAATATATACTATAAAGGAGAGAGGAGCGCTGTAAAACTGGGGATATAACGTCACATTCCATAGGCGTACTTTGCAAAATAAGTTTCTATAATATAAATAAGGTCACAGCATATAAAATATATATACTCACTTCGTAGATTAAATTTTGAAGTTATACTATTTAAAAAAATAAAAATAAACTTTATGCATCTGACACCTTAACATTGAACGAATCAAATTTAACCAATAAATAACAAGGAGGATTATATGTTGGGATTAAATTTTTTTTAATCTCTTGGCATTAAAAGTAACGCTTCAGTACTTACCTAAACTCAAAGATTAAAAAAAAAGTTAGTTCAAGAACTATCTTTAAAAGTCACTGTCTTCACTAAAACTACTGGTGTCACTATAATTGTCAGGGTTTATTATTATAGGTTCTATTAAATTTTCCATTGATATATCCACTTTCCTAAATGAATTTTCCACCTTTAACAAGATCAATGCATTTTCCCCAATGTTCTCTATTTACATCTGCAACTGCCTTCAAAAACAAATTTCGCACATCAGGAAATTTAAATGTTGTATTGTTTTGAGAAACATAACCTTTTAATAATTGTGACCAGATCAGTTCAATGGGATTTTACTTCCTTTTTCTCGGGCCATCTCATCTATAATATATTTTTTTAATTTGTTTTTATGTTGCCTTGCTATTACTAATAATTCTGCCTTCAAGGATTTAGGAGGACTGATAATATTTTTAGAATGAAGCCATTTTGAAAAATATATATTAATACAAAATTCCGAATCAATTAAAATACATACGATACGGCTTTGAATAAATAAAGTCTGACTTATCTGTCAAAAGAACAGGTTTATTACAGTAAAAACCATGGAAACAAGATTAAATCTAGACAAAAACTATATTAGGCCGATCAGATGTATTAAAATTTAAATTTTAACTACAAATAAGTATTGAAGGATGAGGTAAAAATAAAATTTCTACCTCTTGAACCTGTACTACGTTCTGCAAATTAAATACTGCACTCATTTCTTCTGTATAGTATAATAGTAAAAAGGTTTGACTTTATTTAATTTCTGGGGTTTCAATCTGAAAGAATTCAATTTTAAATTTGCCGCTTTTTATCCATAATGACCTACAAATTTTGACAACTACTGACACGCACATCTCTGGGTAAACGTTGACAATGGGGCCGACTGGGATTTTCATGAAATTTTCACAGATGCTATAAAACATGATAAAATGAATATACTTAGCAATAGAAATTTTTGCGCGAAAAAATATTTTTCACATTTTTTTATGAAAAAATATATGTTGGGATACTCACTCCCAAGACAAACAAATTCAGTGCATTGAAACGGTTATTTAACATATTTTTCCCGTACAAACGCATACATTACTTTTCAACAAATGCCCAAGTAGCAATTTATAACCAGAATAAACCTGAAAAATATAAAAAAGGAAAGGTTCATTTGACGGACATAAATAATTTGCTTGTCACATGACAGCCATCTCATAAATTCAAAGTTGAAAATACAACGTTGCCAATTCAATTTCAGAAATCATGGGTTTAGGTAAATATTTATAGGAACGTTGAGTAACAGTTAAAATGGACACTTGTCAAAATGTGACACCTGCCAAAACGTGACAACTGTTCATGGTACATTTTAAAGTTGATTGTGACTTTGTATTTTCCAAGAACAAATTGTAATATAATGTACGAATGAACTATTTTTGTAACTGAAAAAGAGTGAGCTCAGCGATCTTCTGTTGACGGGACCTGTGCCCTACACGCTGCTGTTGCCCGTCCCGGAAACGGGGCCTGTCCGCCGTGACTATTCGCGAAGATCAAGCCTCAGTAGATGTTGCTCTAAAAGGGTGAAATCCCCACAAACTAGGCAACTTTTAATGCATTTAACTAACCTCTGTGATAAGCAGTTGATAAACATCAACAACAGCTGCAGCCAATTGAAAATTAACATTGTCAGCTTTTTTAATTTTCCCGCCTACTTTCAAGCCAATCGCCAATCAACTTTTTATTTATCTCCCTTTCAGTAGTTCAAGTAGATGTCGCCCACTCCGTGATTTTCGCGAATTAATTAATAATTTGTCATGTTATAAATATACTTAAATTATATACGCATTGGGCTGCCTAAAAATGTAGACTTGAATATTAAGAGCGAAGCTCGGTGACCAGATATTTAATCATTAATAGCCCAGTTGTCAGAGACTTTGACCTCTCATAAAATGTGGTACTTTGGTACTTTTTTGGGTGTAGAAAACGATAAAAAAATATTTGCTGCTTTAATGATCAAAATTTCAAAAACGAAATCGAAAATTTAGTTTTTGCGATATTTGGAAAAATAAAAAAATTTCGAAAACTAATAGCACCAGGTGAAAGAGCGAAAAATTTTACTAAAATTTATATTTAAGGTTATTTAAAAAAATTATTACTATAGGCCAGCCCCGCATCTCCCGACGCGACATCTGGGCGACCGGGTCCGACAAAAATTGTATGGTATATTTCTAAGACAACGAAAAGTGACAGTTCTAGTACGCAGGATCGCATTGTGGTTGTTACAAAAATAAGTATGTAATCTGCTAACACTATGCAAGGGCGGATTTAGGTTTTTTTTATGGGAGGGGTAAAACTTACCAAGTAGTCCAAGAAAGCTAGTAAATTTTTTTGTAATATGGAGCAGAAACTAGTAACTGATCAGATCGACTTAAAATTTTTTGCAAATTGCTAGGAAAGGAGTCCAGAAGTAGAAAACTTTCGTTAGTTGCGTTTTGAGAAGGGGTGTGAAAAAAAGAAAAAAATTTTTCGCAATTGATAAATTACCTTTTTTAATGAATTAATGTTCCCTCCCGAGTTATAGTGTGCAGAAAATTACGATTTTCACCACAATATTCGTACATTTCTAAAAAAAATGTATTTTTTGCCATTTTAAAGCTTAGGATATCGCCAAAATATCATGTTATGACAAACTTTTTCATTGGAATGGCCGTTTTTTCAATATTTGACCCGAAAAAACGACATTGACGGTTATAAATGCAAAGATAAAAAAATGGTAATGATTCGGAAGAACAGTTGCTCAAAGTCTTGTCTCTTTAATTTTTTTTCAAAAATCAATACTTTTCACGGTATTGACCAAAAGAATTGAAAATGTCTTATAAAAAACAAATAATTAGCTCAACTTTAACAGACCAAAACTTAAAAAATAATTATCCATATTGTTAAAAATTACTAGACAATTGTAAAAACATATGTCACGACTTTCTGCAAAAGGATTTTTTGTCAAATACCACAGTCTAGATGGCGCTAAAAAAATGGCGTAAAAAAAATTGAAAAAAATTTATTTTGTCCATAGCTTTTTTCTGCTTATGTTAAGATTTTATTAAGATGTTATACAGGGTGTTTCCAAATGACACTTACAACGTCTGGCTGTAGATACCTCTTGTAAAATTGGACAAAATGATATAAGGAATGAGGGGTCCAACTCGATTACTTTTCGAAATACAGGGCGTTAAAGTTAAAAAAAATAAATGTTTTTATTTAAAAACTTTAAAACGAATTAATATATTAATTTGACATTTAGCAGGTCGTTTTTAAATGTAAAAATACATATTTTAGTAAAAAATCATGTTTTATATCTAGATCCAGTGGCGTGCAGTTAGAAGAGTATATCCCCTTTCCTTAACCATTTTCTACGCCCATGGTATTTGAAGCTATTTTTATTTTTTTTTGTATTGCTTAACAGTTTTCAAGTAAAAAACCTTTACATACCGAAAATCTTATGGTTTTTAAGATATTTAATGTTTTTATGAAGTCTGTAAGATCTTTTATTAATGAAATAACCAACAATATTTTTCTTGGATTTCTTTAATAATTTTTTCTTAATTTTTTATAACCACTAGACTTTTGTATAGTGTCTAGTATCTAGTGGTTATTAAAAAATAAGACAAAAATTATTAAAGAAATCCAAGAAAAATATTGTTGGTTGTTTCATTAATAAAAGATCTTACAGACTTCATAAAAACATTAAATATCTTAAAAACCACAAGATTTTCGGTATGTAAAGGTTATTCGTTTTTTACTTGAAAACTATTAAGCAAAACAAAAAAAATAAAAATAGCTTCAAATGCCATGGGCGTAGAAAATGGTTGGGAAAAGGGGATATACTCTTCTAACTGCACGCCACTGGATCTAGATATGAAACATGATTTTTTACTGAAATATGTCTTTTTACATTTAAAAACGACCTGCTAAATTTCAAATTTATATATTAATCCGTTTTAAAGTTTTTAAATAAAAACATTTATTTTTTTTTAACTTTAACGCCCTGTATTTCGAAAAGTAATCGAGTTGGACCCCTCATTCCTTATATCATTTTGTCCAATTTTACGAGAGGTATCTATAGCCAGACGTTGTAAGTGTCATTTGGAAACACCCGTATACATTTTTTTGTGGAAGTCATATTTTTTGAGATATTTACGCTAGAACAGCGGTTCTCAAACTTTTCAAATTTTGTACCACATAAATATGAAACAAAAATATATGTACCACCATAAAAACATTTCGCCGCTAAAAATCAATGTGTCGCGAAATTGTTCGAAGTTTTTGGAAAAGTCGTCATTTCAATATTAAAGCTAGAGCCGTTAAAGTCAAAAACTTGAAGAAAAATATATGTGTTTCTGAAAACAAAATGTTAAATTGTACCACCAGTGGTACATGTACAGTTTGTAATTACCCCCTGTACCCCCCCCCGTAAATCCGACACTATGTTGCTTAGTATAACATTTTCCACCAAGTGATCAGAAGAAACATTACTGACGTCCTTACACCCGTAGGTCTCACTACTTCTTTTTGATTTACTTTTGATGGCTTAGATTTGCCACTTCTATTCCCTTCTGATACACCTGCAACTGCATTGTTGTTCTCTTCATTGACGTAAATACAGACCGCTGCTGCATCATTGCAGAATCTTCTTCCTCCTTTGCAAGTGCAGTTTGTATCCAAAACGTTTCTGTCAGGATCAACCTAAAATCAATCAACTATATGATACATTTATGGTCGGCATATCTAGAAATGTTAATGTCTTAAGGCTCGTCAATACTCATATCCGAATAAACGCAACTTTTCAAATCGGAATAAAACCGCCACATGGTTATATGTTGCAGCTTATCCATAGAATACATTACACAACAGAAAAATGATTATGTTCCTTGAACTTCATCTTATCAATGTTAATGCATGCATTTTTTCTGTTGTAACGATGTGGCGGTTTTTTTCCGATTTGAAAAATTGCGTTTATTCGGATGAGTATGGACGAGCCTTTGTTATTTCACCATGGGTTTTATACGATGCAGAACTTTTTATAAAGAGTAACTTTTTTTCGTAAAATTAATTTAAAAAAAGTTTTCCATATGGTCTAACTGAAGTAAACACGCTGTACATATTACAAAGAAAATAGTATTATTAAAAAATCAAAAATTATATTTTTTTATGAAATCGATTACATACTTAATGCGACCCTGTGTACTTGCAAGATCAGTGACGTTTACGGTTCTTTAACTTGTCATTATCTGTTATTAGAACTTATACAATAATTATATACATAGCTCGATTGTCGGCTTGTAAAGGTTTGTATTCGTTTTGTCGCTTAGCGCAAAACAGTTCCTATAATCTCAGATGATCCATCAGTTTTTAACTCGTAGACGCCGGAAACATAATGGCTTTCGACGAGTTTCTTGCCTTTAGTGAGGCTTTTCTTTCGAAAAATTGTTAAATTTACCGGCTTGAACCCACATCTTAGCAAAATCGACATTGTGGACGGTTAATAACAATAAATAAGCGAATTTTTCAATTAAACATAAGCGATCGATTTAAATCGACAATCAATTATTGTTTTTCCCGGCCGCTAGAGCGGCGCTCGCGTCGCGCCAGCCGATGCAGGGCTAGCCTATAAAAAATTATTAAACATACAAATATTTAAGCGAAGCGTTCGGGAAAAAACTAAAGTATCTTTGCAAAATAACACAAAAAAAAGCAATTTAAAGAGGAGACGCTAAGTTTTCTCAGGAAGATATTAGTTTTTAATTTTTTTACTGTTTCTCAAAGAAAATTTGTATAACTAAAAATTTATTTGGGTCTGATGTAACATTTTCTGAAAGTATCAAGTTTTTATTGCCAAATTTGACGTATTGAGACAAATAATTACCGATGGCGGCGCCACAGTCTCGATCAGCTGTTCACACGACACGCGTAATTTTTGGTAAATAGTGCATTAAGTTATACTGAGTGAATGGTTTATTTGTAGTATTTTAAGACTTTTTGTGATTGTTTGAGGTTTTTGATTTGGAAATTACCATAATATACCTGTACATGTAAGTATTTAGACTCAATTGAACCTGTTTTTTGTGTCGTTATTCTAAAATTGAAGATATTTATTTAGCATATCTTAAGTTTTTCAGAAATTTATTGTTTACTTCTGTTTCTGAGTGCTTTTTTGTGTTTCAGAATGAATATAGCCTACCTCTACTAATATAGAATGATATTGGAAGGGAGCTAAATCATATGCCAAAGAAACATAAAACAGTTTTCTGCTGATAAATTTTATTTCAATTTTTTCAGGATAATAATTGTAATTGTAAAAGTGATTTAAATAAAAAATGATTTCTAAGAACCTACTTTTGATTGATTTATGGTAAAATATATCCTATTCGTTGTTTCAAAATTATTTTTTTAAATCAATATCAAATTAAAATATAAAAAATTAAGAAAATTTTTTCTTGGCTTAAAACACTTCATAGGCCATCAAATGTATCTGTTGCAAAACTTTTTGTTTTGTTTATCTACTTTGTTTTTTTCAAAATAAACACAAAATGTATATTTATTAATCCTTTATTTTAACATAAGTTCAAAACTAACTTTGAATTATTCAGTTTTAGTAGTATTTAACATTTTATTATAATTCATTACTAATTGTAACTGTATAATTATTGAAAACAGGTGTTGTACAAGAGGGGAACGTAATAATGGTATTTTTAAAATTATGATGTGACAAAGTTTTTATTTTACTGAATATTACCTTTATAAAAATGATAAATTGAAATATCAGCAATGATGTGCACACCTAATTAGATTTTAAGTTTACATATATAAAAGTACAACTGTACACAGTTTGTAAGGACAAGTTTACTTAGTTTATAGGCAACACTTTGGTGTCTTCTAACTAACCATCATTCCTTGCACATTTAATGGTTTTAACATCAAGTGGCTTACTGGGCAAATGATGTGATGACACACACTTTTTGCACTACTTGGGTGCTATTTTGTTTGACATAATTCCTAAAAACATTTCAGTAGTAATCAAGAAATAATCTCAGAAATGCTAATCTTTATCTTACCTGATTTTGTAATATAATCTTCAGATTTAAAATTGATTACACTTTTCCCGGAATTTACGACGATCATCTTCCTCGATGACACCTTTTTTGTTGCTTCTTGGGTGGATCATAATGGAAGTGTAATTCCGGATTTTTAGATCTCCTAGAGGTACACCCATAAACGCAATAGTTTGTATTATTTTTATTGGGCATTTTTAACGTTTAACTAACAAATAACAGCAAAATACACGAAGCACAAAATCAAAACACACGTTCGACTTGCAGGTAAACAAACAAAATTATGCTTTTCGTGAAGGTTCAAGTTAATACCGGTGGTGTCGCTTCAAAGTTGTGCTCGTCTCAATAGCTGATTTGATTTATTGTATAAACTTTACCTATGGCCCGCACTATGAATAAGCACAGCCAGCGACGAAAAAAGCCGATGTGAGTGGAACCAGTGTTCCTTAAACATCGATAGTATCGATGGTACATATGCATCGTTACTATCAATGCAATATATCGAGAATTTAACGTTTTAAAAAAAAGAATTTTACATTGTTTTAAGTTTTTACTTTTTGTTTCGACGTATCACAGAGCAAGATCAATAAAAATCAAAATATTGAGGTGTTCAAATTTCATGAAATTTTATTATTTTAGAAATTACTCGAAACCCGATAGTATCGATATTATTTATACTTTTATCGATAGTTTGTACCATCGATGTTTAAGGAACACTATGACAATCCAGTGTATTCAACATAGCACTTGAAGAACTTCAAAATTACCCACCATTTTTACTGCTACAAATCTTTTTAAAATAAAACAAAATCGCAGAAAAATAAAATATAATTACATTCGTTTTCTCTTACAATTTCTTTGATTAAATATTATAATAAAAATCAACAACGTGCCTTGAGGAACTAGTTAATTATTTGAAAATGATTATAAAGAAACACCATTCATTCTACCTAAGGTTGTGAAATGAATCACACTTGTTTCCAAGAACAAAGACATTAAATGTACTACACTGCACCAGCGTCTGGACTTCAACAAATACTCCTTGGGCTATTGGTAACTCGGATTAAGATTGCAGCGCTCATGCGGTGAAATTGGAACTGTGCTAAGGAGTAGTAGTTTGTTTACTTCGTGCTTTCTTATGGGATATTTCATGTGTATTTAAGTTGTTTATTTGGTATCAGTTTTGTTTTTTTGAATTATTTCTAGGTGTAAATTGTGTATTGTTTTTGTCTAGTGTTTAGTGTGACATTCATTTTATTTTATAAACTATACATAAACATTTATTTTATATCTTTAAAAGTGTGATATTTCCAGTTGTATTTAGGTGAGTAGTAGTCAGGAGTTTTACTCAAATACATTTTAGTCTCAAATTATTGTTTCCATTATTTTTTAGAAATGAAGTTAAGCATTTTAGAGTACATGAACTATTTGGGCGGATCGGCTAATTCTAAATCTGTAGTTGAAGGTCAAAATGTCCCGAATGCAGGACATCTTATTTTAGCGGGAAAGACCATAGAAACTTATGAGTGGATAGAAATACATGGTTTGTGTTTACAAACGAGTGCATTGGAATATAATCCACATGAAATTACTGGGAAATTATCTATTTCTAACACTGTAAAAGTGGAGAACCTCTTATGTTCTTGTAAAGTTATAGCATGAGGCTTTAATGTTCTTTGTTTTACTCTAACTGTAAATAATAAATCAAAGCAAAGTGGTAAATAATAATTAAATATTTTTACCATACCTTTTTGAATAAAATCACTTTCAGTAAAATGTAGAGAACACACTCTCATGGTATTTGAAACTTTCTTGCCAATTTTTAATGTTGTGGTCCTATCTACTAATTCTCTATTGCCAAGTTTGGTTTCAAAAAAAACTTTGGACGTTCCTGCTTTTGGAATCGAATGAAAACTTAGTTCAGGGTTTCTTTTTCCCCATGATGAACACTTAGGTACACAACAATAATGATTACTCATTATAAAAAAGATCAACAAATCAAAATTATTTGTAAAAACAAGACAAAAACACTATGAAAATTACTTAACAACGCTAAAGAAATAACCCAAAATGTCAAAACTACTCCTTAGCTCAGTTTTCACCAGAGGGCGTATCAGTTAGGACGAGAAGCGAATAGATATTAGAGCTTTCTGTATATCATCAGTTATCGGATTATTTAGAAAATAATAAGTTAATAATGGAATATCAATCTGCTTTCAGAGCTAAGCATTCGTGTGAAACATCCTTACAAGTAACGTTAACAAAATGGAAATTTGATATAGATAGTGGAAAATATATTGTAGCTGTTTTCTTAGACTTTTTTTTTACTTCTGTGTCAACGGCATCGACTACTATGGCCATTAGCCTCGTGTTCTGTGTATGCTTTATTACTGGTTCCCAGCGCCACTTTAGGAACAGCACTGTTAATTAGAACCCAACAGTGAGGAATCACACCTAGTATATGAAAATCAATTTCTAAATTTTTAATTAATTAAATATCAGAAAATGATTTCTGCCTTTGGTGTGATTCGAACCCACAACCCTTGGATTATGAGTCCAGTGCTCTACCGCTGAGCCAACCACCCCCTTTCTTAGACTTTAAACGGACTTTTGAAACTATTGACATTTCCATATTACTAAAAAAACTAGAATACTATGGAGTTACAAATACGGTGTTATTATGGTTCAAAACCTTTCTCAGTAAACGTTCACAGAATACTAAGGTTCATAGCTCTAAATCGAGTAATAAAAATGTAAACAGCGGTGTTCCGCAGGGCAGTGTCTTGGGACCGCTCTTATTTATTTTATATCTCAATGACATTAGGTATGTGAAGGATTGTGAGGAGCATAGTGTATTTGCGGATGATAGTATGATTTCAGCGTCAGATAAAATACTAGAAAGAGCAGTTCAAAAAATTAACAATGCGCTAGGAGACTTTCTAAATACTAATCGCCTCAAACTGAATGTAAGTAAAACAAAGGGGATGATTATTACTACTGAATATAAGTATAGGCAAATAGATACACATTGAGTATGAAAAAGCATTTTAACTACATTTATGGCAAAATATCAAAAAAGTTGTATTTTTTCAGTAGATTACGAAGGAATGTGATGTTCAATACAGCAATATTAGTGTATAAAACCAGCCACATCTAGATTATTGTAGTAGCTTGTTAATGCTATTCGATGCAAATAGTATTACCTCTTTGCAAAAACTACAAAACAGAGGAATGGGCTTACTATTAGAATGTAATCGGTATACTCCAATTAAGTTAATGTTGGATTCGTTAGAGTGGCTGTCGGTAAAAGATCGAATTTTTTATTCAGCGATGATATTTATATTTAAAATAACACATTTCCACAGCCCAACTTACTTCAACCAATTTATCAAATACAACAGCGAAATTCACACATACCCAACTAGAAATAACACAAACTTTTACGTTACTCGTACTAACTATTCACGAACACAGAACTCTTTTTTTCATAATGGTTTGCTTGAGTTTAACAAACTTCCCAATGAGCTGAAAGATTGTAATACCGTGTATAACTTTAAGTCAAAACTTTTTAAGTATTTAAGACGTAAGTAAATTTTCCTTCAAATATTCTGGTCAAATACTTCTCAGATTTTTTAAATTTTACTTTTTTAAACTGTCTCACCTATATAAATATTGTGTAATTGATTTGTAAATTAGGAATACCTATTTAATAAAGACTATTACTATTACTATTACTATTCTGAAGATCGCTTTGAACCCACCAATTTCTTTAGAGATAGAAATTCGAGCTAGTCTACTCCTTACTGACGAGGCACAATAATGCCGAAACCGGTATAAGGATGGCAAGCTCCTTTGATAATAAAATCAAAGTTTTTGGTTTAAAGCCCCGACTTGGTCGGGCGCCAAACCACGTCTGGACTTTCGTAATTCAATACCTGGGGGGGGCGTATAGCCCAAGGAATAGTTGTTGAAGTCCAGACGCTGGTGCAGTGTAGGACATTTAATGACTTTGTTCTTGGGAACAAGTGTGATTTATTTCACAACCTTAGGTAGTTTTGGTACGCCCATGGTCCTTTTTTGGTATTTTTATGGTTCAAAAAATTCCACTGTCCTTAGACCATTCATTCTAACAGAATATTTTCCGTTTGACAAAAATTCTTTAATGAATTAGTAAATGTCCTTTTAGATGTGACTTCTGTGTAAATGTTCTTTCAGTTGTGACTTACGAGTAAATAATTTTTCACAAACGTTGCATTTAAAATTCTTATCATCAGAATGAATTAGTAAATGTGTCCTCAGATGTGACTTTTGAGTAAACGATTTTTCACAAACGTTGCATTTAAAATCCTTAACACCAGAATGAATTAGTAAATGTTCTTTCAGATGTGACTTCTGAGCAAATGATTTTTCACAAACATTGCATTTAAATTTTTTAACACCATAATGAATTAGTAAATGTAATTTCAGATACCCCTTTTGACTAAATGATTTTTCACAAACGTTGCATATAAAATTCTTATCACCAGAATGAATGATTAAATGTTCTTTCAGATGTGACTTCTGAGTAAACGATTTTTCACAAACGTTACATTTAAATTTCTTATCACCAGAATGAATTAGTAAATGCACATTCAGAGACCCCTTTTGACTAAATGATTTTTCACAAGCGTTGCATTTAAAATTCTTAATACCAGAATGAATTAAAAAATGTTCTTTCAGATTTGACTTCGTAGTAAATGATTTTTCACAAACGTTGCATTTAAAATTCTTAACACCAGAATGAATTAGTAAATGTCTTTCCAGATGTGACTTCTTAGTAAATGATTTTTCACAAACATTGCATTTAAATTTTGTATGAATTAGTAAATGTAATTTCAGAGACTCCTTTTGAGTGAATGATTTTTCGCAAACGACACATGTATAATTTTTTTCACTTGTGTGAACTAATAAACGCGAATCAAGATTTCCTTCTTGAGCAGGTGTATGTTTACAAACATTGGGCTTATATTTTTCTTCATCATTAGTAAAGCATTGTTGGCAACCACCCTCTTCAAAATTCTTGCTGTTTTTATCAACTTCTTCTAAAAGTAGTTCAGTTTCATCCTTAATCTGTATTTCTTCTTCTTCAATCTTAAAACTGTTATCACTGAATAATTTTGTCTCAATATCTGTAAATTGAACTGTACAAGAATCTTTTGTAACATCATGTTTCTCCTCTATCTTGAGGTATTTCCCCTCTAGTTGTTTAATTTTCTTATCAACTTCTTCTAAAGGTAGTTCAGTTTCATCCTTAATACGTATTTCTTCTGCTTCAATCTTAAAACTGTTATTACTGAATAATTTTGTCTCAATATCCCTATATTGAACTGTACAAGAATCCTCTGTTTTGAGATACTGCGCCTCTAATTGTTTAATGTTTATCTCACTCTCCCATTCGGGTTCAATTTTTATTTCTTGAGATCCCATATTTGTAATATGTAAAAGTAAAAACCTCTACTACCCAAAACTCCAAAACAAAGTGACAATTGACAATCCAGTGGATCTAGTGTTCCTTAAACATCGATAGTCTATCGATAGTATCGATGGTACATATGCATCATTTTAAAAAAAGAATTTTACATTGTTTTAAGTTTTTACTTTTTGTATCGACGTACCACAGAGCAAGATCAATAAAAATCAAATTATTGAGGTGTTCAAATTTCATGAAATTTTATTATTTTAGAAATTACACGAAACCCGATAGTATCGATATTTTCTATACTTTTATCGATAACTATCGATAGTTTGTACCATCGATGTTTAAGGAACACTATGTGGAACGTCAGATGAAGCAGCTTTAGGTTAGTGATGGGGGACTCGGATACCAAGAATTGAGAAGTATTCGATTCTGAAAAGTATTGGTGTATTCGAATACCCGAACCGTGTACTCGGTGTATTCGAATACTGTCAGAATCAAAGCGGTGGCGCGATATATTCATATTCCAAATACCCAATCCCTTCCCATTCGCATTACGCTTACGATTCTGAAAAGAATTCGAGTACCGAGTATTCGATTCTTAAAAGTATTCGATTCTGCCCATCACTACTTTAGGTAGTTCGAGCCCCCTTCTACAACTTTTTCCTTCGCAGTAATTATCTGCCGCCTTGCTGGAGCGCGCTATAGCCTTTTTCAATTGACTCCCGATTGATTTTATAAAGTAGTCAGCGCAACGTCAGAAAATCATTTTACAGGGGGACCCGAATACCACAAAAATCACATTTTCTGACACAAACGGAACAAATTCTTGCGAAGGCAACAAAAGATCGGGTAATTCGCTTCTCGTCCTTACTGATACGCCCTCTGGTGAAAACTGCGAAAACTGAGCTAAGGAGTAGTTTTGACATTTGACAGGATCATCTTCCAGACCCAAAAGATCTAGAAGAATTCAGACAGGTGATGGAACAATTTCAAGTGATATTCAAAATGAAATAGTGCAAGTGTCTCTGCCTTGTGAAAATATGCTTGTTGTTAAAGGCCAGAAAGGTAGGGAAGCAGCAGAAACCTTAATTGCCCTACTTAACTTTACAAGAACATAAGAGGTTCTCCACTTTTACAGTGTTAGATATAGATAATAGATAATTTTCCAGTAATTTCATATGGATTAGATTCCAATGCACTCGTACACAAACCATATATTTCTATCCACTCATAAGTTTCTATGGTCTTTCCCGCTAAAATAAGATGTCCTGCATTCAGGACATTTTCACCTTCAACTACAGATTTAGAATTAGCCGATCCGCCCAAATAGTTCATGTACTCTAAAATGCTTAACTTCATTTCTAAAAAATAATGGAAACAATAATTTGAGACTAAAATGTATTTGAGTAAAACTCCTGACTACTACTCACCTAAATACAACTGGAAATATCACACTTTAAAAGATATAAAATAAATGTTTATGTATAGTTTATAAAATAAAATAAATGTCACACTAAACACTAGACAAAAACAATACACAATTTACACCTAGAAATAATTCAAGAAAACAAAACTGATACCAAATAAACAACTTAAATACACATGAAATATCCCATAAGAAAGCACGAAGTAAACAAACTACTACTCCTTAGCACAGTTCCAATTCCACCGCATGAGCGCTGCAATCTTAATCCGAGTTACCTATAGGGGGTAATTTCTAACATTAATAAATAAAGCTAAATTAAAGCTGAAATTCTGTAGTATGTTACGCCTCAGACACACACAACCTTTGATATTTTGCTGAATTTGGGTACGACTTTTTACCGTACGTCAAAAATCCGTTGTGTGTCTGAGGCGTTACTGCAGACATCCAATATGTCGTAAAAAATTTTTTGGCGTGCTAGGTCTTGTACTTAAATAAAATATTTTTTTTCGTGTACACGTTATCTTGACTAATTTAATCTACGCTTCTTACAAGTAGAATTAAATAGCAGTTTTGATCCTTTCGGGAATTAGTTTTAACCTGTGGAGGGGTTGGTGGGGGGTCGGAAGTGATATTGAACACCGCCATTGTGTTCAGCATACTCGAAAACGGGGGGAGTGGGAAGGTAATCCTGTTCCGGCTAAAAATATTTACCATTTTCGGGTTTTTTCTGATTCACACAATCCACTATTGGGTCACAAGGTTGAAAAATCCCCTCAAATCCGAGATTCGGCTATCGTTCCATGGAGAAAAAAAAATAATTGGCTCAACTCAATACCTTTTATGTAGATGGAATTAGTTTTACAATCAATGGACACAACATTGAACTGGTATCACATTTCAAATATTTGGGTAGCTGGTAAGAGCGAGGATTGAAATGGCACGTAAGGCATTCAGCAAATGGAAACCGACTCTCACTAATAGAAACCTCACAGTTCAGACGCTGTTAAGAACACTCCGCTGTTAGGTATGGAGCATTCTTTTGTACGGATGTGAAACATGGACGCTTAAAGCTGACATTATGAATAAAATAGAAGCGTTGGAGATGTGGTGCTATCGGAGAATCCTCAAGATCCCTTGGACTCCACGTACCAGTAATGAAGAGGTACTCAGCCAGGTGAATAAGGATCGAGAACTCATGAACACCATAAAAACAAGAAGGGTCAGTTATTTCGGGCATATAATGCGAGGTACCAAATATCACATCCCTCGCCTGATCATTCAGGGAATTCAGAAGATGGATAGGTCGCAAAAAGCTATCGTAGCTACGAAATTGGACCGGAGTAGAACAACTATTCCGAGTAGCAACAGATATAGACCAATTCAACAAAATTGTCATGGAGATAGCCCTCGCTTAAAGACAGGCACGACACTGAAAGATGAAGAAGAAGGAGCAGCAAGAGAGCTACCGCGAACTTGCACTTTCCGTCGAAAATTCTAGGGATAGCAAGATCGATATTGTCAGAAAATTATATTTTTGTGATCTGTCTGTTCATACGAATCGATAAAAAGCCCAATTTGACTCGTTGCACGAACTGTTTTTGAAATTTCTGTTTTAGATTTTTTGCGGTCCCCCCAAGAGTTTGTGCGAGTGTGTCAGAAAATGTTATTTTTGTGATATTCTGGTCCCCTAAAAGCTGTAATAGTAGATATATTGTGCAACAATTGGGGAGAGTTCAACTCTTCTCACGAGTGTGGAAGTTTGCAAACACACGAGTGAGAAAACTACTTTCCCCACGTGTTGCATACTATAGTTTTTCTACAACTGCATAAATTTAAAGAATACAAGTAATGTAACTTAATATTTATATTTATGGTTAGCCAAACTACAATAACATTAAAGTATCCTACCTCTTAACAGTTGAATAATTTTTTTAATTTAATTTTGGTATTTCTTCTCCATTCCATATATTTTTCGTATGCCAATTCATACTTTTTTCTTGAAATTACCGGCAACAAATCTAACGTTACTTTTGCGGCTCTTTCCAATATCTCTGGCGGAGTATTATCAAAAGCGTCACTACCATATTATTACCATAGCAGTTGTAGAAAAAATGATTTTTGCTTCGACCACATAGGAAAGTAACTACTACGACGGAAAGTGGCTCTTGGTATAGTAAAACCCACCGCTTTATGAGAAAGAAAAAACGCTATAAAAACAGCAAAGGATACCGCCAATAGAAGAAATACTGATTGATCTGTACATTTTTGAGTATTTTAATGTCGAAAACACCGTACACTGTCCATATACATAAAAATAAAATGATATTTTGTCTATTAGGACCACTGTGCAAAGATTCAATAACCAAGTTACTGGAGATCGTTAGGGGTAATTTGCGTAAAATTTCTATATTGATTAACTTTCGTTAATATGAATTTACATTTTAATTTCTATAACGCATATTAGATTTGAATAGAGGCTAAAATTTTGTCTCAAATTTTAATTCTAAAATTAAAAACACGGTGAATAAAGTCATATAACTATATTATAAATTAATTAAGCTTACCTACCCTATCTCAACCCTCACCATCGGAATCACTGTCATCAACATTGATAATAAATTTGGTCGGACTCGTTATATTTTTTCTGCAAATCATCAGCTGAAATTTTGTTAATTTCTTCTTTTACCAAATTTGCTATCAACCCATCAAATTTGGGAAACACGTTATGACGCATTATTCTTTTTTTAAGTTGTCCCCAAATTAATTCTATGGGGTTAAATACACAAAAATAGGGCGGAAGGCGCAATACCTCGTGGCCCCTTTTTGATGCCAGGAATCTTTGGGACTACAACCTGATACCACATAATCCATTGGAATATCATTTAGTGATTGTTCCGATTCTTTAGATCCACTTAAAGAAACTGTATTTTCCTAAGGACGAAACATATTGAAATTGACACCGAATAAATAAATAAGAAGTACACTGTAACAATGTTTCAAAATAAAAAAAAGTATGTATATACACGGAAACCAAGAATAATATTAATTGAAATAAACTAACGCCATGAATCACCTACCACCTACTATTCACTAAATCAAAAATCAAGTGCGAACACAAGCACAGTGTATCACTGTATGAATATTTTCCTAGCCCTCACTACTGAAGACAATATTTGTCTAACTTCCTACTTCCTACTTTAATTGCAGAACAAAATGATCCCGCTTTATACAAGTCGCTAATACCGACAAAGCCACTTGTCGGCACATCTACATGCCGCTAATACCGACAAAGCCACTTGTCGGCACATCTACATGCCGCTAATACCGACAAAGCCACTTGTCGGCACATCTACAAGCCCCCAAATTAACCTCTCTGCACATCTGAGAATTTTGTTTCTGCAATTGAAAATGTAAAAACAATAACCACACTTCCATTGTCGCCTCTTATGAGTGTAACCTCACACCCCACAGTTTAGTTAAATTAATTTAAGACAAAATTTTAATTAGTAATTCAAATCTAATATGCGTTATAGAAATTAAAATGTAAATTCATATTAAACTCATAATTAATAATTATACGCCATTCTCCCCTATAACGATATCCAGCTAAGTTGGTTATTGAATCTTTGCACAGTTGTCCTAATAGCCAAAATATTATTTTATTTTTATGTATATGGACAGTGTACGGTGTTTTCGACTTTAAAGTGCTCAAAAATGTCCAGATTCATGAGCATTTGTTCTATTGGCGGTAATCCTTTGCTGTTTTTTCATTCTCATAAAGGATTGAGTTCGACTATAGGTGTAAATTTCTTTCCTATCTGTTCTACAGGTTCATATACCTTATTTATTTTAGCGAAGCGTGACATCACACGTCAAAAATCTGCGGCGTTGCCAGGTAGAATTTTTTTTCGTTCACTTAAAGATAAAATTGTGCCAGTTACTTTTTTCCAAGCTTTTATCTACGTGCATCTAATGTGCTAACAATAAAATGTTGACTATAAAGCATTTTCAATAGTAAGAACAGTGTTTTAAGATTCAAATAAAAATTAAGTTATGTAGTTTTGGAATTTTTATTGTAATATGCCACTATGTTATAGTACAGGGTGGCCCAATAAGAATGCGAGGTACTGTATCGTAGAGGCTTGCGGCAAAAAAACTTATTACTAAAACGGCCAAGAGAAAAACCTGGAAAATATTTTCAAGTTTCTGAAATGGCCGCTAGGAGGCGTAACTGCAATCTTGAGTCTAAAAAAGAGATATTTCTGTGAATTCTGCTATATTAACCTAACAAAAAAGTACCTGATCTTTAAAGTAGAGGATAATCTGAACTTTTTTTGTTTGACAATTTTAGCTGTATCTCTAAAAATAAAGTGGTGGGGGGTATTCAAAGGTTTCAGTAAAAAACACCTTGTATATACGAAACGGCCGAGCCGATTTTAACAAACTTAGGCTAGTTTAAAAGAGCTGTTCTTGGGCTACAAATGCTATAATATTTGAAGTTTTGTTAGTTTTACATGTCGCCGCTAGAGAGCTTTTTTCGACAGAAATGGTTAATTTTCTCAAAAAAATTCCGTAAACATTCTAAAACGTGGCAACGTTGCTTATTCATATAAAAGAGTAAGACTTATTAGTATTTTGTACGGAGAATACGTGAAATGAAGTAAAATTTTTAGTTTTAATAAAAGTAACCAGTGGTTTAAAATTTTCGGTGTCGGATCGTGATAATTTCTTTTTTTTAAAAAAACAGGCATTTTTTCCTTCTCCTTTTCATCCTCTCCTATCCGGCCTAGCCAGACGAATCAATATATTACAAATTTGGGGTAAGTTGAAAATTCTTTAACCTTTTTTTTGGTAATATTTTGAACACATTAGTATGATTTCTTTTTCATGAAAAAGTAGCTAAATGATGCCTAAACAAGCCCGCGAAAACCGCATCTTGATATCCTGTTCCTAACCTAAAACTTATTAAATTTTATACGGAAATCCCTTAAATTTAATTAATTAATTTTTTAAACTAATTAATTCCTTTTATTATGTAAGTTGTGGCCCTAAAAAGAACCGATTTAAAAAAGAAAGGTTTTTAATGCCCCCGTAAATGGTCTAAATGCTGATCATCACGCTCTATGCATTGCTGAACCCTCTCATGGGTAGACAAAACTGCAGCTTCAATATCGGCTCTCGGTATGTTACGTAATACATTACGAATGCGGTTTTTCATATCTCTCTGGGTCGTAGGTTGAGTCTGAAAATCAAGACAAGTTAAATCTGGTGATCGCGCAGGCCATGGAAACGGACTTCCTCTTCCAATCCAACGCTGTTGTTAATATGCTCTCTCACAATAATGGAGAATTTTGATTTCAAATTCTTTGGACCAATGAAGCCACCTTTAAAATCTGTACAACATGCATTATTGGTCTGCAGAAAATCCGAAATGGTTGCGTGAAGTTCAGCACCAAGGACGTTGGAGTTTAAATATGTGGTGTGGCATACTGGAAGGCAGAATTATTGGGCCATATTTTTCGAGCAATCCCTAAGCGGCAATATCTTTCTTGACTTTTTGCCAATAAATTACCGTTGTTGTTGGAAAATGTGCCACCGGAAACACGTCAAAACTTGATTTTGCAGTTGAATGGTTTCCCAGCACATTATGCTATTATTGTGATAGAACATATTAATGCAGTATTACAACAACGGTGGATTGGAAGAGGAAATCTGTTTCCATGGCCTGCGCGATCACCAGACTTAACTTGTTTTGCTTTTCAGACTCAACCTGCGACCAGAGCGATATGAAAAACCGGATTCGTAATATATTACGTAACATACCGAGACGAAATTGAAGCTGCAGTTTTGTCTACCCATGAGAGGCTTCGGCAATGCATAGAGCGTGATGATCAGCATTTATTAGAGCATTTACGGAGACACTAAAAACCTTTCTTTTTTAAATCGGTCATTTTTAGGGCCACAACTTACATAATAAAAGGAATTAATTAGTTTAAAAAATACAAATTTAAGGGATTTGCGTATAAAATTTTGTTTGGCCTGCAGTTTTCGGGAGCTTGTTTAGGCATCATTTAGCTACTTTTTCATGAAATAGAAATCATACCAATGTATTTAATTCTTTTGAGAAAATTAACCATTTCTGTCGAAATGTCGAAAAAAGCCCTCTAGCGGCGACATGTAAAACTAACAAAACTTCAAATATTATAGCATTTGTAGCCCAAGAACAGCTCTTTTAAACTAGCAAAAGGTTTTGTTAAAATCGGCTCAGCCGTTTCGAATATACAGGGTGTTTTTTACTGAAACATTTGAATACCCCCCACCACTATATTTTTAGAGATACAGCAAAAATTATCAAACAAAAAAGGTTCAGATTATCCTCTACTTTAAAGATCAGGTATTTTTTTTGTTAGGTTACTATAGCGGAATTCACAGAAATATCACTTTTTTAGATTAAAGATTGCAGTTACGCCCCCTAGCGGCCATTTCAGAAACTTGAAAATATTTTCCAGGTTTTTCTCTTAGCCATTTTAGTCATAACTTTTTTTTCCGATAGCCTCTACGATGGATAGTTTCCCAGATACAGTACCTCGCATTCTTATTTGGCCACCCTGTACATTGACACGTGTTTATTCCGTTGACAACAGAAATAACTAGAAATTACGTCACTGCCTAAAATAAATAAGGTGTATTTATTGTTTTGTTTTCAAATAAATGTTAATTATCAATATTTGTATTTATTCTACTACAAAAGTGATTGTAAATAAAACAGCATTATTTATAATATAAAATATATACAGACATAGAACCTGTCACAAATAAAACCATCACATTTTACAATATTTGATAAAATTATCGCGTGGTCGTAGGAAAAATAGTGTACATTACTTGTGCGAAAGTGATTTTTCACACTCGTATGAAAAGTGTCACTTTCCGCACTCGTTATGTAATATACTATTCTGACGACTACTTTATAAAATCAATAGGGGTTCCATTAAAAAGAGCTGTAGCGCGCTTCTGCAAGGCGGCAGAGAATTACTCCAGAGCAAAAAGTTGGAGAGGGGGCTCGAAGTACCTACAGCTGCTATATCTCACGTTGCACTCACATCGACTTTTTTCGTCGCTGTCATATCGCACAACATAGACGCTATTGCGGCGTTGCCGATACTAACATGGCAAGAGAAAATGTCTTTTTGTGTTTTTTTTAAATAAAAAATTGTCTATTACGATGGATGACAAAAAAATCAAAAACATAGTCTTTTGTCTATTTTTATACTTTTT
Organism: Crepidodera aurea; assembly: GCA_949320105.2. Taxonomy (NCBI): domain Eukaryota; kingdom Metazoa; phylum Arthropoda; class Insecta; order Coleoptera; family Chrysomelidae; genus Crepidodera; species Crepidodera aurea. The sequence continues at coordinate 5,103,975 of OX439480.2, forward strand.
TCTTTCTCAAAAAGATCAAACTTAGAAATATTTAGGCCTGTTCTGGAGTTTTAAATTTTATCCATGTCAGTGCACCCTCAAAAGCCAACAGGGGGCTTGTCCGAGTTCGAAATCACGGGCTTTGCCTTTTAACGTGCGATTTTCCAGCACAACGGAAAGGATAACTCGATCTACATTTCTAACCGCAACGAAAAATGCTTAAGGGCGCGGTCTTGTACGTCAAATGTCAGCGAAATTATGTCAAATAAGATGCTGCCCGGGAGGTGCTGGTATCTCGTGATAAATGCTTAAATTAAACAAAATAGTTACAGAAACAGAAATTACCATCCTCCTTTGAACAGAAATTTTCTCGTTACAGAAACCATTCGAGAAATTCCTTGTTTTTTATATTTAATACAAGGGGAGAACAATATTTAGTATCATCAAAACGTAGAATCTTAACTTTTTATTTTTCATTTATTTTCTTTGACGTTATATTTTATTTATACAGAGCCTTTCAATGAAAACGATTCATCCATAAGATCTTTCTTTTAATTCTTAAAATTAAAATAATTTGTTACTGCGGCATTGATAATATCAAAATAACATTTTCTTTTCAGTTATTTGTTCCTCATTATGAAGTACCTACTTATATGAGAAACGAAAGAAAAATTAACCACGCGAACGATTAATAATTACGATTTAGGTGAACATGTCAAAGATATTTACAAGTCGGAAACAATTCGAAATAAAATGCCCTTTTCAAATGTATAGATACAGAGTGATGTTATTGCTCATTTCAAAGTTAGTATATAGCTATGACAACTATCGACACACGTGTCAAGTTGCATCGGCGCTTCTTTGTAGATCAAAGAGCCACTTTTTTAAGTCAAGGCGGCAGGCTTCCTTTGAACTTTGGTTCAGCTCACGGTGGCCCTAGACTCCTAGATAATTGTATCAAAGGAGTAAGCCGCTTTAGCAATATTTTTTCATTTTATTGGTTCAAATTTTCTCCCGAATTTTTCTTGAAGACTATTTAAACCCGAGATCCTTGATTTTATCTGATAAAAAGTAAGCTTTATCCTCTACTTATATTTTTGTTGTTGAACTATGCTTACTATTTTCTACATCTTTGAAAATGAATATTGACGATAGCTCAATGTTTAATTTGTTAATCCTTAATAAAGACCTAAATAGAATTAAAAAATGCAAAATCTCCCATCCCACTGTAATAGGTTATGCCGTTGTCTGTATAAAGGTATATACAGTCTCAAATTTCAAATTATCCGTCAAGCCGGTGTACGGTCGGAAAAGATTTCGTGAGCAATCGGACGGCGCCGGCGTTATTTAACTCGGGTTACTGAGGCAAATAATACAATACGCTTACCGTATTATAGATATTAACTTTTTACTAATCCAAAATATTCACGAAGCGATAAATAGATGGTAAAGGTCCTGCTGCCGGCGCATGCGTGTGCGAACTTGGGATTTGTTTTGATTGTCAGTGTGCTTGTGTTTACAGTTTACACTGTTAAATTCTTTGGTCGTTTAGTGTTCTTTGAAGCCTAAAAAAATCTTACTGCTGTATTTCTTGAAAAAAAATGCAGCAACAGCAGCGTTGATAAAAGTACTATTAAAGATTAAAAAAAATTGTCTGGAAATTAAATTTTAAACCCTATTACATTCGGAAATCAGTCGATGTAACTTTTGGTCTACATGATAGGATTTTATACACAGGAAGAGTATGCAATATTATTGTTTCTGCACGGAAGAACAAAAAATATTTTTTTGTGAAAACGTTCTTTTTTTGTGTTTTTAAATAAGCAAAATATTTATTTTTAGATTTTATACGAACAATATTTTTTTCATATCATCTTAAAGTCGAGGTTTCAACGAAGAAAATGAGAACTCTGATAAAGTTAAACAATTGAAAATTTGTAAACCAACTTTTTCGATTGAAAAATTAGGTTTTCTTTTAAATTTTTGCACAGTTGGACAAAGTGACGGGTCACATTTTTTAAGATAATCAGATAAAATCAGAACTTTAAGCTCAGCCTACTACCGATTCTCGATATTTTGCTTCGCGTTAGAGATATCGAAAAACATTAGAAAAAGTTGTTCAGAATATTATTTTAACCCCATATACCGATTTTCATGAAAAAATTCCCATATTTAATTTTTTCATTATATATTGGTCTATACACAAAATTATTACATTTTTTTAATTTGATAAATTAGTGTATCATGGAAAGTAATAATTTGACACATTGACAATTTAGTAGTGATTATAACTGATTAAAAAAGAAAAATCATGATTTCTACACATACTAACTATTAAAAAGTAAAAATTAATTTGTTATGAAAGTCGTACAAAATATCATTTATTTTGAATATATATATTCTTATCGTTTACTTTATAACATTACCTCTAATTCTTTTCTAAAATACTTTATATATTTTTATTCTAATGGATAGATAACATATCGACACAAATAATTTTGAATTATTTTTAAAAATTCCCGCGTTATGACAGTTAAACGACATGCGCAACAAGCATCTCGTCTTCAGAGTAATAAAAAATATACATATGCTCTAAAATCTCGTCAACTTTCAGACGAAACTTTATCTAACCCACTGTTTGGAAAGTCCACGTTGCCAAATGAACTGTTTCAACCAACAGCTGTGTGTTCCCGCGAAAATTTAAATTCATGATATATTATTAAATTCGTATAGGTACGTATATTTTAAAGTTTTATTGCGTACTTAGATGTTCCTTTCTGATTAAAGTTTTTTAAATGTTTGGAGAGCAAAAACCTTATAGAAATGGTCATGTCACCTGTTTATGAGAATAAAAAAATTGCATAAATATAAAAATGACAAACCAAATAAGAAAATTTTATTTACAAAGACAATAATACAATTGCAGTGTTCTTATTTTTGTGTTTTGAGTTCATGTTTCTTTTATTATGTGCTAACATTGCTATATTCTAAACCATAACAGATAGGAATACGATGAAATGGGAAAAAATTGAATTTTTTGGAAAAATTAGAGGTAAAAAAAAATCTACAGGGTTTATTGATTTTCTTGAGTTGTACAGTAAAATCAAAAATGACATTTTTATAGTGTTTATAGTTTGCAAAATATCAATGATTTATTCTAGTATAATGAAAACAATTCAATGAATATAATAAAACAGTTAACAAACAAAATATAAAATTAACAATATAATTTGAAAAGAAACATTTAAGTTTATTACATTAAAATAAATTTAAAATAAAATTTTCTGCTCTTTCACGTGCTGTGCTATTAGTTTTTCAAATTTAGCATACACTTTAGAGCAGCAAAGATTTTTTTATCGTTTTCTACACCTTTTAAAGCGATATCACATTTTATGAGAGGTGAAAGTCTCTGACAACTGGGCTAATTATGGTATGACCCCGCTAAACATACCAGCTGATTCATTTATATAGGGCACCATCTTTCTTGCAGTGTTAAAACCTATATGATCTATATATAATTATATACATATATACTACGTACTTATGGACTAAGAAGTGTCAGTCGCCATTTTTGGACCAAACTATCAATTTAATTCGAAGTTCCTATAAAATGACTTCAAAATTTCAAATCGACTGATTTCACAAATTAAAGTATTTTGATGTATTCTGATTAAACCACATTGTAGATAAAGGTTTAACTTAGGTCAAGTTAATGTTTATCTTTCTTATTTTTTCAGAATCTAGGATATATAGATTGTTAAATGCCACTTTTAAGGTTAAAAAAATTGGATGATTTTAAAGCTGTCGTTTTCATAGAAAATAATAAATTTATCGATTTAAAATAGTAAGATTACCTAAGTTAGACCTTTATCTTTAATTTGTCTGAAAATTATATTTTAAATCCCATTACATTCGGAAATCAGTCGATTTAACTTTTGGTCTGCAGCATAGGATTTTATACACAGGAAGTCCCCGCCCTTAACTCTAAAACATAATATTATAACGAACGGGCTGTTTTAAAATTGTTAACTACAAATAATGTTAATTAATAAAATAATAGAAATAGATACTTTAATAGCTATTTTATTTCCTTTAATAATTCACGTAACAGAACTAGTTTGACTGTAAAAATAATTAACATAAAAACACAATTCTAATTAACATTTCTTTTAGGTAATGAGACATGGTGCCAGAACTCCCGCAAGCACATATCCTAATGATCCCTATATAAATGATCCGTTGTATCCAGTCGGATGGGGCCAGTTAACAAATGTTAGTATTTAACCTTATAACTATATAATCTTTAATGGAGTGATATTCATTAACTTTATTATTGATACACTCAATAATATTTCAATTTATATGCAATATTTGTATGTCAACATTTTTAGAAATAGGTTGGTTTAAAATAATAGCAGTAGATTTTTGGGCCCTTTATCCCTTAAGCCTGCCCGTACCAGTAAGTTTGGCCCCTTTACCCCTTAAACCTACCTATGTAAAAATATTTGGTCCCTTTATTCTTTAGGCTGTATAAAAAATATATGAGCCCTTTACCCCTTAAGCCTGCCCGTAAATATTTGGTCCCTTTGTCAGTGAAGTCACCTTTAATCTCGATACCAGTGACGTCATCAACCGGAAGCCGCCATCTTGTCCTTGAACCCGTGACCTTGAACCCCAGACAGTAACGTCATCAAATGGCGCCCCCTATGACGTCATCCACCGGAACCGGAAATGGCGGCCATCTTGAGTTAGTAATGGTACTGCTATAAGATATAGCTTATTTATACCGATTTTCCGAAATGTTTGTGGATTTCGCAAAAAACTTAATGTCACAAAAAATTCTTCAAAAATATAGTTATCATCTGTCACTTGTAATCTGGCAGCTGTCATCTGTCACTTGTCATCTGTCAAAAGTGAGCGGAACTTGCCATAAGAGCTGTTTTCCCACGCTCAAGTGACCCTATTCCTGCTCATTTTATTTATTTATATGAGTTTAACAGAAAATTTGGGAAATTGTCCGATCGTACCTCTACTTGAGTGATTTTATCTTAAATTGTAATATCATTCTTATCATTATTTTACTATTTTGTTATGACGTAGGAGCAGGTATTCATGGCACTAAGCCAGAGACTAGGCTTAAGCAAACATACGATCGTATTGAAATTAAAGTAACGAAGTGGCTGATGAAACAGCCCCCGAAAGAGCATCAAAGCCTGTGAAATGTCCATAATCAATATATCGATTTCAAACAAATGGAGCCCATAAAATAAATAAAGGCAGGGCTAGAGTTCTTGAAAGGATCATTATCGAAGTTTACCAGTTACAAGATCACGAATATTAGACCGTTCATTAATTCGTTAGATTTTACATATTTACTTACTTTATTTCTAGGATAGGGAAAGAAGGAAATATCGCTGAAAGCAAATGATTATGTGCTTTAGTTTTTTAGTACAAATTTTCAAGAGAAATTAGCCAGTAGAAAAATGTATGCTTCAAAGGGTTAATGTGAATGCTCTCGACGCCGACGTTGTTAGGATATATTTCATAATTTAAAATGGTCGTAACCTTGCAAGAAAAATCGTAAGAAATAATCTAGAAAGTAAGACCAAAAAAATTTTGTGCATCCTGCTTATAACCACACATATTTCAAAACCCTGACGTGGGACTTTACTACATAGCAAATTACTTCAGAACTGACCCCGAGTTACCCAATAATTATCCGGAATTATGGGAAACACTGTCATAACGCCTTCCTCCGTGAATATATTATAGTGGAGTCGATCTGGCAAAAATATATATAAAATAAAGTGCTCGCGAAAACGCTTAAACTGAATTTTGTAATAACCCACCAGGTTTAAGGTTATTTTTCTATATTTTAGCTGCGTGTCTACCAAAGTTTGAGCGGTCTGAAAAGGCTTAGAGGTTTTTTTACCTACATCAAATCTGTCTTAGAGGGTGTGATTCGCCGTGGCTAAATATAGCACGGATTACTTAAATTTCAAAGGGAATTGTCAAAAATTCTCAGGGTTAATCTGATCTCAGCAATTTACTTGTGAAATGGGGCTGGGGATGTATTCAAATAAAATGCAAGATTAAACTTTAAACAAATGTATTACAAAACTAAAAAAAATTGGCTAACAAAAAAAAGATTGGCAAAAAGAAAACAATTAACAAAATTAAAGAAAACGATATTTAAATTTATCTCTACCCACTAAAGTAAGAAACAAATATAAGGCAAAACCGCTCAAGGCGAAAAACGTTAATCCTGATTTATCCCGACAATAGTTTAATAGTTAAAAACAAAAATTACTAGCTGCACAATGAACTTCTAACTAAAAATTAATGAGCTTGAGAATCCCAAATTTGAGTTCAATATTTATTTGATTGGCGTTAAAACGTTTATCAGAATAAAATAGTAATATTATCTAAATCTCTAGATTCTAGCCGTTCAAGGCAGGTTCCACTAAATAACTCGATTTTGCAAGACTATTTAAACTCTGAATACCGTAATTTGGGGTAACTTGAGACACTTTTTAACTTTAAAGTGAAGTTTACGACATACCTAGAATAACTGAATGTTGAAAAACTATTTAAAAACATTACTCATATAGATAACAATGATATGTTAATAGAATATTTCACTTTATTTTGTCATAAGTGCGTCTCAAGTTACCCACTAGAATGAGGTAACTTAAGACAGCTTTATAAAATCAATCAAATTATGCGTTGTTGGGGTAACTTGGAACAATGGAAATATAAATAGACAGTGTTATGTTAACGTGAGAGACAATGAAAATATTTTTGGGGTCAATGAAAATATTTTTGGAGTTGATGATAATATTTTTGGGGTCAATAAAAACACAAAGAACTTAAAAAATGATTGATTATAGTAATTTAGCTTTAGTAAATTGCTTTCATTTCTGGTATTGAAAAAATACCTCGTTTATTCAGCGCTGTAGGAGGATTAATGCCACCTATAATATCCTGCCAGCAATAATAGAGTTCATCCTTATGTTCAGGCCATTTCCAGTTTTCTCGTATTGTTTTAGTCATTGCGCCTTTATCGTCAAGCTTCTCAATAACCCCAGGATAAAAATTTGAATCATAACGAACTATAACAAAACTTCCAACTTGTTTATTTATTGGCTGCAGAGTAGGATGAGAGTAAACACTCTCTTGGTTATTGTCTTCAATATTATCGTCAATATTGTCTTCAATATGGTCTTCAATATTCATAATCTGTTTTGCTCGAAATGAATCCCAGTCATCATCTGAACTGTCTTCAAGAACAACCTCATTATTGCAACTGTCTTCGTCACTTTCACTGGACTCAAGTACTTCACGTGTCTTCTGCCTTTTCTTAGTTGGGTTTTCTTTATTTATGACACTTTGATCTTCCACTAGTAATTGTTTTCTTTTCTTTTTTTCTTGCTTTGGGTTGTCTTCCAATATAACGATATCCTCTTCACAGATTCCTCTACCAGCGGGAACATTTAATTTCTTTTTTGTCTGTTTTCTTAAACCATCTGTTTCTTTCCTTCTACATTCTTCCAAATATTCTTGAAATGTAGACACCCAGGCGGTATTGTCATTTTCTTTGCCTTCTTCTACTGCCTTTTTACCTGGAAGTCTCTTCAATACCTCTTCTCGATTTAGTGGAATTAATCCGGCCCCTTTAAATCCACTCATGACTTTTTTTGAAGTATTTTCCTTTCCCATTTCCTCGAGACATTTTTTTAACAAACGAGGAAATGTATCTTTTGGAATAGTTCCACGATTTTTTGCTTTCCATGACTCTAAAGTTTCACGCCACTTAATTTTAAGTGGACGGAAAAATGCTACATCTAACGGCTGAGTGAGTCCAGTGCTGTTTGGAGGAAGTAGAATGAAGATAATGTTGTTTTTTTTACATTCTTCTATATATGACTCGCTAAATTATCCCCAATCATAACTTTCTTCCCCTCTTTATCTTGCTTTGAGAAATAGGGCATAGCAATTTTTTGACACCAGTCTTCGAATATCTCCAAAGTAAACCATCCACTCTTACTCCTATTATAAACTGTCCCCTTAGGGCCATGTTCGGTCCAGGTATTATAAAGATTCTCAGCTTTATATGTCACATATGGGGGTAGAAGTGTCCCGTCCCCGGCAGCAGCAAACATCACACAAGTGCTCGACTTTGAGGAGTCAATAATCCTTTCAGGATGTCGGCACCCTCTTCTAACAACAACTTTTTTACGGCCAGGGTCGTCTGTAATATTTGTTTCGTCATAATTAATGACAGAATGAGGAAGAACTCCCTCCATTGACTGGTTTAACTCATCAAAGTACAGATTTATGGCGTTATGGTCGACTTTGGCTCGAGCTCTCTTTATGTTCTGGCACATTTTATTACTTAATGTGTTCTGGTGACGCTTCAAGAAAGACATGACAAAATCTGAAACAATGAAAGTCTGATTAGTAGGTAGGTTGGTACCAAGATTTAATAGTACATAATTTGTGGTGGGGGAGACAGTTGGCTCAAGTTACGCAATTAAGGTCAGGTTGTGAATGTATATTTTGTAGCAACCATAAACTTGCCAACGCCGCAATGATAGTATAAAAGAATTTAATTATTAACGGTTGATAACACCACGTTCCACACCTCTTGCGAACAAAACAACACCACCCATGTCAACAGGGTTGCCAACATTACGAAAAATAATGGTGTCTGCAAATTGTCTCAAGTAACCCCATCGTCTCAAGTTACCCCAAATTACGGTAAAAGTTCCAGGGACGGTCCTGTAACCGGACTCGCTTACAACACAAAACCTAAACATAATTTTGGTTTCTCAGAAGAGAGCAAAATTATAGGTAGAAATGTATGAAGATAATTTATGGCAATAAATTTAAATGTTATTCTCTACAAGTCGTCACACTATGATAATAGGGTTAGAACAAATATGAGCGCAATCACACTCCTTTACTCGTCCGTCGGCTGATCTCTTTATCTATATCTAATTAAAATTGTGACCAATTAGACGTCTCTTTAGATTTCTGCATAATCCGCTATTTTGTTATTTTTGTTACCGGATTGCACAAAAATTTGATTCAGCACTTCATTACTTTGTATTGACTTTGAACCAAAAATGTTTACGAAACATGACACTTTTTGTTTCCTGTGAATTATATGAAACGAAAGGTGTTATAATTTTTCCTAGGAAAGAATTCTTCTGACCATCTCCAACTAACATTTCTACTTATTACAATTTTAACCCGTCTAAATCGGTCTAGCGGTTCTCGAGATATTGCGATTTGAAAGTATATGGATTTTCGCCGCAGCGAGAACACTCCTAGAGCCGTGTTCGAGTTTTTCGCATGGAAGAAAGTGACTTCGAGACTTGATTTTTGTCCTCCGATAGATAGTCATGACCTGTGTCCAAATTTCAACCCGCTAGTTTAATTTGGGGGGGAGAGTGAGGGCAAACACCGATTAATTTTTGACTCGAGGTAACTTTTTTAATTCTTGACCAATCCGGTTCAGCAAAATGGCATGACGACACCGCTACAGGATTTCGCGAAAACGGACAAATGGCGACCGAATTTCGGATTTTACAAATTTTAATTTTTGATTTTCCCAACGAAAGAGTAAAGTGAGGAAAATTTTTTATTCACCATCAGTTGCGGAATTTTTTCGTCTTTGATTTGAGCCCTACAAGATACAGGAGGACAGCAGGTGTGCGTGATATATTTATAAAAGCGAGTGCACTCGCTGAGCCGCCGTAAAATTAGATGCCGGGATAGGAGCTAAGCGCTCCCTTTCTTCTCTCGTCTCTCTTCTCTCTTACAAATACTATTCCGGCATCTAATTTCACGGCGGCTGAGCGAGCACAATCGCTTTTATAAATATATCACGCACTCCTACAGGCATTAATATAGATAGAGCTTTTGGGGTAAAAAATTTTTAAAAGAGAACTGAACTTGAAAATGAGCCTATCATGAAGTCACTAACCCTATCCTTTGCCCTTCTACAGGCAAAACGCGTTAACCCCCCTCCCTCCCTTCCTGATTATCGGATCGAGTCCTTGTAGGGCTCAAATCAAAGAGAAAAAAATTCCAGGTTGAAATTTGGACACAATGCTTGGGCCATGACTATCTATCGGAGGAAAAAAAATCAAGTCTCGAAGTCACTTTCTTCCATGCGAAAAACGCGAACACGGCTCTAGGTGTGTTCTCGCCGCGGCGAAAATCCATGTACTTTCAAATCGCAATATCTCGAGAACCGCTAGACCGTTTAGGACAGTTTAAGCGTTTATTTTATATATAGAAGTCGTTTCGATCCGAATAAAACTCAGCGAGTTACGTGCGAAAAACCGATTTCCCATATCTTTACATGTTAATTTACCCCCCCCCCCCTCCGTCTACACCTCCCTTAGGTTTCATATAACGATCACGTGAAAGAGGGACCTCGAATCTATGAGATCACGAAAAAAAATTTTCGAAAAGAGCGACTTCGTTTTCAAAACCAGATCTACTCCACTATTATGCGTTTAGTCTATTGTGGCGTAAACTCTGGACTCCTGGTATTATTTCGTCCCTTTTAGATTTCGTTAATAAAATTGTTTAAACGACTTCATTAAAAATCAAATTTTCATTTTACCTTCATTATAAATTTTACCAAAAACATCTTATTATTTTAGCCAGGCAAACTCACCCTTTACAAAATTGGTCAGTACTTCAGGGAAAGATATGGCGTGTTTTTAGGTGAACGATACTCACCAGATGAATACTATACACAGTCAACAGACGTTGATAGAGCTAAGGCTAGTATGCAACTTATCAATGCTGGTCTTTGGCCACCAAAAGATGGTCAAGTGTGGGGGCCTATAGAATGGCAACCGATACCTATTCATTCGGAACCTTTGGAACAGGATGTGGTAAGTTAAAATGTTAATAGAATGCATTCTTGTAAACACATTAGATTTATACCTCGAACGAAGTTGGCAGTGATAGAATTATCATTTTCTCTTTTGGAATGTGTTTTTGACACTACATATTTAAATGTTTATATGTTATTTCTTACCGCTTTTACTTTTCCTCCCTCCACTATACCATAGAGGAAGGTAATGTGAGGGGAAAAAAGAAAAAAACTTGCGCAATCGATAAATTTTCCATTTTTAAGGAATTAATGTTAAATACAATTTTTCATGAAAATAAACCCCTCCCGAGATAGGGCGTAGAAAATTACGATTTTCATATAACCCAAAATCTGTTAGTAGGTATTACACAAAAATGAGTTTTTTTTTTATTTTTCTACGATTAATACGAACGAAGATAATATGGCAATTCAAAAATAGGTGTTTAAAAAAACTGGATCGTTCTAGCGTAAATATCTGGAAAAATATAACTTCCTGAAAAAAAAGTTATTGACAAAATAATTTTTTTAGCGCCATTTAGACTGGTATTTGAAAAAAAAATCCTTTTATAGACAGTCGTATCTATCTATTTATCTATCTGTGATGGGGGTGTCGATACACTGCGACCTATAAGATCTATTGTGCCCCCTACTGCTGTCCAATCGTTAAGGATGTCTCAACGATTAGCGCAGTTCCTCCAGTCCTATTGCTTTCAAAAAGTTCAGGATCTCGGTAGGCTTCAGGTTAGGTAGATCTTCCTCTTCTATTTGATATTCTCCAAGGTATCGTACCCTTGGGTTTTGCAGGGTAATGCATTCTGAGGGAATGTGGATAGAGGTTTCCTCCTCTTCCTCGCAGAATCTGCATTCTTCTTTGTCTACTAATCCGAGTTTCTTTAGGTGGCCTCTCAGACAGCAGTGACCTGTTAGCCATGAGTTCTTCTATCGTAAAATCTATAAACTTAGTACTATTATCACATATAAATATCACAGATGGATGTTCTGGGAAAAGATGTTCTACCACGTCATTCATACTTTCCATCGATAAATTTATTCGAGGCGGAAAGCCAATCATATGTTTCATGACAATTTTGTAGCCATCTCCCCATATATCACAGTCTACTTTGTCGCAGAGCGTTTTCCAGCTTTTACGTTTTGCCGCTTTAATGGAGTTTCTGAGCCTTTTCTTATTTAACCTATACTGCTCCCAAAGGGCTTCGTTTTCTTCGGGCGACCTTCTTTTTATTCCTCGAGTGTAATGTCTTTTCAAAAGTATGCATTCTATACGTAGCTCTGCTATTTCCTCATTCCACCAGTACACAGGTCTCCGCCGGGTTACGCGCTTCTTTTGCGGCATAGTTTTGTTGCAGATTTCGGTAAGTGAGTCGGTGTGTACGTGATTCCCTACCACAGTTTTTGTTATTTTTGATTGTAAATACTATGTAACTGTGATCACTGAGAGATTCTTCGTCTTTGACTTCCCAATTGGTAATACTCGATGAGATATTTGATGTCGCTATAGTTAAATCAAGAGTTGAGGCATATTCCCGTCTTCGGAAGGTGGGTTTGTTTCCTTGGTTGATGACAATATAATCATTTACGGCAACCCATTCAGTAACAATTTCGCCCCTTTTGTCGGTAGTACTCAATCCCCATTGTGGCGATTTTGCATTGAAATCCCCAGCGATTATTGCCTTTTCATTGTTTGTCCTTACTCGGTGTCCGATTTCTAGTAAAGTACTCTCTAGATCTTCTATGTCATCATTTGGAGAACAGTAACAGCTGTAAATTGTGAAGTCACTTGTAGTCAAATATGTAAAGCCGGGACCTTTTCCTTGCTTTCTGATTATTAAATCAGCGTCTAGAATCTTGATTGCCGTATCTAGCTCGTCGTCAACTATCCAATCTTTCCTGTTCTTTATAGCATTTTTGTTGGGTGGCAATGATATGTCCCAGGTCCCAGAAATGGTGTTTCAGCCCCTTTTTTTGCGAGTACGTCTGCTATTTCATTACCCTCCACTCCAGTATGTCCCGAAATCCATAGTAGGGTAACAGTGTTGTTCTTGCCTAGTTGATTACGTGGGAGTTCAAGGCATTAATGGCTGCTTGGCTCTCTGACATGATGATGATCTCTTGTCTGCGAAAATTTCTTTCTATGTTGAACTGGACACATTTTCCGATGGCGTATATTTCAGCTTGGAAAATGCTCGGAGATTTGCCTAAACTTTCGAAATATTTAGTTCCAGGCCCATATACTCCTATTCCTGTTCCTTCTGTTGTGTGTACCATCTGTGTACCATTTCATGGCACTTCTCTTGAGTTTTGGGATGGTGTCTTTGTCCCATTCGCTTTTGTGTTGAATTCTTTCACAAAGCTAAACTTCTTTGTCATCTCATCTTGGGGGTACAATATGGAGGGGTGTAAGGCTTAGGATTACCTTCATGGCGGCCGTTGGGCACGTTCTCATTGCACCTGTTATGCATACACAGGCTAGTCTTTGGATTTTCGCCAGATTTGCCTTTGTACTGGCCAGCTTAGTTCTGCTGCCCCAGACTACTGCTCCATAAGTGATGGCCGGTCTCACTATTGACGTGTACATTCACTGCAGGATCTTTGAGTTACATCCCCAGTTTTTTGCCACAAAATTTCTGCACACCATTAGAGCTTTCGTGGCTTTGCTGGTTACTTCTTTTTCGTGCTTATTCCAGATGAGTTTATTATCTAGTATTAGTCCCAGATATTTGACATCTGGCTTCCATTCAATGACTTTCCCGTCCAATTCTATGTTTTTGAGGTTAATGTTTCTTTTCGGTGTAAAGGCAACTAAGGTAGTCTTGATGGGGTTGACGCTAAGTCCAATCGATTGACACCATTCTTTAGTATAGTCCAGCCCTCTATGAACTATATCGCAGAGGGTATTCTCGAATTTGCCTCTTGCGATTATGACTATGTCATCTGCATAGCATTGACACGATATACCAATCTCGGTCAAATCGCAGAGGAGTCGATCCACTGTTAAGCTCCACATAAGAGGGGAGGACACTCCTCCTTGTGGGCATCCTCTGGTTGTGCAGAAGGAAAAAGTGTCTTGTCCCATTTTAGTCTCTGCTATTCTGGTAGACAGTAGTCGCGACATTCATCTGGTTGTCGTGTTGTCTACCCTCTTTCTTCTAGTGCTCTTTTGACAGCTTCGTGTGGTGTATTGTCAAAAGCCCCCTCTGTGTCTAGAAACTAAAGGCACACATTACAGATTCTTTGTTCTCTAGTGCATCCTGGATTTCATCTGTCAATTGCACCAATGCGGTCTCCGTGGATTTGCCCGTTTGGTACGCATGCTGATGGGGGTGCAGAGGCACCCGTTCCAGGATTTCTGTTCTGATATAGTTATCAGTTGCTTTCTCCACCGTTTTCAAAACGAACGATATGAGACTAATTGGTCGAAGGGATTTAGAGGTCGTAACATATGTTTTTATAATTGTCCAGTAATTTTTAGCCCTATGGGATAATTATTTTTTAAGTTTTGGTCTGTTAAAGTTGAGCTAATTTTTTGTTTTTTTATAAAATATTTTCAATTTTTGGTCAATATAGTGAAAAGTATTGATTTTTAAAAAAAAATTTAAAGAAACAAGACTTTGAGCAAATGTTCTTCCGAATAATTTCCATTTTTTTTATTTTTTGTCTGTAACTAGATATGGCCGTTTGAAATTGCATTTATAACCGTCAATGTCATTTCTTCGGGTCAAATATTGAAAAAACGGTCATTCCAATGAAAAAGTTCGTCATAATATGACATTTCGGCGATATCCTGAGCTTTAAAATGGTTTATCGTACATCTCGATATTATCAGCCAAAAAAAAGTTACGGACAAAAAATACTTTTTTTAATGAAATTAAAAAATCGTAATTTTCGACGCCCTATAAATAACTCGGGTGGGCTTAATTTTCATGAAAAATCGTATTTAACATTAATTCATTAAAAAAGGATAATTTATCGATTGCGCAAGTTTTTTTTCTTTTATTTTTTGAAGAAAAAATCATCGTACTTTCTCTCAAAATATTTTAAGAAGAATCCATCTTTTAAATTGTTTTAGTTATTACTGGTAAGAAAGCCATGCCCCAAGTATCATGTCGAGAAACAAAAAGTGTTAGAATCCGAAGAAGTTCAAAGTATGGTTAAAGATTATGAAGATCTTTTTAAAAATTTAACTAACATTACTGGACAAAAGATCGAAAATTTTGAAGATGTACAAGATGTATATACTACTCTATTATCTGAGGTAAAATACTTTATTTTTTATCCATTAAATAATTCCTTGCTCATCTTAATTAAGATGAGCAGTGGTCAAATACGTCAACCGGACATCAGTTGCCGCCAGCGTTGCCAAACCTGGTGAAATTTCACCAGATCTGGTGATTTGGTGAAAACTTTAACAAAATACCTAATAAATGGTGATTTTTACTACTTTCTACAGAGTTTCATGTAACAGTAAACCTAAGTTAGTGTTAACTATCGATAATAGTAACATCAGAAATATTCCAATTTAATTAAATTATAATTCTAATTTTGCTAAAGAGAGCCATCTACGAAGTCATCAACACTTCCTCATAGCAGTGCTTGTGTTGAGCGAATATTCAGCTCAATCAATTTAAATAAAACTAAAACAAGAAATTGATTAAGTGCAACTACGTTAAGTGGTCTGTTACACAGTAAAAGAATCATTAGTAAGGATGGCAAAGTATGTCATAATTATGATATACCACCAGAAATGTAAAAAAACATAATAAAAATATGTATTTAAAAAATGAATGTTTTTTTGTTGTTGTTACTATTATTATTACATTTTTAATAAAGTTTCTTTTCAAAAACCTTTTTTTATTCTAAAAATAAGTAGTATTTAAAATCTGGTGAAAAGTATTTGAAATCTGGCAACTTTTTCATCTAGTGATGGTGATTTATTTTTTTTTCGTCTGGCAACACTGGTTGCCGCTACGCGAGCACCGCATTAGCAGCAGCGCGCAAGTTTGCTTTCCAATTTTGAAAATGCATGATAGTATCGTAAAAGGCATCTTTTACAATACTTGCAACGCTCGCCATACAATCTGCCACCGTATTGTTGTCGGCACTGGCTACCTAAGGTTTGTTCCAACATAACACAAAACCAGTTTGCGTACTGTCGGGATTCTGCGCAGTCTAGATTTGGTGTTCCAACAAACTTCGGACTCAAACCTGTACAAAAGTTTAGTGTTCCAACACAACCAAAACTAATCACAAAACAGTTTATGTACTGTCAAATCTGTTCCTGGGTTTGAGTAGGTACAAATTGTCAAGACTTGCGCAAAACGAGTTTGTAAAACGTCATTAAACGCCATCCTAACCTGAAAATTTTATGATTGTATTTTTATTATGTAAACATTCATATTATTTAATATGTACACTTGTGTAAACACATAATTATTATTTAGGATTGTAGACATCCAAATTTATAAATATTTTCATTAGTTTTTGTTATTTCCCAAATTCAAAATTTGACATTGGTTGTGACGTTATTGACAGTATAAATTTGACAAAAAATTTGTTGGAACACTTCCGAATTGAGTGCCCGATCCTCGACAGGTCATCGACTAACAGTCGTTGACATGTCGTCGACAATAAGTTGTGGACAAGTTTACTGTTTAATTTTCAAAAACAAATTAAACATAAAAACTCAAATCGACAACATCGCATCAAAAACAATCCGACAACACCGCCAGAGACACAGAAGTCTTAACGGTTCTTAATCGATTCGCCCACGCGATAACAACTAAATTCTAGAATACTCGGACGGATGGGGAAAAACTTCGAAAAGGTCCAGACTTCGCAAACTTTTAAATTAGTGCATCATCATCACTCATAAACACAACACCTAAAACGCGCATTATAAATATTTTCTGAATGATGTGAGTATTTTACTTCTTTACTAATATGTTTTAGTGATTGTTAAAACATACGTTTACTAATAATTTGTGCGTTGTTCATTCATTACTTACTAAAGTAATTTTATTGTTAAGTTGTGTGATTTATTTATTTAACATTTTTTAATAAACCGTTAAATAAAAGGTGTTTGTTGTTTTTGTTAATGGAGTTGGGAAGACAATAAATACTACAGTCCACATAAATTATACAGTCCATTTAGAAGCTACGATACGGTTTAAAAAGGACAATGATAATACATCGGTTGTCCTGGTAAACTGGTACACCATAGGGATAGTTCCAGAACCCTCAACATTTACGTACAGTCACAAAATTGTTGTTGGAACAAACCTTGATGTCGCGTTGATATATTTCGGGTTGGTGTATTGTTCACTTCTCCCTAATTTTTGGCTTCCTATATTAATTTTGTAAAAATGTAGAATTATTTAAAATTTTATTTTGGTTAAAAAGTTTATCATTTCGTCTCCAACTTATATATTCAACTCAATGGAAGTAAGCAGCTGTTAGTTTTTAACCAATTTAATGATTTTTCAGAAAGAATTTAATCTAAGTCTTCCAGAATGGACAAAAGAATATTTTCCAAAAAAGATGTATTTTCCAACAGTCAAAAGTTTTATCCTTAATGCTTATAATGACCAAATGAATCGATTAAAAGGGGGTAAGTTTTTGTTTAGGACCAGTAGAGAAAATAAAAGGTTGATCGTTTTCCAGTATCATGCATGTTTTTTAAATATTATTTACGACCGGAAAATACTGTTTTGCAGTTCTAGACAAGCCAAATCCTCAAACTAGATAATGGATACAACTGCAAGGGGGTAATGTACCGTATTTGAAAATCGAGCAAATACTTTTAGGAAAAAACCCCTATAATAATATTAATTCTTTATTTTCCAAAGAATAACACATAGAAATTGCATCAATAAAAAGTCGTTATCATAAAAGACATTAAAATTAAAATTTTAAGTTATAATACAGTTACATCTTAATCTAATTATAAATTAACATGAAGAAACTAGATTAAAGGAAGGATAAATATTCCTCGAGCGTGTAGGGAGAAATGTTTTTTAAACGTTTCTTGAAAGTATCGATCTATCTACCTATCTATCTATCTTCTTTTTTTTTTTTTGCTGGAGGACACAGGCCGTCTGCTTAACCTCTACTTTCTTTTTCTTTCGTCTCTATTATGCTTCTGATCGCACGGTAAGTTATATTCCAGGATTCCTTTGATTCGACTAAGTTTGCCATAATAGAATTTGGGGTAAATGGATTCCGTGTTGTTGTCTGGAATTCATTTCTGACTTCTTGCCATCTGCTGCAGATGAAGAGCGTGTGATTAACATCGTCGACTTCCTTGCAGTAAGTGCATTCACTACTGTCTGCTCTATTTCTATCAAAAAGGTACTTTCTGAAGCAGCCATGCCCCGAGAGGGCTTGAGTCAGAAAGTAATCCACCTGTCCATATGGACGATTGTGCCAGGTTTCTATATGAGGTATTAAATTCCAGGTCCATCTCCCATATTTAGCATTGTTCCATTTCTCTTGCCATTTATTAATAACGTGGGATTTGGCAAGTTCCCTATCACCACTACTGTAGGTCTCAGACCTTTCCTGTATAAGGAGTTCAACGGGTGGTACTCCAGAAATTACCCCTACAGCATCGGCAGAAATTGTTCTATAACTGCTACTGATCTTAATGCACATTAGACGTTGAACTCTCACAAGCCGCTTCAGTAGTTTTTTATTTCGACACACTGTGTGCCACACTGGTGCAGCATATAAAATCTGTGATTGTGCAACGCTTGCCAATATTCATCGCTTACACGCACTAGGACCTCCGATATTTGGCATTAAACGGGCTAGAGCTATAATAGTCTTCCCTACCTTTTCTACTATTTTATTAATATGTTCAGCAAACGTAAGCTTTGTATCAAGCCAAACACCCAGATATTTTATAGCTCTGCTTAAACCGATTCGTGTTCCTTGTACATCGAAATAGATCGGGGCGATTTTTCTTTTTGTTGTTAGTAGTACCGCCTCAGTTTTCTCTGGTGCCAACTTTAGTTGCCTAGAACGTAACCATTGGGCAATTTTTAATAACCCTAGGTTGCCTTTGTTCATGAGTATCCCTTCCTGTTCAGCTGTAATAATCACGGCTACATCATCTGCAAATCCTATTAGCTCTACATTTTGTGGCAGCGCTAGACGGAAAATGTCGTCGTACAGAATGTTCCACAGTATAGGACCAAGGACGGATCCCTGCGGTACACCACTATTGATTTCCCTATAACGTTTTTTATTTTCCACGTCCAATATTATTTGCCTTTCTGACAGATACGAAGCTATTAGGCTTATAAGACATTCTTGAATACCCCTTGTCCTCATACAGTTTAGAATCAGTTGCCATGATGCACTATTAAAGGCATTCTTGATATCTAGTGTTATGACAGCACAGAGTCGTTTGTGGGGCCACGAGTAGTCTGCGGCAGCCTGCGCCATTTTAATAACCTCATTTACCGCGTCGACTATTTGTCGACCTTCCCTGAAGCCGTACTGCCTGTTCGATAGATCTCCCGTTCGGACTAGTTCAGATTTTAGTCTTGCTAATATAAGTTGTTCGAATAGTTTTCCTTCAACATCTAAAAGGCAAATAGGTCTGAACGATGATGGTTAATCAATGGGTTTGTCGCCTTTTCGTAATAAAATTAGATTTGCTTTTTTCCATTCTCCTGGAAAGATAGCATCGTTCGCGAGTTTGTTGTATACGCTTAGTGTATATTCGGGATTTCCTACTGCTACTGCTTTAATAATTTCTGGCGGTATGTTATTTGGTGCTGGAGCTTTATGGGTTTTTAATTTGCGTGCTGCAGCCATGAGTTCTTCTATCGTAAAATCTATAAACTTAGTACTATTATCACATATAAATATCACAGATGGATGTTCTGGGAAAAGATGTTCTACTACGTCATTCATACTTTCCATCGATAAATTTATTCGAGGCGGAAAGCCAATCATATGTTTCATGACAATTTTGTAGTTATCTCCCCATATATCACAGTCTACTTTGTCGCAGAGCGTTTTCCAGCTTTTACGTTTTGCCGCTTTAATGGAGTTTCTGAGCCTTTTCTTATTTAACCTATACTGCTCCCAAAGGGCTTCGTTTTCTTCGGGCGACCTTCTTTTTATTCCTCGAGTGTAATGTCTTTTCAAACGTATGCATTCTATACGTAGCTCTGCTATTTCCTCATTCCACCAGTACACAGGTCTCCGCCGGGTTACTCGCTTCTTTTGCGGCATAGTTTTGTTGCAGATTTCGGTAAGTGAGTTGGTGAATCCACTTGCTGATTTATTTAGTTTTTGGTTCAAAGGTTCAAGGCTAGTTGTCAATAGCTCCCGGTCTAATTTCTTGACTTGCCAACCCAGATGTGTACGTGATTCCCTACCACAGTTTTTGTTATTTTTGATTGTAAATACTATGTAACTGTGATCACTGAGAGATTCTTCGTCTTTGACTTCCCAATTGGTAATACTCGATGAGATATTTGATGTCGCTATAGTTAAATCAAGAGTTGAGGCATATTCCCGTCTTCGGAAGGTGGGTTTGTTTCCTTGGTTGATGACAATATAATCATTTACGGCAACCCATTCAGTAACAATTTCGCCCCTTTTGTCGGTAGTACTCAATCCCCATTGTGGCGATTTTGCATTGAAATCCCCAGCGATTATTGCCTTTTCATTGTTTGTCCTTACTCGGTGTCCGATTTCTAGTAAAGTACTCTCTAGATCTTCTATGTCATCATTTGGAGAACAGTAACAGCTGTAAATTGTGAAGTCACTTGTAGTCAAATATGTAAAGCCGGGACCTTTTCCTTGCTTTCTGATTATTAAATCAGCGTCTAGAATCTTGATTGCCGTATCTAGCTCGTCGTCAACTATCCAATCTTTCCTGTTCTTTATAGCATTTTTGTTGGGTGGCAATGATATGTTTTTTTAAACGTTTCTTGAAAGTATCTATCTATCTATCTATCTATATATCTATCTATCTATCTATCTGTGATGGGGGTGTCGATACACTGCGACCTATAAGATCTATTGTGCCCCCTACTACTGTGCCCAGTCGTTAATGATGTCTCAACGATTAGAGCAGTTCCTCCAGTCCTATTGCTTTCAAAAAGTTCTTCCTCTTCTATTTGATATTCTCCGAGGTATCGTACCCTTGGATTTTGCAGGCTAATGCATTCTGAGAGAATATGGATAAAGGTTTCCTCCTCTTCCTCGCAGAATCTGCATTCTTCTTTGTCTTTGTCTACTTTCTTTAGGTGGCCTCTCAGCCCTGTTAGGATACCCGTTAGTATTCTGAGCTTATTTTTACTTTTACTGACGCAGTCGTCAGATCTCTTCTGGTTATAGTTTCCCAGAAGTGTCTGGGCCTGCCTCATTCCTTGTAGTCCTATTCAGTATTGGGATCTTTTGTTATTTACTGCTTTTCCAAGATCATCAAGTATTGTACTGGTTCTTATTCCGCAGAAGGGTTCAGGTCCCAGAAATGGTATTTCAACCCCTTTTTTGCGAGTACGTCTGCTATTTCATTACCCTCCACTCCAGTATGTCCCGGAACCCATAGGAGGGTAACAGTGTTGTTCTTGCCTAGTTCGTTTAGATTCTCTAGGCACTCCCAAATCATCTGGGAGTTGATTACGTGGGAGTTCAAGGCATTAATCGTTGCTTGGCTGTCTGACATGATGATGATCTCTTGCCTGCGAAAATTTCTTTCTATGTTGAACTGGACACATTTTCCGATGGCGTATATTTCAGCTTAGAAAATGCTCGGAGATTTGCCTAAATTTTCAGAATATTTGGTTCAAGGCTTTTGAAAGTATACAGACTAGAGGAATTTTTTATATTATATGGTAACATATTATATAGAACACATCCACCTTTTTGATAGAGGGCTGTGACATGTTGATCCGGTTGAAGATCATTTCTTCGCCTAATGAAATGGTTGTGTTCTATATAGTTACCAGTGAATGTTGTGAAAGTTCCGCCGAACATAGCATATGATTTCATAAATATAAACTCCAATAGCCGTCAGGACGTTTTGAGTTTTGAACGCATAGCGACACGTTTCTCCTGGTTTGATACCAGCCAGTATGCGGATGGCATATTTCTGAAGCACAAAAATTATGTTAAAGTCTTTACATAGGCCCCAATGGATGATTCCGTACCGTAATTGACTATGGAAATTAGCAAAGTATAGTGCTTTGACTATATAAGAACTACATTGTTTAGACATGACGGATAATGCGAAACAAGATGAAGATAACTTCTTGCTAAGTTCTTTGACATGTTCCTCCCACGTTAGATGACAGTCGACATAGAGCCCGAGTAATTTTATGGAGGTAACGAAATATTATAATTATAATATTCCAGACTCCTGTTGATCCGATTTCTACCTAGGCATGAACTCTCTGATTCTGTTAATACCTGGTGGCGTTCAGCTTGATTGAATGTTCTCAAAACGGTTTATTACAACTTTAAAATCATCCGTCAATCTGCAGTTTGGTTTATAGATACCAAAGTTGATGTCCCGACAGTAATCGGATTAACACGATTCTGGAATGATATAATTCAGTATATGCAGGGACTTTGGTCTTAAGAGTAGTTGTTCGATTTTCAGACAGTGTATCCTTTTTCCTATGATTATTTTTTTGTTTTGTAGTGTATTGATTTTGAGTTTTATTTAACCTTTGTATGCCTCACATCCATATTTTTTTAACTCTTTATAACGTCCTTACTTCTGAATTGATAATACTTTATAAATGTATTTTAGGTGTTTTATTAAAAAAACTAATAGAAGATTGGACTACAAAATCTAATGGTGGAAAAACCAAGAAAGCCTTTCTTTATGGTGGGCATGATAGTACCATAACTAATTTATTAAGAGCTCTAAAAGTTTGGGATGACCAGATGCCACATTATGCCATAACAATAATGTTAGAATTATATAAAGACACTACAACCAATGAATTTGGTGTTGAGGTAATATGTTAAAGACTGTGCATACATTCTTGCTACTCCCTTACAAATAATTTTTAATATGATCTTAAAATCTTGTACTCTCCCTAGTGACTGGAAAATATCTCGCGTAACTCCTATTCATAAAAAAGGCAACAAAAATGATGTTCAGAATTATAGACCCATTAGCATCATATGTAACTTCGCTAAGATATTCGAGATCGTTCTGCATGATCATATGTCAAATCATATCAAACGATCTATATCCCCTGATCAACACGGATTCATGGCAGGTAGGTCTACGGTCTCAAATCTTATTTGCTCTACACAGTTCATATCGGAGGCCTTAGATAGAAGAGGTCAAGTAGATGTAATATATACTGACTTTTCTAAGGCCTTTGATAGAATTGACCATGTCATTTTACTCCAGAAGCTGTCATCTATAGGTTTAAGTCCACAGCTACATCTGCTAATGTCTTCGTATTTGAAGAACAGACATCAGTATGTCCAGTGTCGCGGTTTC
The DNA here is from genome assembly GCA_949320105.2 of Crepidodera aurea. Taxonomy (NCBI): domain Eukaryota; kingdom Metazoa; phylum Arthropoda; class Insecta; order Coleoptera; family Chrysomelidae; genus Crepidodera; species Crepidodera aurea. The sequence goes on from OX439480.2 coordinate 5,127,353, forward strand.
AGATCAGATAAATTCCATCAGGCATCAGGAGTTCCGCAGGGATCAATTTTGGGACCGCTTTTATTTACTATTTTTCTAAATGATATTGTTATTAACACCAACGATATAAAAGTTTTAATGTACGCAGATGACCTGAAACTATTAGTTGAAATTCGTTCTTTTAATGACTCTTTACTTCTCCAAAACTGTCTAAATGATATAGCAAATTGGTGTCAAAATAACTCACTTCCGTTAAATCCAGACAAATGTTCTGTTATGTCTTTTACCAGGCGACATACAGCTCTTATTTTTAATTATGAATTGCATAATATTATTCTTAGCAGGCCGAATTTTGTGAGAGATCTTGGAATATACTTTGATCCCGAGTTAAATTTTGTTAAACATATAGAATCAATGGTGTCATCTGCTAATAAAAGTTTAGGGTTTGTCATAAGAAGCTGCAAAGAATTCTCAGATATCTCTACATTAAAAATCTTATTTAACAGCTTCGTCCGATCGAAACTCGAATATGCATCGGAGGTATGGTGTCCTAGGCAGAAAGTCTATATTGACCTAATTGAAAAAGTTCAAAGGAAATTTATGAAATCGGCTTCTTTTATATTGGACGGTATTTACCCTCCAAGGGGCTACCCTCATGATCTACTATTAACACGATTTAAACTTCCTGATCTAGAAAAACGTCGAACCTATCAGCAAATTTCATTACTCTGGAAAATTCTTAATGGTCAAATAGATAGCATTGATTTGTTAAATTATGTTCATTTTAAAATACCACGCGCGGGTCTAAGAGTTTATTGTAGTTTCTATTTGCCAGCTGCAAGAACAAATATTTTAAATTCATCCCCATTATACCAAGCAATCAATGAGTATCATAACATCCAGGACAGCTTGGATATATTTGCCTGTAATAAATACCAAATCAAAAGTGTAATTCTCTAGGTACTGATGTGTATTATATAAGTATTACGAACTTTTAGAAAATTGTGTAATTGCATAGTAGATGTTCCGTACACTACCAAGTTGTCCAATGTTAACGTCCATTTTTTTTCCTGTCTCACGCAGACACAGGTTTTTTTTTAATGGACGTTAACCCTGGACTGCTGGCAGTTTTTGTATTATATATATTGTGCTTGTTATTATTAACATTTTTGTTATGTTGTCCTTTTCCCACCCATTAAATGGTTGGTACAACTGTTGGGTGGTGTATCAAAATAAATAAATAAATAAATAAATAACATTAGAGTTATATTTATTCAAGTATAAGTTACTTTATTTTTCACTTGTATATTATTTGTTTACTTTACCTTGGATACGGATGCTATAAATACACTCATAACGCCCTAGGGCATTATGAGGAGGGTCTGGATTTCTCCGGCAATAAATTTTTGGTTGCTTTTGCTGCATTTTCTTTGATATATTTTAGTAAATCGGTATTTATTTCCATTACTTTTATAAGACGTATATTTGACTCTCCAATAAAAAAACACTACAGAGAAGTCATAATAAATGTAAACGTAACAAAAAACTGTAATTCGTAATTTTTAGAAAAATTTAGGCCAAAGAAAATTTTATACGGAAATCCCTTAAATTTTTATTTTATAAACTAATTAATTCCTTCTATTATGTAAGTTGTGGCCCTAAAAGGACCGATTTAAAAAATAAATGTTTTTAATGCTCGAAATGCTGACCAAGACGCTCTATGCATTGCTGAAGCCTCTCATGGGTAGACACAACTGTAGCTTTAATTTCGGCTCTCGGTATGTTACGTAATGCATTACGAATCCGGTTTTTCATATCTCTCTGGTCGTAGGTTAAGTCTGAAAAGCAATACAAGTTAAGTCTGGTGATCGCGCAGGTCATGGAAACAGACTTCCTCTTCCAATCCAACGATGTTGTAATACTGCATTAATATGCTCTCACACAATAATTAATAATAAAATTCTTTGGACCGATGAAGCCACCTTTAAAATCTGCACAGTATGCATTATTGGTCTGCAGAAAATTCGCATTGGTTGCGTGAAGTTCAGCACCAAGGACGTTGGAGTTTAAATGTGTGGTGTGGCATACTGGGGGGCAGAATTATTTTTTTTAGCAATGCCTAAGCGGCAATATTCAAGAAAGATATTACATTGTTGTTGGAAACACGTCAAAACTTGTTTTTGCAGTTGAATGGTTGCCCAGCACATTATGCTATTATTTTGCGAGAGCATAGTAATGCAGTATTACAACAGTGGTGAATTGGAAGAGGAAGTCTGTTTCCATGGCCTGCACGATCACCAGACTTAACTTGTTTTGATTTTCAGACTCAACCTACAACCAGGGAGATATGAAAAACCGGATTCGTAATGCATTACGTAACATACCGAGAGCCGAAATTGAAGCTGCAGGTTTGTCTACCCATGAGAGGCTTCAGCAATGCATAGAGCGTGATGATCAGCATTTAGAGCATTTACGGGGGGCACTAAAAACCTTTCTCTTTTAAATCGGTCCTTTATAGGGCCACAACTTACATAATAAAAGGAATTAATTAGTTTAAAAAATAAAAATTTAAAGGATTTCCGTATAAAATTTTCTTTGGCATAAATTTTAGGAACAAGATATCGAGATGCGGTTTTCGGGAGCTTGTTTAGGTATTATTTAGCTACTTTTTCATAAAAAAGAAATCATACGAATGCATTTAATTTTTTTGAGAAAATTAACCATTTCTGACGAGATGTCGAAAAAAGCCCTCTAGCGGCGACATCTGAAACTAACAAAACTTTAAATATTATAGCATTTGTAGCCCAAGAATAGCTCTTTTTAATCAGCCCATGTTTCTTAAAATCGGCTCAGCCGTTTCGAATATACAGGGTGTTTTTTACTGAAACCTTTGAATACCCCCACCACTTTATTTTTAGAGATATAGCAAAAATTGTTAAACAAAAAAGGTTCAGATTATCCTCTACTTTAAAGATTAGGTATTTTTTTGGTAGGTTAATATAGCGGAATTCGCAGAAACATCACTTTCTTAGCTTCAAGATCGCAGTTACGCCCCCTAGCGGCCATTTCAGAAACTTGAAAATATTTTCCAGGTTTTTTTCTTGCCCCTTTTAGTAATAACTTTTTTTTCCGCAAGCCTCTACGATGGATATTTTCCCAGATACAGTACCTCGCATTCTTATTTGGCCACCCTGTACAGGTTTTTGAAAATTTGATTATTATACATTTTCCTGTTTTGTCCAACTTTTTTCATGCTTCAGCCTACTGTGCATAGTAAAGAATCGAGCATCGACTAAAGCATCGCATCGAGCATCGCCGTTTCCGAGGAATCAAATCAATTTGATTTTCAAGACTCGTCTCAGGACTGATGCCCGAAATGTGATGTATGATTAGTGCGCTCAAGGTCGTGTGAACACTAGCCACTAGCCGTATTTTGTCAGTATGCTTTTATATTGTGTTGAGTGGTCGACGATAGTTTTCAACTTATATTTGTGTTGTTTTGAATTACCAGTGCCATAAATATTAAAACATGAAATTAACATTGGTCATCTGTTACAGATCCACTTGAGAAACGTAACTACAGCACCACCATTTAAATTGACAATTCCCGGTTGTGATCATTTTTGTCCGCTAACCAAACTTAAGGAACTTACTAAGAATGTTATTCCAGAAAATTGGGAAGAGGAATGTCAGATAGAAGATAAAGATTTTGTTGTACCTGATTTACATGGACCATAATTTTTATAAAAAGACGAAATAGTTTTGTAAATATTTTAAAATAAATAATATTCTATTTTTATTTATTTCGTACATCTTGAATTACCTGCATCTTGATGAAGTATGGAGATTAAACTCTGATGATTCCCGCATACTTCTTACATTAAGTGACAGCTATTCCAGAAAGAAAATCTAAAGCTAAAAGAATCTTTAAATTTGTACTTGAAGGGCTCATTGATCTTTTGGTTCCACTAAGAACTGAAGAGCGTGTAGATGACGAAATTCCACATGCCTCTATGCTGTAACCACAGAACTCATAGAACTAGAAGGCTGTACCGCACGGAAAATAGATGAGCATGCGCAGTGGGACCGCTGGAATTAATTGCTGAGGCCCGTCCCTGAGTTTTGCTTTTCAGTCATCAGGTACCATTGACATGGTAAAATAATTTTGCGAATATTGCGAAGCTTTCTCAGTTTTGCGCTTTTAATTCCTCACCAATGCACCCCTTAAAAGAAAATAGTTTCCAACGAAAGATTCTCAAAATAACAGGTTTACACTTTCCCTTTCAACATGGTCCACACTAACCTCAAATTGTGTTTCTATTCAAATTATTTCTACACAGAAAAGCAAAATTTCAATATTATAAACTATCAATTATTATAACTCACTTACCGTCATTGGCGGATCCAGGGGGTGGGGTCTGTGGGGGCAGAAGTCGATTTTTTACGGTGTCTTACTACAATTTCGGTTAGTTTTTATCTCAAAAATGGATTTTCCCGTTTGACGTAATGTATTTCTTATGGAATCTTCACCCTACTTGCACAGCTTAGATAAATACATAGCTAGAAAGCTCCGCCTTTCGTTGAAAGTCAAAATCCGTGACCTTGAAGACGCCATTCCGCTGTAAAAGTCAGGGCTGGATTCGAAATAATTGCGGTGCAATAGACAGGTCCCAACTTGCACTATTGACATAAACCTTTCAAACAGCATACTAGTTATTATGACAATAAAATCACACATGTGCCCGTACCTTTTATTAAGGCAAATTCAAGACGATAAAAAGTGCTTAAAAAACACTGCAATGACTTAAATCTGTTTTTTTTACTTTAGTGTCAACGGCATCAACTTCTGTGTTCTTGTAGGCTTTGTTACTGTTTCCCAACGCCACTTTAGGAACAGCACTGTTAATTAGAATCCAACAGTGAATGGTCGAGTAAGGAATCACACCTGGTATATGAAAATCAATTTCTAAATTTTTAATTAATTAAAAATCAGAAAATTATTTCTGCCATCGGTGGGATTCCAGCCCACAACCCTTATGAGTCCAGTGCTCTACCGTTGAGCCACCCACTCCCCACTCCCCACTTAAATCTATTAATCGAAAACTAAATGTGTATATGAATTTCTAAAATTGAAGAAACATTCTACAGACTTTTTTTTTGTCATATTGCTTTTGTAGTGCTTAAATAGTATAAATTAAAAATATATGATCCCTCAAAGTTGCTTGTGCTTTTTACACGACTACGGCGAACCCCAAAAGGAGAGTTATGTGTAGTAAGTGAGAGCACCTCTTGTAATTCGAGCGATTTCGGTTTATGTTACCTCACGTTCGTTGACAACAACGTCTAACGTGAGTTCGAGATTTCGAGATCTTGTCTCTAAATATAAAGTCCGTGGGCATCTTCATGGATTGGGTTTTTTTTCGCCTGGCCCCGTTTCATTCAAGATCTCCGATATCGCTGAAGCCTATTGGCTTATTGCCCATCTATTACTCCACCCAGTCCAGTATTTTTGTACCCTATACTAGTTTGTACAGTTCTTTCACTGGGTGTCTGTTAAACCTTTTTGGGTCTAATGTTGGTTGCCCAATACCTCGCAATCAGTACATGTTTCACTGTCTCTGGTTCTCTCTGGTCTCCATCGTACAGTCCAATTTTGTTTAAGAACTCTTTTACTGGTGCATGACCAGTCATGAGTCTTGTTATCACTCTATGCTTACTTCTGCTCAGTAAGAGTAGTTCAGCTGTTCTTTTAGAGCACGGTCTTCCTATGAAGGATTTTCCGTGCTTTTGTCCTGACACATTTTGCCAGAGTTGAAGGTGTCTTTCCCTGATCCAGGTTTTTATAGCCCCTCGGACTGCACACTTCGGTGCTCCGGGGGTCAGATCTGTATCGGGTATTTCTCCTGCTCCCCTTTTTGCAAGTTGATCAGCTTTTTCATTCCCATCGATACCCTGATGTCCAGGTACCCAGGCCAGCACTAATCTGTTCTGGTCTCCTAGGACTTTCAGTTCTTCGATGCATTCCCTTACCAGTTTAGACGTCACTTCCTGGCTTGAAATTGCCTTCAGTGCCGCCTGACTGTCTGACGTGATAAGGATCTGTTGGTTTTTGAGACCTGTCCTATTACTTTCTCTGACGCATTGCAGAATTGCGTATATATCCGCTTGAAATACCGTAGCATTTCTATCTAAGGCATAGCTGTGGCTAACTCTTAGATTTTTGGAGTATATCCCTGCTCCTACTCCCTCCTTGGTTTTGAATCCGTCTGTATACCAGACCTTACCTTGAAGGTTGTAGTGTTTTTTGTCAGCCCATTCAGTCATGTCTATAATTGACCCTCTGAATGGGTAGTTGAAGTTGTATTGTTTTGTCCTATGGTCAGTCTCCATATTGAATATGTCGTTTGACACAGTTCTGACAATACTCATATGCCCTGTTCCCTCCATTCGGAGGTTCACTAAGTTTTTCAGCCTGTAAGCACCCATTCTTGCCTCCGCTTGCACCACCAGGTGCAGAGGAGGCAGACCTAGCAGTGTTTCCATGGCCGCTGTGGGCGTGGTTTTCATCGCCCCTGTTATGCCAAGTTTTTGCACCTTGCTTAGTCTTGATTTGGCAGCTCCTTTTAGTGTCTTTGGCTACCACACTGTTGCTACATATATGAATGAGGGTTTGACCACCATGTTGTATAACCAACATGTCTGGTCTTAACGCCCATTTCTTTCCATAAAGTCATCTGGCCGCCATAAGGGAGGTCACCGCTTTATTCGCTACTTTTTCTATTTGCTGGTTCCAGGTGAGTTTCGAGTCAAGAATCACCCCGAGATACTTCACCTCCCCCTTTAGCTGTATTTCGTTCCCCTGCAGTCTTAAAGAACCTAATCCCTGTAATTTTCGTCTGCGTGTGAATGCCACCACTAGGTTAAGAGCCTGCGTCATACGATCTCTTACCGTTTTGTTAAATTTACCCTGCACGATGATGCCCATCCATTGCCAGGTTCCACAGGAGGGGAGACAATACTCCTGTGGGCATCCTCGTATTACCCGGGCTGATGCAGTCTCTCCAAGTATGAATTCGTTAGCATAGAGTCTATCCAGGACAGACAAGATTCCTCGATTCCTTTATGCTTTAGAGCTTTGGTGATAGAATTCAAGGAAGTGTTATCAAAGGCCCTCTGTAATTCCAGAAATGCCGCTAACATCTCCTCCTTGTTTGTAATTGTGCTCTCCACTCTCTAAACGAGTTTGTGAAGAGCTGTTTGTTAATGTTAATATATTTTGTAATGTTTTATTAACCGTTTATTTGACTGGTCCACTGTACCAATTTGTTGTTGTCGACTGTATTCTTAGGTTAGTAAGTTGACAGTTGAATTATGTAAGTCAACTGAATTGTTAGATGTCCGTTTTTATAACGTTGTTCTTTTTATGTTTTTCTGCTTAAATAAAACCCAAGTTTACACTTAAAGGAGCATTTATTGTACTCTGTTCTCAACACTCTTTCTGTTGAATACCCTGCTTTATATGCATGCTGCTTTTGATGTAGTGGATTTGATGCGAATACATCATCCCTTATATGACTATCTAGCAGTTTTTCTAACGTCTTAAGTACAAAGGACATAAGACTAATTGGCCTTAGGGACTTTGCCGTTTCCCGTCCAGTTTTTCCGGATTTCGGAATGATAGTCACTCTAATATTTCTCCATGCTTTTGGTATATATCCGAAGGCTAGACTGCTTCTGAGTATATTACATATTTTGCGATACAGAAGGTCAGTGCCATTTTGTAGCAATACCCTCAAATGAGTTTATTGCCCATTTTACCTATGCTAGTCTTTTACACTAAAATTAAAATTATGTTAAAATCGTATTTACACATTCACATATTTTAAAATTAGGTAGGTACATATATACAATGGACACCGTACATTACTTATAAAAACATGCTAAAGTACTGCTAAAATATAAATGTAAGAAATTCCTTATTACTATAAAAAACATTTTCTATTAAAACATCCTTAATTCTACTTTACTTTACAAAAACATTTTCTATTAAAACATCCTTAATTCTACTTTTACTTGACACAACTACGGCACTGAAGCGAATAAATTTGCAGGTAGAAAATCTAAACACACACCACTGCTTTGATAGGTGTCACCGCGAAAGTGGGGGTGCCCGAAAACCTACGCGAACTACCCCTACCATAGGGAGTTTACTAGGTGTGTATTTATTTAAGCTGTGCTACTTGTGTTCGAAAACAAAGCGCCAGATGGCGTAACGTAGATGTCAGATCCCAATTTTAGAATGTAAATTTCGACATTTTTTGAGCTAAAATGTGTCGCAGGAAAACTACTTTAAAATTTAAGAAAATGCTCACATTAGAATGAATGTATAGAGAGTATCTCAAGTCACTGCCAAATGGCCGAGACACCTACAAACCAAGCTACCAACGGTATACAGAATTCAATGGATCCTGGCACAGAATGCCGTCTGAGCGCTCCCATCTACTACAATGGTGAGTCTCTTGTCTGAGGTAGGCCTTTGATACTCAGGCTATTGTGTGCCTACATCTTACGACGGCTCCCCTACATATAGGGTTTATAGAAACCGGTTAGAGTAACGGGAAAAATTTACAAATTGCAAAAAGTCACCCCAAGGTACAATTTTTAAGTAATTACGATTCTATTGCAATTTTTGCATCCTGATAAGTTATAACTGAGCCAAGTTTTTATTTTGTATTAATACATTTCAAAACTCTATAATTTAAATAATTTTACCGCAGGCTAATTTCGATATATGCGCTTAGAACGCACCTCCTTTTTGCGTCGAGGGTTAAAAAAGTGGAAAACAAATACGAATGTTTTGCGGAATGAAATCTTTCAATAACTTTTTATCTTTGTAACATCCTGTATAGTAACTTTAATGAAATGTCATTTAAACGTTATTATTTATAGAAATATATCTAGTACGTTGTGAATGACACTTTGTTTACTGTAAACAGTTCTTTCAGTTTTAGCATTTTTTCCTAAAAATCTTTTAAAATGGATAAAACCCGTGATAAAGTGTTTCGCCGTAAAGGTAAGCATGTAAAATCTCATTTCTTGTAAATAGTAATAAATTACAAATTTTGAATTTTAATTTTGTTTTCGAAACTTCATATGATTCACAATGATTGTCGTATAGTGTCAGGTAAATTTGCATTACTGTATCAAATTTTTGAATTATATTAACAGTTAGATATTGGAAGCTGTAATAGCTTGAAGTTAAGAGTACAGCTATTGCAATTAACGCCATCTTTACCTCATTTTTACTTGCACTGACTCAAGAATGAACAAGAAAATTTCTAGACATCCTTCTGTATTGGAAGGATCATGTTTGGATGGGGTTACAGTGAAAGTTTAGTCTCCTCACCATCATTTGTACTACTTTCAGAATTGAATATCGCACATCATTCATTTTCAGAGCCAGTTTCCACAATACTTAATACAAAACTTGCGAGTAATTATTGATACTTTTTTTTTACTAAAAACTCACTTAATTCACATTTCACCCAACTAATAAGTGCAATGATTTCTTTCCGTTCAGAATCCATAATTTTATTTTTGTTATTGAATGTTATTGAGTTGAAAAATACTCTTGTGCTAAGCACGGAAAAACTGACGTAATTATATAGATTCTAAGTTGGTATAAAACAGATTAAAACCATTGAATGTCTTAGAGTCTAAAACAGGATAATCTTTGGGTACTGGAACATACGGGAGTGGGTGGCAACGAAATATCTGACAGTCCTTCAAAAAGAGAAACCAAATCAATGGATAGGACCTTTGGTATTGTCAAAATCACTGCTAAAAAAGAATCTCGAAATGTAGCGGAGTGAAATTAGACGAAAATATTCTGAAAATGGATGTAAGAGCTAAGTCAATTTTTTTTTAATTTTTTCGATTTTATACATAAAAAGACGATTGTAAAAAATTTGTCAATAAATTTGGGCTGTAGCTTCGCGAGATATGTGCCAAAAACGGCATTTTTGGTATTTTTCGAGTGGCTTGCTTCACTATTTTTTAAATATCTCCGGTTCTAAGAGTCGTGGAAAAATAAAAAAAAAATTAAAATGTCCGTGATGAAGTAGAGTAACGATCCGTATAGTAGGTTTTTTTTAAATGCATCCTAACCTCAAAAACGAATTCGCGCACAGTAAAAATTAAAAAAAAAAGTATTTTGTCCAGCCAAAATTGGCATTTTTCGAACAAAAATTGAATTGAGGCCGCCATTTTTGGAAAAACAATAGTAGAGAAAAAATTTTTATCTTAAATTTTGTGTGTACTTTTGTCTAAGAAAATCCAACATTTTATTTCTTTATTTAAAGTGCCCAATTTAGGGAATAATAAAAAAAATCGATTTTCATTTTTTATATTGATTTATATTGATTCTAGTCCAGTAAATGAAAGGGCCAACCTTAAGATTATTAGTTTCCATTTTCATTTTCTGGTTGAAAGTGGCTTTTGGTACCTCATTAAAGATGAGACAAAGTTTGCGTGAAAAGCTTGTGCGACGGTCGAGAAAATGGCCCCAAAAGACCAGCAAAATCGGTTTTCCGCGAATATCTCCCAAAATATGGCAGTTAGAGATATTCGGGTCAGATAAAAATTGAAGATCAGTTAATTTTCTACAAAAATGGTCCTTATGATTTTTCTCGAAAATTTACCCGTTTCCGAGAGAAACGGGGCCAAGCGCACCCCGAATAATGAGCGGGCGGACAAATTATCCAATAACTTTGTTAAAAATGCATATTTTCTCATGATTCAAAGTTGATGTGAAAGATTAAATCTGCCGCTGTCATACCCTGTGAATTGAGTCACGGTTTGACTCCTTTGGCCATATCGGAACACGGGTCAAACTTTCTGCTCCAAATTTTCTTGATTATGGGTCCTCAGAAGGTCTTTTGTCATCTGTGAAATGTGTAAACTCTATTTTTTTTTGCATTTTGATTAAATCTTTGTTTGTTGAATCCCAATTTTTTGCTGTTTTTGGAGCGCTGGTAAATTTTGTAAACAACCACCAATTAAAAATTCATACATGATCGGATTGGTGGTTTTTTTCTCCCTGCTCTTTATTTCTAACATTTTAACATCTAAAATATAGATTAGAGAAGTGAGGGGATTGCAATAAAAATTAAAGTAATAGTTGGTAAGATTGTCCAAATAATTTCAATTATTTGACCTTCCAATAGGTAAATTTATTAAAAAATAGGGATAGTATTAACTGTCTTACTAGGACAGTAATAATCACTAAAATTATAAGAGTGTGATCGTGAAAATAGTTTAGTTGTTCTATTAAAGGTGAGGCTCTATCTTGTAATATGAAATTTTTTTATGTTGAAATTTCTAAAAAAAGTTTAAAATTTATATTTGGGGTTTAAATCCAATGCACTAATCTGCCATATTAAAAGTTAGTGTGAAGGGGGAATTCTCACCTTTCCATCAATGTATATATCATTTGATCCGTGGGAAAAAACCCGAGTATTAATGTACACGCTATAATTTCTTACTTTCGTTGCTTTCATCGTTCGTCGCGTGTGCGCTCTATGCGGCGCTCGTGTCGTCTGCTACAGTCAATGCGGCCATGCTTGGAGATATATATTGGATTCTCACGTTGATAAATAAATAAATAAATAAATAAATAAATAAAAATATATTTTTCTATAATAAATGAAACTTGAAGAAAGTCTATAAATCTTTATTCCAAAAACCTCGATTAGGATGGTTGCAAAAAAATTTACAAAAATTTGCGGAGAATCTGCAAGAAATTGTTGAGTATTATGGGTAAATAATCTTCACTCTTGAGAGTTTTTGAGTGTTCCTTACCAAAAACCTAATGAGCTTCGATATTTTGCCACATGTGCAAAGCTGATTGTCGCTAGTTTCAGGCCAATTGGTGGGGTCCATCCTGCTGTAATTAATCTTATAGCCTGTTTTCCTAATAAGTATAGCTTGAGGCCTCATTGCGAGGAAAACAAGACCCTCGGAAACATAAATATCCTTTAAAAGTATATGGTTTACGGGGTTTCTCATTTATGGCAATGGATAGAATGTGGTGACGCCATCTACAATTGGTTTCCACAGTCCAAAACATTGAAAATAATGGATTTCAAACACCCCAAATCTTAAATTTTGCAAAAAACATATTTCATGAGTCTCAAAATTTCCGATTTGACAACCCGATTTTTTTGAAGAAAATATTGATGTTGCGAAAAAAATCATGAGGACCATTTTTGTAGAAAATCAACTGATCTTCAATTTTTATCTGAACTGAAAATCTCTGCCATATTTTGGGAGATATTCGCGGAAAACCGATTTTCCTGGTCTTTTGGGGCCATTTTCTCGGCCGTCGCACGAGCTTTTCACGCAAACTTTATCTCATCTTTAATGAGGTACCAAAAGCCACTTTCAACCAGAAAATAAAAATGGAAACTAATAATCTAAAGGTTGGCCTTTTTTTCCTCCTTCATTTACTGATTATTCGTTCCCTCACAAAAATCTTACTTTAGAACCTGAATTTTCTTTTTATTTTTTAAACATTTTTTGGACTGAAATACAGTTTTTCTAAGAGAATCATTGCCTAAATATCGCGATAAAAAATTGGAAAAAAATAAAAATCGAATTTTTATTTTTTTATTATTCCCTAAATTGAGCACTTTAAATAAATAAATAAAATGTTGGATTTTCTTAGACAAAAATACATCCAAAATCCTTCTTGTTAAGATAAAAAAATTTTCTCTACTATTGTTTTTCCAAAAATGGAGGCCAATTCAATTTTTTTTCGAAAAATGCCAATGTTGGCTGGACAAATACTTTTTTTTTATTTTTACCATGTCTTCCCGACATAAAAATACATATTTTCTCCAATTTTTAAGAAATTCGAGGATTCTTTGGTTATTTATTGCCAATTCAGTAAAAAAAAATAATATGCGCGAATTCGTTTTTTGAGGTTAGGATGCATTAAAAAACCCTACTATATGGATCGATAATCTACATCATCACGGTCATTTTAACATTTTTTTTATTTTTCCACGACTCTTAGAGCCGCAGATATTTAAAAAATAGTGAAGCGATCGAAAAATACCAAAAATGCCGTTTTTGGCACATATCTCGCGAAGATCTAGCCCCAATTTATTGACAAATTTTTTACAAGCTTCTCTTTATGTATAAATTCGAAAAAATTAAAAAAAATTGACTTAGCTCTTACATCCATATAAAATTCTAATTTAACTCCGCTAATGGAGAGAACTTTGATGTGCTGGAGAAATACAAGGTGTTTAATAATCGAACGCCGATATATCACGGTAAATTTTTAAAATAAAATTGTCATATGAACGTAGGTTCGCAATGGTTGAAGACGTTGAAAACAAAATTCAAAAAACTAATAGCACTACGTGAAAGAGCGGAAAATTTTACTAAAAATTATATAAGTTATTTAAAAAAAAATTGTATTACTATAAAAAAATATTAAAAATAAAGCAAATTCGAAAACTCGCGCGCGCGCGCGCCGAGCCGTTGAATACAAATATTCAGGCGAGGCGTTCGGAAAAACTAAAGTATCTTTGCCTAAAATGTACGCAAAGAAAAAAAGCATTTTAAAGAGGAGACTCTAAGCTTTCTCAGGAAGCCATTAGTTTTTAATTTTTTTTGTTTTTTCATAGAAAATTTGACCGGAAATTATAATTTCTAAAATTCTCACTGATTTTTATAAAACTGAAGATATATATTAATAGAAGTATAACAAAAAAAATCCTTGTACATTTATCATCATTATACTTTTACTTTTGATTTAAATATAATTAAAATGCTGAACATTATTATCTCTGTTTAATAAGACTTATATCATCAAAATTATTATTTTTTTACAACATTCATTTGACGCAATTTTTATTTTCAAAATAGTGTTTATATAAATCGGAAATTATTTTTTTTTAAATAAAGTTAAAAATAATATAGAAATTGATTTATATAAATAAATAAACACTGAAAATAAAAATTGCGTCGAATGAATATTGTAAAAAAAATGAAAATTTTAAAACATGTTTTATGAAACAGAGATAATGTTCATCATTTTAATTATATTTAAATCAAAGGTAAAAGTATAGTGATGATAAATGTACAAGGATTTTTTTGTTATGCCTCTATTAATAGATATCTTCAGATTTATAAAAAAAATCAGTGAGAATTTTAGAAATTATAACTTCCGGTCAAATTTTTATGAGAATACAAAAAAAAATTAAAAACTATTGTCTTCCTGAGAAAGCTTAGAGTCTCCTCTTTAAATCGCTTTTTTTGTTTTTTCTTTGCGTACACTTTTTGCAAAGATACTTTAGTTTTTCCGGAACGCCTCACCTGAAAAAGCATTTTAAAGAGGAAGTCATTAGTTTTTAATTTTTTTTGTTTTCTCATAGAAAATTTGACCGGAAGTTATAATCTCTACAATTCTTACTGATTTTTAGAAAACTGAAGATATCTATTATAGAGGCATAACAAAAAAATCCTTGTACAAGGTTATTCATTATAAATTACCACCCCTTATTATCGTTAATGCATATTGAAAAAAAGTTTCAAATAAAAGTTTTGTGGTTATAACTGTTTTTTGTTAAAATGCTATCAAATGTACAGTAGCGTGCAGATTTTCAAAGATATAAAAAAAATCTAATTTTTTAAACGGGATACCCCGCATATTTTTACATTTTTATGTATCACACTTGATGTCTAATCTGGATAATAAAGATCTACAGTCACCTGAAAAATCACATTTCTTGAGTCAAAAATCAGATGAGATTTCCAATTTCCAAAAATGTGATTTTTCAGGTGGCTGAAGATCCTTTATTATCCAGATTAGACATCAAGTATGACACATCGTTGAAATCAGCTCGTCGAGAGGATTATAAAAATGTATAAATATACAGGGTATCCCATTTAAAAAATATATAATTTTTTGTATCCCCTGGAATCTGCACGCTACTGTAAATTTATAACCACTCAACTTTTATTTGAAACTTTTTTTCGATAGGCAATAATAACGATAATAAGGGGTGGGTAATTTATAATAAATAACCCTGTACATTTATCAGTCGCGTAGCCAAGGGGGTGGGGGCCTTCCCCAATAATGTATTTAAATAACTGACATTGTATACAGGGTGACCCAGGGTTAAACCATTAAACGTTCAGGATCGGTTTTTCAGGAAAAAAATAATATTTTTATTTCGCAGTTTTTAATTTTTTTCTTAAAAACAAGCGAGATACGAATAAAATTGAAGTGGCAAAAAATATCAATTAGATGATTACCTTGTGGGACGTCACCGGAATTAATAATTTAATTCTAATGATATTGAAAATAAGCATGCCTAGTTTTATCAAAATCAGCCTAATTATTTTTGAGCAATTCATAAAAAAAATTTTTGTTCTAAAAATAAGGCAAGTTAGGACCCATGATTATGGGAATAAAAAATCTTATTTTTTCCTGAAAACGCGATCCTGAATGTTTGAAAAAAGTATTTATATACAGGGTGGTCCTTAAGTAATTGTACCTACATAGAAGTATGGTAGATTCCTCACTTTAAAATGCTCTAATAAAATGTTACTAATAAGATATATACAGGGTGTTAAAGGTTAAATTTTAGGATTTATTTTTTGCAATAACTTTAGCGTTTTTGGATATGTATACTGGGTGTCCCATTTTAATCCGCCAGTAGCGATAATTCTGAAATATTGCATTGAATCAAAAAGTGTTCCAAATGAAAAGTTAATGGTTCTGAGGGGGACATCTGATGCCGTAGACTTTGCCCCCCCAGCCCCCAAGGGGGGCGGGAACAGGGGGCAACTTTAAAATCTTAAATGGAAACCCCTATTTTTTATTGCAGATTCTGATAGAGGGTTAAAAAGTATGTAAGTTTTATCGAAACATTTTTTTTATTGGTCGAGAGATGGCGCTGCAAATGTAAAAATTAGGTTTTTTGTCAATTAAATTGCGAAAATCGTCACGTAATTAACTGTTATTATTACTTAAGACTTACTCACAACCTTACAAGGTTGTTTTTTTCTCTGCCTCCTCATTAAAAACAATTTACATTTAAAAAATCATTACTTCGCACCAAGTTATCGCAGAATCTAAAATTTCCGATTTGTCGATTGAGTCGAAGATATTTTTACGCGTCCTTTATTTTACTGAGTGAAGTTTTAACAAATTAGGAGAATTTCGTTTCGCAGAATACTGGGCTGCGTCAAGTAAACACAACGCTCGGACGTGCATAAATTGTACATTTTTAACGTCGCACTTGATTGTTTTGCTTACACTCAAATAAGATTTCTTGGATTTTTTTTATTTTCGTTCCTTTTTTAAATTTAGTTTTTAAAAATGAGTTCAGTACGCAAAGCCAAGTCGTTGAGTAATCATGGACTACTCACCGACCGAAATTGTGGACATCCTAAAAGTCATTGGAGAGTCGCTGAACAATTACACCAATGCAGTAGAACTGTATCGCCAAAGATTCCCGGATCGTCGGTGTCCGTCTCGCAGTACAATGCGAGGGCTGGAACAACGTTTGCGCTAAGGTCACCTACAGCGACACCGACCTTGAGCGAATCTTGTGGATGACGACCCCCGCACCATCGCCATACTTGGAGCTGTACACCTCAATCCCCATATCAGTCTCCGAGAAATCCAGGCAGAAATCGGCATACCGAAATCGACGGCTCAACGGTTACTCCGCGCGGCAAAGTTCCATCCGTATCACATCATGCGCGTTCAAGAACTTCATGGAAATGATTTCGCCAATCGTGTGGGTTTCTGCAACTGGGCTTTGCAGCAGATCGACCGCGACCGTTTATTCTTCCACCGAGTCCTGTTCTCCGACGAGTGCACTTTCCAGAATACCGGATTCGTCAACATCCACAATGCCCATTATTGGAGTGCTGAAAACCCCCACTGGGTTCGACAAGTGAACGCACAGCAGCGATGGAGTGTCAACGTGTGGTGTGGACTTCTCGGCTCGCAGATAATACGACCATTCTTCTTCGACAGGACGTTAAATGGCGCGAGGTCCCTGGAATTTCTCCAGAACGATCTTCCTGTGCTGCTAGAAGAAGTCGATTTGCGTACCCGGAGGACGATGTGGTTCCAGCAGGACGGTGCCCCACCACACTACGCTCGTGCGGTTCGACAACATTTGGATGAGCTGTTTCCAGCGCAATGGATTGGTCGCGGAGGACCTATTGTTTGGCCACCCCGATCTCCGGACTTGACATCGCCTGATTTCTTCCTTTGAGGTTACCTGAAAGACGTCGTCTTCCGCGATCCTCCAACCACGCGCGAGAACATGATGGTGCGGATAACTAATGCCTGTCGTGAAATATCTCCAAATACGTTGCGGGCGTGCGTGGAGAATTTCGCCAAACGAATACGATTGTGAGACACAATTTCGAGCAGTTCTTGTGACCATGTAACATACGACAACCAAACAGACAAACACACAGACAAACACACAAACAAACACACAAACAAACACACAGCCAAACACACAGTCAAACACACAGTCACACACACACAAACACGGACAGGAACACTGACGCACACACACACGAGACGTAAATCCGACCGAGCAACCTCCTCGTGGTACGTCTTGGGTAACGCTAATGCCGGCGGTTTTAATGGAGTTATTTCAATTTAATTATGCCATGAAAATTCGTTTACTGTGTGATAGAGAAATGCTTTTAATTTTTTCTCAAGTTTGCAGCGCCATCTATCAACAACTTTAAAAAATACCCCCACTAAAATTGACCTACATTTTAAAACTCTATCCGAGTCTGAGGTACAAAATAGGGGTTTCCATTTAAGATTCTAAAGTTGCCACCAGCCCCCCCCCCCCCCCCCCAAACCTAATTTTTACATTTGCAGCGCCATCTCTCGACCAATAAAAAAAATGTTTCGGATAAAACTTACATACTTTTTAACCCTCTATCAGAATCTGCAATAAAAAATAGGGGTTTCCATTTAAGATTTTAAAGTTGCCCCCTGTTCCCGCCCCCCTCGGGGGGCTGGGGGGCAAAGTCTACGGCATCAGATGTCCCCCTCAGAACCATTAACTTTTCATTTGGAACACTTTTTGATTCAATGCAATGTTTCAGAATTATCGCTACTGGCGGATTAAAATGGGACACCCAGTACATAAAAATTTGGATCTGGGGGTTTTTGGATACGAGAAATCAGAATTTGGTACCTACAAAAATAGCGCTAACTTAAATAGCAAAAAAGTTTATTGCACATTTATGCCGCAAATGTGGCCTAACTAGCGCTCTCTATAATTTACATCGAGGTAGGTACCAGATTCTGATTTCTCGTGCCGAAAAACCCTCAGTTCCAAATATTTTATGTATACATATCCAAACATGCTAAAGTTATTGCAAAAAATAAATCTTAAAATTTAACCTTTAACACCCTGTATATTCCTTTCTAGCACCATTTTATTAGAGCAAGTTGGTTCAAATCGTAATATTTTAAAGTGAGGAATTTACCATACTTCTATATACAATTAGTTAAGGACCACCCTGTATATCTACGAGAAATGGTGGGCCCCCTCCGAAAAAAATTCCTGGCTACGCCACTGACATTTATCATAATTATACTTGTACTTTTGATTTAAATATTTTAATAAAACTTATGTTTTAAAATTATCATTTTTTACTTTCCCGGCCCCTCGCCAAGGGAAAGTATTGTGAACGCGCTAACAAAAAAATTGAGATAACGACGGATATATCCATTTTGAGGTCCCCTGAGACGATTAAAACGATTTCCAGATGTAAGTCTGTCCGTCTCTCTGTGTGTCTGTATCCACGATAGCGTCCGCACACTTAATCCAATTGAGCTGAAATTTGGTATATGGCTTTTTGGTTGAAATCGCCCCGACAGGAGCCCTATGTACATCGCGAAAAAAATATAAGACAAAGTTTCTATTTGATATTTAGGTGCCTCACTGGCTTGTAAATACATCCTGAAATTTTCATTCCTTAATTTTGAACCTAAACTAAAAAAAAAATTTTAAACTAAAAAATCGCACCCCGTAGCGTCCAAACGCTTGAGCTGAAATTTAGTATGTGTATATGAATCCGTTTGTTTTTGGTTGAAATCGCCCCACCAGGGGGCGCAGCAGCCCTATGTACATTACAAAAAAATAAGTCCTAAAGTTTTTATTTGTTATTTAGGTGCCTTATTGGCGCTTGTAAATACATCCTGAAATTTTCATTCCTTAATTTTAAAACTAAGCAATGGAAAAAAAATTTAAAATTTAAAATCCAAATGACATTTGTCATGTCAAAGAAAACGTAAACAAAATTGCGACCATAAAAAATCGTTTTACTTTTTTTTGACATGTGAAATGTTTTTCCTTTTATATTTCAAATGTCATTTTTAAAGCTGATTTAGACGTATCCAGTAGCTGTCGACAGTCTCACTGTCACGCTTGCTAGGACACGCCCACTGCTGGAACTTGTCGTTTACACGAGTCCAGTTTGTCGTGAATGTGTGCTTATGATCAGGTGCGTACGAAAATGAATGTGGGGTTCTTTAAAAGGAAATCTGTTAAGATAATGCCCTCGCTCTTATTACAGGAGCTTACAGATATGTTGGAGGAAGAATTATTAAATAAAAAAAAAGAATATGGGTCAGAAAATGGATCAACGATAGAAATATAACGGGAGGTTTTGCTTTGCTACAACAACGAAAACTAGAAGTTCCTTCTGAGTACAGGTTGGCGTTACGACGTACGTCAGAAAATGTGCTGTTTGTTTTTATACGCATTACAACGCAGATTCCATAAACATTCGTGTTCTCTATAAAGTTGAACCAAGTTCAACGTTTCTAATTCGTTTCATTTTCGGGTCAATTTTTAAACGCCGCCACTGTTCACTCTATAAAGATGCGCCATGGACTGATTCGGGTGTTTGGGGGGACGCGGGTGAGGACTACTGTCGTCAAAAATAGACGGACTTTCTATTCGAGACAGCGCTGACGGACAGCGCTGTACTGTCACAAAAACGTGTTTACATGGAGCCAACTACTCGACAGCGCTGACGGACAGTGAGACTGTCGACAGCTACTGGATACGTCTAAATCAGCTATTACTTTAAAAAAATTCGAAATGTCATTGGATTTGGACTTTTAAAATTTTAACACCAAATTAGTTTTTTTAATTTTTATTTTATAACTGCCGGGAAAGTCTTGGGACGACACAACAGATTTTTTTTACATTCGTTTGTATAATTCAATTTCTAAATTATTTTTGCTTTATTTAAACGAAAAATAATGTCTTATACGTCCTATTTCTCAATAAAAAAACGTTTAAAATAAATAATTTAATTTTTGTGATTTTCAGTGCGAATATGATTTGACGAAAAATGTTTTACAAGTTGTTATACCTTTTAAAGTTACATTTTCAGATAGTATAACGAGAATTCCTAAAGTGTATGAAAACGGACGCAAGGATGTACCCCGTCCTAGGAGTAGAAGTGTTTTTACCAATTCTCATGCTAGCGACGACCTTCAAACTAGGGACATAGTGAGATACGAGGGTCAAAACCCACGACCCCCGTACGTCCCCAAACCGATTACAGTCAAGAATTACTTTTCTGAAGATTACAGTGTAAGTTACTTAATTGTTTCCTTTTTATCGTGTTAATAACTATATTTAATTTTTTCTGCACTGGCATTAAACATTATTTAGTAATCGGAACACGTTATTCATATTTTATTAGTTTCCCAGGTCTATAAATATTTGAATGCGTTTGTTTTGATCATTTTTCTAAAATAGTAATATATTTATTTCAGCTTACTGTCTAACCGCTAAAATTAATGATAACAATGATACCTTTCAGGATATTTACACCGATGATTATACCGGTGGTACTACAATATCTCCACATGGCATCATAACTATGCGTCTTCGAGAATACATTCGTGTGGATTTGTCCTTAGACCGAGCCATTCGCGTTTCGAACACGAAAAATGGAATCATTTTAGCATTGAGCGCAAGTGGAAGTTCCTCAGGTCTTATCCACCCCAACGGACGAGTGTATCAATACGGATCAAGAGTGGAAATTATGGCAAATGATGCTCAAGGCAATGACAAGTAAGTATAGTAAGAACAGGAGATATATTATTTTGACATTAAGGCCTTTTTATTTTTATATCTTTTAACTCAAAACAAATATTTACAATCTCAGGGTTTTTTTTAATGAATTCCTAATCTGACATCCTAAATTAATTGACAACTCTCCAACTAACTGTCCAAAACTCCCTATTACACAATAACAAACTATAACCTAACTTACACACTACATAACCCCCCAACATTTCAAAAAGTTTTTAAACGCAGTAAAAAAAAATATTTTTTTAAATGTTATAAATATAGGTTTTTAATTCCTATCAAATTTCCTTTGAATATATCTTGATATTTTTCTACTATTTTTTCATTGATCACTGATATTTGTGATCCGGTATCTAACAAACTCAAAAATTTTTCTTTTTTAATTTCTATTCCAATGTAAGGTAACCAAAATTTTCTTTCTTCTTCCTTTTCTATTTTCAAATTATTTATTATATTTATTTCTTTATTTTTTCCTTCTTCCCTTTTCTTTCTATTATTTTTTCTGTGTTCAATTACTCTTCTTTTTTTAGTTCTTTTAAATTTTACATTTTTTCTTGTTGTTCTTTCCATACTTGCTTGCTCCATGATTCTTTAATATTTTGTCTCTATACTTAAATATCTTTTTTTTCTATTCAGATTCAAAATTGCTGATTATTCTTGCACATTCTAAAATTGTTTGTAGCAGATCAAAATCCACGTCATTTATTTCTGACGAATTATAAATTATATTAAAATTATTATTATATTTATCAATTTCATTATCATTTCCCATTATCATTTTTTGTCCACTTGAAACTTGAATTTTCTTTAATTTTTCTTCTAATTCTTTGAACGATTCTGTGCATTCCTTCTTTTTTTCCTGAATATCTCTTTTCAATTCTTCTTGATTCTTATCCACTTTTCTAGTTACTGCATTAATAGCAAATTCTACTTCTTCTCTAGTTTCTTCTACTTTTCTATCTGTTTTATTTTCTTGTTTTCTAATCTCACTTCAACTCTTTCAAATTCTCTTCTTATTAAAATTATCATTTCCTCATTATTTTTCTTGAATTGATTTTCCATCTCCATTTTCATATTTTCTTTATTCTTTTCTAGATTTCTTTCCATGTTATTCTCCATCTTTCTTCTCCCTTCACTCATTTCCATTAACATGTGCATTAATTCATCGATTTGATTTTTTTTTTCAATTATTTTTGTTCCTATAACATCCTTTTCTATATTTCTCGGTTGTGTTTCTTCTTCACTAAAACTATTACTCTCATTGTCAAAATCCTCCACAGTTCTTCGTACAATTTCACACATATCTCCTCGAGATGCTTGCCTTACTTCTTTTCTGTTTTTCCATTTTTTTATCTCCACTTCTTAAATTCATTATAACAAAAAAGGCCCCTGGTTGGCGACATATATTTTGATATTAAGGCCTTTTTATTTTTATATCTTTTAATTCAAAACAAATATTTACAATATTAGGGTTTTTTTAGTGAATTCCTAATCTGACATCCTAAATTACTTTACAACTCTCCAACTAACTGTCCAAAACTCCCTATTACACAATAACAAACTATAACCTAACTTACACACTACAATATATTATAATAGTACTTATCTTCAATTTATATAAAGGGTGTATCATAAGGAATGGTCAATATTTTAATCATAGGTTCAGGACCTCGAAATATTAATTAATTTTACTAAATAACTCTGGGTCAAATGTTATCTACTACTAAGATACAGGGTGTTGAAGATAAAATTTATTTTTCGTTTTTTTGCAATAATTTCTTTATTATTTAATAGATTGACTTAAAATTTGGTATGGTTTAAGTTAGTAAATTATAAACGAGTTATCAATTTTGAGATTAGACAAAGAGGGGGCCACCTACACTCTACTGGATGAAGATAACTATCAATTTTTTTTTATTCCTGGCCTTTTTTGAATTTTTTTCAAGTCTTTATGATACACCCTATAAATTTGAACAAAAAAGGTATACTTGTTTTAATAGCATAAATTCAGCTCATTTCGAGATATTTGCATTTAAAATATTCCAGCCACAGTATCTATTTAATTTACTTTAACATATTTCAACATAGTAGGTTTTGAAACTAAAAGGAAAATGTACAGCTGTCAAATAATTAATTGTTAGATGTAATTTTGTTCACTAAATTCCATCTAAGTAGGTAATGAAAATGCCACGACACAACCATTTCTCGAATTCAGGAATGAGAGAAATGATTTGTGTTTATGCACAAATAAATTTTTCTGGACTTGCTGCTGCCATCTAACAATTAATTATTTAACTGCTGTACATTTTCATTTTAGTTTCAAAGCCTACTATGTTGAAATATGTTAAAGTAAATTAAATAGATACTGGAATATTTTAAATGCAAATATCTCGAAATGAGCTGAATTTATGCTATTAAAACAAATGTACCTTTTTTGTTCAAATTTATAGGGTGTATTTATAGGGTGTATCATAAAGACTTCCATCCAGTAGAGTGTAGGTGGCTCCCTCTTTATCTAATCTCAAAATTGATAACACGCTTATGATTTACTAACTAAAAATATAACCATACCAAATTTCAAGCCAATATATTAAATAATAAAGAAATTATTGCAAAAAAACGAAAAATAAATTTTATCTTCAACACCGTATCTTAGTAGTAGATAACATTTGACACCGAGTTATTTAGTAAAATATTAGTATTTCGACGTCCTGAACCTATGATTAAAATATTGACCATTCCTTATGATACACCCTGTATACAATGTGAAATAATCCATAACATAATATTCCTTGTCCAAAGTTATGCCTCTGTGCCGATTTTGATAACAATTGATAAATATACAGGGACATTATCAGAAAAAAACGAAAAAAAAAATTCAACTTTAACGCCCTGTATCTTATTCCACAGCAATATTTTATTAAGGTATATTTGGTCCTATCGCAATATTTTGGTCCCAATAACTTGCCCTTAGCCTATGTTCCAATAGTTATGAACCACCCTGTATAAATGCTTTATTTAGTCAATACAAACTAATATATATAATAATACAATAAAATAATATAATAAACTTAGACAACTTATGTTTAGCAAATATTGTCTCTTATAATTGTTTAACAAGGTTGAATTTTTAATAGACTGGTAAATTATTGTACTCTTGTAATCCCTAAAAAATTGAGTTCTGCGCCCTAATTTTATTCACTGCTGTGATATAAAAATGGTTTCTTAATCTTGTCTTATAGTTGTATACTGTATGAACTAAAGTTAACTTAGTGGTAAGATAATTTGGAGCATGTCTAGATTTAATTTTATATATCAAAATTAAGGCATTAAAACGCGGCTCCTTTGACCTAAGCGACATCCTTTGTGTCTTCGAAAGCAACTTCACTGAAATCTAAAAGTCTGAGACCAAAAAAATTATAAATATTTTCTTATGTTTTATTCTTAAAACTTAAGTTATAAAAAACGTTTTAGAACTTCAAATTTTTGATGCATTTTGCTCTTCGCTAGCCATATAGTTTGATGGCAGCTTCCATGTCTGACTCTGTGGATGTCCCAAATTGTTTTCTTACACTATCTAAAAATAAAAAGTATATGAGACTCCAACAGTATTAATATTTTTTTTATTAAAGTGACAATATGTAATAAAATTGAACCATTTTAGTTATAGGAAATTAAAGACAAAATGGTTTTTCATAAGAATTCTCTATTAAGTTAGGAAGAATATATACAGGGTGTTTCATTGGGAGAGGGTAATATTTTAACAGTGGATAAGAGTGACTGAGATATAGAGTGTTTTGTTCATTTTGGTCATTTCTTCATTGCTCCTGTGCTTTTAACCACTCTGTATAATTTTATAATATTTGGAACACATAGTCTCTATATCTTAACAAATTAATTGAGTTATTATTAATATTGAAAATGCAGGTCCGGCTTCACTAAAAATTGACAAATTCGTTCCACTCATAAACAACACCGTGTATGCTAAATTTTCAAAAATATTTTAACATATCTAAAAAGAGGAGAAAAAATTGAATTTAACGATATACTTTTTATTTTTGCACATATGATTTTACATTTTTGGGGCACTAACTTGCTTAATTAATCCTATTAAGTTGTAATCAATATTATTTGGCCTAATTAACTATTTTGTTTAAAAGTATGTTATACCAAAAATTTTTATCGTCATCTAGGCCTATAAAAACAGATTTACAGGACCGTACTAGGAACTAAACGTCACATTAGATTTATCTATTCAACACCCATTTTATTTATTTCCTTATGAAAAATTGTGTAGTTTGGAGTAGAAGAGTAAAAGAAACTCTAATCAAATGTTTGTAAATGATAAAAGTACATAAAAAGCATTGTGAATGGGACGCGATCTTATTTAAAGTTGGGAATCGCTATACTATTTGTGAAATTAAATTACGTCAAAATAAAATAAGTCAACAACACATGAGTCGAATAAATAAAAATCATTTTTAGTTAAATAATATCTAATTAAATTATAAACAAAATTCAAAAACACTTAAAAGACTAGAAAAAAAACAAGTTTAAAAAAATTATAATAATTGTTCGAAATGACCCCCATTCTGTTGAATGCAAAACTTGTGAAAACTTAAATAAAAATAGATTGACACAGAGAACTCTAAACTGTCAATTCCATGGGCATTTAGATTTTGTAATTTTTTATGTTTTCATATTATTACTATTAAATTTCACAAATACATAGATAGCTTATTACCAAACTTACTTAATTAAATAAAGAACGCGTTTTCAAGTACTTTTATCCTTTACAAAATTAGATTTTAGATTCTTTAACTCTACTTCTCTAAAATACACAATTTTTCATAATGAAGGTTAAAAAAATAAAATAAAATGCGTGATGTATAGATAAATCTAATGTGATATTTAGTTCCTAGTACGGTCCTGTAAATCTGTTTTCATAGGCCTAGATGACGATAAAAATTTTTGGTATAAGATACTTTTAAACAAAATAGTTAATTAGGCCAAATAATATTGATTACAACTTAACAGGATTAATTAAGCACGTTGGCGCCCCAAAAATATAAAAGATCCTAACAATTTATGAGTAGTAAAATCATATGTGCAAAAATAAAAAGTATATCATTAAATTCAATTTTTTTTTTCCTCTTTTTAGATATGGTAAAATATTTTTGAAAATTTAACATACAGGGTGTTGTTTGTGAGTGGAACGAATTTGTCAATCTTTAATGAAGCCGGGCCTGTATTTTCAATATTAATAATATCTCAATTAATTTCTTAAGACACATAGAGTATGTGTACCAAATATTATAAAATTATACGGAGTGGTTAAAAGCACAGGAGGCAATGAAGAAATGACCAAAATGACCAAAATACTCTGTATCTCAGCTATAAGGGACCGTAGACCCATAAAATATGGGTTATTTGGAATCACCTCAGTCACTCCTATCCTCTGTTAAAATATTACCCTCTCCCAATGAAACACCCTGTATAGTAGAAGGGTAGTCACTGATCCACATTCTCGTCCACATTCTTGCCATCAACACTATCAAACAGCACTACATGAGCATCTTCAGTTGCTAGAGTTTTCTTCAACCTTCTGTTGACTGTTGGTAAAAAATCTTCTATATTTACTCTTTAAAGTTCGCGAAGTCTAGTCTCTTCGACTCGGTCCGAAGGTTCTAGATTGTTATCGCGTGGGTGGGCGAATCGATTTCGGCTAAATGGGTGAGTTTTTTATGTCTGTCTCTTTCTCTCAATCTGGAGAAGACAAGGATTAATTTGGTTGCGAAGTTATGAGATTTATGGTGGACGTGACAAAGCTCGCATATAATAAAAACATCCGTTAAGACTTCTGTGTCTCAGCGCTGTTGTCAGATTGTTATTGAAATGGGCCTACGTGATCTTTATCATGTCACTTGTTGGAATGTTTGAACGTATTTGGTGCGATGTTGTCGGATTGAGTTTATGTTTAATTTGTTTCTTGAAAATTAAACGTGATTATTTTAATTTTTTACTAATATGGTTTAGTGATTGTTAACACATACTTTTACTAATAATTTGTGCATTGTTCGTTCATTACTTACTAAAGTAATTTTATTGTTAATTTGTTAATTTGTGAGTTATTTCTTCAACATTTTAATAAACCGTTAAATACAAGGTGTTTGTTTTTGTTATTGGAGTTGGGAAGACGCCAAAGTTACAGTCCATTTTAAGAAGCTACGATATAGTTTAAAAAGGCAATGATTAATACATCGGTTGTCCTGGTAAACTGATACACCATAGGGATAGTTCCAGAACCATCGACAGTTCCTATAATGTTGCATATCAAAATAATTGGAATAATATTAAAATGAAAGATGGAACAAACCTTTTAGTTAATTACATTTTTCTAGTTCAAAACTAAGTGTTTTTATTTATTGTCCCAGTAGAATATTATACAAAGGAACACTGGTCAATATGAGCTGCAGAAATTAATTAAATTAAATTCCCCGCACCTAAAACATTTTGTGGATATTTTAATTTCATTGTATAAAGTCCCATTTACTTTTTTGGCACTGTAACTAAGTAGTAGCCCCATTTTAAGGTAAATGCTTTGTTATAACAATATTTTTCTTCTATTTTAGGTTTGCGAAAATGTGGTACAAGGGTGTAAGTTTTACCAGTGTCCAATGTGCTTTGGTTTATTTAGTGGATTCCGCTGGAACAAGAACTACCACTGATACTTTTAACGACTTGACCCACGATTTCACCCTCAACATTTTCTACGAGTAAGCAATTTTATACATAAACACGCATTATTTGTATTATCTCGAACAAATTCCACAACAAACTTTATTTTGTACGTTTAAATACATTCATAAAATGTCCAAAACTGAATAATTACGAGAATAGGTTACAGCTCTAATTAATTATTTTTGGGACAAACCAAGAAGATTTTATCAGTATCGTCCGCTTATCTAATTAGGTAACTGTAGGGATTACGTCCTAATAGCAATAATAAATATTTATTATAGTGAAATCGCAATCGACACGGAGAAATAAATCAAAATTTTATGGGAGTTTTACAGCACAAGCGGGTCAAACAAAATCTGTGATTTTAAATAGCCGGTAGTTAAACGGTATGTTAAAATTATGCCTGTGCCTCCCGGTTTTGTTGGACATAACAATAGACTATCCTTATTTTAATCCCTTTTAAGACTCTGATTAGCGCACGGTTGGGTAAATTAGGGTGTATTTGTTTGTATTATTATGTTTCTTGTTACTATTTTAAATTTAAATAATTGTAATTTAACCGCCGGGATACTTCCTCGCCACTCACCTGGAAAAAAAAATTTTTTTTGATTGGCTAAGGCCAATTTTTTGTTTTTTGTTTTTTTGGTGTGTAAAATGGGTAAATTCAATATTTTCACCACTTTCTGGTGGTCTCAACGCCGCGCCACCAGACCCTACTCCTTTTTTACTAATATGATTGTAACATTTTGATATAAAATAGATATGCTTACCTACTCTCGAAGATCAGGAAACGTGAAAGTCTCTGAATCACTATATTCACTTGATGAGTCATTATTTACTGATATTATTAAAGGTGGCACTGCAGTATCGACATCCAAGATTTTGTCCAGATTCCACAGTTTTCTTCTTCTTTTAACACAAGCTCGATTGCCTTTAGCCAATTTTCCTTCGTAACAAGTGATATGGAGGTTTCTAACAATGCTTATACATCTTTTAACTTAAATGTTGTATTATGCCGACCTACATACAGGGTGACCCAGGGGTACGTGCATGCTCCATAACTTTTTTTCTGTCCAAGCAATCGGTTTGATTTTTTTTAAACGATAAGACCGACAATGGGGCACATTATAAAAATATTTCTATTTATATACAGGATGTCCCAAATAAGATACACAACTACGTTCTGGTTTTTTAAATGGCAACCCTGCATTTTTGTTACATTTTTAGATTCGCCATTAAATTGTCGATATAACGCACCCGGGTTTCTTAGACTTACCTGCAATAGTTTTTGACTTATGTCAATTTATGTGTCAAAATAGCGTCGTGCAGAGATCCACAAAAAAATTCAGAACTTCAGAACTGTTCAAAATAACTTATCAACTTTTTTCCAGTCGATTCCTTAAGCTTCAGCGCATCTTCTGAGTTGTAGGCGAATTCGGAGTCGACGTTCTACCGCCTACTACGATTTTTTGAAAATTACAAATTACAAATAGCAATAACTCGACTTTTTCAAATACATCACCCTAGATTTTATTACATCATTGCATGGCATTTTTAAGAGCTTTTCGCTGATATAGGGTTTGTTGGGTCTATTTTGTAAAATTTGCAAGATTTATTGCAAAATAAGAAATGTTGACGGTTTATTCGAGAAAAAAAAAAGTAATCGAGTAGGCCGCTGTCTTAAAATTTGACACATCCATACACTTTCAATAATTGTACGCGTCTAATTAAGGGAAAAAAAAGAAATCGTGTAGGCCGCTGTCTTAAAATTTGAAACATCCATATACTTTCAATACTTGTACGCGTCTAATTAAAAGAAAAAAAGAATCGAGTAGGCCACTGTTTGACACATTCATATAATTTTGAAAAGAATATGTTCAACAAAAGGAAATTGTAATAGAAACAGAAATACATTACAAAGTAAACAATTTTTATAATATTTACAAGAACATGAAAGAATGATTAATAGGATGATACAATATAAATATTTTTGATTTATAACAAATGCTCGAATAGGTCACCATCATGTTACACGCAAACTGCTAGTCTTCTAGTAAATGAGTCCCGAACTCTAGCAAGCATTGATCTATCAACTGAACTGAAGGCTTCCGTGATCCTGTTTTTCATATCATCTGCAGTTGTTGGACGATCTCTGAAAACAGTTTCCTTCACGTACCCCCAAAGAAAAAAATCTATAGGAGTAAGGTCTGGAGATCGCGCGGGCCAAGGAATAGTACCTCTCCCTATCCAACGATTAGGGTAGGAATTATCTAAAAATTCTCGCACCATCCTATGGTTATGCACTGAAGCACCATCGTGTTGAAACCACATAGTCGCTCTGGTATTCAAATCCACTTCTTCTTAAATATTGGGAAGATGTTCGCGAAGAAACTGTAAATACCTTTCACCATGCAGAACATTGCCAAAAAACAATTTCCTTTTTGGTATAAGATACACTACCAGTGAGTTCAAAACGGTCTCTCAACTTTAGGAATGAAGACACCCGTGGAGTTCTTGCTTCTGGATATTTTTGCAGGTAGATTCT
Organism: Crepidodera aurea; assembly: GCA_949320105.2. Lineage (NCBI taxonomy): Eukaryota > Metazoa > Arthropoda > Insecta > Coleoptera > Chrysomelidae > Crepidodera > Crepidodera aurea. Next base: position 5,157,797 of record OX439480.2, read on the forward strand.
GCTTGCTAATAAAGGATTTCTGTCGGCTTCGCCAATACAGTAGACCATATTCACTAATTCCTCGCGAGTAAAACTCATGATTAATAATTAGATGCGTACAATTATTGAAAGTATATGGATGTGTCAAATTTTAAGACAGCGGCCTACTCGCTCCTTTTTTTTTAATTAGACGCATACAATTATTGAAAGTATATGGATGTGTCAAATTTTAAGACAGCGGCCTACTCGATTCCTTTTTTTTCTCGAATAAACCGTCAACATTTCTTATTTTGCAATAAATCTCGCAAATTTTACAAAATAGACCCAACAAACCCTATATCAGCAAAAAGCTCTTAAAAAATGCCATGGAATGATGTAATAAAATATAGGGTGCTGCATTTGAAAAAGTCGAGTTATTGCTATTTGTAATTTGTAATTTTCAAAAAATCGTAGTAGGCGGTAGAACGTCGACTCCGAATTCGCCTATAACTCAGAAGATGCGCTGAAGCTTAAGGAATCGACTGGAAAAAAGTTGATTAAGTTATCTTGAACAGTTCTGAAGTTCTGAAGTTTTTGTGGATCTCTGCACGACGCTATTTTGACACATAAATTGACATAAGTCAAAAACTATTGCAGATAAGTCTAAGGAATCCGGGTGCGTTATATCGACAATTTAATGGCGAATCTAAAACTGTAACAAAAATGGGGGGTTGCCATTTAAAAAATGAGAACTTAGTTGTATATCTTATTTGGGACATCCTGTATATAAATAGAAATATTTTTAGAATGTGCCCCATTGTCGGTCTTATCGTTTAAAAAAAATCAAACGGTTAGCTTGAATAGAAAAAAAGTTATGGAGCATGCACGTACCCCTGGGTCACCCTGTATCCTTTAACTTTTGTCCATATCAGTTCAATAGGATTTAGTTGGCAGTGATAGGGAGGAAGACGCACAACATCCATACCATGTGTTTTTGCAAGTTCATCCTCTACATAACGTACTGGAGGCTTATTTAATTTCAGAATTTCTAGTAGTTCTATTTTTATTGATTTTTCTGGAAAGTTAATGTTTCTGTCTGTTAGCCACTCAATGATATCATCTTTCTTCCATGAAGTATTTGGCGCACGTTCAATTAGACGTCAATGGTAACTAGCGTTATCCATTACTATAACTGAACCCTTTGCTAAATGTTGTATAATCTGCTGAAAATATTTTTCAAAAACATCAGCGTTCATATCTTCATAGTAGTCTCCGGTTTTTTAGATTGAAATATTAAAGAAACACGTTTTGAAAACCCGTTATCACTTCCAATATGAGTTACAATTAGACGTCATTCTTTGCCGGAAGGTAACTTCAATCCTGTGGATAATCCTTCCAAAAAAGCCTGTTGGAAGATTAAATGTTGTGTTCTGCCACATTTTGCTAACCGTGTAACCTTGATTCACCCAGGTTTCGTTTTCGTTTTTGCCTTCTGCAAAACCTTGGCAAGTGTTGGTATCTCTTTTTTAAAATAAAATTCGTGAACTTTTCTTCTTATTCCGCTTTTAATTTGTTCAGTAAATTCCACTTTTTTCTTACCTCCTGTATTTTTCTTTGGGGGTTTAACAACTCCACTTTTTAATTCACTTATAACTTTATATACAGTTGATTTGCTTACGCCCATCATATTACTTGTCTTTTTAACAGTATCGTCAACAGAAAACGAAAGATTTTCCCTTCTTAGGCAATTGTAAACATTGCTTATAAATATTTTCTCGTTAACTGACAATGCACACTTTTTTATACGTTTCACATGTGTAAATTTTGAACTTGAACCACACTGCATTTTTCAATACTACTGTCGCTATTAACCGAAAATTACCACGTCTTACTGTAATAGATAATATAGAAGGCTAATCAAAGAGGGTAGGTCATATTGGGAACTGATCAAGATACTAACTGCAACTGCCTAACCTATCTTTATACCAAATCCTAGGTAGGTAACCATCTTATAATCCCACCCCCTTGTTATCATTTTGGTTTTCCATGGCATTAGTAATCTCTCTGTTGTTGTAACTTTCGTGTCCCTTTCGGGATTAATGTGGACTGTACTTTCTTGGTATTATATATTTTTTGATGATTAAAACATTTTCTAACACTTACTAATAACTTTATTAAACATCTTGACAATATGACAAATCAGTTAACAATGATTAAAAAACAAAAAACTGCTTGACATCCCCTGCTACCGATAATATTTTATATGCGAGGTTGCCAAATTATATAAAAATACGATATTATAATTAAAAAAAATAAAAAAGTCAAATGAGGCCGAACCATAGCCGCCAGCCTTGAAAGGATTGCCTTTCAACATAAAACATAAAGTAAAACATAAATAATTATCAAACAGAAAAAATGTATATAAAGTTTAAAGGTCAGAATTCACTGGTAAAGCGCACACTTTTTGAATAGACCTTTTAACTACACCCGAACAAGTTTTGACACTCACTACGCGAACAATACCATCCGTGCCAGGGTGAGTCTCAATAATGCGCCCTAATCTCCAATGTAGGGGGGCAATGTTGTCTTCCTTCAATAAAACTAAGTGACCAGCACTTAGATTGCTGGAGGATTTGGACCATTTGTTTCTCCTTTGAAGAGTAGAAAGGTACTCGTGGGACCAACGGGACCAGAAATGTTGGTACATTTTCTGGATAAGCCTATACTTGGGCAAACGGTTGTCAGGAACTTCCTGGATATTCATCTCTGGTAGAGCGGTGAGTGGGGCTCCAATAAGGAAGTGACCAGGTGTTAATGGGGTTAAATCTGAAGGATCATGGGAGAGTTCGGTAAGAGGACGAGAATTAAGAACTGCTTCTATTTGAGAAAATATAGTTGAAAGTTCCTCAAATGTCAAATGATAATTTCCGATAATACGATTAGCATGAAATTTCGCTGATTTAACAGCACTTTCCCACAGTCCTCCTTAATGAGGCGATTTAGCAGGTATAAACAACCATTCAATTTTATTATCATTACAAAATCTTGAAAATTTTTCATTGTCCGAAATATTAGATACTAATTCAAATAACTCTTTAATTTGATTGCTAGCGCCCACATAATTAGTACCGTTATCAGAATACACCCGCTTACATATACCTCGACGCGAAATAAACCTCTTAAAGGCATTAAAAAAAGATTCAGTGGATAAATCGCTAACCACTTCAATATGAACCGCCTTAGTGGCAAAACAGACAAAAATACACATATATGCTTTAATTATAGCGCGATTCCTTAATTTCCCATCCTTTATAAGAAACGGACCTGCAAAATCAGTTCCACAAACATGAAATGGCCTGATGGGCTGATTAACGCGATCAAGGGGCAGATCACCCATTTTTTGAGAAGATGAGACAGGTTTACATTTAAAACATGTCATACATTTCGAAATAACACTTCGTACTGCCCTCCTGCCATTAATTGGCCAATAATATTGTCTTACCGAATTTAACGTAGCCTGTTGACCTGCATGCAATTGTAAATGATGCTCATTTTGAATAATTAATTTACTCAGATTATGTTTATACGGTAAGATAATTTGAAATTTTCGATCAAAGTGCAGAGGCGCTTTTCGTAGCCTACCACCTACCCTTAATAAACTGTCCTTACCGATAAACGGATCCAATGATTTAATTTTACTTTTATTGAAAACAGATTTATTTTTTACTAAAGAACTTATTTCCTTTTCAAATGATTCAGTTTGTGCTATTTTAATTAATTTGTTTAAAGCCTCATTTAATTCTAACATTGATAATTCGCCGCTCAATTTAGATGTCGCATTTGATTTGCAATTTTTAACAAACCTTAGAATCCATGCAGTAAGGCGTTGTAGCCTAGTTAAGCTAGAAAATCTATCTATAAGTGAAAATGGTTCAAGTTGATTAATCAAAGTCATAGGTTTAACCTTTTTTCTCTCAGGAATGTCAGTGATATTAGAATTTATTATATTTACATTTCCAATTATGGTTTCACTTAAAAATTGTGGTCCCTTCCACCACAGGTCTGAATCTAACAATTCTCGCGGATTAACACCTCTAGATATTACATCTGCAGGGTTTTCTTTAGATTCCACATGTTTCCAATTACGAACGTCACTCATACCTTGTATTTCGCTAACACGATTGGCTACAAAAGTTTTCCAAATATGTGGCTCTTCAGCTAACCAACATAGTACAATTTTAGAGTCACACCAATAAAAGGTTGGTATAACATTATCAAATGCCTGTTGGACCCTATTCATTAAATGCGCCAATAAAAGAGCCCCTGCTAACTCCAATCGCGGTAATGAAATTGTTTTCAAAGGCGCTATACGTGATTTAGCACACAATAATTTAACATTAACTGTACCATGCGAATCTATCGTTCGTACATAAATACATGCTCCGCTAGCCTTTTCCGAAGCATCACAAAAACCATGAAATTCAATGCTCTTATTAGCATTCACTGATACGTGTCTTGTAATTTTTATGTTTTGTAAATATTGTAATTGATTTTTAAATTCCACCCAAATTGTGAATATTTCAGAAGGGACTTTCTCATCCCATCCAATCTTTAATTGCCACAGTCTCTGCATTAGTATTTTTGCTCGGGTAATTATCGGACCGATTAAACCAAGTGGATCGAAGATCCTAGCAATAGAAGCTAGAATCACGCGTTTTGTCACTGGAGAATAATCCCTTACTTTGGTATCAATGACATATTCAAGTTCATCCCGTTTTGCGTTCCAAAATATTCCTAAAGTTTTAGAATTATCATTATCTGTTAAAAAATGCCCCAAATTATCTGATTTCCGGTCAGACAACTGATTTAAAACTGATATTTTATTCGAATTCCATTTTCTCAAATTAAATCCGTATTGCTTAAAAACACGCGTAATTTCCTGTGCTATAACGATTGCATCTTTATCTGTTTCACATCCAGTAATCAAATCATCTACATAAAAATCCCGTGATATGGTTTTGCTTAATTGAGGAAATTCATCCTCAATATCATCAGAAATTTGCTTAAGGCAACGAGTAGCCAAAAATGAAGCCGGCCCTGTGCCATAAGTAACTGTTTTTAATTTAAAATGTTGAACTTCGTCATCGGGACTTTCGCGCCAAATTATACGCTGCAAATTTTGTTGTTTCTCATTAACATTTATCATCCTATACATTTTTTCGATATCAGAAATAATAACTACATTATGCCATCTAAACCTACACAAAATTGAAAAAATGTCGTCTTGAATACACGGCCCTATTTTAAGTACTTCATTTAATGCTAGACCGACAAACGGTTTCGCAGTGCCATCAAATACCACTCTTAATTTTGTGGTACTACTAGCCTCGTTTGATACCCCATGATGTGGCAAATAATAAATTTTTTCATTACCCATACTTCGTGAATTAATATCTTTGTCCGATATTTTTTCCATATGACCCATGTTCAAATATTCCCTCATAAACTTAACATATTTTTCCTTGAATAAAGGATTTTTCAAGAATTTTCGCTCGACTGAAACTAGTCGCCTCTCAGCAATTCCTAACGAGTTCCCTAAATCCGAAATATTTTCCCGCGTCGGTAAAGTAACCACAAATTTCCCGACTGCGTCGCGAGTAACCGTTTCGGAAAAATGATTTTCACATTCCAATTCTTCGATTGATAGTACCTTTTTTGGCTCATTTTCCTCAATTTTCCAAAATTTCTCAATGTCATTTAATTCTTGGAATACCGATAAATTACATTTAACTTCATTTTGCTTATTTTCTTGTGTCATGGTCAATGGACCTGCTATTACCCAACCGAATAAACTATTTTGCAATATAGGCAAACCTATTCCGAGATTTATTTTACCCTCAATTAAGGTTTCATAAAATATACGAGCATTTAATAAAATATCAACTTCACTGGCCAAATTGAAGTGTTGGTCAGCCAATAAAATATTTCTAGGAATATTTAAACGTGACGTATTAAAGGAATAATTAGGAATACTTGCAGTAATTCTTTCTAACATTAAAAATTTTTCAAATGTTTCGTAGTTACCAAAAATTGATGTAATCGTAGCTTTAGTTTGCATTGTTATCATATTTCTAACTTGATTAACTCCCATTATGGGCAAATTTAATTTAGTAATTGGCAAATTTAACTTTTTAACTAAGCGTTCTGTTATGAAACAAGCTTGCGAACCGCTATCAAGCAGGCATCTTACTTTATGCTGCTCACCATTTTTTCCTGTGACATAAACTACAACCGTGGCTAATAAAATTTGTGATTCGGGAGTACAACAATGAGCGGATACTTCGTGATTTATTACATCTAGCTGAACCGGCAACGCCGCAGTTTCAGCTGATCGTTCTAATTCCGAATGTGAGGACCCTTGATTTCCAACTGATAAAAAATTTGTTTGATTTGCATTTCTTGAATTTTCGTAGTGTAACAGCGTATTGTGCTTTTTACCGCACCTTTTGCATCCTTCGGATCGACACTCTCGAGCAAAATGATTAGGTCTCAAACAATTTATACATAATTTTAAAATTTTTATTTCTTGCCAACGTTTTTCGACAGCCAAATCTTTTAACTTATCGCAAAAGTAAATAAGATGTTGACCGTTGCAAAATTTACATTTGTTATCGAAACTAGCCACACATGATTTTAATTCTTTTTTATGATTTGAAAAATGCGTCATTGAGTTACCTGGTCTCTTTTGTTTATCTTTATCTTCTAACGCCTCTATGCTTTTGCATCTCTCAGTTAGAAACAACTTAAAATCATCCATAGTGGGTTCCCCCTTAAATTTACCTATTCGCGCCTCATTCCACAATATTTTCGTTTGTCCCAATAATTTTCGGGACATTAATAAAATTAAAATTCTGTCCCAATGCTCAATAGGCTCCCCAAGTGATTTTAATGCTCTCCAATGGCTGTTTAGTTGATCCAAAAATGATCTTATGTCATTTACTGGATCCATATCTATAAGACTTTTTAGATGCTTTTGGATAATACCGGGTTTATCCTCAAACCTTTCTATTAACATGTCCCAAGCTACTTTATAATTTCCATCAGACACCTCTAATTCGGACAGTACCTTTTCTGCGTCCCCTTTTAAACATTCTAATAATCTATAGAACTTTTGAACATTATCAAATTTTGCATTATTGTCAACTAATGAAATGAATGTATTTTTAAATTTAAACCATTTATCATATTCCCCACTAAAAAAGGGCAAATTAAACTTTTTTAATTCCAAATCAATGCTTTGGCCTCTACTTGAGCCACTTGTATTTAGAGTGATCTGCGCCTGAACTGTTGCGTCATACTCTGCTAATTTCTGTTTTGCTTGGGCTATATTCTCAAATAAAAATGTCTCAAATTCGTCACGGGTATTAAGTTCTAATTCTGCAGGCTCTAGCAACTCAATTCCCAATTGTACTTCATTAAAATTATCTAACACGCTTTCTTCCAACTTTTCTAATCTAACGCGTAACTGCTGTAAACTATCATTGTTTATAGTGTTTATACCATCTAAAAAATTTTTAAATCGTGTGATTTGGCCTTTCAAGGCACCACGTTTCTGCCTTAGCGTCGCCAAATCAGTCATATTTCTAATTTAATTTTAATACCAACAAAAATAAACCTCAAATTATCGTCTCAAACAAAGCAATTCCAAATTACAATAATTCTCTTGGTAAAAAATGAAAATAAGGAACAGTTATGCACTCACCGCACCTCCCTCGATCTGATTGTATATTGTCATCAACCTTGAATCTCCATACAACGGCTTCTTTCACAAGTGTCGGCTTTTCATCCAATATTTTTTTTGACGAGTTGCAATTATATTGCAAGTAAATAATTCGCTCGATGGACCATTATGTATTGTTTTGACTTTCGTGTCCCTTTCGGGATTAATGTGGACTGTACTTTCTTGGTATTATATATTTTTTGATGATTAAAACATTTTCTAACACTTACTAATAACTTTATTAAACATCTTGACAATATGACAAATCAGTTAACAATGATTAAAAAACAAAAAACTGCTTGACATCCCCTGCTACCGATAATATTTTATATGCGAGGTTGCCAAATTATATAAAAATACGATATTATAATTAAAAAAAATAAAAAAGTCAAATGAGGCCGAACCATGATCAAATAACGATTTATCCTTATATTACAGATTTATATAATCTAAGACCTTGACAAATAGCCGACTATTTTTATTGTATCTAAATTTCGAGTTTATTTTAGGATCAATTCGTCGAGACTTAATTTTGGCATTAATAATCTGAATAACTCCCGAGAGCTTTAGCACGAGGGAGTTATTCTTTGATTATTAATGCCAAAATTGTCGAGTCAAATTGTAAAATATACGAAAAATTTAGTAGCAATAAAAATAGTAGCTAATTTGTCAAGGTCGCGTTATATTTAATAAGATTATTTCCCGAGTCACCAAAAATTTTGTACGTACGTATAAATTATACTAGTTTTGCTCTTTACTGTCTTGGCAGGTACGTTTAATTTAATTATATTATCAATTTCTTGAAGATTTTTACTCCCGAATCTACTCATTGTTAATACTTTTTAACAAAATGTGTCAAATTTAATTCTGTAATAAACTTTAATGGCAAACTGTCAAAATTCAATTGACAGTAGCGTGCCTACTATGTTTGTCGTAAAATGGACGGTATTACATAGAAAGGAATGAATGAATATATTTATAGTTTCAGAAAAAGTGCGAAATCAGTTGGATTTGTGTATTTGCTACTAAAGATCGATAATTTATTAACTATAAGCAATTTTATAATACCATTAGTATAGGTTTTATTTGAAAAATTTGAAACTTAGGGGCGGCTTCGTTATTGTTGGATACCGTCCTTCAGGTGAATATTGAGGACGATGATCAAATAGCCGAATATTTACCACCAAGGTGAATAGTCGCTTTATTTTGTTTTGATTGGCTGCGTAAAATCAGTTTCCAAGCACGTGATTGGTTAAAAATTGATATTTGACAGGCAAGGGAAATAATCACATTTATAGATGTTTTGAACCCTCAGATTACTTTCTATAATTTAAGCTAAGCTAATATTTCCAAGAAGTCAATGATGAATAACGATTTAAACAATTTAATGTTGGTATACCTAATAGTCAAATTTATAGGTCTTGAAAAATATGTATTATATACCTTGTTGTTAATTTACTCAAACAGATAACTCACCCATTTACATAACAATTGCAAATAACTCAAAAAAACATTTTGTAAAGTACCTACATACCGAAATAATACTCAATAATACATATATTCAAAAAAAATATATTTTTAAATGATCTGAACTTTCCTGTTCTGACAAATATATTACTCCGGCTCGATTGCGATTTCAGTATAAGTAGTTTTAACAAATTAATAATAAATGAAAGTTTTTTATACTATACACGGTCTTGCAACAGTGGCGTGTTCCATATATCTATTTAGGAGCTCGGCAAAATAAAAAAAATTTCAGTCACATAGGATGTACAATTTTTGTCTGGGCGGGTCCCAACTTTGTTTTTTTAAATGGCAATCTGTATTTTTATCACTTTCAGTTTCTACATGAAAATAAAAGATACTTTATGTATGTTTATTTCGAAAATATTGACGTTTTTCGAAATTTTTATTAAAACAAGTTTTTTCCAATATTCGTCACTCAGAATATTTGAAATTATAAAGTTGACTTGCCCCCCCTGAAAAATTTCCTAGATCCGGCACTGAATTGATCCATTCTCTTTAAATTTATAAATTGTTTCGCGGTCGGATTATTTAAACTGTCAAACTGACACTCTTTGTAATTATGCAACAATTAATCGATGTATAACCTGATTATTTTGAAGGACTTATAGTATTACTACTGATTATTTTTTTCATCTGTCAAAACAGTCAGATTTTGTAGTTTATAAGAGCTCAGGATCCTAACCAATCATTGTGTTTTATACTGATAAAACCGCTTCGTCGTTTTTGTTTTTTGATTAAACTATGTTTACCTTTTTTGAGATGTCAAATGTAAACATTTATCAATTATTATTATACTAAAATGTATTGCAAATCTATGTTAATACCCAAATTTCAAAATATATTTGTAAACTAACCTGTTTTTATTCGTTTATTGTCAATACAACACAGCTCCATCCATAAATTCGTTTAAAACTAACATAAAATGTCAAAACGTCTAAACGTTACACTTAATAAATAATCTTAAATGCCTACTACTAGATAGGCAACTTATATTACGTTTGTAATATTTGGCGTTTAAATGTAAAAGAAAATATCGAACTTTTGAGTGTAAAGTGTCTTTCTCTGTTTTTAATACAAAATGATTAAAAAAATAATCCTTTCAAATACGACTCGTCCTCTGAAATTTTATAGATTAAATTTTTGATATTCATACTCAAACGCCTTTATTTTAGGCAAAACCACTCAAACAAACTGATTTGAGATAAAATCACTCGTCCTGCGGACTCGTGATTTTATCAATCAGTTTGTTTTCGTGGTTTTTCCAAATAAAGCCGTTTTCGTGAAAACCCAAAATTTAATCGATAAAATTTGGAGGACTCGTGGTATTACCTTTGATTATTTTTTTCGTGTAATTTTTAACCAATCAGAACGTTCAATTTAGTTAAGTTACCTCGTATAATTTCGATAATACCTGATTATACATAGAGTAGCTCCACTAATCGAAAATTTTACAATAATTTCATTTCCATAGCAACCACATCGACATCAATATGTATACAACAATACACACACTAATAGGACCGTCAAATTTTAACGTTTATCAATAATTGTTCAAATATGAGTCAATTTTAAAAACGGTACAGGTTCAAATACGTAGTATATAATAATTGTAATTTTCATTGTACCAATTTGTATTTACATTAATAAATTGTTTATATTTACTTAATTTACTCAAAAAATAATCGTATCAAATATTATACGTACTTCTAAATAAATACGATTATACATCTCAAACTTCCTGCATAATTACAAATCGTGTCAGTTTGACAGACTATTTAAACTGTCAAACTGACACTCTTTGTAATTATGCAACAAGTTATCGATGTATAACCTGATTATTTTGAAGTACTTATAGTATTACTACTGATTATACCACGTCGTCAAGGGTATAATCGCTTATTAATACATGGTAACTAAGTAAAAATTGCAACTGACATTGGCTAAATTTATGATGAGTTGTATAATCAGTAGTAATATCACAAGAGCTTCGAAAATAATCGATTATGTTGATGTTACTGAACACATCTCTATGTGACACATGACAAGTGTGTTGTTGCAGGTTGCACAGAAGAACTCTTATTCCCTCCATTGTAGTAGAATTAGGAAGTTGAAATATAGATATTTAGAAAACAAGTGGTGGTAGTTTTACTGAACAGAATAATAACAGATTATACTTCCGAGTCACGAGACGTATTTCGTAAAACACCATGAGAGCGCAGCGAGGCGGAAGTATAAAATATTATTTTTCGTCGACTCTACAAAAAATGACATTTTACGTACTAATTTCCGAATGAGAAGTCAATTATTTTTGAAAGAAAGTACTTTTCGTCCTCAAATGACTCGCACCGTGCCGTATCCTGTGACCACAGCGGATGAAAAGTGTTTGCTGACGAAAAATGCTTGCCTTCAAAAATGGTCGATTTTTCTTTCGGAAATTAGTACGTTTTTGTAGAAGTCGACGAAAAAAAGTAATATGCGCCTCGGCGAAAAATTGTCTATTGTCTCGCCTGCTTGCTAGCCTCGGCTGCGCCTCGGCTATCAATTTGCAGACTCGACTATAATTGACAGTTTTTCGTCCTTGGCACATAAATAACTATTTCGTATGCTCGCGTGGTATTCGATACGATTATATAAGGAATTATATAATTATTTTTGTTGACGTTTGCTCATTATAAACGTCAAACGTATTGTTACTATGACAAAAACGGTTATACCACGTCGTCAAAGGTATAATCGCTTATCAATACATGGTAACTAAGTAAAAATTGCAACTGTTATTGGCCAAATTTATGATGAATTGTATAATCGTCAGAAACGCACTGATTTTTCAAGGACATTATGTACATATATTCAAAATTCGTTGTATTTTTAGAGATTCGCCTTATTCTTACCTTGACAATCCAAATACGACCCATACAACCCATTTAGTGAATGAAGCTATGACCATACTTCAAGCTACCAACTGCTGGATGACAGAAGATGGAACGACAAATTGGATTATAAACAACGTTAGAATCTCTCAAACAGCGGATGGTCTCGTCAGGTAATAAATATTAATAAAAACCTTTGAATTTTAGACGGTCGCGGACCAAATAAAAATAAATAAAATTCGAAGGAATTATGCACAGATGATTCCCGAAAAGTTCCTAAAGCGGTGAACACCTAACTTGCCGATAAATGGCATATATGGAGTTCGCTCTAATCAGGTTAAACTCGCGCTATCTCGAAATCTGTACATACGATTGACTTGGGCCCGTGGACACTTTTGATCGGGATGGGATGACGAATAAATTTCAGAAGTTAGGGAACAAGCGATCTAAAGCCATTTCCCTATCAAAAACTGCTGGGTACTTTATACGTTAAATGAAAAGGCAACACTGGACCCGGATGTTCGTTTCAGAACTGACAACAAGGGTGCACTCCAATTTAAAGGTCCGACGTCATAGAGACGGCAATCGAAACATCAAAGGAAATGGGCGGAGCTTTATATCGGTATATTTCTAACCTGTGGTCTGGTGGTCTCAATTCTAATTGCCACATAGGCGATTAATTAGTACATTAAAAGAATTCAGGAAATAAAATAATAGTAATAATCACATTCTTATCAATGCTACAAAGCAAAGAAAAACATCCTTGTGTAAGAAAATTTAGCCAGTACTTTGAGAAAAATACTTCCTTTGTTTGCTCGTGAATTTATTAGGTAGCCCACTAAAGCACGGGTCAGACTAGACTTGTTATCAGCCGCTGCTGATCAGCGGCTGGCAACCTGGTCGCACTTCTAGTTAAAGAGATGACAACCAAAACCATGTTTCATAGCAGCCCGGCTAAAACCGTGTAAAATCGACAGATTAGATATGACCTTAGAGCCGACTGGTGAGTAGTAACTTTCGAGCATCATTTAGGATTTCCAACAGTGTATTGTAAATTTCTATTCAAAAACTCCTTTAACGAAACATCCCACAAGCATGGATAATCTCGAAATACATTTAAAAACTTCTCAAAATCATTCCACCAATAAAATATAATATAAATTATATTAAAACCGAGAATTTCTGAAGTTTGGGAGAAATCGACCGAAATAGTCCAGGACATTTAGATCAAAATTACCCGAATAGCGGAACTTTTTACATACACCAGATATCGAGATGCGGTTTTCTGCATTGTGTTCAGGAAGGTCCAGGGAAAAAAGTTTACATGGTCTGGTTCGGCGCGTTTTTGGAAAAATGCCTTCTGGGCCGGAAAATGCATTTTCCAATTGCATCATAACTTGCACCATTATAGAAACGACTGTTTTCGGGGCTGCCGAACTCGATTCTGGCATTAGAATTACCCGGTGGTGGTTCTGTGGGGGTGCGCGGGGGAGAAATGGCAGCGTGCATGAAAGTCGCTCCAAACTCGTTACTCGGGTGTTTTCGGGGCTGCCGAACTCGATTCTGGCATTAGAATTACCCGGGGATGGTTCTGTGGGGTGCGCGGGGGAGAAATGGCAGCGTGCGTGAAAGTCGCTGTAACTGATGCGGATGTTGATATTGTGCTCAAGGCCATTGAGACTGCTTCTGGAAGCTACAACAATAAAGTGGTTATTGTTTCGGAAGACACTGATGTCTTAACAATGCTTGTTGCTCGGGCTCCACCGAATCTAGAAGTGTTCTTGCTGAAGCGCCTTCAGCTAGAGTACCTGATGTGTATTATTCCGAAAGCTTAGCATCCAGAAGCGCGTGCCTCAGGTCTCATATATTATTTCTACATGCTTGTCACTGCTCTAGAAACTATAACAAAACGATATACGTACTTACTTGGCACTTGGCACATGTATTTTACGTAAATCCCCGACGCTTTAGTCCAATACGTCGGGACTTTACGAGTCTGAGATTCGCATTACCCGAGTCGTTCCGAGAGGCTAATGTGTCGGCGAATTCCGAAAATGCGACCTGTGAATGTTTTAAATGCTGATATATATTTCTACCGAAATATATTTTATGGGAGTAAACAAATTGCACAAATGAAAAGAAAAATAGTCTAATCTCCCAGGAATTGGACATTGAATGTCAACGTTGCCACAACGTCTGGACTTCAAAACAACTACTCCTTGGGCTATATGCCCCAACAGGTATTGAATTATAGAAGTCCCGACGTTGGTTGGAACCTGAGATATCAGGACATTAAACCAACAACTTTGATTTTGTTATTAAAGGAGCCCGTCAACCATAGACTAGTTTCGGCATTATTGTGCCTCTTCAGTGTGGCGTAGACAAGCTCGACTTTCTATCTCTAATGAAAGTCTGACAGTGGATCCGATTAGCCCAGTTCCTATAGAATATAGTTGCGTTAGCAAATGTATAAAGAACTGAGAAAGCACAGCGCCATCTATCACAATAATAACAAACTCAAAGTTAGCAAGAAGCAGCGACCTGTGAATGTTTTAAATGCTGATATATATTTCTACCGAAATATATTTTATGGGAGTAAACAAATTGCACAAATGATATGTCCAATTCCTGGGAGATTAGACTATTTTTCTTTTCATTTGTGCAATTTGTTTACTCCCATAAAATATATTTCGGTAGAAATATATATCAGCATTTGAAACATTCACAGGTCGCTGCTTCTTGCTAACTTTGAGTTTGTTATTATTGTGATAGATGGCGCTGTGCTTTCTCAGTTCTTTATACATTTGCTAACGCAACTATAATCTATAGGAACCGGGCTAGTCGGATCCGCTGTTAGACTTTCATTAGAGATTGAAAGTCGAGCTTGTCTACGCCATACTGAAGAGGCACAATAATGCCGAAACTAGTCTATGGTTGACGGGCTCCTTTAATAACAAAATCAAAGTTGTCGGGACTTCTATAATTCAATACCTGTTGGGGCATATAGCCCAAGGAGTAGTTGTTTGAAGTCCAGACGTTGTGGCAACGTTGACATTCAATGTCCAATTCCTGGGAGATTAGACTATTTTTCTTTTCATTTGTGCAATTAATAGAATTGTCTATATTTAAAAAAAAAAAGGAAAAGGAAATAAAATTGATAATTAATTTGTGCTTACTAGAATCAAAGCTAAAATAAAATTAAATATAAGTTGAGTATTTCTCTCGATTTGTTTCACGATCCACAAATAAAAGTAACGAACAGATCGAACGGTAAGTAACAAAATATATCTAGAGGTTTTATGTGCATTTGTTTGTTTTTCAGAGTTGGCAGAAACAGCAATAAATTTTCTTTAAGAACATCTCCAACGAACGGTTCTGCATCAGTATCATCGCCATATATGCATTGCACAGGTTCCATGGGACAGACGCGTCATCTATTTGTGAGACGGGGCGAACGTCGTATGCACTACGATGGTTCCACTTTCATTGTCAGGAATGCAGGTCATTCGGCTGGATTTGACGAAAAACATCAATTGAAAGTTTACTAGTGTTGTTTGCATTTAGTTAGATATGACTGTCGGTCGAGTTTTTTCTTAGAATTTTTATTTGACTGGCAAATCCAGTCATGTGTTCCTCTTGATTGTAATTTTTGTTTTTGTATATTAACGCTAGTTAGAAACGAAATTTGAGTGCGCGTTGCAAGAGATAGATAGATAAAATTTTGTTCTGATCGAACGTCTTACGTTTAGTGGTGGTTTTCAATACCAAAGAAATTTTAGAATAATAAATCTTTCACAGTATTATTAGTTTTAAAACGCTTGATCTACATGGAAATAGTGATTTTCATCTTTGACGTATACAATATACAGTATCATCGTTCTTCCTTGCTTGAAATTAAGATACCAGAGGAAATTTAAATCATGTAATAGTCTAAGAGGCGATTAAAAATGCTAAAAGGTCGAAACTTTTTGTAAAGATAGTATTTATCACATCGGCGGCTCCAAGGAGGGGGCAATAGGCGCAATAGCCCCGTCCCCAAAAAAGTTCGGCACTGAGAGAATATTTCTCACAGTCAAATGAAGTTAAGAGTTTTGGAGAGGGAAATTTGTTTATATTAGCACTGGGCTTCTCTAAAAGTTATCGAATTCCTAACCCAAAATATTAAACTTTTATATATAACTTAAATTCAAAGTCTTTGCAAGTGTTTTTTTTTTTAAATTATTTATTTAATAATTTACAAAAAATAGAGAACCGACAATTTCTAAGACGAAAACTAGACTACAATACAAATTGCAGTAAAGGTGCGGTAGGAATTTGAATATTAGGAGCAATTGGCGTAAACGGAAGTGGCAATACTGTATTGGGACTATTGGGAGGGACATTCGATAACATTGGTATCGTTACGATTCGCAATGATATGCAGTTATTGTGGTTAGGATCTTGTTCGATAGGTGAGAGGTCGACTGCTAGGCGGATTTTGTGGTTTTCAATATCTGGTTCTGGAAGGGTTTCTTCTTGGATATTCTGGGAAATTGGGGTACTTGAGCTACCTTCGGGGTTAGGACTATCTTCAACGTTACCATTATGTTCCATATCAACTTCCATCGCATCCGTTTCCTCCAAAGGTTGGATATTAAACTCGATAACATCATCTTTGTTAGCTTTCACTTCGTCCACGTTCAATTTGTTCAGAGTATTTTCCACGATGCAATTCGTCACCGATTTCATGTCGTCCAGGGGACTGATGTCATCGTCTGGATCTGATGTCATGAAAGCCACTCTCATCTTCTTCCGTTTCTTGGCTTGGATGCCGATTGGACCGGGAAGGCAATTCGTCACCGATTTCATGTCGTCCAGCGGACTGATGTCATCGTCTGGATCTGATGTCATGAAAGCCACTCTCATCTTCTTCCGTTTCTTGGCTTGGATGTCGCTTGGAGACCGGGAAGGCAATTCGTCACCGATTTCATGTCGTCCAGCGGACTGATGTCATCGTCTGGATCTGATGTCATGAAAGCCACTCTCATCTTCTTCCGTTTCTTGGCTTGGATGTCGCTTGGAGACCGGGAAGGCAATTCGTCACCGATTTCATGTCGTCCAGCGGACTGATGTCATCGTCTGGATCTGATGTCATGAAAGCCACTCTCATCTTCTTCCGTTTCTTGGCTTGGACCGGGAAGGCAATTCGTCACCGATTTCATGTCGTCCAGCGGGCTGATGTCATCGTCTGGATCTGATGTCATGCCGGCCACTCTTATCTTCTTCCGTTTCTAGATAACTTTTTCGCAGCTTTTCCGCCGGCGGTGCCAATTGGGATGTTGTGGACGCGATCCAATAAGCCCGAAGGTAGCTCAAGTACCCCAATTTCCCAGAATATCCAAGACGAAACCCTTCCAGAACCAGATATTGAAAACCACAAAATCCTAGCCTAGCAGTCGACCTCTCACCTATCGAACAAGATCCTAACCACAATAACTGCATATCATCGCGAATCGTAACGATACTAATGTTATCGAATGTCCCTCCCAATAGTCCCAATACAGTATTGCCACTTCCGTTTACGCCAATTGCTCCTAATATTCAAATTCCTACCGCACCTTTACTGCAATACCTACATTCATCGGTCGAAATTCGAGAACAGGAAGAAAAATACTACAATAGAAATGTAACAAATGAATAATATAAAAAAATGTCAAATCAGCTTAATTGAGTTTAACTATGCCAGTTACATTACATAACATATATACATTGTGTCCCAGAAGTACCTTTGGATGAATAGAAGTGGTAAAAATAACGTTATCGCTTCATATAACTTTTTTCCCTACGGGCCTTTATTTCCGAGATATGGGCCTCTAAATTTAAAGATTGAAAATCATTTTTTATTTATAACTTTCGTACCATAACCTCAAATTCAACCAAACTTTGGTAAGTTACAAATCGCATTAGTGTGCTTAAATTAGTAAATTAAGTTTGTCACAAAATCTTTTAGGAAGTCAGGAACGGACTATGCCCAAAGGTTAACACCTCATAATTTTTCGACAAGTAGTGACACTGAACTGTAAATAATATTAATGGATTCCTTAGATATTTTTATAACATAAAGATACTCTTGCTTCATGTCGATTAAGTTAACGGTTTAGGAGATTTTTTAACTTTAATGCGGTAAAGCAGAGTAAATAGCGCATCCATTTCGAGTAAACTGTGCCATTTTAATTATGAAAATGTACTTAATCAATAGTAAAATATTTCGCCACTACAACTGACAGATGTTGGATGTCAAATGAATCCACAGCACGCTATAAAATCAAATCGTATTAAAGTTCAAATAATGACGCACTTTATAAAATGCTGGATACGCTATTTACTCTGCTTTACCGCATTAAAGTTAAAAAATCTCCTAAACGTTGACTTAATCGACATGAAGCAAGAGTATCTTTGTTTTAAAAATGTCTAAGGAATCCATTGTTATTTACAGTTACGTGCCACTACTTGTCTAAAAACTGAGGTGTTAACCTTTGGGCATAGTCCGTTCCTGACTTCCTAAAAGATTTTGTGACAAACTTAATTTACTAATTTAAGCACACTAATGCGATTTGTAACCTACCAAAGTTTGGTTGAATTTGAGGTTATGGTACGAAAGTTATAAATAAAAAATGATTTTCAATCTTTAAATTTAGAGGCCCATATCTCGGAAATAAAGGCCCGTAGGGAAAAAAGTTATATGAAGCGATAACGTTATTTTTACCACTTCTATTCATCCCTGAATTTTCCAAAGGTACTTCTGGGACACCCTGTATAACCCTAACAGCCGACGACGTTGCCCCCCCCCCTCCCCAGATCTCTGGGCTGGAGCCGCCCTTGATTTACCGTGACAAGCCATCAGGAGTAAGGTTGCCTTGCGAAAACATTATTAGAAAGAATTTTTTAAAATAGTTACTAATTTTACAAATCCGATGGATGGGGATTATTTTTCGAAAAATCGGATCAATTTAATTTCAAAACAAATTTTTTATCTCTAATCTCTTCCTGTCTCAATTATCCAACCTGCGAGTATGTCTTCTTGAATGAATTTCCTGATTTTTTTACTTACGTACGATACGAAATACTAATAATTTAATTCATTTTTGTGGTTCACAGTGGTTTGTTATTTTAAATGTTCTTCTTTATGAACAAAACATATTTATGATAACAAAATTAACGAAAATATCGAGAATGCTATTCAAAATTAAATAAAGATCCAACTACTAGTATTGAAAACAAAATTTACAAAACTTTATGTAAAAATAAAAAAAAATTTTAGTGAAAGTAATCCTCCATATTTTTATATTTTGCCCAAATAAAGGACTATGCTTCTATCTTATGGAAAATAAAAGACCACTCAAATGCGGATATTTTGATACCAACAGATTCATCTTGAAACATAGAACATTTCATAACATCGCGCCAATGTTGTGAGTTGTATAATTAAGTCACAATTAATGATTTTATTTTTAAAATCGCTTACGGAAATTGTATGAGTAGGAGAGAGACGAAATAAATAAATGAAGATCTATTATTAAAGATAAATTACTAACACCAGACAGGGTTGAACTGACCTAATGCACAACATACAACATGACAACCTATTTTAGAAGTTAATTTTTTTTGTATTCTTTTGTAGTGTATTTGTTGGCATCGGTGAACCCTTAAAAAGTTAGGATAGGGATTAGGGATACGGAAACGATTTTGTTATATTCTCTAGCATACATTATCTCTACGTATCTCCCTTTACGTCGGGTTGTATTGACAGTTAACAGATATTTAACATAGATGTTAATGTATCCCATTTTACGCGCTCCACCATCCCCCCACAGGCAGCGCCTGAGGACCTCATTACCTTCTATCCGCGAAGCCGTTTTTTTACTTTATTAAATTTTTTTGGTAGCCGAAGCCGATTTTTGATGGCATCATTACATTTCTTCACTATTAGGTACAATTCGATCAACAGCGTCAAGTACAGTATTCAGTAATCTGGTTGATGGATATCTAACATTAGGTTGATGTCTAGTATATCCTATATACCAGAACACGCTAGCTACATGTGCACAACATCCAAGTGTTCGTGCTCCATTTTTGGAAGTGCATAATAGCCATCAAAATGTCGATTCTCTTCGTCACAACCTAATAGTGGACGAAATGCTATCCACAGTTGATGTTTGGTAGCTTGTATAAATCTGGAATAGACTCGAGCTCTTGCAGAAGAGCCTGAAAAGAGAACTCGTCGGCCTGTTCTCTTTGTAAATGATCTTGGATATAACTACGTGCGAGACCTACCTGATATATTACCTACAGTTAAATCTTTTACTTCTTGCAGTGACATAATTGGAAATTTAGGTATTTGCAGTTCATTCACATTGATCCATCCATAAAATCCGTTACATGAGTATTAATAAAATCTTGATGAGTTATTGATCTAGGACCTACATTTTCGGAAACGAATTTGTATGAATACATGGTGTCCCACGACGTACTGTACACAGTCCAACCATAAGTACTATGGACCGAGGCCATTTTATATCTGGTATTAAAAAATGGCTTGTTGCGTTTTTGACGGATATACAGGGTGATATTTGAAAATATGTGAATTATTCTACGTTAAGTATATCTAAAAGTAAAAATCTCAGACCAATGAAATTTGGCACACTGAGTGTGCTCCCTGAGATCAATAAAATAGGTTTTAAAAAAATTTTAATTTCAGGTGTGGACTTTTTTTAGATTTTTATTTGTTTTTTGAAAACAACACCCTGTAAGCCAGATCAATTTTTATTTTTCTCACTTTAAAGATTAAGGATGATACTAAGCAACAATCAAAAAAAATTGAACGCGCAACTTTTTGTTTTCTGAAGAAAAAAATAAAACTTTGAAAAATAGTATAATTTTATTGGATTCACATTCTTCTTATGACTGATGCGGCACTACGTTGATAGCACATCATCATTTTTCAACAAAAATCATAAGGACAGTTCATTTTACTCGATATAAAATATTAATCAATCAACTGTTAAAATTCCAGGGCCGTAATAATTTTTTTAAAGTTTTTATTGATCCTGTAAAAACAACACCCTGTAAGCGAGTTGTACAAATTTTCTTTCTGTAACGTCAAAGAAAAAACTATTACTTTTGATTATTGTGCAAATGCAATTAGGCTTTGAATTCGCTTTGACGTCCATTTTGACAGTTTGTGAAAGAACGTGGTGAGCGACTGACAGAAGACCAAAAAGAGGGTATTTTGGAAATGGTAAATCAAAATGAGAAGGTAAGTACCCGGCGAATATCCAGTATTTTGAATATTTCTAAGTCCACAGTTTTCAGGACGATAAAGAAAGATCTCCTCCATCCATATCACCCCCAACTGGTACAGAGACTTCAAAAAATAAATACGGCCCTGGAATTTCATCGGTTGATTGAATAATACTTTATATCGAGTAAAATGAACTGTCCTTATGATTTTTGTTGAAAAATGATGATGTGCTATCAATGTAGTGCCGCATCAGTCATAAGAAGAATGTGAATACATTAAAATTATACTATTTTTCAAAGTTTTATTTTTTTCTGCAGAAAACAAAAAGTTGCGCGTTCAATTTTTTTTAACTATTGCTTAGTATCATCCTTAGGCTTTAAAGTGAGAAAAATAAAAATTGTCTGATCTGGCTTACAAGGTGTTGTTTTCAAAAAACCAATAAAAATCTAAAAAAAACTAAGTCCGGACCTGAAATTAAAATTTTTTTAAAACCTATTTTATTGATCTCAGGGAGCACACTCAGTGTGCCAAATTTGATTGGTCTGAGATTTTTACTTTTTGATATACTTAACGTAGAATAATTCACATATTTTTAAATATCACCCTGTATATCCGTCAAAAACGCAACAAGCCATTTTTTAATACCAGATATGAAATGGCCTCGGTGCATAGTACTTATGGTTGGACTGTGTACAGTACGTCGTGGGACACCCTGTATAGTTAAAACTTATTAGTTCTCTTATCATCTGTCAGGTTTGTTGTTTAATGACTTTTATACGGAATGCTGATTAATACGTCTCAAGTCCGACTCTGTTTTAGCGGAGCAGGTGGCTAGAATTAAATGGCTAGATTTTGTAAATCGAATGAAAAATTTCTGATAAATAAACTGATTTTTTGGGTTTATTAATTAAATTATTACTTTGGCGCAATGATATGAAATGTTCTATTTTTCAAGACGAATCTGTTCGTATCAAAATATCCGCATTTGAGTGGTCTTTTATTTTCCATAGATCCATAGATTCCATAGATCGACTTTAGCGAGATATTAAAATTAAAGAAGACAATTTAAATCGCCCAGTACTTCATTCAAACACAATAAAAATCCCTTATATTCAAAAATTATCGGAAATGATTAGCAGGATTGTCGATACATTTTATTTAACAACAGTTTTTCAAAATACCTTTTTTAACCCAAAATACAAAAAATTTTTAATTTCCGCAAAAATAATTAATTTTGATGAAATTTGGGTCAAAAACATTTTTTTCAAACATAAAGTTGGTTGGCAAAATATCGTAAAGGGTTCTTTAGATGCTCATTTTTGTTTTTATGTAAACTTTTTGATACTGTCGAGAAAAATTCGAAAAATCGTATTTTTTTCTTTTTATTTCCGAGAAAATCAAAATTAAAAAAGTATGTCTTTTTGTATCAAAATTCTATAGTGAAAAATCATCTTGCAGATTAAACGATTCATTAAACGAATAGACTCTATATTGCTGTCAAACTAATAAAAGTATGCCATGACATTTTCCCCAAATTTTTGTAATTTAAATCTGTGTTGAGCAATATACCAAAAAACTGGAACGAAAATTCAAGTAGGTGTATATGCGGGAACGACTTGCCTGAATGGATATTTTTGGAAAATCAAAGGTAAAGAAAAAACCTGCTTAATTAACACATGTCGACCGTTTTGAGTCCTCGAAATTCTGAAGTAAATGCTCCGGAAAAAAGGAAATACTTAATTGGAAAGAAGATCGGTCAAGGTTCATACAGATGTCTGGTATTTGGGTATAATTCTATTTATAATGTTGATGATGATGTTTTATGGTGCCTTACATGCGAAGCAAGTGCAGTATCACTTATCTCTTATCATTCATTGTATTTATTGAATAAATAAATAAATAAAATAAATTATTAAAAATTTAAACAAATTATCAACAATTACTGAAAAATTCGTTATTACAAAAATCAAAAAAATGAGTACCTAAAGAACCATGTACGATGATATTTTGCCAACCAACTTTATTTTTGAAAAAAAATGTTTTTATCCTGAAAATTTTAAAATCTTGAAAACCGTTAGATTTTTTAATCTGAAAAAAATTGTGGCTATCTGAAACCTACTTCCACAAAATTTCATCAAAATTAAATTATTTTTGCGGAAATTAAAAATAAAAAACTGAAAAGAAATTTTGAGGTTATGGTAAAAAATGACACATAGAAGTTGTACATTTTTTCTAGAAGTACAACTTTGCCATTGGATATTTTTTGTTTCGCGGAAAATCGCAAAATACCAATTTGCCCCCCTTTTAACCCCCCTCAAATTAATCCTTTAGCAACCCTCTTGTTGGACAAATTTTTTTTACGTTTGTTGTAAGCCCCTTTACCACTTCCAATCATAAAAACCCTGCAGAAAATTATTATCGACTCTAAATCTAATTTGCCTGGTCTAAAAGAAGAACATTTACTAATAATTTAATATTCCACGGAAATTATAATTATTCACCCATCCGTCTATCCCTCGTAAATATTATTTATAAAAGTAATAGTATATTACGTAACAAGAGTGGTAAGTAACCCATTACGCACGAAGTGAAAAAGTTTACGCACGAAGCCGCGCAGCGGCGAGTGCGTACATTTTACGAGTGTGCAATGGGCTTACAACTTGAGTAACGTACTATACTTTTTCTACGCCCACTCATTTTCTTCTATTAAATAAAGGACATCATTTTTGTGTGATGATAATTACACAATATTTTAACTCGTTACCTTTGACAACAAATGATTATCGTCTGGGGCATCTTTCAGAAACTTATTAATTTGTTCTGGAGAAAGGATTTTCGCTTTTTTACTTCTAAATCCATTCGATTTCCGCTTCAGTAGGGCCATTAGTTTTGGATAATCTGCTATGTTAATGTTATTATTAATGTTTAGTGTAGTTCTCAGCATCGAATAAATGGCCCATAGAGAAGATGGCTTCATAATTTTTGATGTTTCCGCAAAATACACAAGCAAAACATTCTCCGAAAAGGATTTAACGTTATTCTTGTGTCGCCAATCCATAAATTTTCGATAAGTAATTTCGTACCTTTCTTTAGATTTTAGCGGTAACAAACAAATTATGTGTGGCAGCTTGAGCTTTTTCTAAAATCTCCGGTGGAGTGCTCATAATTTCATCACTTTCACTTTCAGACATATTCGTAGGTAAAGTTAAGAAAATCTTCGGATACAATATTTTGTGACAATATAAAAAATAACATGACGTTTATTTCTATAGAAACGCGGGTTATTTTTTGAAAAATTGTATAATGTGTTGCCGACATTTAGGGACATCACTCTTTTAATTCAAAATGTATCTCGCTAATGCTAAAAGTTTTTATGTTTTTCAATTGACTAAATTTACGTAAATAGTCCAAATAAAGTGGTACGTAGATAAAAATTTGATTGCAATTTGATTATATTAAGAAATTTAAGTTTTCTTATCAAAAAGCACGTGTATGTTAGGAGATCTCATTACGTTCATGCTATTGTTAAATGTCATTTACAAGGAATGTTGACAGTGCGATTTTTAACGTTTACTGACGTGGGCGTAGAAAAAAGTGTTTTATCTCTATTCATAAAAGATTATTTCGTTTGAATTCTGAGAGCGGCGCCACCCTCCGGATGCAAAATTTTGCCATGCAAGGGTTTCGTAGATTCTAATTTTTAAGGTTTGTTTTTTATTATTAGTGGATGAAAAAATTTGCATTTGTTGGTAAAGATCTAATCTATGTTCCGACGTACTGACTTTTTGAAATTTGCTTTGGTTCTTTTCTAAAAAAAAAAATGAGAAAAATTATCAAAAAACATGGAATTTTGCGATTTTTTTAGAAAAAAACTAAATCAAATTTGGAAAAAGTGAGTTCGTATGAATATGGATTAGACTTTACCAATATGTACTTATTTTTGCATTCTCTCAAAAATGAACCAGTTGAGAATGCTCTTCTAGCATTGCCATAGAACGAACAAATTGTAATGAAAGAACAAACATTAAAATTTTTATGAAATGGTGAATCACAGTTTATATTCTACATTTTGATGCTCTATGTGAATATAAAATCAAAATTTTCATATTTTGGACGCCAACTCAGTGTTATAAAAACTATATTTAAAAAAATACAATATTATCCCATATAAAGATTGTAGATAAAAAAATAACGATGTCATATTAGATAAATGTTGACTATCATGAAATTTTTGAGATTTTTAGACGATTTTTTTACATTTTTCGGTAATTTTTTGGTTACTTTTTGTTGCTATATCAAAATCTGAGTCAGAATTTTAAAATTCATAAACACAAAAAAACTACACACACACAACGATGAACCTAAAAAGTTAGGGACTACGAAACCCTTGCATACATTGTTTTATAATATAGTAACAACTTCCTATTAACCACTACACCTTATTTATTTTAGCGAGACAGTGACGTAATTTCTAGTTATTTCTTATACACTTAACGTGCAGGGGAAAATAACTGTTAAAGGTTGGCAACACTTCGCGACATTGCCGCTGTGACATAGCGAAAATTCTTGATTTATTTAGAGTAGTTATAAATTGACCTACAACGTGTCAAAGTCCTGTAACATAGAGGAATATTATAATAAAAATTCCAAAACTACATAACTTTTAATTTTTATTTGAATCTTAAAACACTTTTCTTACTATTGAAAATGCTTTATAGTCAGCATTTTATTGTTCTATAGACTATAACAGTTCTTGTTTACATCCACATTAGATGCACTTAGATTCAAGTTAGGAAAAAAATTAACTGGCACAATTTTATCTTTAAGTGAACGAAAAAAATTATACCTGGCAACGCCGCAAATTTTTGACGTGTGACGTCACTGCCTCGCTAAAATAAATAAGGTATATCAACAAATTTCTAAACCAAATGTGGCTGCAGGCAAACCTTGCCAAGATGCAGGTGTCAGTGTTAGAAAAACTTTGATATAAATATTAAACTAAATGGAATGAAATTGTAGGTTATTTTCTAATTTATCACTGGCAACAAAAAATACCATGACGTAACTACATTATAAAAGTGAAGAGAGCATATTTTGTTTACTGTTTTGTTACCCCAGTTCTATATTTAAAAATATTTACAGATCAACAAATACTAGTGCTATCAAGAATTTAAATAGGGTAAAGAAATAATACTACAGTTATAGGATTTTTTAATAAAAAAAATGAGAATATCACCGTCGAGGAAAGATTGAGAATAATGCAAAATTAAATAGTATCTCGAGAAAATAAATAGCTCGACCTATTTTTGTGCTGCCCGAATATCAAAATATACTTTACTAAAAAAATATTTATTATTCAAATACTTAAAAAAAATTCAGAGTAAAAATGTAAATCTATTTTTTTATGTCGAAATATATAATCCCATAATGAATGGGTAAGACATACGCGATAGACCCAAACGAATGGTTTTTCTTTTTCGTTCATCATAAGAAGCACAAAATGTGTTCAAAACGGGCGATTTCATGTTAGTGAAAGTACGAATTTTTTATTTACTTTCCAATAAGTTGAAACACTATCGTCGACCACTCAACCAAAACACAATTTTAACACACTCTAGGCGCGTTTCGCCAACTATGTTGGCATCATCAGGAGTTGATGATAGACTAAACAATTAACATTTCTAACAGCTATTTATACTAAATGACTAACACCCCCTCCCCCAGCGGTGCCGGGCACCGTCATCCCCGGTGACCTAATCAGCCAAGGGTGACTAATCAGCCAAGGATGACTAACCCGCCCGTACCCAATGGATTAAACTAAAAAGCGGACTGAGAGGAATTGGTCCTTTGTCTCTTTTTAAACTAGTTTTACATTTACCTATTTCTATACTTTCAAATGCGTCCAACAATTTATTTTGGATGCACTTTTAAGTAATTTTACATTGTCTGTACTTATTCTTTGATTTTGATTGAAAGCATGTTCGGCTATACTAAATTTTTCCGTACGCCCATATTTTAAGTGAGCCATGTGCTCTCTAAATCTGACCTGTACAGAGCGTCTAGTCTGCCCAACATACTTTCTATCACAATCCCCAGAACTAATTTCGTAAATACCACTTTTTCCAAATTACTGTTTTTTTCCTTGGGATTACCTAATAACTGTTTCAAAGTGTTGTTAGACTGAAAAACTAAACTTAAAACATAGAATAATAGTCCAGTAAATGAAGGACTGAAAAGATCGAAAACTGGGAATAAGTCGGGCATGAGTTCCCACATAGCGCAATTTGTAGGTCATTGCAGGTGTTTTAACATGAGAAAATCCTTAACGCGTTGTGGTCAAGGGGAGGGGCTGAAAATGGGCCCCAAAACCTGGAAAATGGGTTTCTCGCTAATATCTGGCTAAATATGCCAGTTAGAGAATTTTTGTTCAGACAAAAAATGGAGATCAGCTCATTCTCTACAAAAATGATCCCTACCAATTTTTTCGCAATGCCAATATTTTTTGCATAATCAGACTTCGAAAAATCCATAATTTATATATTGAATAGATATGGTAGTTTCTTGCCGAATTTCCACTCGATGGGGTTGGAAATGCACTGATCTTCATCTTTTGGACTTTAGAGACCAATTGAAGATGGCGCCAGCACCTTTGCTCTTCTCGCTAAATTACGGAGCCCGTAAATGAAAATCTCGGAAATATTCGATTATTCGACAATTACTGGCGGATTTCACCTGTTTTTTTCCTGCAAAGTAGCGCTCTCAATTGTATTAGCGAATGTTCTGTGCAATTTGAGTTGCAAATTTACCCGAAAATTGCAAAAATGTATTTTTCCTTGTGCCAAGGTCTTGAATCCCGTTGTTTTGGCTAAAAGCAAATGCCAACTTTTAGAGCGTGGTGAATATTCACCATACAACCATTCTAAACAATTTTCGCATTTTTGCGATTTTTTTGCAAACTTTTTTCGGAATAATATGGGTGCAGGATTTCGGAAAAAATACGCAAGTCTTTGAAAAATTACATTTATTTGGAAAAATTGGTTGAATATAAAACAAACATAACAACCTTTAGGGTGTGGTCAACCACTCCAACTCATCAGAATCATATACATATTCTTCATCGTCAACGGTATTCACGTCGCCTAATCCCTCTTGCTCCATTTCTACCCTTCCCCCTGTCGTCATTTCTCTCTCTTCCTCCAGCTGTATTTCTACCTCCTCGTTTTGTAACCCTTCTGTCTCTTCTTCCACCTCTAATTCTTCCGGGAATGTACCTTCATTCATACCTATATACAATATCATGGATCTCAGAGGGAGAGCGTAAAAATGAGCGTATATAATTGTAACAACCATTTTAGAACACAAAACGAATATGGGGATTGACTTATATCAATGGAATGGTCAGAATATAAGCTTTACTTTCATCTAATTATTATTCCTCAAGAAATAAAGAGCGGGGAACAAGAAATGGATAAACAAAAAAAGGCCGGTTTTGACCCGTGTGACCAATTTTCCTCATTTCTCGAAAATTATTAGACTCTATTAAAAATAAAAAAATATATTCGAAAAGTAGACCATCTAAGCTTTGAAATGATGTGGATTGGAAATCAATATAACGGATCATAAGATTATAATTCGCGCTTGTTCCGAAGATTCTCTGGAACTCCGAAATCGGCTAAAATATGCAAATAAACTAATCAATTGTATATTAGAACGCCAGAAAAGTATTGCAAAAAAATTTCTGAGGTCATTCAAGACCCCCTAAGGTCCCATTATCAAGGCAAAATTAGAATAAATGACTATTTTTAAAGAAAATATGAATAAATTAATGAAGCAGCCTCTAAATATTGTTGAAAAAAACTTTGACCGCTTTTTTAAATATTTTTGGTAAATACGAACTGACTTCAAGTCACATGGAATTGTAGCTACGGGTTTTATCATTCTGATGAACTTTGAATCATCGAAAAATATTAATTTTTTCCCGAGATATTGAACAATTCGTCCGCCCGGTTACGCGTTAATTCATAGAAAGCGGAATTCCTGAAGGTAGAGCAGCAGCTAAATGAAGGGACTTGTGAGTGCCATTATCTCGAAAACTATTGAATTTTCGAAGAAAATGATAAGGGCCATTTTTGTAGAGAATGAGCTAATCTCCATTCTCTAATTGGCATATTTAGCCAGATATTAGCGGAAACCCATTTTCCAGGTTTTGGGGCCCATTTTCAGCCCCTCCCCTTGACCACAACGCGTTAAAACACCTGCGGTGACCTACAAAATGCGCTATGTGGGAACTCATGCCAGACTGATTCCCAGGTTTGACCCTTCAGTTACTGGACTATAAGTATAGACAATGTAAAATTACTTAAAAATGTATCCAATAATAAATTGTTGGACGCATTTGAAAGAACAGAAATAGGTAAATGTAAAACTAGTTTAAAAAAGACAAAGGACCAATTCCTCTCGGTCCGCTTTTTCCATTAGGTACGGGCGGGTTAGTCATCCTTGGCTGATTAGGTCACCGGGGATGACGGTGCTCGGCACCGCCGGGGGTAGGGGGTTAGTCATTTAGAATAAATAGCTGTTAGAAATAGTTAAGTGTTTAGTCTATCATCAACCCCTGATGACGCCAACATAGTTGGCGAAACGCGCGTAGAGTGTGTGAAAATGTTTTGGTTGAGTGGTCGACGATAGTGTTTCAACTTAGTTGATAAACCAAAGGTTCCAATTTCCCAATTTACTTTCCAATAGAATAAAAAGTAGATTTAAAATGTATTAATCTTACGATTGCCCATCCAGGGACGCGCCGACCCTCTTCGGCGCCGTCGTGCGAAATACTGATAGGCGCCATGACAAACTTCACTCTGAGTTTGAATTTGTCGTGCTTGTTTTAAATATGAAAATTTGTATAATTTTGCGGCCAATTTTAAAAGCACGACTGAAACTCTCATTTCTCTACTGACCGAGTAGGTGGCGCCCAACAGAAGTTAATTACGTTCTGACTAAGATTACGTCAGAAGGTAACAAACAAAAAAATTAACTTAATAAAATTTAAAAAAAATTAACAAATTAGAGTCTAGAATTTATTTATTAAATCCAATAATAAAATAAATAATTTTTAATAAGTTACTTACAAGGATAAAATTAAAATTTCAGATAAATTAAAGTTAAATTAATATATTGAATAAAAGTTAAGTATTTCACATTTTGTTTCACACGAGAACGATTTGAGAAATATAGGGTAAGTTCACAATATATGTTCGGAAATTTATCTACAATGCGTTGGCGACGTTTCGGGTGTAGCACGTAGTATTTACAATCGGAAGATTTCTTGGTTTCATTTTGGCCATCTGGGTGCCACATCTCGAAATCTGGGACCCAGAACCACCAAAGATAAGGTCAGAATCCAGTATACCTATTTTTAATCATTTAAACGGCTGTAAATGCATTTTCTTTAATTTGATTCTGCTTCAAAAATTTCGCCACCGGTGATGGAGTATTTTTTCACCACCGGCAAGTATTGGTAGTTATTTTTTTATCAGTTAATTTTTTCGTTTTATGTTGGTTTAATAAAATTTAAAAAAATGTTTTTTAAAATTTATTAAGCAAGGCGCGTTACTGTGCCCATCACGCTTAATTTGGCGTCCGAACCCTCTGGTGTATATCCACTTCTGATTATATTGATTTCTTGTTGTATTTACATTCCATGGCGATTGAAACAAATTTAAATTTCTTAATTTTTGAGCAGAGTTTGTTCATTTAAAACCACAAGCTACAGATCTATTCTTAAGAAATAAATAATTTATAATTGGGTGAAACTAATGAAATAGAAACCACCACTAAATTACTACTACCTAAATTGTAAAATGAATGATTTTAAACAAATCTAAAAGATATTGCGTTGGTACTTTTCGAAAAGTTATTAGCACGTTTATTTACTGTATTGAAAAATTTTAATTGATCTGTGTGAAGGCAAAGTATGTATAACTGCGGTGATATTTTACATTTACAAAAAGTGTAGATCTAACATCGATTTGATTTTAAAATTATGAAAGGTGTCAGCTTTTTATGTTTGCTGTTTTTATCTGTGATAAACGATTTCAAAACGAGATAAAGCGTTTCGAATTTGTCAATAAATAATGATGGAAATAAAAAGTGTTTTTCTTTTCTTAGATTGAGTACTTAATAATTTCAGATTTTTTCTTGGAAGACCTCGAAGAAAAATCAAAATTGAATTGATAAAATAATTTTGGCAAAAATAAAGTAAAATCCTAATTAAATGGCAACTCGGATAATAATAGTGGTAGGCCAGGAAAGGGACCCGAAAAATGGCATTTGTTACGCAACTTTCTGAGCTAGGTCAAATCAAAGTGAAACCTTGAGGAATTACTTCATTTTTAGCCCAATATCAAAGTTAGAAAGGTTTGGTAGGAGTATTATTGCCCTTTTGCCCCAATATGCCCCTCTTTTTGGGGCACAGGGAGTGGCAGCTACTAGAGATTGCTTATTTCTAAAAATCCTTATAGGCTAGGGGTTTAGGGGGGTCGCTAATTTGAGGCAAAAAAGTGACTAAATAATTATATTGTAGTGCCGCTAGATTTATACATCGAAGTTGGCAGTAATCGAATTATCATTTTCTCTTGTAATGAATCTATTTTTCACAGATTATTTTTTTCAGTAGTCAGATTTTGTGGTTTCAGCCAATAAGAGCTCAGGATCCTAACCAATCATTATGTTTTATACTGATTATTTTTTTCATCTGTCAAAACAGTCAGAATTTGTGGTTTCAGCCAATAACAGCTCAGGATCCTAACCAATCATTGTGTTTTATACTGATAAAACCGCTTCGTCGTTTTTGTTTTTTGATTAAACTGTGTTTACCTTTTTTTAAATGTCAAATGTAAACATTTATCAATTATTATTATACTAAAATGTATTGCAAATCTATGTTAATACCCAAATTTCAAAATATATTTGTAAACTAACCTGTTTTTATTTGTTTATTGTAACACACAACACAGCTCCATCCATAAATTCGTTTAAAACTGATATAATGTCAAAACGTCTAAACGTTACATTTAATAAATAATCTTAAATGCCTACTACTAGATAGGCAACTTATATTACGTTTGTAATATTTGCCGTTTAAATGTAAATGAAAATATCGAACTTTTGAGTGTAAAGTGTCTTTCTCTGTTTTTAACACAAAATGATTCAAAAAATAATCTTTCAAAATACCACTCGTCCTGTCAAATTTTATAGATCAAATTTTCGGTTTCCATACTCAAACGCCTTTATTTCAGGCAAAACCACTCAAACAAACTGATTTGAGATAAATTCACTCGTCCTGCGGACTCGTGATTTTATCAATCAGTTTGTTTTCGTGGTTTTTCCAAATAAAGCCGTTTTCGTGAAAACCAAAAATGTAATCGATAAAATTTGGAGGACTCGTGGTATTACCTTTGATAAAACCGCTTCTTCGTAATTGTTTTTTGATTAAACTATGTTTACCTTTTTTGAAATGTCAAATATAAACATTTAACAACTTTTATTTAGCAATTATTATTATACTAAAATGTATTGCAAATCTATGTTAATATACAAATTTCAAAATTTATTTATAAACTAACCTATTTATTCGTTTATTCACACACACATCAGTTTTTGAATACCCAAATACTTAAAAATCTCTTTAAAAATGATAAATGTCAAACTCTATATCCGAAATTAGCCAAACGTAATCACGTATGCCTTGGTGGCCCTGTATTTAAAACTATAACAACTCAATTTAATTTGATAAAGAAAATAATGAACATTTGTGTGTAAAGTGTCTTTTGCATAAATGATTATATTCTCTGTTTTTAATACAAAATGATTCAAAAAATAAGCCTTCCAAATACCACACGTCCTCTCAAATTTTATAGATTAAATTTTTGGTCTCCATACTCAAACGCTTTTATTTCAGGCAAAACCACTCAAACAAATTGATTTGAGATAGGCAGTTTGTTTTCGTGGTTTCTCCAAATAAAGCCGTTTTCGTGAAAACCAAAAATTTTATCGATTAAATTTGGAGGACTCGTGGTATTACCTTTGATTAAATAATTGGAATAATTTCGGGATTAAATGAAAATTTATTTAAAATTAAATAAAACGTTCGATTCTTATTTGGCTCACCGGGTACATTTAAATTTTCAAAGTCACAAAACGCGGTCTTGGTCTAGGACTGCGCGCACCGTGAATTAAGTCAACTAGGTGGGAGAAATTTTGAGAAGTAGGGACACTTCAGAGCTTAGATGAAGAATAATTTTAAAATAAGAATCAATTCTTTTCCTGCGATTCAATTTGAACAGTCGAACCGAAAGTCTAGTTAGCCGTTTTCCGCCGTTTGAAAAGTATTCCGAGGTATAAAATTCTTAGTATTGTTTTCCGTAATTTTTCATTTGATTTTGCCGTGTTAATAAGATAGAATATCTGGTCACCGAGTTTCGCTCTTAATATTCAAATCTACATTTTTAAGCAGCCCAATGAGTATATAATTTAAGTATATTTATAACATGACAAATTATTAATTAATTCGCGAAAATCACGGAGTGGGCGACATCTACTTGAACTACTGATAGGGAGATAAATAAAAAGTTGATTTGAAAATTAAAAAAGCTGTCAGTGTTAATTTTCAATTGGCTGCAGCTGTTGTTGACGTTTATCAACTGCTTGTCTCAGAGGTTAGTTAAATTCATTTCACCCTTTTAGGGCAACATCTAATGACGCTTGATCTTCGCGAATTGTCATGGTGGACAGGCACCGTTTCCGGGACGGGCAACAGCAGCGTGTAGAGCACACGTCCCGTCAACAGAAGATCGCTGAGCTCACTCACTATATAAGAAAAACTCTATGTTCAATTGATTTTATTATTTATTGATCTGCAGTGAAGGAAAATTATAGGTCTGATATTCATACTTGGGTAAAAACCTCCACAAAAACCTGTGACCAGACTCTCGACGTGTGGCAGATATTGATATCATATTTTTTCAAAAATTTTCAGTTACAAAAATAGTTCATTCGTACATTACATTACAATTTGCTCTTGGAAAATACAAAGTCACAATCAACCTTAAAATGTACTATGAAAATAGAGAATTTTAAATGTCTCTTTAAAGTTTCTTGTAAAATAAAAAATTGAAATCTATGTTAATAGTACACGTGTACAAGCATTCATTCTTTTTTTCTCTCTCTCTCTCTATGATAATGAAAACTTAAATATTAAAACTGTCCGCATAATAAAATAGTAGCCGTAAGGGGTAGTCTCACACTATCGGGGAAGGGAAGAACCTTTACCCGATGTGCATAAAGCATCTCCACCCGCCAAAAAAAAAAAGATTAGCTTTAGGTTAGGTTAGATCTTTGTAATAAATAAAAGTAAGATACGTGTGACATTTTGACATTTGTTACGTTCTGACAGGTGTCATATTTTGACATTTGTTCATTTTGAGATTTGTTCATTTTGACAGTTGTTACATTTTGACACGTATCACATTTTAACAGTTGTCACGTTTTTACAGGTGTCACATTTTGACAAGTGACCATTTTAACAGTGTTACTCAACGTTCCTATAAATATTTACCTAAACCCATGATTTCTGAAATTGAATTGGCAACGTTGTATTTTCAACTTTGAATTTATGAGATGGCTGTCATTTGACAAGCAAATTATTTATGTCCATCAAATGAACCTTTCCTTTTTTATATAAAGCGGCAAATTTAAAATTGAATTCTTTCAGATTAAAACGCCAGAAATTAAATAAAGTCAAATCTTTTTACTACTATACTATAGGAGTGCAGTATTTAATTTGCAGAACGTAGTACATATTCAAGAGGTAGAAATTTTATTTTTACCTTATCCTTCAATGCTTATTTGTAGTTAAAATTTAAATTTTAATACAGCTGATCGGCCTAATATAGTTTTTGTCTAGATAAACCTGTTCTTTTGACAGATAAGTCAGACTTTATTTATTCATAGCCGTACCGTATGTATTTTAATTGATTCAGAATTTTGTATTAATATATATTTCAAAATGGCTTCATTCTAAAAATATTATCAGTCCTCCTAAATCCTTGAAGGCAGAATTATTAGTAATAGCAAGGCAACATAAAAACAAATTCAAAAAATATATTATAGATGAGATGGCCAGAGAAAAGAGTTAAATTCACAATTATTAAAAGGTTATGTTTCTCAAAACAATAAAACATTTAAATTTCCTGATGTACGAAATTTGTTTTTGAAGGTAGTTTCAGATGTAAATAGAGAACATTGGGGAAAATGCATTGGTCATTTAGGAAAGTGGATATATCAATGGATAATTTAATAGAACCGATAATAATAAACCTCAGAAAAGACAATTATAGTGATACCAGTAGTTTTAGTGAAGACAGTGACTTTTAAAGATAGTTCTTGAACTAACTTTTTTTTAATCTTTGAGTTTAGGTAAGTACTGAAGCGTTACTTTTAATGCCAAGAGATTAAAAAAAGTTTAATCCCAACATATAATCCTCCTTGTTATTTATTGGTTAAATTTAATTCGTTCAATGTTAAAGTGTCAGATGCATAAAGTTTATTTTTATTTTTTGTAAATAATATAACTTCAAAATTTAATCTACGAAGTGCGTATATATATTTTATATGCTGTGACCTTATTTATATTATAGAAACTTATTTTGCAAAGTACGCCTATGGAATGTGACGTTATATCCCCACTTTTACTGTACTCATCTATCCTTTATAGTATATATTACTATAGAAACAAGTTCTTATTATGTGCCGTTGCTAGGAAATAAAACTAAAAGCTTAACTTTTCTTGTAAATATCTCGGAAGATCGAATTTTCACAGACATGAGACCTACATTTTTTGCCGATTTAGATAGGAATTAGTCTACCCTGAAAGTTTCATTGAATTCTGACGAGTGGATTTCGAGATCCTCTGGACACACATACATACATACAAACCTTGCTCGTTTAATAGTATTTGATTAGAAT
The DNA here is from genome assembly GCA_949320105.2 of Crepidodera aurea. Classification (NCBI taxonomy): domain Eukaryota; kingdom Metazoa; phylum Arthropoda; class Insecta; order Coleoptera; family Chrysomelidae; genus Crepidodera; species Crepidodera aurea. The sequence continues at coordinate 5,194,236 of OX439480.2, forward strand.
CGCTTTAGTTTTGATCCCAAATCACATCCGATTATTTTAAAAGATAAGACGCCGTACCGTGCACAGAGTTATTTAGATTTTAAAAATCAAAATAAATTGCGTGAGATTTTATTTTAGTTCCGTTTCTTTTACTGAATAATTGGCTGAAATAGTTTGTTCATTTTGCCGGATTTATAATTTAGTTTACTTATAATTAAATTTTCACTCTCAGTAGCGTACCTATTTTAATTTCGTGGAGAGTTATTTAATTTATTAAATAATTATTTTTCTGAATTAGTAGTTTAGAAGTAAGTTATTTATTTTGGGATCCGTAATTGGGTGTTTAACTAATTCTCAGATTCTATTTAAAACCTTATAAATAACAAGTACGATATGAATAAATAACAATACAATATGTTTTTCTAATTTTAATTCCATACATAATTTTTACCAGCACTTTATTAATTTTTATAATGTGCCTTTTGAATATTGCGCAAATGTTGAAATTACGTCACTGGTTGCGTAACTGAAGTTAGATATAAGCCGAATCGAAAGTTCAACGAATTCACTCGACATCAAAGTTAAAATTGTTAAATGTCACTGTCAATAATGTCATTTCTTTGATTTTTGTTGAAGCGTGGGTTTTTGATTTTGCATTTATTTTTGATTTATTAATATTTTTTAATTAGTATATAATATTTTCTTTGTTTCTAAGTTAGTGTATTTGTGTTTTCCAGACTTTAAAATCGTTATTCTATATTTTTCTTCTTCTTCGTCTTCGTTTTTCGAAACTAGTGATGGTCTTGGTCTGTTATGTTTCTTCGTTTACCGTAAAGCAAATCAGTACCGTCCCAGTGACGTATCTGTATTAGAAGTTGCATAAAATCTCAAATCTTTTCTTATTATTTTTTATCTATTTTAAGCAAAAAAAACATAAAAAAACATGCAATTACGTAGAAAGTAATTAAGTATGAGTAATTAGAAATACAATACAAATGAGGTTAGATTTGGAGTTAAACACCTAATTCCGTATTTATTTATTTTTAAGGGGAACCGTTTAAGTTTTAAATATAACATTTACTTTAAAGACTTTATTTTGAAAGTAGCGAATAATCGTCGGAACACGATTTAATTATTTATTTTTCCGTTAACTTGAGTTAGATTTATTTAATTTAGATTACATTTCGTACTGGACGTCAGACTGTAGTAGAAAACCGTTTTTTTTTGACAGTAGTTCGAGAATTGAATTATTTAATTGAAAGTTTAAGATACACTTTTGCTTTCAGTTATTTATTTTATATTTTAGAACTACTAATCCCTCTAAATTCCTAAACTTTGGGACTGATTTTGCACTAAAGGGGCACCCACTGGCCGATTAGGCAACTTCTATCCCTGACTCACGCTACCTGACATTGGGTTCAACTGTGTGAGGTGTTGGCACAATGTTGGCTATGCTGAAAGTCTAGGAGTCCGTCCGCAGGAGTAAATTTCAATATTAAATTCCGAAAACTTTGGGACTGACTTTGCACTAAAGTGGCACCCTCTGGCCGATTAGGCAACTTCTATCCCTGACTCACGCTACCTGATATTGGGTACAACTGTGTGAGGTGTTGGCACAATGTTGGCTATGCTGAAAGTCTAGGAGTCTGTCCGCAGGAGTAAATTTCAATATTAAATTCCGAAAACTTTGGGACTGATTTTGCACTAAAGTGGCACCCACTGGCCGATTAGGCAACTTCTATCCCTGACTCACGCTACCTGACATTGGGTTCAACTGTGTGAGGTGTTGGCACAATGTTGGCTATGCTGAAAGTCTAGGAGTCCGTCCGCAGGAGTAAATTTCAATATTAAATTCCGAAAACTTTGGGACTGATTTTGCACTAAAGTGGCACCCACTGGATTAGGCAACTTCTATCCCTGACTCACGATACCTGATATTGGGTACAACTGTGTGAGGTGTTGGCACAATGTTGGCTATGCTGAAAGTCTAGGAATCGTCCGCGTCCCGAATATAATTTAAAAGCGCAGTTTTAATACGTCAAATTGATCCGCAAGTCTGTAGTTCAGTTCTTTCCGTTTAATTTACAATTTAGTGAAAAGTAGTAACCACCAGATTTGGTTTGCCGATTAAATTTTAAAAGTTGTAAATTTAAATCACTCTCCTGTTTAAATTTGTTTAAGTTCGCGATAAATAAATTCAGTAAACTCTTCCAGTCAATTCCGGAGTAGATAGGGTTAGGTAAATCCCCTGATTAGAGTAATATAATTTATTTAAATTATTTAGACCGTTCTGTTACATTTCTTAGCTTAAGAAATTTAAATAACTCTTCCGATTTGTCTCGCCGGTTGACAAAATTAAATAGCTATGTCGTTTAATTTCGCGAACTGATAAATTTAGCATTTTCCCGTTATTTTTATTTAATCGATTAATAATAAATAATTTTATACTTTTGTAAATAGAAATTAAGTCGGATTGAGTCACTCCGTCATTACCGTCAGTATAAAGCCGAAGAACGTTTCTTTTAAACGTATTATTTTTTTGTTCAGGGTTTCAAGGGTTGGGCTTTGAAATATAAAACGAATTTTATTTTGTAAAAATAGTTAAAAACAATATAAGTGTCACGTTAACTTCCTAGTTTATATTCACCAACCTTACCTCTTTTCAGGGCTATTAAAAAAGGTATATAATAAGTTAAAAATAATTGAGTCTGAAATCAACAAGACCCCTGGAGAATACCGTATCTCCATCTGAAGTTACCTGTGCCCCTAAGTCGCCGTTTCTAAGGGTCGTGGAGCATACCACATAAAAAAACAGGCGCTCGAGCAATCTCCGTATTAAAGCGTCACTTGTAAGGCAATATTTTTCTTAGTGGCAGGAAAAAGCCTTACACAACGTGTAAAAATGATATTTAGATTGTTCTTAAACACAACCTGACCCTAAATGAAATAATTTGACATTGAGTATAATTGAGCATATTTTGCAAGTGAAAGTATTTATAACATTTCCCAAAACATTCTCCATTTCAATATTTAAGTACCAGAAACTCTGAGGTTAGGAACACCAAAACAAAATAAGGGTCAACTGACAATTTATCAAGGGGTTTAAAATGACTTAGTTTTATCGTCGTGCTTATCGTTATGGTTAGTAAAAATAACCACAACCACGCCAAAATAAGACGATTTTTTAATGGGCTTAAAACCTCTCTAATAACTCCAAAAATTCATTCGAAATGGAAAATTAAAGTTAATAGATAAAATTGAAATATTTTCAAAGAAAATTTTCAACGTAACATTAAATTAATTTATTGGAAAAATGAGAATATCTAACAGTGTAAATTAAGATTTTAGTCTGTCATGTTCAAAATTATTCACTCCCATCTTTTCCATTCCATGCCATCTGGAGGCTTTACTTCAACTTTTTGCTTGGCTATTTCCGACCAATTTGTACTTAAAACTGTGCCACTACTTTCCATCTAAAAAATTAAAATAGAGGTAAAATGGGATTTTAACATATTGAATTTAATTATACTTATAAGGAGCCAAAAAAACCGCAATTTATTTATTTCAACGGAAAACTCTAATTGTACACAATATATATTATAACTTCAGAAAGTTACAAATACAATTGACACATGTAATTTTAGAGCAATAAACAGTTTGCAAACGCTAGAGAAGGTGCCAGGATTAGGTGTTAACAAACAGTTAAGTAAATACTTTGATACATACAAAGGAGGGTATCGTTTTTTAGAGATATTAGAAAAAAAATGTATTTCCCAAAATTTTTTCTTTAAAACGTCCCGGAACATACTTTTTTTTAATTTTGAAATCTCTTTTTCGACAAAATGACAAGGAAGATTTGGCAACATGGCGGCCGGCTGTCATTTGACATAACCTTGTTTTTGTGTGTTTTGTGAGTTCGGGTTGAGTCTTGATAGGAGGCATGTGTTTATCAAATGATTTTCACAATTTGTACATGTAAGCAACAGAGAAATGTAAACTTATTAACAAAAAAATAAACACTATTCGTCCTAAATCTAGTGTTCAAATTAACGTTAAATAAAAGCTTCAGCAGGTCCTGCCAGTATTGAGATACAAATGTATCAGTATTTTATATAGTTCTACAGTTATTTTTAATTAAGTACTTAGATACTTAACACTGTCTTGAGGTGAGTAATGAATACATCTTTTTTTAATTTGTCATTTGTTAGCAAGCTTGCAAGTTATAATTTATATAGTGAAAACAACTAGAGAAATCATGAAAACATTTTCATTAACTTAATAACTACTAGTGACTCTTTTTATCTTTCTTTTTTAGGAAGTTATACACGATGATATTAAAAAAGTCGTTCTCAGATGAGCAATAACGAAAGTTTTTTGTTAATCAAAATAATAAGTTACTTTGCTACTGTAAAACATGAGAGCTGAGTACTCCAAGATTTATTATTCCTAGACAAATGGCCCCAAATCATTTCAATTTTCGTACTAAGCCGTCATATCTGACTAAAATCCAATAGCAAATAGCAAATGATGAACATTTACCAAATATTAACAAGAACGTAAGTAATTTAGATTGTAGTATTGTCTTTTGCTCTTTCCGGAAAACAATATAATATATAATTCTCACTTTCACCTATAGTTATTTTTTAATACACAATTATTTTAGATCTTTTTGGAATTGATTCAATTGGCAGATGAAAAATAATAGGAGTAGCAATTTATTAAGTTAGTGGCATCGTTTCATACCAAGGGCAGAAATAAATGCATTTTTAAAGGAACTTTAGAAATCAAGAATTATTGTAAGTACCAATTGTTTACTGTCTTTTCTAACAACACACCAAATCATTTATTAATTATTTTTATTCATAAATATAAATAAATAAATGTGTAAAGTGACCTTTTTTTGACAATAAATTAAATAAATAGGCAACGCATTATAAGAATATAATAGGTTGCCTATTTATTTATTTTCGTTTTATAAAAAAATAGAAGCCATAATTTAAAATTGTATTCCTATAATAGCTTGTACCGTTTTCAAACAAAATTGGGATTTCAAAAGCCTTGCATAGACAAATTATAAATAAATAAATAAATAAAACATTTTTTTAGTTTTTATACATTATTAATTTTGTTTTTGGCATTTTAATACTTTCATTATCTTTTAAATTGGGCTCTAAGAATATTTTGACTTTGTAAAATGTGTTGCCTATGTTTTACACGAATTAAGGGCGAGCTGGAAAACATAAGTCGTAGTTCTGTCACAATATAACGCTTTGATGGATATGTACTTTGGTTCTGTGATAAAGTTGCGTTGTTGCCATATTTAATATTTAGTTTAACAACTTAGATTTTAATAATAAATGTCAAACTTTTCCAGTTCTTAGATTTTTCAGTTAAAAATTATTAAATATTCGAGGCCTTTTCAGTCGGTTTGAATAGTTTTAAAAATAATAGTGATTTATTTTACGTATTTTTTTTTTAATTTCAAAGAGATTTCTTGCATTAAATATGCTTTATTTATTAATAATTTTAGTAGTCCGTATACGCCCTAAATATCAGGTAATTTAGAATTTCACGCATTTTAAGCTTATAGTTTCAATATAAAAACAAATGTTCGTTTTCATTTCTTAGATTTTCAAGTTTTTGAAACATAAAAATTTTTTTCATGAGAAACCCAAAACACCCATTTAAAACGATACCTTCCTTTATTTTTATTGTCAACACCTTATTGTAATGATTTTAATGTCAACCAATTAATTTATAAATTTAACTGTAGACTACATGAATATATTTTTAAAGTAAATAAATGCACAGAATCGTCTGTTCAATATATAGATTTTAATAACAAAAACGGAAAGCTTTTGTCTCAAAATGTACTGGTAGTCAAATTATTAGAAAACCTAAATAAGCTGAAGGCTCATAGTAACCTAAAATTTGTTAAAATAACAGAGAATATTCATCAGATAATACAGGATTGTAATAATAATAAAAATTTTCCGACGCGTTCTATGGAAACTATACAATTGTAGCAACTAGAGATGCAAGTCCTATAGATTTTATGTTATATCTTAAGGCCCAAAGTTTACCTGCACATATAGATGAAATTAGACATTTAATTAAACAAAAAAAACCTAATATAGTTGGCCTTTCTGAAACACATGTAACAGAAGATATTTATAATTCAGAAATTAGTGTAGGTGGTTATGTGGTCCATAGAACTGATAGTTCTAGTAGGCATACTGGTGGAACTGTATTGTTACTTAAGGAGGATTTACAAATTTTACAAGTCTATAAAGTGTGTGAAGATAAAATGTTTTGGTTGACAGGGGTATCATTATTATTTCAAAATAAAAAATATATTATATTTGTTTTGTATAGATCTCCAAGCAGCAACATAGCACGATTCTTGGATTTGTTTGAAAATTGGTTTGAGAGTCATATTGGTGAAACAAACGATCGAATAATTATATGTGGCGATTTTAATATAAACTGGCTAGAGAGTAGTATATACAGTAATAGATTGGAAAATATTATTTGTGGTATGGGTTTTAAAAATTTGGTAAGTAAATGAGTTTACGCATATAAATGATAGGAGTGGGACCTTAATAGATTTAATTTTGTCTAATATAGAACTAAATGTTACAATATTTGATAAGCCAAAAATAAGTAGTCATCGCAATATAACAGTATCACTGAAAAATATTGAACTAAATAAGCAGAATGATGAATATTGTTTAGAAACCAGGGGAAGAAATATAGACTTTAAACAGATAGGAATAAAATTAAAGGAAATTAGTTGGAAGGGATTTGTTATGAAAATATTGTCAGTGTTAAATGAAGTTGCTCCTAAAAAACAGGTAAAAATATATAAGCACTATAAAGAATTTTGGAACCAAACAGTAAGTCAAGTTACAAAGGAAAGGGATGAAAGTTTTAAAATATATAGAAATCATAAAACTAGGGAAAATTGGGAAAGTTACAAACAGAAACGAAATAGGGCTGTGCAAACAATAAGAGAAGAGAAAAGAAAATACTTTGAAAAGAAAATTGATTGTAACAAAAATAATCCAATTGAGATGTGGAAGACGTTAAAAGAATTTGTCCCAAATAGTAAATAATTTTAATTCAATTGATATGGGCGATGCAGAAGTAATATCTAACATTGATTTGATGCCCAACTGCTTAAATTTATTTTATATTAGAAGTATCAATGAAATTACTGATCAAATTGATAAAACTCTTTCTGCTGAGTATCCAATAATTGAGATGGTTACAAATAACAAACTAATGAATTTTGATTTTATCACTGTTGAGCTTTTAAGAGAATGTTTTGATCTCATCTGTAATCCTTTAGTAAATTTAATTAACAGTTCTATTGAACAAGGAAGGGTCCCCAATGAAATGAAATTAGCCACCATTATTCCTATACCTAAGATACCAAATAGCAATAAAGCAATACATTTGAGGCCAATTAATATGATAAGCGCCACAGCCAAAATATTGGAAAAAGTTATTTATGAGCAATTAGTAAGATATTTGGAAGGAAATAGTTTGCTCTGTGAATATCAATCTGGGTTTAGGAGCAAGCACAGCTGTGAAACTGCATTACAAAGGGTATTGTTTGATTGTAAAAACAATATAGAAAACAATTTCATTACTATAGCAGTATTTCTGGACCTGCAAAGAGCCTTCGAGACAGTTGGTAGAGGGAGGCTAATAAGGAAGATTAAGGGTGTTGGAATTGATGAGATGGCACTGAACTGGATAATTGATTACTTAACAAATAGACAACAGAAACTAAAATTAAATCGGATATATTCTGAAAAAATAGAAAACAATGTTGGTGTCCCCCAAGGCAGTGTTTTGGGACCATTGCTTTTTTTAATTTATATTAACGATATAATTAACACTGCGGGTAAATGTAAATTTCGGCTATTTGCCGATGATGGCCTCATAGATTTTGCTTGCTTTGCTTGCGATAGTTTACAAATTTGTATGGATCGTATGGATTGTATGGAACGGGTTAATAAATTTGTTTATCTAGGAAAAACAATTGATAGCCAATTACATTTTAAACATCATGCTAACCAGGTAATAAAGACGGTAGCATATAAAATTAATTTGAGAAGATGTTCACCATACCTTAGCCAGTGGTCAAGACTTACATTATATAATACAATCGTGCTACCACACTTCAATTATTGTTCCACTGAATTATATATGTTAAACCAAAATGAAACACATAGACTGCAAAAAATGCAGAATCGTGCTATGCCTATAATTTTGCAATGTTCAAAGTTCACTCCTATAAACTTGATGTTGGAAGCACTAAATTGGTTGCCGATAGTAAAACTCCTTAAGTATTACACACTCATTTTTATTTACAAAATCAAAATTGGCCAGGCACCGGTATACCTACAGGATAAGTTAACGTACAACACTGGGATCCATAACCATGAAACTAGAACCAGACATAACTTTTATATACGAACGTGCAGGAAAAATATTACATATAATTCCATCTTTAATAAGGGTTACGTTTAATAACCTGCCAAACGACAAAAAATGCTCCATCTTTTTATACTTTTAAATATAGATTGAAAGAATATTTTCTGGACAAATAAAGTGCTATATTTAGTATTTGTGTGTGTACCTAAGTTTTATTTATTTTTAGCTTGTACTGAGTTTTATTGTGAAATTGTATTTTTTGTTAGACTATATGTATTGTAAAGAATTAGTTTGTAACTAAATAAAGAGATATATACAACGGGAAAAAAAAAAAAAAAAAGGAATAGTTATTTGTGCAACCAGTGTTTCACACAATATTTTTTTTAATTTTGAATAGGATGTGATTATTTCCTTCTTCGTGTGTAATTTGTATATTTGGATTATAGTTTGTATAACCAAAGGGTTGGACTGTCCCTAGTAGGGTGTCCAACACGCATCTGGACCGCATCAATACCTGTGGTGGCAGTTACCCCATCAGGACTAGTTGTTTTGGGTTCAGATGCCGGGCAACCCTTCGATATATTTGATATATATCGAGGAATCAGAACATTGCAAATTTTATTGAAATAAAATACCGCTCATTTGAGTTTTGGTTTAGAATTTTTTTAGTTAGTGTATTGTGGCACTTTGTAATGAAGTTTTTTTAAACATTCAATTTCCGATTAAATCAAAATTTATTCCAAATTAAATAAAATGTTCGATTTTGGCTAGCTCACCCAGTACATTTTTAATTCTTTAACAAAACAGGTACGGCCTAATCGCTGGCTGCGCGGGCGATACCTTTGTAGAAATAGTAGGAAAATTATCCGGAGAAGGGACTATTCAGAGTAAATGTTTTACGAATTTTAAAATAAGATTCATTCTTTTCTTGCGCTTTAAAAATTGCAGTCAATCAATAATTTAGTCCGTCGTGAATTTTTTCGCCGTTAAGCAAAAAACCCGAGGTAAAGATTGATAAGTTTTTCACCGTGAAAGTCCGTCGTCAATTTGAAGCCAAAAGAATCGTTTTATTTTACACGCGTTTTTAATTACTTTGATTTTTAACAACGAAAGACATCCGAATTTTAGAATCTTATTTGATTTACTTTTTGCCGTGATTTAAGATTTGTTTTTAAGATTAATTTAATTAATGAAATTATTTCTGATTTAAATTTTGGGATTTTGTTTTTGGAAAATTAAATTTTAACTTTGTTGTTCGAGTTAGATTATTGAAATTTTAATTTTGTTTTGAAAATTAATTTAGAAGTGTTTTCAAGTTAACTATCTTCGTTTCACTTTAATTGTCGTGCCGTCCGGAAGCATTTGATTTTTAAATTTTCGTTTTGTGATATAATAAAAGCCGATTAGTATTTTCTTTTTCAGTTCTATGAAGGCATTCATAGAGTAAAGAAGTGTATTAAGTTTTTGTGTTTAAATAGTAAAGTGCCTCACAGTCAATTTACAATGCCAACCTCATCTGATGAATCGGAGGAGGAAATGGAAATTGATTATAATAGAGTCTGGCATAAAGTAAGAAGAAAAACCCGTGGAAAGAACAGAGTTAACAGAGATCAACAAAACCCAAATAAGAAAGGTAGAACACTATCACTAGAAGATATTCATAGGATAATTGGCACAAGCCCCCCTACTAATGAAGATCTGCAAAGAAATTTAACTGATAACACATCAAGAAATCAAAACCTGCTTATCCAAAAAACGTCAACCCAACAAAACAAACAAAATGATCAACCTACACAAAAAATTAATAACTATTCCGACAAAATGAATACAATACTCAACCAAAAATATAAACATATGTTTTACTTCGCCACAACAAATCCAAATCATACAAGGACGTCCTTTGCTGATATCTGGCAAATTGAATTCCCTAATATGACAGATGATGTAATTATTAAAACAAAATTGGGATTCCTACTAAAAACTAACAATGAGGAAAGAAAAATAACTGAAACGTTTGAAAAACTGAAGAAAAATACGATCATTGTTAACTACAAAAAGACCCAACACAGTCAATCCACTCCAAAACAATCACCACAAGTATCTTATTCTGTAGTCATATCAAATGTTGAGCTTGAAATTGATGACTCAAACATTAGTGCATTTCTCACAGCAAACAATTTTGATCATCGGTACTGCGAACGAATAACATCCAAAAGCACGGGCAAACCCACACAACTAATAAGAATTATTACTTCAAACCAACAAACCTCTGAAAAACTTCTCAGCAATGGTCTATTCTACAAACTATGTCACTACCCAGTATATCCCAGCTTAGCTCCGAACCCAGCACCTATCCCATGTAGTAAATGCCATTCCTATTTACACACTACAGAAAACTGCAATCAACCACATAAATGCAACGGAAGCCATCCTGCTCATAAATGTACTTCAACGCTTGATCCAAAATGCCTATCCTGTGGTGCAACAGATCATCAAGCCTGGTCTTTCCGATGTCCTAAACGACCAACTCAACCTATAGATGGTATACCTAATATACCAGTTAAGTCGCTAAACAAAAAATCAGCGGAACTACCTAAAGAAACTCAAAAATCCAGAATAGACTCTTCGATAACAGTACATGACTTTATAATCAACAGCTATAACAACACCTTAAACGAAACCAATTATATAAACGAAAATCGGATGCAACTCATTCAGAAGTTGAGAAAAAGGTTTGTGAGCAACTTCAATATTGATACGCAAGTATTGTTCTCAGGTAATCGTATGTACATCTTGATGTTTGACCTAGAAGCACCAGAAAAAGACTCCCCTACTAAACCAATTGATGACAACACAACATTTCATTATATTCAAAATGTCTCTTAAAATAGTGTACTCCAACATAAATAGCTACTGTAAAAGAAGACATCAAATTAATAATTTCATTGAAAAAAATCAGATAAACTGTGCCTTATTTGTGGAAGCTCTAATAGATAGAAACTCCAACACCACCTTCAAAAACTGGAATACTCTTTCTCAAATAGGCAACTTAATTACCAATAAAACCAGAGGTGGTAGTTTAATTCAAGCAGATCCTATGATTAAAATTAAAAGGAACAACCCTCCAGCCATAAATAACCTATTAAATGAAACTCTCCATATCTCTTTTCCATTTAAAGATGAACGACTCCATATATTTTTAGTGTATATACACCCTTCGTCGCGCATAGAAGAAACAATATTCACCAAAGCATCTTTGTACAAATACTGTATTATAATTGGAGACTTTAATGTCAACAAGTACAAAAAGAAACAAATAAACAGCTTTAAACAAAACACAAACTTTTTGCAACATGTCACAGCAAGTACATTCCTAAGAGATAAAGGCAATGATTCCACTCCAGACATACTTTTGTACACCTCAACAATTAGCAGCAACTTTAAAAAAGTGGAAGTTATACCAGACCTAGGTTCAAACCACCTAGCACTGTTAATAGAATTTGATACTAATATGGATGTTGCACCAGTTGAGCCAGAATTTAGTTTCAATCTTGCCAAATGCAATATGGAACAAGTGAACCAAACAATGATTAACCATATCCAAAATCACGAATTGATAAATAAAGCAAATATATCAACTTTTAATAACACACATATGAACTGCCACCTTTTAAGATTAATAAAGGAAAAAAGAAAGCTATATAGAGAGTACAGACTTCAAGGGGACCCTATTCTTAAAGCAGGAATTAACAGACTAAACAAGCATATACAAAAACTTATATGGGAATATAGAACACACAAATGGTTAGAAACCTGTGAAGAAATAAATAATAAAAAAGGCAAAACGTATTGGAAGGAAGTTAAAAAACTAAGCAGGCACAAAAAGGAAAACAGTGCGAATTCCATTTTAATAGAAAACAACATTCAGTATGTGACAGTGGACGAAAAACTTCAAGCATTTGCTAAACATCTGGAAGAAACATACAAGGAGACGAACAAAACAAGCTTTGATCGACAACACTATGATACTGTACAAAACTGGATGGAAGAATACAAAAACTCTACAATAAATCATCCACAACAAGAAATAAATGAATAAGCTTATTTTGAAATCCTTAACAAAGGAAAAAACACAGCACCTGGTTACGACTATATCACAAAAACAATATTGAGAAAACTAGACTACCAAATACACGAACACATCATTAAAATGTATGAATTCTGCCTTACTAAACCCTATTATCCTGAATGCTGGAGATGGGAAGTGTTATCACAATACCGAAAAGGAACACAGACCAATCAAAAGTTCAAAATTATCGTCCAATTACATTGCTAAGCAACTTGGGAAAAAACCTGGAGAAGATCATCATTAAAAGACTGCTAGAGGAAACTGGAACAAAGATTCCAAATTATCAGTTCGGGTTTAAACAAAAAAACTCACCCACTCAGTATTCTCACAAACAACATTCAAACGACAACACTGGAAGGGGGAAAAACTGCAGCATTATTCCTAGACATCCAGAAAGCCTTCGATAGTGTATGGCACAATGGCTTAATTTATAAACTTTACAAAATGAACATTTCAGAATATCTTATTCGGATCATCATGGACAACATCACCAAACGCAAAATTAGAATTAAAATTCGTCACAAGCACTCCCAAGAATTTACTGCACAACAAGGCTTACCCCAGGGTTCACCACTCTCACCCATACTCTACAACATATACTGTGCAGACATCTATAATAGAGACCCAGAGCACTTCGACAAAGAAAGTTATATCCTTCAATATGCAGACGACACTGCTCTAATCTGCCATGCAAGAACAACAGCAAAAGCCACAGAATATTTGCAAAGACTCACAAATCGTACAGCTACTTGGTTCAATAAATGGAGAATGTGTCCTAATCCCTCAAAATCCCAACTCATCTTGTTCAACCATAAAATCATTAATTCCTCACCATCCATCACGTTATATAATCAGACCATACAACCTATACCAAACATAAAATATCTTGGAGTAACCTTTGACAGTCGGTTAAATTTTAAACTTCACTGCCAAACGAAGAAAAAAGCAGCAATAACACGTTCCTCGCACTTCCGTTCGTTATCATTCAAAAACAGAGGGATCAACTTTAAGAGTGCCAGTATAATTTACCAACTTATATGCAGACCCATACTAGAGTATGCTAGCATTGTGCTTCTTAATGCCCGACAGACTGTGAGGAGTATGCTACAAGTCGCGGAGACTTCTGCGTTAAGAAAAATAACCAAGCTACGTCACCCCGGAAATCCTCTACATAATCCACCGAATCAACTTCTGTATGACCATACTGGGATCAAACAGATTAGCGAACGCATCCAACATCAGGCAAAAAAATTCGCAAATAACGATGATACTCTAGCTCTTCTTACAAAGTATTGCCTAACAAGAAACCAAGCCAGACCTATTCGGAAGTTTCCTGAACCAACTCTATGGGAAATTATTCAACAAAGGAGAAACCATTAATTTACAGTGCTATTTATTTACTTATAAATATATTTATTGTATTTATTTTGCATTTTGAAGTTATGATAACAAACAAATTTATAATTTTTATCTATGGGCAGAAGGACCTCGGTCGATAGCCCTTTGTAAATAATAAAGAACATAAAAAAAAAAATTCTTTTTAAAGAGCTGGAACGAGGCTAGATACGACTTCACCAGGTTATTCTGAATTCGTAACATTTTTCTTTCTTATTTAGTTTCACCATTATTAATCAAAAACCGTACTTTGGATTTATTCATTGAGGTCTAAGATCTGACGGGACTTTTATTGATTTTCCTGGTTAGCTATCGTTAATCAATATTCGTCCTGTCTTAGGCTTGCGTCAACAGACATTAGCATTCCTGGTTAGTTATGGAATGGTATGTTAAACGCCTAAAAAGGGTCTGACAACCTCAAGCGTGTTTTTGTTTTGTATTTGGACTTGCCGGGATTGGTATTGATTTTCCTGGTTTGCTATTGTTAATCAATATCAAGGGGTCCATTGGTAACTTCACCCGCCGCGTTCCCGTTTAGAGGATTGTTGGAATTGCTATTAATTCTCCTGGTTAGCTATCGTTTATTAATATCTTTTTCAAACTAGGCTTGCGTCAACAGGCATTAGCATTCCTGGTTAGCTATCGTTTGCTAATGAATGGTACGCTAAAAGCTTAGGGCAAGACTCCGTTTCTGGCTAGAATTGCCGTTATTTAATAGAAACCTGGTAAATTCGATCGTAAGTCTGTATTCCCGTTTCTCCCGGTTGATGGAGTGGATAAATCATTTAAATATATTTTTCCGGTTAATTTGAATTAAGAAATTTAACGAATACTTCCGCCGAGTATTAGTATTTAATTAGTTCAATGATCTTTCTCGAGTAATTCCTTATTTTGATATCTTTAACTTAGTCTGATTGAGACAGTCCGATTATTACGCGAAATCAGTTAAGTAAATTCCGAATCGAACATTTAATTTAAATTATTTTTGTTCAGGGTTTTGAGGGTTGGGCTTTGAAATACCAAAAACATTTCTATTGTAAATATAGTTAAAAACAATATATGTGTCAACGTTAATTCTGGTTTATATTCACAGACCTTATCTCTTTTCAGGGCTTTTAAAAATTAAATGCTTCTGAGTGAAAATAAAGCTAATCTGAAGTCAACAAGACCCCTGGAGATACCGTATCTCTATCTGAAGCTACCTGTGTCCCTAAGACGCCCTTTCTAAGGGTTGTGGAGTAAACCACATTAAATAATCTGGCGCTCGAGCAATTTCCGTACTAGGGTGTCACTTGTAAGGCATAATTTTCTTTGTGGCAAGAAAAAGCCTTACAACTTAATGGCTAATTGGTTTCATTATTATTGTATAAAATTAATTTTTTTAGTTGTTTAATTTTTTTTAACTGATCACTGAGTTAAAAAAATCGTTTGTCAAATTGTATTTACCCAACTAAGTCAATTATATAATGAAATGTCTATTTGGTAGGTGGCTTTACTGAAGCAGGACATATTTCCAGTAGCATTACATTAGATTTATAATTATACTACTTACAAAACTTTTATTCATGGCACGTTTGACCTCGTCGCTCCCTTTGCCATAAATTTCCTGGAACAGTTTATTAATGGCTTCATCTCCTTCCGATTTTTCTTTTGCTTCTTGTTCTGTAAGTTCTTTTTCCACTTTATTCCAGTCTTTACCTTTCATTGAAGTCGGATAAGCGGGTGGTCTATCTTCAATTACCTCCGGTTCTAAAAGATTAGAAAGCTTAAAGTTACTCAACTTGGATATCTTTGCAAACACGAAAACACTAAGAGCAAATACGATTTAAACTTAACATGCAGGGGAAATTAACTGTTAAAGGTTGGCAACACTTCACGACGTTGCAGATGTTACATAGCGAAAATTCTTGATTTATCAATCAATGTGGCTACTCACTTAGAGTAGTTACAAATTAACCTCCAACGTGTCAAATGTACTGTAACAGTGGCATATTACAATAAAAATTACAAAACTACATAACTATTAATTTTTATTTGAATCTTAAAAGACTTTTCTTATTGAAAATTCTTTATAGTCAAGATTTTATTGTTCTATAGACTAACATTCTTTTTTACATCCATTCCAATCTTCAATCAAGTTGATAGCACATTAGATGCGCTTATATTCAAGCTAGGAAAAAAATAACTGTCACAATTTTATCTTTAAGTGAACGAAAAAAAAATTCTACCTGACAACGCCGCAGATTTTTGACGTGTGACCCTCACTGTCTTGCTAGGATAAATGACCTATAGAATATAACAACAAGCTTTTAATGAATCACAGTGTATCAGATAAAGGTTTGTACATACAAAACCTGTACAAGAAAATCAAGACCATGGCAGGAAGCACTAGTTCTTGCAGCAGTAACTTGGTCCTGGACAAACAACTGACAATGGAAGAATACTGGAAAGGTGGAGAGAATACGTGGGAGAGCTGTTCAAGGAAGAGCAACAGGCGGAAACCATTTCCATGCTGATTCAGGCCCAGAAATAACAATCGATGAAGTAAGGCATGCATTAATATGACTAAAAAATAACAAAGCAACTGGACCGGACGCGTAAAGCCAGTCTTTTGGGAGACGCCCAACTTAAACTACTGACAAGACTGCTCAATAAAATATATAAAACGGGAAAATTGCCTAGAGACTGGCTGGTTTCCACGTTTATTCCCCTTCCTAAGAAAGCAAACGCTAATAGGTGCTCTGACTACCGAATTATAAGCTTGATGAGTCATGCACTGAAAATCCTACTTAACATCATCCACTCTCGTGACTTTTATCGATTCAATACAGATTTAGACAATATTTTGGACAATATCAATGAAGGTGGAAAAAAGTGTTGGATCTTTGGTGATCTTAATGTGGACTTTTTATCAAATTCTGTTCACAAGCAGACCCTTGAAAACAATATTAATTCCAATGGGTTCTCAAATATCTATAGCTCAGTACCTACCAGACTAACCTCTACGTCAAAAACACCTGATGACCTTGTATTGTGAAAAAAAATAATTACCTTTAGGGACAGCTTTCACTTCTGGATCCAAAGTAGGGCCTTCAAGTTTCTCCCACCTACTACCTTCTGATTTTTTAAGCTTGATCTCTATCTAAAAAATAATTACTGTAAGAGAAAAAATCAGTAATTAGAATATGGATATCCTACCTTAGACGGAGTAAGCTTGTAGGTACTTTGTTCAGCTATCACTGAGTTAAATAAATTTAATATAAGATCACAAGGCTCATACTTGGGATGAGTTATTTTGATGGTTACTTTATTTCTGGATATGTCTAAATGAAGAAATTCTTCATTTATATTTTTTACAAGGACAGTTATTACAACAGCAGTTTCAGTCTGATACCAATCATGTCTTATAGGTAATTTTGGCTAGAACATAAAGTATCATTTATATACATCATAATTCTTGCAAAATCATTTAGTTTACTGCAACAGAATCAGTATATATGCTCAAAATAGTCTCTCTTTCATTTAATATACAGGACCCAAAATTGTAAAGTAAAAAATTAAACTCATATATTAAATACAAATATTTTAAATAAATCATGAAAACAAAAACATTCACTTTGTATGGAGAAAAAATATATTTGGTAAAGAAGAATGTGTGGATAACGAAGCATATTTGAAAAAAGTTTATTAAAATTAATGTTTCAGTAGCTCACCATAACACCCAGTGTGTAAAATAATTTGATTATGTATATGTATGGATGTTCTAGCTAACAATACTGTTACTTTTACTACACATTATCGACTTTAAAACCTTCCCATAATTAAAAAATTCCGAATGCACCAATTGAAAAGATGTTTAAAAATTGTTTTTGCTGATTCAGGCTTAACTTCCAAAGTATTATTGGCATAACAATTGTTAGATGCAATTTAGCTTTCATTATCAAAATATATAAATATGTTGGTTTCGGTTTTTCAGAGTAACAGAAAATTAAAGCATAAATACCATTCAAGGGCAAAATTTTTGTTTCAATTTATTGAAATTATACCAAAAAATGAGTGAACTACCTTTTCCTCTAAAATATTCGTTGCTTCCTCCATTAATTAAATTTGTCTCCTTTTAGTCCTTTTTCCTTATTTTCCAGAACTTTGTATAAAATATAATAGAGAATATTGTTTAACTTATTTGACAATGACAATTGACAGTTCTGTTACAATCTTCCTTTTTCATTTATTCGCATACTTATAAAGCTAACCGCTCACTGGGAACTTTTTGCGCGTTGACACTGCTGACAGGTTCCTGGCATAGGACCACCGACATAACCTTAAACTAGACGGCTAATATCCATATTCCCACCACACAAGAAACTCATCAAATTTAACATTCCGAAAACGTCTCTGCGCAATGCGCAATGGACACCAGTACGTCTAACATCTGGGTTTCGGTTCTCGAGCTTTGCCGATTCAAGGAGACGAGACATATTGTTTTTTGTTCATAGGCGTGCACTGTTCTGTTTGGTGTTTGACCGATATTCGATAGAGAAATAGTGAATTTATTGTAAAAATGAAGTGTTTTGTACTTTGGTGTAAGAACCGTTCAACAAACCATCCCAAGGGTGTTATATGTTTCATAGGTAAGTCAATATAAGAAACACACAATAAAATTGTTATATACCATGCATCTATTCAACAACTTTGATTCACACACATTTATTATACCAAAAAGTAATAATTTTACGCGAACGAATGTATATTTGCTTCACAATGATATTTTAGAATACCTGAGGACCAACGTAATGAATGGTTGAAAGCAACCGGAAGACCTTTAGAACCGCTTCCGCACTCGTCAACAACAATATGTTCAGAGCATTTTGCTTCAGAAAGTTATTTCAATGATATAAATTGAGGATACTATATGTCTTACTCGAACGATACAGCTATTTATACCTATACTATACTATTTTATAAAAAAGATCCTGTTCTCACAAATAATAATATTTCCAATCAGTAAATGAAAACTCCAACCTAAATCCTAAATTGTTTTCATCATTCCACTTATTTTCGTTCTAGACCCAATCATTTTACCTAAGGTACGCCAATGTCGGAACATAGACTTTAAGGTTATGTCGGTGAATATGACAAACACAATGCGCATGCATTACGGACACCAGTCATCCTCGTAATTGATCAATTTCTATCATATGGCATTAGCCGTCTTGTTTAAGCTTATGTCGGTGCATAGGACACTAGCGACCAAGAATAAAGGTACCCAAGAAAGCTTACTCAAATGTCAAACCGATTGAATACGCTATGACTTTGAAATTATTTCGGGGCAAAAATATGACGGAAATTCAATTTAAGATTTTATGAATTGTACCTACCTGTTTTAAAAGCGATCTGAGAGCAATTTTAAAGTGTTTTTATTCTAAAAACACGTACGTAACCAGCTTTTGTATATCTAACATATATTATTTCCTAACTAAATTAGTAATTTAGCTTATTACCGCTGATTATTATAATGCTTAATATATAAAAATGTATTTAGTTTTATTTTTAAATATCGTACCTTACAAACAGTAATATTTATGCAGCATTCAATAAAACGTATTTCCAGTCTACCCCTCAGTTAGGCGTTTCTTTACAATCTCTGTGATTCATGATCTACTAGCAGCTAGTTTCAAGAGAAACATGTATTTAAAGAAAGTCACAATTGTGCTAAAGTATTTTCACAACATATCTAAAAATTAACCTGCTTTTATGTTATTACAAAAATCTTTAAAAATTAAGATGTATTTGTTTACATTATGAATGGCAACATAACCTCAAACCTCAATTATGTTGAATTTTTGTTAATAAAAATACAGTTTGATGTATAATAATGCAATAGAATGTCAAATATTCTGATAAAGTTACATATTTTTTATTTTCCAAAAGTTTACTGAACATTCGCAGGGTTCAGGCCATAAGTCACGTGATGCGAATTCTGCTCTCAGTGGGCCCGACAAGGTCATAGGGAATCAAACATTATTTTATATTGGAAGGTATAGGAGTGTTCTGGCCCTGCTAGCGACGACCAAAACCCAGTAGAACGATGTTCCTACGACTTTCGTAGGAAGTGAACGTTCCTATGACTTCGAGAATACAGACTTAACAAATTTCAGGAGAAACACGCCCACTTTTCCTATAGGAACGACGTTCCTACGGGCGGCTAGCCTTAATCTTATACTTCAATGAACTGTTGTCTTTATACAGGCTGAACTGAACGAAAAAAAATCCTATGGGAGAGGTGAACGATCACATCATACAGCGGTTCTCTCAACATGGGATGACCGTAGTGATAGGGGACTCGGATACCAAGAATCGAGAAGTATTCGATTCTGAAAAGTATCGGTGTATTCGAATACCCGAACCGAGTACTCGGTGTATTCGAATACTGTCAGAATCAAAGCGGTGGCGCGATATATTCATATTCCAAATCCAATTCGAGTACCGAGTATTCGATTCTGCCCATCACTAGATGACCGTACTCTCGAACACAAGTGAACGTGATCAAACGGTGGAAGATATTGCACAGCGTTGCCAAAGCTAGTTTCTTCTTTATCTTGGTTTTACTTCATTTTAGAAAAGAAGACAAATTTTAACTCGTTAGCTGCTGTGTTTGAGTTTGGAGGGGTGAGAGAACAGTATCATTTTGAATTTGATGTCGAGAGGTTGTTTGATTTGTTTCTACAATATTTTATTTTAATATAATAAAGTGTTTAAAAAATTTGAATACGGAAGAAGGAAGATATAGACGAATGCCTATTACTACTTCACAAAAAGAAATTTTAATAATTTTATGAAAAAACCTAAATAGGCATACCGGCTGGTGCTAAAAAAGACTGGAAGCACTGGAGAAAATTAAGTTTCTTTTATAATATCAAATAAAAATGTATTAATAAATATTTCACTTATATTTAATACACTAATTGTTCCTAAAAGTCGTGTTAATATTGAAGGAGCTAATTCCTTGGCTTATTTTGTGGCTATACATTCATATAATACTCTAAAAATAATTTTTTTGATCGGCCTTTCATAATATTAACCATTTTTACAATCTTATTAATGTCCTAATTATGAAATATATATATACCTACCTTAATAGCTGATTTAGACGTATCCAGTACCTGTCGACAGTCTCACTGTCCGTCAGCGCTTTCGAGTAGTTGGCTCCATGTAATAGTATATTACGTAACAAGTGTGGAAAGTGACCAATTACGCACGAGTAGCGTTTAGCACGAGCCGCTCAGCGGCGAGTGCGGAAACGTAACGAGTGCAAGAAATGCATTTTCCAACGAGTTATGTACACTATTTTTCCTACGACCCCAACATATTTAATATTCTAATTTTGTTTTTTTAAAAAAATATTAATCATTGGGTATATTAATTTTAGGATTTAAAATAAAATTTTAAAAATAATCTTTTATTGTGCTTTTAAGAAAATTCTAATATATTTATTAACTTAATATAAATAATATCTTCAGAAAAGAAGCTTTAATGCCTTTTATATTTCTTCAGTCCATGAATTAGTTGTATGAATAGGAGGAGTACCTAACCTTTCTTTTGATTTTTGGGGCCGCGGCTTTAAGCTGGTAATTTTAACCGCCGCAGATATTTCTGGTGGAGTAAATTCCATCAAAAATTCATCACTTTCCATTTTCACTACTAATTATTCATAACGATTGACAACACTTTGACAGATGTCGTGCGCGAAAGTAAAATATTGAGACGAGCACAACTTTGAAGCGACACCACCGGTATTAATTTGAACCTTCACGAAAAGCATAATTTTGTTTGTTTACCTGCAAGTCGAACGTGTGTTTTGATTTTGTGCTTCGTATATTGTGCTGTTATTTGTTAGTTAAACGTTAAACATGCCCAATAAAAATAATACAAACTATTGCGTTTATGGGTATACCTCTAGGAAATCTAAAAATCCGGAATTACACTTTCATTATGATCCACCCAAGAAGCAACAAAAAAGGTGTCATCGAGGAAGTTGATCGTCGTAAATTCCGGGAAAAGTGTAATCAATTTTAAATCTGAAGATTATATTACAAAATCAGGTAAGATAAAAATTAGCATTTCTGAGATTATTTCTTGATTACTACTGAAATGTTTTTAGGAATTATTTCAAACAAAATAGCACCCAAGTAGTACAAAAAGTATGTGCCATCACATCATTTGCCCAGTAAGCAACTTGATGTTAAAACCATTAAATGTGCAAGGAATGATGGTTAGTTAGAAGACAGCAAAGTGTTGCCTATAAAATAAGTAAACTTGTCCTTACAAACTGTCGAAACTGTGTACAGTTGTACTTTTATATATGTAAACTTTTACAATTACAATTATTATCCTGAAAAAATTGAAATAAAATTTATCAGCAGAAAACTGTTGTATGTTTCTTTGGCATATGATTTAGCTCCCTTCCAATATCATTCTATATTAGTAGAGGTGAAGATGATAATACCTCTAGGCTATATTCATCCTGAAACACAAAAAAAGCACACAGAAACAGAAGTAAACAATAAATTTCTGAAAAACGTAAGATATGCTAAATAAATAACCTCAATTTTAGAATATCGACACAAAAAACAGGTTCAATTGAGTCTAAATATGCTGATATGCTGTTTAATTCTGGTAAGTATTTATAATTATTTTGTACTAACGTTGATAATAAAAAAATTATCATTTGGAAAGTTTCACCTTGTAATTTTCTTTGTGAAGTTATTTTCCATTTCCTATATTTGCGAGTATAAATAAGGAAAAAATAATTGGTGAAAATATTCCAAATTATTGAAAATTAAAACAGTATCCCACAGAAATATATTTTTTAATAAATAAAATAAAATATTTTTATTTTTTTTTATAAAATATTAATTATTAGAATGTTTTAAATTTCTAACTTTTTCTTCCTAAACTTATTTTCAAAGTTACAGATAAATAATAAATTACTATATAGAGAGATTACTCAATAATTTCACAACATAGAAAAATGAAAAAAGAGACGAAATCAACATATTTTCTTATTATGAAAACTTAAATATTATCCACATAGAAATATTTCTGCCTTTAACCAGGAACTTAAAAATTACTTTTTCTTAAGAGTGTCTTAAGATTTTTTGCATCACACTCCTTTGTGGTATTTGAGGAAACTCACTTTCGCGCTTTTAAAATTCTATAATTCTGTAAATGGTTATTTTTGAAACGTCTGCTTAAGTTTGACATCTTTTCACAACACTGTCTACACAACCTTTAACGGTCGCCGATCATGGCAACAATTCCGCATGATTCGCAGGAACAAAAGTTGAAATACTTGCCTTGTTTATCTAACTCTAAATAACGTTTATTATTTCGAACATCTCGCCTACAAATTAGCAACTTTTCTTTTTGATATTGCATTAAAGTTTTTATCATCGTTATTTTCCAATAACAAATATCAAATTAATGAATCTTTACCATATACGAACATTAATTTTATATGTACAGGTATATTATGGTAATTTCCAAATTAAAAACCTCAAACAATCACAAAAAGTCTTAAAATACTACAAATAAACCATTCACTCAAGTCGAACGTGTGTTTTGATTTTGTGCTTCCTGTATTTTGTTGTTATTTGTTAGTTAAACGTTAAAAATGCCCAATAAAAATAATACAAACTATTGCGTTTATGGGTATACCTCTAGGAAATCTAAAAATCCGGAATTACACTTCCATTATGATCCACCCAAGAAGCAACAAAAAAGGTGTCATCGAATCGAAGAAGTTGATCGTCGTAAATTCCGGGAAAAGTGTAATTAATTTTAAATCTGAAGATTATATTACAAAATCAGGTAAGATAAAGATTAGCATTTCTGAGATTATTTCTTGATTACTACTGAAATGTTTGCAGGAGTTCTTTCAAACAAAATAGCACCTAAGTAGTGCAAAAAGGGTAGGCCATCGCATCATTTGCCCAGTAAGCCACTTGATGTTAAAACCATTAAATGTGCAAGGAATGATGGTTAGTTAGAAGACAGCAAAGTGTTGCCTATAAACTAAATAAACTTGTCCTTACAAACTGTGTACAGTTGTACTTTTATATATGTAAACTTAAAATCTAATTAGGTGTGCACATCATTGCTGATATTTCAACTTATCATTTTTCTAAAGGTAATATTCAGTAAAATAAAACCTTTGTCACAATTTTAAAAATACCATTATGTTCCCCTCTTGTACAACACCTGTTTTCAATAATTATACAGTTACAATTAGTAATTAATTATAATAAAATGTTAAATACTACTAAAACTGAATAATTCAAAGTTAGCTTTGAACTTATGGAAAATAAAGGATTAAAAAATATACATATTGTGTTTATTTTGAAAAAAACAAAGTAGATAAACGAAATAAAAAATTTTGCAACAGATACATTTGATGGCCTATGAAGCTAAGAAAAAAAATTCTTAATTTTTTATATTTTAATTTGATATTGATTTAAAAAATAATTTTGAAACAAGGAATAGGATATATTTTACCATAAATCAATCAAAAGAAGTTTTTAAAATTCATTTTTTATTTAAATCACTTTTACAATTACAATTATTATCCTGAAAAAATTGAAATAAAATTTATCAGCAGAAAACTGTTGTATGTTTCTTTGGCATATGATTTAGCTCCCTTCCAATATCAGTCTATATTAGTAAAGGTGAAGATGATAATACCTCTAGGCTATATTCATCCTGAAACACATAAAAAGCACACAGAAACAGAAGTAAACAATAAATTTCTGAAAAATGTAAGATATGCTAAATAAATAACCTCAATTTCAGAATAACGACACAAAAAACAGGTTCAATTGACTCTAAATACTTACATGTACAGGTATATTATGGTAATTTCCAAATCAAAAACCTCAAACAAACACAAAAAGTCTTAAAATACTACAGATAAACCATTCACTAAGTATAACTTAATGCACTATTTATCAAAAATTACGCGTTTCCTTGAACAGCTGATCGAGGAAAGTGGCGCCACCATCGGTAATTATTTGTCTCAATTATCCAAAAAAAAACTGACAATACAGTGCTGCCAACATAACCGGTCAACATGGTACTTAAGATACTTGAAGAACTTCAAAATTATCCACCTTTTTTGTTGCTAAAAATATTTTTAAAATAAAACATTTTAATACTATTTTTAAAAAATTAATAAATTTAATTTTATTTCATAAAATAAAACAAAATCGTAGAAAGATAAAATTTAATTACATTCATTTTATCTTACAATTTGTATTGTTTTAACTTTCGTGTCCCTTTCGGGATTAATGTGGACTGTACTTTCTTTGTATTATATATTTTTTGATGATTAAAACATTTTCTAACACTTACTAATAACTTTATTAAACATCTTGACAATATGACAAATCAGTTAACAATGATTAAAAAACAAAAAACTGCTTGACATCCCCTGCTACCGATAATATTTTATATGCGAGGTTGCCAAATTATATAAAAATACGATATTATAATTAAAAAAAATAAAAAAGTCAAATGAGGCTGAACCATAGCCGCCAGCCTTGAAAGGATTGCCTTTCAACATAAAACATAAAGTAAAACATAAATAATTATCAAATAGAAAAAATGTATATAAAGTTTAAAGGTCAGAATTCACTGGTAAAGCGCACACTTTTTGAATAGACCTTTTAACTACACCCGAACAAGTTTTGACACTCACTACGCGAACAATACCATCCGTGCCAGGGTGAGTCTCAATAATGCGCCCTAATCTCCAATGTAGGGGGGCAATGTTATCTTCCTTCAATAAAACTAAGTGACCAACACTTAGATTGCTGGAGGATTTGGACCATTTGTTTCTCCTTTGAAGAGTAGAAAGGTACTCGTGGGACCAACGGGACCAGAAATGTTGGTACATTTTCTGGATAAGCCTATACTTGGGCAAACGGTTGTCAGGAACTTCCTGGATATTCATCTCTGGTAGAGCGGTGAGTGGGGCTCCAATAAGGAAGTGACCAGGAGTTAATGGGGTTAAATCTGAAGGATCATGGGAGAGTTCGGTAAGAGGACGAGAATTAAGAACTGCTTCTATTTGAGAAAATATAGTTGAAAGTTCCTCAAACGTCAAATGATAATTTCCGATAATACGATTAGCATGAAACTTCGCTGATTTAACAGCACTTTCCCACAGTCCTCCTTGATGAGGCGATTTAGCAGGTATAAACAACCATTCAATTTTATTATCATTACAAAACCTTGAAAATTTTTCATTGTCCGAAATATTAGATACTAATTCAAATAACTCTTTAATTTGATTGCTAGCGCCCACATAATTAGTACCGTTATCAGAATACACCCGCTTACATATACCTCGACGAGAAATAAACCTCTTAAAGGCATTAAAAAAAGATTCAGTGGATAAATCGCTAACCACTTCAATATGAACCGCCTTAGTGGCAAAACAGACAAAAATACACATATATGCTTTAATTATAGCGCGATTCCTTAATTTCCCATCCTTTATAAGAAACGGACCTGCAAAATCAGTTCCACAAACATGAAATGGCCTGATGGGCTGATTAACGCGATCAAGGGGCAGATCACCCATTTTTTGAGAAGATGGGACAGGTTTACATTTAAAACATGTCATACATTTCGAAATAACACTTCGTACTGCCCTCCTGCCATTAATTGGCCAATAATATTGTCTTACAGAATTTAACGTAGCCTGTTGACCTGCATGCAATTGTAAATGATGCTCATTTTGAATAATTAATTTACTCAGATTATGTTTATACGGTAAGATAATTTGAAATTTTCGATCAAAGTGCAGATGCGCTTTTCGCAGCCTACCACCTACCCTTAATAAACTGTCCTTACCGATAAACGGATCCAATGATTTAATTTTACTTTTATTGAAAACAGATTTATTTTTTACTAAAGAACTTATTTCCTTTTCAAATGATTCAGTTTGTGCTATTTTAATTAATTTGTTTAAAGCCTCATTTAATTCTAACATTGATAATTCGCCGCTCAATTTAGATGTAGCATTTGATTTGCAATTTTTAGCAAACCTTAGGATCCATGCCGTAATGCGTTGTAGCCTAGTTAAGCTAGAAAATCTATCTATAAGTGAAAATGGTTCAAGTTGATTAATCAAAGTCATAGGTTTAACCTTTTTTCTCTCAGGAATGTCAGTCATATTAGAATTTATTATATTTACATTTCCAATTATGGTTTCACTTAAAAATTGTGGTCCCTTCCACCACAGGTCTGAATCTAACAATTCTTGCGGATTAACACCTCTAGATATTACATCTGCAGGGTTTTCTTTAGATTCCACATGTTTCCAATTACGAACGTCACTCATACCTTGTATTTCGCTAACACGATTGGCTACAAAAGTTTCCAAATATGTGGCTCTTCAGCTAACCAACATAGTACAATTTTAGAGTCACACCAATAAAAGGTTGGTATAACATTATCAAATGCCTGTTGGACCCTATTCATTAAATGCGCCAATAAAAGAGCCCCTACTAACTCCAATCGCGGTAATGAAATAGTTTTCAAAGGCGCTATACGTGATTTAGCACACAATAATTTAACATTAACTGTACCATGCGAATCTATCGTTCGTACATAAATACATGCTCCGCTAGCCTTTTCCGAAGCATCACAAAAACCATGAAATTCAATGCTCTTATTAGCATTCACTGATACGTGTCTTGTAATTTTTATGTTTTGTAAATAATGTAATTGATTTTTAAATTCCACCCAAATTGTGAATATTTCAGAAGGGACTTTCTCATCCCATCCAATCTTTAATTGCCACAGTTTCTGCATTAGTATTTTTGCTCGGGTAATTATCGGACCGATTAAACCAAGTGGATCGAAGATCCTAGCAATAGAAGCTAGAATCACGCGTTTTGTCACTGGAGAATAATCCCTTACTTTGGTATCAATGACATATTCAAGTTCATCCCGTTTTGCGTTCCAAAATATTCCTAAAGTTTTAGAATTATCATTATCTGTTAAAAAATGCCCCAAATTATCTGATTTCCGGTCAGACAACTGATTTAAAACTGATATTTTATTCGAATTCCATTTTCTCAAATTAAATCCGTATTGTTTAAAAACACGCGTAATTTCCTGTGCTATAACGATTGCCTCTTTATCTGTTTCACATCCAGTAATCAAATCATCTACATAAAAATCTCGTGATATGATTTTGCTTAATTGAGGAAATTCATCCTCAATATCATCAGAAATTTGCTTAAGGCAACGAGTAGCCAAAAATGAAGCCGGCCCTGTGCCATAAGTAACTGTTTTTAATTTAAAAAGTTGAACTTCCTCATCGGGACTTTCGCGCCAAATTATACGCTGCAAATTTTGTTGTTTCTCATTAACATTTATCATCCTATACATTTTTTCGATATCAGAAATAATAACTACATTATGCCATCTAAACCTACACAAAATTGAAAAAATGTCGTCTTGAATACACGGCCCTATTTTAAGTACTTCATTTAATGCTAGACCGACAAACGGTTTCGCAGTGCCATCAAATACCACTCTTAATTTTGTGGTACTGCTAGCCTCGTTTGATACACCATGATGTGGCAAATAATAAATTTTTTCATTACCCATACTTCGTGAATTAATATCTTTGTCCGATATTTTTTCCATATGACCCATGTTCAAATATTCCCTCATAAATTTAACATATTTTTCCTTGAATAAAGGATTTTTCGAGAATTTTCGCTCGACTGAAACTAGTCGCCTCTCAGCAATTCCTAACGAGTTCCCTAAATCCGAAATATTTTCCCGCGTCGGTAAAGTAACCACAAATTTCCCGACTGCGTCGCGAGTAACCGTTTCGGAAAAATGATTTTCACATTCCAATTCTTCGATTGATAGTACCTTTTTTGGCTCATTTTCCTCAATTTTCCAAAATTTCTCAATGTCATTTAATTCTTGGAATACCGATAAATTACATTTAACTTCATTTTGCTTATTTTCTCGTGTCATGGTCAATGGACCTGCTATTACCCAACCGAATAAAGTATTTTGCAATATAGGCAAACCTATTCCGAGATTTATTTTACCCTCAATTAAGGTTTCATAAAATATACGAGCATTTAATAAAATATCAACTTCACTGGCCAAATTGAAGTGTTGGTCAGCCAATAAAACATCTCTAGGAATATTTAAACGTGTCGTATCAAAGGAATAATTAGGAATACTTGCAGTAATCCTTTCTAACATTAAAAAATTTTCAAATGTTTCGTAGTTACCAAAAATTGATGTAATCATAGCTTTAGTTTGCATTGTTATCGTATTTCTAACTTGATTAACTCCCACTATGGGCAAATTTAATTTAGTAATTGGCAAATTTAACTTTTTTACTAAGCGTTCTGTTATAAAACAAGCTTGCGAACCGCTATCAAGCAGGCATCTTACTTTATGCTGCTCACCATTTTTTCCTGTGACATAAACTACAACCGTGGCTAATAAAATTTGTGATTCGGGAGTACAACAATGAGCGGATACTTCGTGATTTATTACATCTAGCTGAACCGGCAACGCCGCAGTTTCAGCTGATCGTTCTAATTCTGAATGTGAGGACCCTTGATTTCCAACTGATAAAAAATTTGTTTGATTTGCATTTCTTGAATTTTCGTAGTGTAACAACGTATTGTGCTTTTTACCGCACCTTTTGCATCCTTCGGATCGACACTCTCGAGCAAAATGATTAGGTCTCAAACAATTTATACATAATTTTAAAATTTTTATTTCTTGCCAACGTTTTTCGACAGCCAAATCTTTTAACTTATCGCAAAAGTAAATAAGATGTTGACCGTTGCAAAATTTACATTTGTTATCGAAACTAGCCACACACGATTTTAATTCTTTTTTATGATTTGAAAAATGCGTCATTGAGTTACCTGGTCTCTTTTGTTTATCTTTATCTTCTAACGCCTCTATGCTTTTGCATCTCTCAGTTAGAAACAACTTAAAATCATCCATAGTGGGTTCCCCCTTAAATTTACCTATTCGCGCCTCATTCCACAATATTTTCGTTTGTCCCAATAATTTTCGGGACATTAATAAAATTAAAATTCTGTCCCAATGCTCAATAGGCTCCCCAAGTGATTTTAATGCTCTCCAATGGCTGTTTAGTTGATCCAAAAATGATCTTATGTCATTTACTGGATCCATATCTATAAGACTTTTTAGATGCTTTTGGATAATACCGGGTTTATCCTCAAACCTTTCTATTAACATGTCCCAAGCTACTTTATAATTTCCATCAGACACCTCTAATTCGGACAGTACCTTTTCTGCGTCCCCTTTTAAACATTCTAATAATCTATAGAACTTTTGAACATTATCAAATTTTGCATTATTGTCAACTAATGAAATGAATGTATTTTTAAATTTAAACCATTTATCATATTCCCCACTAAAAAAGGGCAAATTAAACTTTTTTAATTCCAAATCAATGCTTTGGCCTCTACTTGAGCCATTTGTATTTAGAGTGATCTGCGCCTGAACTGTTGCGTCATACTCTGCTAATTTCTGTTTTGCTTGGGCTATATTCTCAAATAAAAATGTCTCAAATTCGTCACGGGTATTAAGTTCTAATTCTGCAGGTTCTAGCAACTCAATTCCCAATTGTACTTCATTAAAATTATCTAACACGCTTTCTTCCAACTTTTCTAATCTAACGCGTAACTGCTGTAAACTATCATTGTTTATAGTGTTTATACCATCTAAAAAATTTTTAAATCGTGTGATTTGGCCTTTCAAGGCACCACGTTTCTGCCTTAGCGTCGCCAAATCAGTCATATTTCTAATTTAATTTTAATACCAACAAAAATAAACCTCAAATTGTCGTCTCAAACAAAGCAATTCCAAATTACAATAATTCTCTTGGTAAAAAATGAAAATAAGGAACAGTTATGCACTCACCGCACCTCCCTCGATCTGATTGTATATTGTCATCAACCTTGAATCTCCATACAACGGCTTCTTTCACAAGTGTCGGCTTTTCATCCAATATTTTTTTTGACGAGTTGCAATTATATTGCAAGTAAATAATTCGCTCGATGGACCATTATGTATTGTTTTAACTTTCGTGTCCCTTTCGGGATTAATGTGGACTGTACTTTCTTTGTATTATATATTTTTTGATGATTAAAACATTTTCTAACACTTACTAATAACTTTATTAAACATCTTGACAATATGACAAATCAGTTAACAATGATTAAAAAACAAAAAACTGCTTGACATCCCCTGCTACCGATAATATTTTATATGCGAGGTTGCCAAATTATATAAAAATACGATATTATAATTAAAAAAAATAAAAAAGTCAAATGAGGCTGAACCACAATTTCTTTTATTAAATATTTTAAATAAAAATCGACAAACTTGCCTTGAGGAATTGAAAATGATTACAAACAAACACCATTCATTCTAACCAAATATTTTCCGTTTGATAGAAATTCTTTAATGAATTAGTAAATGTTTTTTTTCTAGATGCGATTTCTGATGTGACTTTGGAGTAAATGATTTTTCACAAACGTTGAATTTAAAATTCTTAGCACCAAAATGAATTAGTAAATGTCTATTTAGTTTAGTGACTTCAAAATTACCCGCCAGTTTTGGTGCTAAAAATATTTTTAAAATAACATTTTAATACTATTTTTAATAAATTAATAATTTAATATTAATTCATAAAATAAATAAATTCTAGATGTGATTTCTTTGTAAATGTCCCTTCAGATGTGACTTCTGAG
The DNA here is from genome assembly GCA_949320105.2 of Crepidodera aurea. Lineage (NCBI taxonomy): Eukaryota > Metazoa > Arthropoda > Insecta > Coleoptera > Chrysomelidae > Crepidodera > Crepidodera aurea. The sequence continues at coordinate 5,226,021 of OX439480.2, forward strand.
TAAATGATTTTTCACAAACGTTGCATTTAAAATTCTTATTACCAGAATGAATTAGTAAATGTTTATTTAAATCACTTTTCCGAGTAAATGATTTTTCACAAACGTTGCATCCAAAATTCTTATCACCAGAATGAATTAGTAAATGTTCTTTCACATGTGACTTCAGAGTAAATGATTTTTCACAAATGTTGCATTTAAAATTCTTATCACCAGAATGAATTAGTAAATGTCCTCTAAGATGTGACTTCTGAGTAAATGATTTTTCACAAATGTTGCACTTAAAATGCTTATCACCAGAATGAATTAGTAAATGGATATTTAAATCACTTTTCCGAGTAAACGATTTTTCACAAAGGTTGCATTTAAAATTCTTATCACCAGAATGAATTAGTAAATGGATATTTAAATCACTTTTCCGAGTAAATAATTTGTCACAAACGTTGCATTTAAAATTCTTATCACCAGAATGAATTAGTAAATGTCTATTTAGTTGTGACTTATGAGTAAATGCTTTTTCACAAACATTGCATTTAAAATTCTTATCACCAGAATGAATTAGTAAATGTCCTTTCAGAGATGACTTCCGAGTAAACGATTTTTCACAAACGTTGCATTTAAAATTCTTATCACCAGAATGAATTAGTAAATGTCTATTAAATTGTGATTTCTGAATAAATGATTTTTCACAAACGACGCACACATAAATTTCTTCACTTGTGTGAACTAATAAACGCGTTTCAAGATTGCCTTCTTGAGAACATGTATGTTTACAAATATTGACCTTATATTTTTCTTCAGTATTAGTAAAACATTGTTGGCAACTACCCTCTTCAAAATTCTTTCTGTTCTTATCAACTTCTTCTAAATTTTGTTCAGTTAATATGTATTTCTACTTCTTCAATCTTAAAACTATTATCATTGAATAATTTTGTCTCAATATCTGTATGTTGAACTGTACAAGAATCTTTTGTAATATCAAGTTTCTCCTCTATCTTGAGATACTTCCCCTCTAGTTGTTTAATGTTCTTATCAACTTCCTCTAAACAATCTAAACGTAGTTCAGTTTCATCCTTAATATGTATTCCTTCTTCTTCAATCTTAAAACTGTTATCACTGAATAATTTTGTCTCAATATCTGTATATTGATCTGTACAAGAATCTTTTGTAACATCAAATTTCTCCTCTATCTCGAGATACTTCTCCTGTAGTTGTTTAATGTTTATACCATCCTCGCAATCGGGTTCAATTTTTATTTCTTGAGATCCCATCTTACACCATATATTTATTTTAGCAAGGCCATGCCACAGTAAATACAGTAGTGCCACTGAGCGTCGGCACCTTTGATTTTTATGCTCTGCGAATGCATTTTGTACGGTTGTGGATTCTTCTTCTTCTTCTTCTCCACTTATTCTCTTGAGTTAGAAAGAGATTTAGTAAACGTACAAAAAAAAGAAGAAATTTATGAATTGTACCACGTTTTATCAATTTATTTAGTTGAATACAAATTTTTACCGAAGTGAAAAATACAAAAATCGAGAGATATTAACTTCATAGTCATTAATCTATCAATGGTATATTCGAATGACCTGCAAGACCACGAGACAACGTTTTTTCCCTTCAAGGCCATCATCAACTTAATTTTTTTAATTTAAAGGTTTAAATTAATTTGTTTATTTAATAATTTGTTACTTGCATTATCTAATTCAGTAACTATATGTTAAAAACAAATTATAAACAAATTATTCAAATGTCGAAAAAAATTATAAGAGCTAAAATGGGAAACATTTATTATATTAATAGTTTTAGGAAAGGAAGTAATTAAAAATGTAAAAAAAAACAAAAACGCCTGTAGGTATACAGGGTGTCCCACGACGTACTGTACACAGTCCAACCATAAGTACTATGGACCGAGGCCATTTCATATCTGGTATTAAAAAATGCCTTGTTACGTTTTTGACGGATATACAGGGTGATATTTGAAAATATGTGAATTATTCTACGTTAAGTATATCTAAAAGTAAAAATCTCAGACCAATCAAATTTGGCACACTAAGTGTGCTCCCTGAGCTCAATAAAATAGGTTTTAAAAAAACTTTAATTTCAGGTCCGGACTTAGTTTTTTTAAGATTTTTATTGGTTTTTTGAAAACAACACCCTGTAAGCCAGATCAGACAATTTTTATTTTTCTCACTTTAAAGCTTAATGATAATACTAAGCAACAGTTAAAAAAAACTGAACGCGCAACTTTTTGTTTTCTGCAGAAAAAATAAAACTTTTAAAAATAGTATAATTTTAATGGATTCACATTCTTCTTATGACTGATGCGGCACTACATTGATAGTACATCATCATTTTTAAACAAAAATCATAAGGAAAGTTCATTTTACTCGATATAAAGTATTATTCAATCAACCGTTGAAATTCCAGGTTCGTATTTATTTTTTTAAAGTTTTTATTGATCCTGTAAAAACAACACCCTGTAAAGCGATTTGAATAAATTTTTTTTCTGTAACGTCAAAGCGGATGATATTAACCGAAATTAAAAAAATGCTGTTTGCCATAGAAAAAACTGTTACTTTTGAAAACAGTGCAAATGTTTGATTTTCCACTACAGACATAAAAATACTAAATTCAATTTTCTAGAACATTTAATTAAATTGACTCAACGATAACAATAACATATTAAATAAACATTACTTTAAAAAAGACTTAATCTGATTTAAGTTTATTTTCAAAATGCCATCCACTCGCCTCCCGGCACTTCCTTTCTCTTTTCAAGATATTGCTTATAGCTTTTCTTATCTGATCTGGATGTCTTTTTATGAAGCGAAATGCTTCAAAGATTCTCTCACGTAGCTGATCTCTTGTTGTAATCTCTACCTCATAGACCAAGGTGGAAGATTGGAGATTGTGATAGGATTTGTGAGTGTTTAAAATTGTTTAATCAGCATACGTGCTTTCTGAGGTTACGATGTATATAATTTTTCATACAGCGCCAGCAGAGTGGTTTGCTGAGTTTGTAGGGGAGACTGGTGTCATTTGTAACAAAAAATAAATTTAAATTTGTATATACTTAGTTCATTTGTCTACAGCTTTCTGTATCAGCTCATGCTAATCTATGTTTCTTGAACAATAAAATTTTACATGTTTAACTTAATTAAATACTGTAAAAATCCAAAAATTAAGCCTTTTCTGTATATCCTATCTTTGTTACAACTGACACCTCACTGAGGTCAATTGTAACATGATCGGTAACTTTAATTAGAATAGTGTATCTTAAAAAAGAACAACACAGTTAAAAGAACAAGACATCAAAAAATAATATTTATTGGTTTATAAAAAAATACTATTTGAAAACATGAAAAACTATGATTGTTGTTTTAAAGAAATGTTGCGTAAATCTTGAAATGTTTTTACAATTAAATGTAGATGGTGACGTGACAAATGAATCAAATGATATAAATGGAATTGAATTGTTCCATGAAATATCAAGTTTTAAAGAAATATTTCCTATATCAATATATTAGAGTACATAATAGACAACGAATTACTATCTTCTTTCCCTAATTTTCCTGTGGCATTGCGAATTCTTTTAACTCTTCCGGTAACTGTAGCATCGGGGGAAAGCAGTTCTTCCAAATTGAAATTAATCAAAAATTACCTGAGATCATTTGTGACTTATTCTTAGAAACTATGTTTATACATATTTACGAAATTATGAATTATGAATGTTTATGTAGTCTTTCGTTTCTTTATCCTAAAAATTATGATTGAATATATCTTAAATAAAACCTTTATTGTTTTATTATTTAAAAATGTAATCCAAACTCGGCCTTAAATACTCCTAATAAATCCAAAACTGCCATAAATAATAAAACATTCCACAAAGATCCAGAAAAAAACCCACAATTCAATAAAAGAAATAAAATTAATAGTAAAATAAATCATGTTAATTTTTAAGGGCGGCTATTTTTTTGCACCTGGGCGGCTATCATTCCAGGAACGGCCCTGGAGTAATTGAATATATAACCAAAAGAAAGAAGTTTAATTACTTTAATTATGTATCAAATACTATTAAACGAGCAAGGTTTGTATGTATGTGTGTGTGTGTGTTTGTGTGTCCAGAGGATCTCGAAATCCACTCGTCAGAATTCAATGAAATTTTCAGGGTAGACTAATTCCTATCTAAATCGGCAAAAAATGTAGGTCTCATGTCTGTGAAAATTCGATCTTCCAAGATATTTACAAGAAAAGTTAAGTTTTTAGTTTTATTTCCTAGCAACGGCAGATATAATAACTTGTTTCTATAGTAATATATACTATAAAGGAGAGACGAGTACAGTAAAAGTATGGATATAACGTCACATTCCATAGGCGTACTTTGCGAAATAAGTTTCTATAATATAAATAAGGTCACAGCATATAAAATATATATATATATATACGCACTTCGTAGATTAAATTTTGAAGTTATATTATTTACAAAAAATAAAAATAAACCTTATGTATCTGACACTTTAACATTGAACGAATTAAATTTAACCAATAAATAACAAGGAGGATTATATGTTGGGATTAAACTTTTTTTAATCTCTTGGCATTAAAAGTAACGCTTCAGTAGTTACCTAAACTCAAAGATTAAAAAAAAAGTTAGTTCAAGAACTATCTTTAAAAGTCACTGTCTTCACTAAAACTACTGGTATCACTATAATTGTCTTTTCTGAGGTTTATTATTATAGGTTCTATTAAATTATCCATTGATATATCCACTTTCCTAAATGAATTTTCCACATTTTTAACATGATCAATGCATTTTCCCCAATGTTCTCTATTTACATCTCAAACTGCCTTCAAAAACAAATTTCGCACATCAGGAAATTTAAATGTTTTATTGTTTTGAGAAACATAACCTTTTAATAATTGTGACCAGATCAGTTCAATGGAATTTAACTCTGCGTGGTTCGGAGGCAATCTGAGAATTTGAATTCCTTTTTCTCTTTTTTTTAAATTTGTTTTTATGTTGCCTTGCTAATACTAATAATTCTGCCTTCAAGGATTTAGGAGAACTGATAATATTTTTAGAATGAAACCATTTTGAAATATATATTAATACAAAATTCTGAATCAATTAAAATACATACGATACGGCTATGAATAAATAAAGTCTGACTTATCTGTCAAAAGAACAGGTTTATTGCAGTAAAAACCATGGAAACAGATTAAATCTAGACAAAAACTATATTAGGCCGATCAGATGTATTCAAATGTAAATTTTAACTACAAAAATAAGCATTGAAGGATGAGGTAAAAATAAAATTTCTACCTCTTGAACCTATACTACGTTCTGCTAATTAAATACTGCACTCCTTTCTTCTGTATAGTATAGTAGTAAAAAGGTTTGACTTTATTTAATTTCTGGCGTTTCAATCTGAAAGAATTCAATTTTAAATTTGCCGCTTTATATAAAAAAGGAAAGGTTCATTTGACGGACATAAATAATTTGCTTGTCAAATGACAGCCATCTCATATATTCAAAGTTGAAAATACAACGTTGCCAATTCAATTTCAGAAATCATGGGTTTAGGTAAATATTTAAAATGGACACTTGTCAAAATGTGACACCTGTAAAAACGTGATACGTGTCAGAATGTAACAACTGTCAATATGAACAATTCTCAAAATGAACAAATGTCAAAATATGACACCTGTCAGAATGTAACAAATGTCAAAATGTCACACGTATCGTACAAGATCTAACCTAACCTAAAGCTCTTTTTTTTTGGCGGGTGGAAATGCTTTATGCACATCGGGTAAAGGTTCTTCCCTTTCCCGATAGTATGACACTATCCCTTACGGCTACTATTTTATTATGCGGACAGTTTTAATATTTAAGTTTTCATTATCATAGAGAGAGAGAGAGAGAAAGAATGAATGCTTGTACACGTGTACTATTAACATAGATTTCAATTTTTTATTTTATAAGAAACTTTAAAGAGACATTTAAAATTCTTTATTTTCATAGTACATTTTAAGGTTGATTGTGACTTTGTATTTTCCAAGAACAAATTGTAATGTAATGTACGAATGAACTATTTTTGTAACTGAAATATCAATATCAATATCTGCCACACCTCGAGAGTCTGGTCACAGGTTTTTGTGGAGGTTTTTACCCAAGTATGAATATCAGACCTATAATTTTCCTTCACTGCAGATCAATAAATAATAAAATCAATTTTGACGGGACCTGTCCCTACACGCTGCTGTTGCTCGTCCGCCGTGACTATTCGCGAAGATCAAGCGTCAGTAGATGATGCCCTAAAAGGGTGAAATCCCCAGAAATTAGGCAACTTTTAATGCATTTAACTAACCTCTATTTTTAATTTTCCCGCCTACTTTCAAGCCAATCGCCAATCAACTTTTTATTTATCTCTTTTTCAGTAGTTCAAGTAGTTGTCGCCCACTCCGTGATTTTCGCGAATTAATTAATAATTTGTCATGTTATAAATATACTTAAATTATATACACATTGGGCTGCTTAAAAATGTAGATTTGAATATTAAGAGCGAAGCTCGGTGACCAGATATTAAGTAATAAAGTTATTATCTAATTGGTTGATTAATTAATAGAATAATTAATTTTCACTTAATTCAATAGTATTTTATTATTAAAATGTAGTTAAAAATTGAGTTTCAAAATTTTTAGGAATGTTGGTAGAATCGATTTAGTTGATCTACTTTTTAAATCGTAATAAAAAATAAAGTTCGATTACGATTTGCCTAATCATATGACATATGACAGACACTAGATAGTTTTTTTACAAATAAGATGGCATCTCAACAAATAGAAATTATTTCTCAAGCTCAAATAAAAATTGTTACAAAAGATTCTTGTATAGTTCAATATACAGATAGTGAGACAAAATTATTCAGTGATAGCAGTTTTAAGATTGAAGAACAAGAAATACATATTAAGGATGAAACTGAACTACTTTTAGAGGAAGTTGATGGGAACATTAAACAACTGGAGGGGAAGTCTCTCAAGATAGAGGAGAAACTTGATGTTACAAAAGATTATTGTACGGTTCAATATAGAGATATTGTGACCAAATTATTCAGTGATAGCGGATTTAAGATTGAAGAAGAAGTAGATATTAAGAATGAAACTGAACTACTTTTAGAAGAAGTTGATAAGAACATTAAACAACTGGAGGGAAATTCTCTCAAGATAGAGGAGCGACTTGATGTTACAAAAGATTCTTGTATGGTTCAATATACAGATATTGAGACAACATTATTCAGTGATAGCGGTTTTAAAATTGAAGAAGAAGAAGTAGATATTAAGGATGAAAGTGAACTACTTTTAGAAAAAGTCAATAAGAACATTAAACACCTGGAGGGGAAATCTCTCAAGATAGAGGAGCTACTTGATGTTACAAAAGATTCTTGTATAGTTCAATATACAGATAGTGAGACAAAATTATTCAGTGATAGCAGTTTTAAGATTGAAGAACAAGAAATACATATTAAGGATGAAACTGAACTACTTTTAGAGGAAGTTGATAAGAACATTTGTGAAAAATCAATTACTCTGAAGTCAGATCTGAAAAGAGATTTACGAATTCATTCTGGTGATAAGAATTTTAAATGCGACGTTTGTAAAAAATCATTTACTCAGAAGTCACATCTGAAAGGACATTTACTAATTCATTCTGGTGTAAAGAATTTTAATTGCGACATTTGTAAAAAATCATTTACTTCTAAGTCATATCTGAAAGTACATTTACTAATTCATTCTGGTGTTAAGAATTTTAAATGCAACACTTGTGAAAAATCATTTACTCGGAAGTCACATCTGAACGTACATTTACTAACTCATTCTGGTGTAAAGAATTTTAATTGCGACATTTGTAAAAAATCATTTATTTTGAAGTCACATCTGGAAGGACATTTACTAACTCATTCTGGTGTAAAGAATTTTAATTGCGACATTTGTAAAAAATCATTTACTCTGAAGTCAGATCTGAAAAGACATTTACTAATTCATTCTGGTGTAAAGAATTTTAATTGCGACATTTGTAAAAAATCATTTATTTTGAAGTCACATCTGAAAGGACATTTACTAACTCATCCTGGTGTAAAGAATTTTAATTGCGACATTTGTAAAAAATCATTTACTCTGAAGTCAGATCTGAAAAGACATTTACTAATTCATTCTTGTGATAAGAATTTTAAGTGCAACATTTGTGAAGAATCATTTACTTCTAAGTCATATCTGAAAGTACATTTACTAACTCATTCTGGTGTAAATAATTTTAATTGCGACATTTGTAAAAAATCATTTACTTTGAAGTCACGTCTGAAGGAACATTTAGTAATTCATTCTGGTGTTAAGAATTTTAATTGCGACGTTTGTAAAAAATCATTTACTCAGAAGTCAAATCTGAAAACACATTTACTAATTCATTCTGGTGTAAAGAATTTTAAATGCGACATTTGTAAAAAATCATTTTTTTTTAAGTCACATCTGAAAGGACATTTACTAACTCATTCTGGTGTAAATAATTTTAATTGCGACATTTGTAAAAAATCATTTACTTATAAGTCACATCTGAAAGATCATTTAGTAAGTCATTCTGGTGTAAGGAATTTTAATTGCGACATTTGTAAAAAATCATTTATTTTGAGGTCACATCTGAAAGGACATTTACTAATTCATTCTGGTGATAAATTTAAATGCAATGTTTGTGAAAAATCGTTTACCCAGAAGTCAGATCTGAAAAGACATTTATTAATTCATTCTGGTGATAAGAACTTTTAATTGCGACGTTTGTAAAAATCATTTACTCGGAAAGGTGTTTTAAATAGACATTTACCAATTCATTTTGAAGATTTTAAGGAATTTAAAATGCAACGTTTGTGAAAAATCATTTACTCAGAAGTCACATCTAGAAGAACATATCGTCGACCCGGAAAAAGAGTGTCACATGTGCCAAATTAGCGAATTCGTTTTTATTGGTGCAATGTTTTCAAAATGTGGTCTAGTTTTACAGGAAGAAGTGTCACATCTCTACTTTCAAAAACAGACACCGGGAGCACTTGTGAAGTCCTCCTCTATGTATCAAAATACTGTAATTTCGAATTTTCAAATGCTTCTCCTGTAAAATTGGCAAATTAACACTTATGACACTCTTTTTCCGGGTCGACGAATACTAATTCATTAAAGAATTTCTATTATACGGAAAATATTCGGTTAAAATAAATGTTGTTTGTTTATAATCATTTTAAATTAATTAACGAGTTCCTCAAGTCAAGTTTGTTGATTTTTATTTAAAATATTTAATAAAACAATTTTATTTTTCTCTGATTTTGTTTTATTTTAAAAATATTTTTAGCAGCAAAAATAATCCTTCGGCGATGTCTGGAGAATGGGAATCCCACACAGCACGGGATTTTCCCAGAATATCCTCACAAGATACCAATGTTCTTTTTGCAGAATATTCCTAAGCACATATTGTGAGGACGATCATAGAATGTATTGGATATATGAAAATATTTTATGAATATTTATATATTATATTCCTAGTACATTAATATAGAATATTCTATGTACATATTAATTATCTTTTATTAAAAATAAAATTGATGGATTTTTTTATGTTGGTCATTTTCATATTTACAACAATAAATAAGTGCGTAAATTTGAAACCTTAGGAAAAATTTATGAAAGATTTTGTAGTCTAAGTCTAAGTCTTAATGTAAATCAAATCAAATGTAAAACCAAAAATCAACTTATCTGTCACGACAACCGTGAGTTTTGTGGTTAGGTTCTGTGTGTTACAATACGCAAGAGGCGCCTGTGAGATAATCTTCTAATAACCATCTTATAATATAAATTATGCTAATAGATGGTCCACAATTTACCAGGAATATTTAAAAAATCACTATTTACGTTTAATTTTCGAATTAAAAATCAATTAAATTTGAATAATCCGACCACTACCCGAATATTTCCGAATCGGCTGTGACGTTCTAGTACCTGTTGTCATTTACTTTTGTTTACTTCTGACTGTGTTGTGACAGTGACATTTTATAAAAGCTAACCTTACTTTTATGAAATGAAACTTCTCAAAGTCAGTACAGCTTTATTGAACAAATTGAAATTATGCGGCGACTAGTTTCGGCATATTTTTATTTATTATATTGTTTTGAGTTTGCCAAGAAGACTAGATTCAATGATTTTGTGTTTTTTGTTTCTTCAATACTATGGCTTTTGTACGAGAACAAAGTGATAATTTACCTCCTCCTAAGTTGTATTTTATAAAATTCACCATATCTTCTTCAAACTACAAAAAAAAGTTGTTGTAATATAAAGTACACCATGTAAAAAGATGTAATTATGAACTTACAATAAAATGATCTTCACAGACATAGCATCTAGTGCTTGCAGCTAAATCATCTTCTTTTCTTATAAACAAATATTTTTTCCGGAGTTCTAAAACTTGTTGATTTACACTGAGGAACTAAACAGTATTTATATGGTCCTTTTTTAACAACACTGGTCATTTTAACGATAATTATCCCAATTTTTATTTAGAAGCCACAACTAAACAATCATAAACACTATTAACAATTAGGAAACGACAAGACTCAAACCACACACAAACACAAATAAACACGGATGGAGGTGACATTTAAAATTTAAAGAGGCAGAGGTAATAGGACGTCACGAATTCGAAACCCGAGCAAAATGCGTTTCCGCGCGAATTTCAAACTCAATGACTTTAAAATCGTTTTTTGAGAGAAATAATTTTTTTCAATTTTTTTTTATACTGAGTAGGGATATATGAGGTTTGTTCCAACAACAATTTTGTGACTGTACGTAAACTTGTCCACAACTTATTGTCGACGACATGTCAACGACTGTTAGTCGATGACCTGTCGAGGATCGGGCATTCAATTCGAAAGTGTTCCAACAAATTTTTTGTCAAATTTATACTGTCAATAACGTCACAACCAATGTCAAATTTTGAATTTGGGAAATAACAAAAACTAATGAAAATATTTATAAATTTGGATGTCTACAATCCTAAATAATAATTATGTATTTACACAAGTGTACCTATTAAATAATATGAATGTTTACATAATAAAAATACAATCATAAAATTTTCAGGTTAGGATGACGTTAACTGACGTTTTACAAACTCGTTTTGCGCAAGTCTTGACAATTTGTACCTACTCAAACCCAGGAACAGATTTGACAGTACATAAACTGGTTTGTGATTAGTTTTGGTTGTGTTGGAACACTACATTTTTGTACAGGTTTGAGTCCGAAGTTTGTTGGAACACCAAATCTAGACTGCGCAGAATCCCGACAGTACGCAAACTGGTTTTGTGTTATGTTGGAACAAACCTATGTATGTATATATTTCTAATTTATACATGCAGAAAAAAGTCGCCTCTTCTGTATTGTAACATTTATGTTACAAATGGCACGTCATGTTACGGTGTTACTGCATCTCATGAAATATGCTGAAAATGTTACATTTTCTATCTAGCAAAAAGCGACATCTCTGAAGATAGGGCGTTTTGTTTTACTTTGATACCCTCAAAGGCAAAGCAAAATTTCGGCCGAAATGGGAAATGCCATTTTTTGGATGATCTCTGATTAGTTCAAATTATTGTGATTTATTCTTTGTTCCTTTTATACCAGTATTTAATATTTATTTGATATTATTTTGTTTTACTTTGATACTAATAATTAAAATTGCAAATGAAACCATTGTTTTATTACAAACCAACCGTCATATCACATACATCGACTGCTATTTCCTGCTTTAATTTTAAAATTCCCACCATGTTGTTACATTATGTTACAATTTGGCCATTTATTGTGGTACCCTCACCGACATAACCTTAAACTAGACGGCTAATGCCATATGATAAAAATTGATCAATTACGAGGATGACTGGTGTCCATAATTCATGCGCATTGTGTTTGTCATATTCACCGACATAACCTTAAAGTCTATGTTCCGACATTGGCGTACCTTAGGTAAAATGATTGGGTCTAGAACGAAAATAAGTGGAATGATGAAAACAATTTAGGATTTAGGTTGGAGTTTTCATTTTTTGATTGGAAATATTATTATTTGTTAGAACAGGATGTTTTTTATAAAATAGTATAGTATAGGTATAAATAGCTGTATCGTTCGAGTAAGACATATAGTATCCTCAATTTATATCATTGAAATAACTTTCTGAAGCAAAATGCTCTGAACATATTCTTGTTGACGAGTGCGGAAGCGGTTCTAAAGGTCTTCCGATTGCTTTCAACCATTCATTACGTTGGTCCTCAGGTATTCTAAAATATCATTGTGAAGCAAATATACATTTGTTTGCGTAAAATAATTACTTTTTGGTATAATAAATGTGTGTGAATCAAAGTTGGTGAATAGATGCATGGTATATAACAATTTTATTGTGTTTCTTATATTGACTTACCTATGAAACATAACACCTTTGGGATGGTTTGTTGAACGGTTCTTACACCAAAGTATAAAACACTTCATTTTTACAATAAATTCACTATTTCTCTATCGAATATCGGTTAAACACCAAACAGAAGAGTGGACGCCTATGAATCGGCAAAGCTCGAGAACCGAAACCCAGATGTTAGACGTACTGGTGTCCATTGCGCATTGCGCAGAGACGTTTTCGGAATGTTCAATTCTTAGATCATATATGCTACGCTAGATACGGCATTCAGGTTATTTGTTGTGGTGTACAGGAGGGAGTTAGAGTACCATCCCACTGATTGGTCGATTTCAAATTTCGACGATACCCGCTCATATCGTAAAGTTTTGACAGATGTCAGATATTCTGTATTTTGGGAATTATTGTGCCAATCTTGTGTATTTTTATAGTTTTTTGAAAGTTTTTGCTAGGTACAATTAGTTTAAAGAACAGTGGTCGCATTTCTCAACAAAATGCCAAAGTTAAGTGTACAACATCAAATTTGAGAAAGGTGCTGTCATAGGTATGTATTCCATAGGCGTATTGTTGGATAGGACAGGAAGTGAAAATAAGAACTAAACGTAAATTATGTATACTTTATTTGAATTGTTTAAATATCTATCTATTGTATGTCAATTTATGTACCAAAATATTCCGAATGGTACGCCACTGTATCATGGTACGCTATTGCCCCTTCACCCCCTCTCGTCTTTACTCCTCTAGAACCAAACAAACACTATAGGATGCCGTATCTAGCGAAGCAAATATGATCTAAGGTTCAATTGGATGAGATTCTTGTGTGGTGCGAATATGGATATTAGCCGTCTAGTTTAAGGTAAGTGAAAATAAGAACTAAACGTAAATTATGTATACTTTATTTGAATTGTTTAAATATCTATCTATTGTGTGTCAATTTATGTTTTATTAAAATAAACCATGTTCATCAGTAAATTTTTCATTTATTACTCAACATAATCTATATGAAGGTTCATTTTTGACGTAGGTATCTTTTGTATTAATATATCTACCAACTTTTCATTTTGTTTTTTCTATATTAACCAGTTTATAATCAATGGGATTTTTAATTTGCTATAAAAAAATAAATACAGAAGCGCAAGATGATGGTATTCAACCTCTCAGATTATTTCCATTCCAAACAATTTTCGTATGCATGCTATTTTATTTATTTTCGATTCACATTAATTCCCATTTTACTGTAACCTACAGTCACTTTTAATAATTAGAAAATGAAATATGTGTTGTATAAATATGAGAATATATTACACTGTACCAAAATATTCCGAATGGTACGCCACTGTATCATGATGCGCTATTGCCCCTTCACCCCCTCTCGTCATACACCTCTAGAGCCAAACAAACACTATTCGCTTCTCGTCCTAACTGATACGCCCTCTGGTGAAAACTGCGAAAACTGAGCTAAGGAGTAGTTTTGACATTTTGGGTTATTTCTTTAGCGTTGTTAAGTAATTTTCATAGTGTTTTTGTCTTGTTTTTACAAATAATTTTGAGTTGTTGATCTTTTTTATAATGAGTAATCATTATTGTTGTGTACCTAAGTGTTCATCATGGGGAAAAAGAAATCCTGAACTAAGTTTTCATTCGATTCCAAAAGCAGGAACGTCCAAAGTTTTTTTTGAAACCAAACTTGGCAATAGAGAATTAGTAGATAGGATCACAACATTAAAAATTGGCAAGAAAGTTTCAAATACCATGAGAGAGTGTTCTCTACATTTTACTGAAAGTGATTTTATTCAAAAAGGTATGGTAAAAATATTTCATTATTATTTACCACTTTGCTTTGATTTATTATTTACAGTTAGAGTAAAACAAAGAACATTAAAGCCTCATGCTATAACTTTACAAGAACATAAGAGGTTCTCCACTTTTACAGTGTTAGAAATAGATAATTTCCCAGTAATTTCATGTGGATTATATTCCAATGCACTCGTTTGTAAACACAAACCATATATTTCTATCCACTCATAAGTTTCTATGGTCTTTCCCGCTAAAATAAGATGTCCTGCATTCAGGACATTTTCACCTTCAACTACAGATTTAGAATTAGCCGATCCGCCCAAATAGTTCATGTACTCTAAAATGCTTAACTTCATTTCTAAAAAATAATGGAAACAATAATTTGAGACTAAAATGTATTTGAGTAAAACTCCTGACTACTACTCACCTAAATACAACTGGAAATATCACACTTTTAAAGATATAAAATAAATGTTTATGTATAGTTTATAAAATAAAATGAATGTCACACTAAACGCTAGACAAAAACAATACACAATTTACACCTAGAAATAATTCAGAAAAACAAAACTGATACCAAATAAACAACTTAAATACACATGAAATATCCCATAAGAAAGCACGAAGTAAACAAACTACTACTCCTTAGCACAGTTCCAATTTCACCGCATGAGCGCTGCAATCTTAATCCGAGTTACCTATACCATCAATAATTTGTAAAATAAAAAAAATTCTTAGCACTATGTGGATGGTCGGAAAATTGAAAATAAATTAAAAAAAAATCAAGTGACAGAGTAAAAGTTCCAGAAGGGGTGTGGGGGTACGTAAATATATGCTTTTAGGGTTTGATATAGGATTTATAAGATTTGTGGCAGAAATATACATATCCTATCGCAAAAAGTAGTAGATAATTAACCAAGCAAAAAATACAAATTATCTACCAAAAAGCGGCTTGGACTATCTCAAAGAAAAAATGAGAAAGAGATGGCATTAGAACAGAAAAGGTTAAACATTGAAGGAAGAAAAGTAGGTGTGGCAGAACAGAATGTTGCCATAGCAGAGAAAAAGTTTCGTTTGAAGTCCGAACAGCAACAAAGTGTTCGATAATCAGACAGTCATTAATAAATTACTAGAAATAGTTCAAAAGCGTATTTGATGTAATACATATATGTTTTTCATTCACAATAAATATATGTACATATATAAGTAATACATACTTTTTGTTAAGATATTTATATATTTACGGGCCCATTTAAGATATAAATTACAATTTTAAATTATAATTAAAATACAAAGACAATATATATATATATATATATATATATATATATATATATATATATATATATATATATATATGTAAGTATACATTAAAAAATTGATATAAGAAAAGTTATAATAATAAATTATTAGTAGTAGTCTTCCTGATCATTAGATGGTCTGCATATATTAGGTCGAACTGTACCATCAATAAATTCCTAACAGTTTGGGACAGCTGCTCCCATGTTGGTTATGGACTAAAAATTACAATTATTAAAAAATATTTGCTCACATAAGGTGTATTCAAAGTACCTGTGCATATAGTTGGTATCCCTATTCAGCGATCGATGTGCATTCAAATTCTGTAACAGATGTCCATGATTTTCCCCAATAAAATTTGCAGTTGTTGTAATAATGTGGCATAAGGATAGCTTCGACTTTTTAATAATATACATAGTGCCGGCATCACTGTAAAGACACATTTGAAATATTTAAAAAACAAAATTCATTTTGCAAGTTACCTACCATCCACATTGTTCCTGGTGTTAGTGATAATGTGCGGTGGAATCAGCAAAGCATTTCTCAATCGCGGTATATCGTCACTATGAAAACGAAAATTTGCTTTCACTTCATCATCACTCATGTTATTTAAATTGAATTCCGCGGGTTCTATTACATTATTTTCCTCATTAGCTTCAACGGCAACACCAATTATGTTGTGTAGAAGTAAGTTTTCAATTTCTTCGTTATTAGCATCCGCTAGAATAACTATTTCCAATTGTTCTTCCAGGTTCATTGTATTGTTTATTATTAATTTACAAAATATTGCAGGTTAGGAATACAATTTATGTCATTGTCAGAATAAAAGACTGTCAAAATAAAGTATGCTGATGAGGACCGTTCACCGACATAACCTTAAACTAGACGGCTAATATCCATATTCCCACCACACAAGAAACTCATCCAATTGAACATTCCGAAAACGTCTCTGCGCAATGCGCAATGGACACCAGTACGTCTAACATCTGGGTTTCGGTTCTCGAGCTTTGCCGATTCGAGGAAACGAGACATATTGTTTTCTGTTCATAGGCGTCCACTGTTCTGTTTGGTGTTTAACCGATATTCGATAGAGAAATAGTGAATTTATTGTAAAAATGAACTGTTTTGTACTTTGGTGTAAGAACCGTTCAACAAACCATCCCAAAGGTGTTATGTTTCATAGGTAAGTCAATATAAGAAACACAATAAAATTGTTATATACCATGCATCTATTCAACAACTTTGATTCACACAAATTTATTATACCAAAAATTAATTATTTTACGCGAACGAATGTATATTTGCTTCACAATGATATTTTAGAATACCTGAGGACCATTGTAATGAATGGTTGAAAGCAATCGGAAGACCTTTAGAACCGCTTCCGCACTCGTCAACAAGAATATGTTCAGAGCATTTTGCTTCAGAAAGTTATTTCAATGATATAAATTGAGGATACTATACCGGGTGACAATAAGACTAGGGCCATGCCTATATCTCCTTCACTTTTCAACCGATTTGATTAAAATTTGGTACATAGATATAAGACACCATTTTGGATTGACAGACGTATAAAAATAAAATGGTCGACTTCCGGTTTCGCCAGAAATGTCATCAACTTCGATTTTTTAAATGGAACACCCTATATATTTTATATTTTTTGGATTCTATGGCTCAAATTACATACGACGCTGTTGCCAAATTTTTTATTTTTCAATAAAAAAATTCAATTTCTCAGATTTTTTTTTCAAGAAATGATTATGTTTAGTTGTTAACAAAAAGAAAATAGTACATAATGTATATCGTTGAATTGGTAAATAAATTCTCTATTGAATGACAAGATGGCCTTGGGTATGTACCATTTGAAAAAAACGATTTATTCGTTAAAAATGAATTTATAAAATTTAAATTCCCGCTGTAGGATTTGTTATTGATCATATCGATGAAAAGTTTATTACTATGAATTACTGATGTCAATTGGAATAGATTTTGACCAGATAAAGGCCTCCTGTGCTAAAAAAAATTTTTGGAAATTTGAATTTTTTTACTGAAAAATAAAAAACTTGGCAACGCTGTCGTATGTAATTTGAGCAATAGAATCTAAAAAACATTAAATATACAGGGTGTTCCATATTAAAAATCGAAGTTGGTGACATTTCTGGCGAAACCGGAAGTCCGCCATTTTGTTTTTATACGACTGTCAATCCAAAATTGTGTCTTATAACTATTTTTCAAATTTTATTCAAATCGGTTGAAAAATGACCGAGATATAGGCATGGCCCTAGTCTCATTGTCACCCGGTATGTCTTACTCGAACGATACAGCTATTTATATCTATACTATACTATTTTATAAAAAACATCCTGTTCTCACAAATAATAATATTTCCAATCAGTAAATGAAAACTCCAACCTAAATCCTAAATTGTTTTCATCATTCCACTTATTTTCGTTCTAGACCCAATCATTTTACCTAAGGTACGCCAATGTCGGAACATAAACTTTAAGGTTATGTCGGTGAATATGACAAACACAATGCGCATGCATTATGGACACCAGTCATCGTCGTAATTGATCAATTTTTGTCATATGGCATTAGCCGTTTAGTTTAAGGTTATGTCGGTGGGACCGTTGCAATAACTCTCATAAACCAATCGTGACATTTTGTAATACAGAATACTTTATTACAGGATCCTTTAATAAAGTTTGGCTTTGCAATAACTCTCTATTTACTCGGTAAGGTGATTTAAATAGACATTTACCAATTCATTTTGTAGATAGGAATTTAAAATGCAACGTTTGTGAAAAATCATTTACTCAGAAGTCACATCTAGAAGAACATAAATACTAATTCATTAAAGAATTTCTATTAAACGGAAAATATTCGGTTAGAATGAATGTTGTTTGTTTATAATCATTTTAAATTAATTAACGAGTTCCTCAGGTCAAGTTTGTTGATTTTTATTTAAAATATTTAATAAAACAATTTTATTTTTCTCCGATTTTGTTTTATTTCATGAAATACAATTAAATTTATTCATTTATAAAAATGGACCGTGATAGTGTGTCGTCACTGGTTCTACACATAACAGGGTAACCATAGCAACGCTGTCATAGTTGTCAGGTTGTCTAAATTTAAATGTGTAGTAACCATAGCAACGGTGTCATAGTTGTCAATAATAACAAATAAGTGACATCGTTGCCATGGTAACATTGTTTTGTGTAGAACCATTTACATGTTACCAACTTCGTTGTGACGTCCCGACTATCACGGTCCATAGTGTTAAAATGTTTTATTTAAAAAAGCAGCGAAAATAATTGTTCCGCGATGTCTCGAGAATGGCATGGCGGGTAATTTTGAAGTTCTTCAAGTGCCATGTTGACCAGTTATATTGGCAGCACTGGATTGTCAGTTTCTTTTCGATTGTAGATATCCAACTTAAAAACATCGATGTTTCATATCGTTAGTGATCAAAATTATTAACATCGATGTTTTTTTACACTTGATTTTAAATAATACCATTTTGTAAAAACACATTATAATTAATAATAGACGATTACATCTTAAAATTAAATTGATTGGTAATTCGATTTTATTGATATTAACAACATAATAATGAACATAATTTATAAAATGAAAAGACTAAAACAGTATTTCTACATTATACATTACACAGATTTTTTTAAGCTAATTACACTTTTGTATGTTGAATGTATATCTCCTCATAATTTCAAATTTTAAATTCAATGAGTAATTCAGGGCCGTTCCTGGCGGGGGTGCAAAAGGTGCAGCCGCACTAGGGCGGCCGTGGTCCACTTTTAGCCTCAAATAGCCGCTTTTGGATTTTGCTTGTAAATAATCGCTTTTGTGTTTAAAATTGTTTAATCAGCATACGTGCTTTCTGAGGTTACGATGTATATAATTTTTCATACAGCGCCAGCAGAGTGGTTTGCTGAGTTTGTAGGGGAGACTGGTGTCATTTGTAACAAAAAATAAATTTAATTTTTATATACTTAGTGCATTTGTCTACAGCTTTCTGTGTCAGCTCATGCTAATCTATGTTAACTTAATTAAATACTGTAAAAATCCAAAAATTAAGCCTTTTCTGTATATCCTATCTTTGTTACAACTGACACCTCACTGATGTCAATTGTAACATGATCGGTAACTTTAATTAGAATAGTGTATCTTAAAAAAGAACAACACAGTTAAAAGAACAAGACATCAAAAAATAATATTTATTGGTTTATAAAAAAATACTATTTGAAAACATGAAAAACTATGATTGTTGTTTTAAAGAAATGTTGCATAAATCTTGAAATGTTTTTACAATTAAATGTAGATGGTGACGTGACAAATGAATCAAATGATATAAATGGAATTGAATTGTTCCATGAAATATCAAGTTTTAAAGAAATATTTCCTATAACAATATATTAGAGTACATAATAGACAACTAATTACTATCTTCTTTCCCTAATTTTCCTGTGGCATTGCGAATTTTTTTAACTCTTCCGGTAACTGTAGCATCGGGGGAAAGGAGTTCTTCCAAATTGAAATTAATCAAAAATTACCTGAGATCATCCATGTCACAGGTAAGGCTAACGAATCTAGCGTTATTGTCAATAGTGAGAGATATCTGCGAGAAATTAGATTTATCCGTGATAATTGATGAATTTGCGCCTAAAAAAGCAAGAAGAATAAATTTGTGACTTATTCTTAGAAACTATGTTTATACATATTTACGAAATTATGAATTATGAATGTTTATGTAGTCTTTTCGTTTCTTTATCCTAAAAATTATGATTGAAGTGAACATATCTTAAATAAAACCTTTATTGTTTTATTATTTAAAAATGTAATCCAAACTCGGCCTTAAATACTCCTAATAAATCCAAAACTTCCATAAATAGTAAAACATTCCACAAAGTTCCAGAAAAAACCCACAATTCAAAAAAAGAAATAAAATTAATAGTAAAATAAATTATGTTAATTTTTAAGGGCGGCTATTTCTTTTTTGCACCTGGGCTGCTATCATTCCAGGAACGGCCCTGGAGTAATTAAATATATAACCAAAAGAAAAAAGTTTAATTAATTTACTTATGTATAAGTAATAAAGTTATTATCTAATTGGTTGATTAATTAATTGAATAATTAATTTTCACTTAATTCAATAGTATTTTATTATTAAAATGTAGTTAAAAATTGAGTTTCAAAATATTTAGGAATGTTGGTAGAATCGATTTAGTTGATCTACTTTTTAAATCGCAATAAAAAATAAAGTTCGATTACGATTTGCCTAATCATATGACATATGACAGACACTAAATAGTTTTTTTACAAATAAGATGGCATCTCAACAAATAGAAATTATTTCTCAAGCTCAAATAAAAATTGTTACAAAAGATTCTTGTATAGTTCAATATACAGATAGTGAGACAAAATTATTCAGTGATAGCAGTTTTAAGATTGAAGAACACGAAATACATATTAAGGATGAAACTGAACTACTTTTAGAGGAAGTTGATGGGAACATTAAACAACTGGAGGGGAAGTCTCTCAAGATAGAGGAGCGACTTGATGTTACAAAAGATTCTTGTATGGTTCAATATACAGATATTGAGACAAAATTATTAAGTGATAGCGGTTTTAAGATTGAAGAAGAAGAAGTAGATATTAGGGATGAAAGTGAACTACTTTTAGAAGAAGTTGATAAAAACAGCAAGAATTTTGAAGAGGGTGGTTGCCAACAATGTTGCAAAAAAGCATTTACTGACAAAGTCAATCTAGATCAACATTTACTGAATCACTCTAATGTAAAGAAAATCAAGTGCAATGTTTGTGAAAAATCATTTACTCAGAGGATAAACCTACATAAACATTTAGTAATTCATTCTCCTGTTAAGAATTTTAAATGCGACCTTTGTGAAAAATCATTTATTTTTAAGTTAGATTTGAAAAGACATTTACTAATGCATTCTGCTGATAAGAATTTTAAATGCAACGCTTGTGAAAAATCATTCACTAAGAAGTCATATCTGAAAGTACATTTACTAACTCATTCTGGTGTAAAGAATTTTAATTGTGACATTTGTAAAAAATCATTTATTCTGAAGTCACATCTGAAAGAACATTTAGTAATTCATTGTGGTGTAAAGAATTTTAAATGCAACATTTGTGAGAAATCATTTACTAGGAAGTCAGATCTGAATAAACATTTACTGAATCATTCTGTTGTTAAGAAATTTAAATGCGACGTTTGTGAAAAATCATTTACTCGGAAGTCATCTCTGAAAACACATTTACTCACTCATTCTGATGATAAAAATTTTAAATCCAATGTTTGTGAAAAATCATTTATTGATAAGTCATCCCTGAAAAAACATTTACTTATTCATTCTGCTGTAAAGAATTTTAAATGCGACGTTCAATATACAGATATTGAGACAAAATTATTCAGTGATAGCGGTTTTAAAATTGAAGAAGAAGAAGTAGATATTAAGGATGAAAGTGAACTACTTTTAGAAGAAGGCGATAAGAACATTAAACAACTGGAGGGGAAGTCTCTCAAGATAGAGGAGCTACTTGATGTTACAAAAGATTCTTGTATTACAAAAGATTCTTGTATAGTTCAATATACAGATAGTGAGACAAAATTATTCAGTGATAGCAGTTTTAAGATTGAAGAACAAGAAATACATATTAAGGATGAAACTGAACTACTTTTAGAGGAAGTTGATAAGAACATTTGTGAAAAATCAATTACTCTGAAGTCAGATCTGAAAAGAGATTTACTAATTCATTCTTGTGATAAGAATTTTAAGTGCAACATTTGTGAAAAATCATTTACTTCTAAGTCATATCTGAAAGTACATTTACTAATTCATTCTGGTGATAAGAATTTTAAATGCAACCTTTGTGAAAAATCGTTTACTCGGAAAAGTGATTTAAATATCCATTTACTAATTCATTCTGGTGTTAAGAATTTTAAATGCAACACTTGTGAAAAATCATTTACTCGGAAGTCACATCTGAACGTACATTTACTAACTCATTCTGGTGTAAAGAATTTTAATTGCGACATTTGTAAAAAATCATTTATTTTGAAGTCACATCTGAAAGGACATTTACTAATTCATTCTGGTGTAAAGAATTTTAATTGCGACATTTGTAAAAAATCATTTATTTTGAAGTCACATCTGAAAGGACATTTACTAATTCATTCTGGTGTTAAGAATTTTAAATGCAACACTTGTGAAAAATCATTTACTCAGAAGTCACATCTGAAAGGACATTTACTAATTCATTCTGGTGATAAATTTAAATGCAATGTTTGTGAAAAATCGTTTACTCAGAAGTCAGATCTGAAAAGACATTTATTAGTTCATTCTGGTGATAAGAACTTTTAATTGCGACGTTTGTAAAAAAAAAGTCATTTACCAATTCATTTTGAAGATTTTAAGGAATTTTAAATGCAACGTTTGTGAAAAATCATTTACTCAGAAGTCACATCTAGAAGAATATATCGTCGACCCGGAATAAGAGTGTCACATGTGCTAAATTAGCGAATTCGTTTTTATTGGTGCAATGTTTTCAAAATGTGGTCTAGTTTTACAGGAAGAAGTGTCACATCTCTACTTTCAAAAACAGACACCGGGAGCACTTGTGAAGTCCTCCTCTTTGTATCAAAATACTGTAATTTCGAATTTTCAAATGCTTCTCCTGTAAAATTGGCAAATTAACACTTATGACACTCTTTTTCCGGGTCGACGAATACTAATTCATTAAAGAATTTCTATTAAAACGGAAAATATTCGGTTAAAATAAATGTTGTTTGTTTATAATCAACACTGGTCATTTTAACGATAATTATCCCAATTTTTATTTAGAAGCCACAACTAAACAATCATAAACACTATTAACAATTAGGAAACGACAAGACTCAAACCACACACAAACACAAATAAACAAGGATGGAGGTGACATTTAAAATTTAAAGAGGCAGAGGTAATAGGACGTCACGAATTCGAAACCCGAGCAAAATGCGTTTCCGCGCGAATTTCAAACTCAATGACTTTAAAATCGTTTTTTGAGAGAAATAATTTTTTTTTATACTGAGTAGGGATATATGTATGTATATATTTCTAATTTATACATGCAGAAACAAGTCGCCTCTTCTGTATTGTAACATTTATGTTACAAATGGCACGTCATGTTACGGTGTTACTGCATCTCATGAAATATGCTGAAAATGTTACATTTTCTATCTAGCAAAAAGCGACATCTCTGAAGATAGGGCGTTTTGTTTTACTTTGATACCCTCAAAGGCAAAGCAAAATTTCGGCCGAAATGGGAAATGCCATTTTTGGATGATCTCTGATTAGTTCAAATTATTGTGATTTATTCTTTGTTCCTTTTATACCAGTATTTAGTATTTATTTGATAATATTTTGATACTAATAATTAAAATTGCAAATGAAACCATTGTTTTATTACAAACCAACCGTCATATCACATACATCGACTGTTATTTCCTGCTTTAATTTTAAAATTCCCACCATGTTACATTATGTTACAATTTGGCCATTTATTGTGGTACCCCCACCGACATAACCTTAAACTAGACGGCTAATGCCATACGATAAAAATTGATCAATTACGAGGATGACTGGTGTCCATAATGCATGCGCATTGTGTTTGTTATATTCACCGACATAACCTTAAAGTCTATGTTCCGACATTGGCGTACCTTAGGTAAAATGATTGGGTCTAGAACGAAAATAAGTGGAATGATGAAAACAACAAAATGCCAAAGCCTTGTTAAGTGTACAACATCAAATTTGAGAAAGGTGCTGTCATAGGTATGTATTCCATAGGCGTATTGTTGGATAGGACAGGAAGTGAAAATAAGAACTAAACGTAAATTTTATAATCAATATATTACACTGTACCAAAATATTCCGAATGGTACGCCACTGTATCATGGTACGCTATTGCCCCTTCACCCCCTCTCGTCATTACCCCTCTAGAACCAAACAAACACTATAGGATGCCGTATCTAGCGAAGCAAATATGATCTAAGGTTCAATTGGATGAGTTTCTTGTGTGGTGGGAATATGGATATTAGCCGTCTAGTTTAAGGTAAGTGAAAATAAGAACGAAACGTAAATTATGTATACTTTATTTGAATTGTTTAAATATCTATCTATTGTGTGTCAATTTATGTTTTATTAAAATAAACCATGTTCATCAGTAAATTTTTCATTTATTACTCAACCTAATCTATATGAAGGTTCATTTTTGACGAAGGTATCTTTTGTATTAATATATCTACCAACTTTTCATTTTGTTTTTTCTATATTAACCAGTTTATAATCAATGAGATTTTTAATTTGCTATAAAAAAATAAATACAGAAGCGCAAGATGATGGTATTCAACCTCTCAGATTATTTCCATTCCAAACAATTTTCGTATGCATGCTATTTTATTTATTTTCGATTCACATTAATTACCATTTTACTGTAACCTACAGTCACTTTTAATCCTTAGAAAATGAAATATGTGTTGTATAAATATGACAATATATTACACTGTACCAAAATATTCCGAATGGTACGCCAATGTGGATGGTACGCTATTGCCCCTTCACCCCCTCTCGTCTGTACCCCTCTAGAACCAAACAAACACTATAGGATGCCGTATCTAGCGAAGCAAATATGATCTAAGGTTTAATTGGATGAGTTTCTTGTGTGGTGGGAATATGGATATTAGCCGTCTAGTTTAAGGTTATGTCGGTGGTCCAAACTGGGTAAAAAAGAGCGCACTCTGATTAATTTGACTCAAGTTTCTGAACGAGAGCGGCTAAATGTGAAAATTGAACGCTTTGCTGTTCTTGAACGATCCAAGAGTAAATTTGTCACACTCTTTTTAGTCGGAGCGTGTTTCCTGAACGCGCTCTTAGTGATCAAAATTATTAACATCGATGTTTTTCACACTTGATTTTAAATAATACCATTTTGTAAAAACACATTATAATTAATAATAGACGATTACATCTTAAAATTAAATTGATTGGTACTTCGATTTTATTGATATTAACAACATAATATGGAACATAATTTATAAAATGAAAAGACTAAAACAGTATTCCTACATTATAAATTACACAAATTTTTTTAAGCTAATTACACTTTTGTATATTGAATGTATGCCTCCTCATAATTTCAAATTTTAAATTCAATGAGTAATTAAATGTATAACCAAAAGAAAAAAGTTTAATTATGTATAAGTAATAAAGTTATTATCTAATTGGTTGATTAATTAATTGAATAATTAATTTTCACTTAATTCAATAGTATTTTATTGTTAAAATGTAGTTAAAAATTGCGTTTCAAATATTTAGGAATGTTGGTAGAATCGATTTAGTTGATCTACTTTTTAAATCGCAATAAAAAATAAAGTTCGATTACGATTTGCCTAATCATATGACATATGACAGACACTGTAGATAGTTTTTTTACAAATAAGATGGCATCTCAACAAATAGAAATTATTTCTCAAGCTCAAATAAAAATTGAACACGAATGGGAGGATGGGATAAACATTAAACAACTAGAGGGGAAGTATCTCAAGATAGAGGAGAAACTTAATGTTACAAAAGATTCTTGTATTCGCTTCTCGTCCTAACTGATACGCCCTCTGGTGAAAACTGCGAAAAGTGAGCTAAGAAGTAGTTTTGACATTTTGGGTTATTTCTTTAGCGTTGTTAAGTAATTTTCATAGTGTTTTTGTCTTGTTTTTACAAATAATTTTGATTTGTTGATCTTTTTTATAATGAGTAATCATTATTGTTGTGTACCTAAGTGTTCATCATGGGGAAAAAGAAACCCTGAACTAAGTTTTCATTCGTTTCCAAAAGCAGGAACGTCCAAAGTTTTTTTTGAAACCAAACTTGGCAATAGAGAATTAGTGGATAGGAAAAGATTGTGGATCACAACATTAAAAATTGGCAAGAAAGTTTCAAATACCATGAGAGTGTGTTCTCTACATTTTACTGAAAGTGATTTTATTCAAAAAGGTATGGTAAAAATATTTCATTATTATTTACCACTTTGCTTTGATTTATTATTTACAGTTAGAGTAAAACAAAGAACATTAAAGCCTCATGCTATAACTTTACAAGAACATAAGAGGTTCTCCACTTTTACAGTGTTAGAAATAGATAATTTTCCAGTAATTTCATGTGGATTATATTCCAATGCACTCGTTTGTAAACACAAACCATATATTTCTATCCACTCATAAGTTTCTATGGTCTTTCCCGCTAAAATAAGATGTCCTGCATTCAGGACATTTTCACCTTCAACTACAGATTTAGAATTAGCCGATCCGCCCAAATAGTTCATGTACTCTAAAATGCTTAACTTCATTTCTAAAAAATAATGGAAACAATAATTTGAGACTAAAATGTATTTGAGTAAAACTCCTGACTACTACTCACCTAAATACAACTGGAAATATCACACTTTTAAAGATATAAAATAAATGTTTATGTATAGTTTATAAAATAAAATGAATGTCACACTAGCAGAGGAAAAGTTTCGTTTGGAGTCCGAACAGCAACAAAGTGTTCGATAATCAGACAGTCATTAATAAATTACTAGAAATAGTTCAAAAGCGTATTTGATGTAATACATATATGTTTTTCATTCACAATAAATATATGTACATATATAAGTAATACATACTTTTTGTTAAGATATTTATATATTTACGGGCCCATTTAAGATATAAATTACAATTTTAAATTATAATTAAAATACAAAGACAATATATATATATATATATATATATATATATATATATATATATATATATATATATATATATATACATCTTACTATCTTTGAAGCGTCCCTATAAAGACGAAGCATGTAGCGTCCATCTTCTGATACTCATATTTATCGAAAGTTTCTTGTAATATACTCTGACAATTCATACAGCAGGGAGATCAAAGATACTTTTTGAAGTAAGAGATGAAGACGTTAAACATTTATAGTTCCACTCTATTTACATTAAGGCGTCTTTTCATTAGTATATCATCTGGGCGTCTATAATATACGGTACCACTCTCATTTCATAGATTGTCGAGCGTCCTCGGTGTATACCGACATCTATTCATTGAATATAAGAGCGTCCTGCGATGTTGCCAGTACAAGTGAGGATAGTGGGAAGAGTTACTCATGCGAGCTTTCGATATTCTCTTTGAAATAAACTCAAACAAACTCGACATTTGGACACTTAATATTTTTTTGCCGTGCGTCATTCTGATGGCGTTTGGCACACAACAGTTTCATAACTATGTAAGTTACGCATTTGTGGTTGTCTAATTGAAATTTGAGCAAAAACAGAAAAGTACCACAAGGTCACCAAAATACACTAACGGATACAGGATCAAATTATAAGAACAAGTGCACCTCTCAAGCTTTTTTAAATACTACCGCACGAGCTTTTTTTTTACCAAACGCACACCGACTCATCTACGACCGCTTTGAAGGCGGGGCCGAAGGCCCGGCATCAGATGTTCCGGGAAAGTTGTCCTCGAGTGACTCGAAAATTACTCGTGGTCAGGAGAGCGGGTAGAACTTTCAAACTGCCGTAATTTTTGTCCGATCCGGTTGAGATTTGGGGTTAGGGTACAAGATTTTTTGACTTAAAAATAGAACCTGAAAAATATCCCCCCCACCACCCCGACTCCCATGGGTAGAGTTGGTCAGTGTAAAAATTATTTTGTTCGGACGCAAAATGTAAACTTGGACCCGATCGGATTCCGGAAAAATTGGATCCCCCACTTCCGGCCAGGCCTGGAGCCTGACCGGGACATTTTTTTTTCGGAATTTGTAGATTTATGAGTACGACTATTTAGGGAGGTAATAAGTAAGGCGAAAATCGATTTTCGTTACATCCCCCCCCCCCCCTGTACGTCCAAAAAAAGTGACTCTCGAATTCCCAGGGAAAAAACCAGATATTCGTGGGGGCCGATCATGGCGATCTCCAGAATGACAAGTCGCCCCCCCACACACAGATCGAATTCAGATACCGAACAATTTGTTCAGTGAAAATGTATTTTTTTCAGGTCTGGATCAATGTCATTGGAGGGTCAAATTAAGAAAGCCTAGAAAAATTCATACAAAGATTTTCGGGGTCGTTGAATCTGAATCCGAGGTCCGGCTCATCAGGAAAAATGACCTGATGAGGTCAAGCGGACCTCGGATTCGGATTCAGCGATCCTGAAAACCTTTGTATGGCTTTTTCCGATTTTCCTAGAAGGTTTCCTTAATTTGACCCTCAAATCACCTTGACCCCGACCTGATGAGGTCAAGCGGACCTCGGATTCGGATTCAGCAACCCTCAAAATTTTGTATTAATTTTTTAAGATTTCTCCCAGAAGGTTTCCTAAATTTGACCTTCAAATGACATTGACCCTTACCTGATGAGGTCAAGCGAAGCTCGGATTCGTATTCAGCTACCCTGAAAATCTTTGTATCAATTTTTTCATATTTTTCCCAGAAGGTTTCCTCAATTTGTCCCTCAAATGACCTTAACCCTGACCTGATGAGGTCAAGCTGTCTCTAATTCGGAATCAGCGATCCCGAAATCTTTTGTATGAATTTTTTCAGATTTTTCCCAGAAGGTTTCCTCAATTTGATCCTCAAATAACCTTAACCCTGATCTGATGAGGTCAAGCTAACCTCTGATTCGGAATCAGCGATCCTAAATCTTTTGTAGTAATTTTCTCAGATTTTTCCCAAAAGGTTTCCTCAATTTGACTCTCAAATTACAATGACCCTGACCTCGGATTCTGATTCAGCTACCCTGAAAATCCTTGTATGAATTTTTTCAGATTTTTCCCAGTAGGTTTCCTCAATTTGTCCCTCAAAAGACCTTAACCCTGACCTGATTAGAATTTGGTCAGGTCTAGTAACCAGCGATCCTGATAAGGTCAAGCTGACCACTGATTCGGAATCAGCGATCCTGAAATCTTTTGTATGAATTTTTTCAGATTTTTCCCAGACGGTTTCCTCAATCTGACTCTCAAATTACATTGACCCTGAACTCATGAGGTCAAGCGAACCTCGGATTCGGATTTAGCAACCCTAAAAATCCTTGTATGATTTTTTTCAGATTTTTCCCAGAAGGTTTCCTCAATTTGACTCTCAAATGACATTGACCCTGATGACCTGATGAGGTCATGCCTGGAGCCTGACCGGGACATTTTTTTTTCGGAATTTGTAGATTTATGAGTACGACTGTTTAGGGAGGTAACAAGTAAGGCGAAAATCGATTTTCGTTACGCCCCCCCCGTACGTCCAAAAAAAGTGACTCTCGAATTCCCAGAAAAAAACCCAGATATTCGTTGGGGCCGATCATGGCGATTCCCAGAATGACAAGTAGCCCCCCCACACACAGATCGAATTCAGATACCGAACAATTTGTCGGTCGGTCGGTGTATTTTTTTGTCCGATCTTTTTTTCAGGTCTGGATCAAGGTCATTGGAGGGTCAAATTAAGAAAGCCTAGAAAAATTCATACAAAGATTTTCGGTGTCGTTGAATCTGAATCCGAGGTCCGGCTCATCAGGTCAGCGGACCTCGGATTCGGATTCAGCATCCCTCAAAATTTTGTATTAATTTTTTAAGATTTCTCTCAGAAGGTTTCCTAAATTTGACCTTCAAATGAAATTGACCCTTACCTGATGAGGTCAAGCGAAGCTCGGATTCGGATTCATTTACCCTGAAAATCTTTGTATCAATTTTTTCAGATTTTTCCCAGAAGGTTTCCTCAATTTGACCCTCAAATAACCTTAACCCTGATCTGATGAGGTCAAGCTAACCTACCTCTGATTCGGAATCAGCGATCCTAAATCTTTTGTATGAATTTTCTCAGACTTGTCCCAAAAGGTTTCCTCAATTTGACTCTCAAATTACAATGACCCTGACCTCGGATTCTGATTCAGCTACCCTGAAAATCCTTGTATGAATTTTTTCAGATTTTTCCCAGCAGGTTTCCTCAATTTGTCCCTCAAAAGACCTTAACCCTGACCTGATGAGAATTTGGTCCGGTCAGGTAACCAGCTATCCTGATGAGGTCAAGCTGACCTCTGATTCGGAATCAGCGATCCTAAATTTTTGTATGAATTTTTTCAGATTTTTCCCAGAAGGTTTCCTCAATTTGTCCCTCAAATGACCTTAACCCTGACCTGATGAGGTCAAGCTGTCTCTGATTCGGAATCAGCGATCCCGAAATCTTTGGTATGAATTTTTTCAGATTTTTCCCAGAAGGTTTCCTCAATTTGACCCTCAAATAACCTTAACCCTGATCTGATGAGGTCAAGCTAACCTCTGATTCGGAATCAGCGATCCTAAATCTTTTGTATGAATTTTCTCAGATTTGTCCCAAAAGGTTTCCTCAATTTGACTCTCAAATTACAATGACCCTGACCTCGGATTCTGATTCAGCTACCCTGAAAATCCTTGTATGAATTTTTTCAGATTTTTCCCAGCAGGTTTCCTCAATTTGTCCCTCAAAAGACCTTAACCCTGACCTGATGAGGTCAAGCTGACCACTGATTCGGAATCAGCGATCCTGAAATCTTTTGTATGAATTTTTTCAGATTTTTCCCAGACGGTTTCCTCAATTTGACTCTCAAATTACATTGATCCTGAACTCATGAGGTCAAGCGAACTTCGGATTCGGATTCAGCAACCCTGAAAATCCTTGTATGATTTTTTTCAGATTTTTCCCAGAAGGTTTCCTCAATTTGACTCTCAAATGACATTGACCCTGATGACCTGATGAGGTCATGCCTGGAGTCTGACCGGGACATTTTTTTCGAAATTTCTAGATTTATGAGTACGACTGTTTAGGGAAGTAACAAGTAAAGTGAAAATCGATTTTCATTACCCCCCCCCTTACTTCCAAAAAAAGTTACTTAAATTCGCAGGAAAAAACCGAGTCGCGAACGACTTGGAACCACCAAGATATTCGTTGGAGCCGATCATGGCGATCTCCAGAATGCGAAATTGCCAATATAATATGTATCGATCGATTGTAAAAAGTTAATCTGAAACGCACTACCTAATGAATTTTCTAGTAAAATAAATTGAACTTAAGGTTGTTATGGAAGGCACTGTTGTCTAATCTATAGGGCGCCTGGCAATCGAACGAGTATATGAAGTAATCGTATATCATGTATACGAATTGACGCTGCTAGCGACCCGAACGTCAGGACCTGTTAACTAATAATATACGGCAGCTGAATATTTTCCTTCATTTGGACACCGAAAAAGCGTCCACCAAAATTTTGTCATGAGGGTTTTCTATAAGTCAGGAGTCATCTCGCAAATTTTTACAGGTGGATGCAATAGAGCGTCCGTATACGGGCGCTCTAGTCACGTGGACGCTCTAATCAATGTAAATCGGTAATGTATGGACGCTCTTATGATAATGAGATATAATATATATATATATATATATATATATATATATATATATATATATATATATATATATATATATATATACCGGTAATCTTACGTACTGGCACCAAAAATTAAATCGACGTATACAAACCCGGAATTGTAGAGAGATAAGAGGTCCTACCGGCACCTTATATATGTTTTGACTGTATATGCTGTCTGGCACCATATATATTATTTCAGAATACACTTTTCAATTTTATCTTGGACAGACATATTCGCCTCGAACGCTTAATGAGGCTGGGGCGTTAGACAAGAATAACGAAAAATTTGAAAAAATATTTTTTAACAAATTAATGCGTATGACAAAATTTTCTATAAAAAAACCTAAAGTCAAAAAGTTAAAAAACTTTTAATCCTACATATAGGTAGCATACAAACAGTACATTTTTATTCGAGCAAATAACCAATAGCCCAGTTGTCAGAGAGTTTGACCTCGTCAAAATGTGATATCGATGAAACTTGGCATTTAAGTACTTGAAACGGTTCACAAAACGATAAAAAAATCTTTGCTGCTCTAAAGTGTATGCTAACTTTACAATTTTGAAAATAAAATCGTAAATTTGGTTTTTCCATTATATCTCGAAAAAAAATTCGAATTACTAATAGCACCACGTGAAAGAGCGGAAAATTTTACTAAAAATTATATTATAAGTTATTTTTAAAAAGAATTTGTATTACTATAAAAAATTTTATTTTATATAAATCAATTTCTAAATTATTTTTAACTTTATTAAAAAAAAATAATTTCTGATTTATATAAACACTATTTTGAAAATAAAAATTGCGTCGAATGAATATTGTAAAAAAAATGAAAATTTTAAAACATAAGTTTTACTAAACCCAGATAATCATCATTTTAATTATATTTAAATCAAAAGTAAAAGTATAATAATGATAAATCTACAAGGATTTTTTTTTGTTATGCCTCTATTAATAGATATCTTCAAAAAAAAATTTAAAAATTAATGGATTCCTGAGAAAGCTTAGAGTCTCCTCTTTAAAATGCTTCCTTTTTTGTTTTTTTGCTTACAATTTACACAAAGATACTTTAGTTTTTCCGAACGTCTCGCCTGAATATTTGAATTCAACGGCTCGGCGCGCGTCGAGTTTTCGAATTTGCTTTCTTATTTTTAATAATTTTTTACAGTAATACAATTTTTTTTAACTAACTTTAACTTTTTAACTTTAAATATAATTTTTAGTACAATTTTCCGCTCTTTTGGTGCTATTAGTTTTTCGAAATTTTTATTTTTTTTTCCAGATATAAGAAAAACCAAGTTTTCGATTTTATTTTCGAAATTGTGAAATTAGCATATACTTTAAAGCAGCAAATATTTTTTATCGTTTTCTACACCCATTCAAGTACTTAAATGCCAAGTTTCATCGAGATCACGTTTTGTGCGAGCTGTTGGTCAATATCCTTCTCTGGCAATGCATATTTTAATATTTATTCCAATTTTATGAGACTTTTAATTAATAAAAAATACTATTAAACGTTCGTAAACTGTTGAATCTGTCTTTTTAATTAATAATTTCTATTAAGTCATTTTAATTTGAAGTCTTGTAATTTTTGCCAAAATCGCGTATTCTAAAAAATGCTCTAGGTTAGAATATACAGTATATCCACAAATGGAATCGAAAAGTGGAAAAAAATATTATTTTAGTTTATTCTTTAGAAAAATCTTACTAAAGTCCATAAAATAAGATCAGAATATCCAAATCTTAGAATACCTGTACGGTGTCTTAAAAAGTAAAAATGTATCAATAGAAAACTAACATTACTTATTATTATTCACAAAATGCTTAGGAATTGAAAAAATTGTATGCATCATTTAAAATAAAATATAAATATAAATATTCAAATTAAAAATTAAGTTTCAGTTTTTAAAACATAAAAATTAGTCTTATGGACAAATAAGATTGGCAAATCCAAATTTTAGTTCATTTGTAAAAACACAAATGTACTAAGAAATTAATTAAATGAGAAAAATTATCGAAATTATTTATTAATTGACACAAATTGCACAATTGTTAATATTTTAAAATGAGCCACATTGTTTAAACAAAATTGCCACTATATTCTAAGTATAAGTGAACAATTTTTATATTATTTCATTTTGTTATTGCTTTCTTTGCAAAAAAATATAATTTTAGAGATTCCGTAGATATTGATATAAGTAAAGGTTCCATTTGAGGGTTTTTGATGTAAAAATTTTTAGTTTGGACAACAACTTACTTATATAAACATTTTGAGTAAAATATTAAATAATCTTAGTTACTTTTTAATATTCTTACACATTTTCTTAATTTTCTACCTGTAACTTAAAATTGTGATATACGAATCTTATTTTTTTGACAAACATGATTTTTTTATAACGAATAACTTTCTCGTAAAATTAAGATTTTGTTTTAGTGGTTGTTGATAAAAGAGGGGTTTTTAATGCCCAAATGTTATTATCTATATAATTTTTAATTAAAGAGCTTGCACCGCAATCCGTTAAAATACCTACTAAGTTTTTGTAAAGATTTTTCAACAATTTTTTAGTTTTTACGCGGAATTCACAAAACGCTTCTAAATGGTGCCTAAACGTTCCTTCCTGCGTGGTGCCACAAAGTATATATAATATAATAACTTGAAATATATATCCTTTTGGCACCATATATTATTTTATTTTGAAAAGAAGTATTCGCCTCGGAGGTTGAGGCGTTAGACAAAAATTGTTTTTTATTAATTTTCCAATTTTTTAAAAACTTAATTTTACTTTAAAGTGCTTCTAATTTTTTTAAATTATTACCTAATTTTTATACATAAATTTATAAATTGCGGATATTTACATAACTTTAATTTTTTTATTACTAAGTTAGGGCAAAAAGTTCAAAAAATTCAATGGATCTAAATAAGTAAATAATTATAATCAATGGAGTGGCGAACAAAAAACTAAAACTGTAAAAACTTACCTTGAAAATATTAAAAATGGCAAAAGGTCTTAGATATTATATTTTTTAATAAATATAAAAAAAATAATTGGTTTGGTTGTTATTAAAATAATTGATTATTTATGGATACCGCTATTATAATTTAAAATTAAAATCTAATTTTAATTATTTAAATGTAAAAATATGAAGTGTAAAATGTAAGTGTAAATGTAAAAATGTAAAGTGTAAAATGTAAGTGTAAATGTAAAAATTACTATTGAGAAATGAATTGGCGTTCTATCGAAATTTTGTAAAAACACAACTTAATTAACTAAGAAATTAATAAAATGACAAAAATTATCAACATTATTTATTATTTTACACAAAATGCATAATTGTTTATAATTTAAAATGAGCCTTTGTGAAACAAAATTGCACTATTTGATTTATTTTACGTAACCTCTCATCTCCATACATTTTTCTGCTCTTAAAATACATAATTCTTTATAAACTTTCAGAAATTTTTTAAAGATATTTTATAATTAATAATAATAGTACTTTATTGACAAAGTCAAATGGCCATCGACCGAGGTCCTTCAGCAATTGATATTTTATTTATTTAAAGCTTAAGTACTTATTGTTTTGTAAAAGACAGATTTCTAGGAAGTTAATAAAAAAAAATTAAAGCTTTTTTTTTGTAAAAAAAAAATAAAATTTTAAAGTAATTGTTTCATTTAAATAAAAAAAAGGTTTTTGATTATTAAAAATTTTTGTGTAAAATAATACATAATCCTTATTACTTTTTAATTCTTTTACACATTTTCCTAATTTAAAAACATTTAAGACTTTCATATGCAAATCTTATTTTTTTTAGAAGCACGATATTTTGTAGACTTACTTTATTTATGTCATAAAGTATAAATAATAGTATATTCTGTAACAAGGTTGGAATGAGAATTCGACACAAGTGGAGGAACCACGAGTGTCGGATCTTCATTCCAACAGAGTAACAGACTGTACTTTCTCTACGACCACAGAAAGTAGAAATTAAATATATTAAAATGAAACCTCAATCTCTCAACATTGTGGCGGTAGTATTTTTATATTCAAGCTTGGATTTTTGCGGTAGCAAATTTTACATCTGAATCGTTTGATTTTCTTCTCCTTTTTAATAAATTAAAAGTTTTTACAAACCAATATTAAGACCACGTCAACTAATTCGACATTCATGGCAAACCTTATTTTTTTAAATAAGTATGGAATAAAGAGTATCTCTAGTGATAGAATGAAGTACGTATAAAATACATAAGAGACAAATGTTTCAGAATTTTCTTTCAATCTCAAGAGCGAGAATGTTTCTTTTCTGTTATTATAAGTGATTTCAGAATAACTACATTCAGTAGTGGCCGTGGAGAAAATTTTTTAGTGATTCTTGATAATTCCCAAATGTTATTATTTATATTATTTTTAATAAAATAATTTATGAAAAATTATAATTCTACCTATTAAAGCATGAATCGCAATCCAAAAGCAAGATTTACCTCTTAAGCTTACATCGCAAATATCAAGTTGTTTATTTTTACATCGCATTCACAAAACACGACTAAAAGGTGCTTGAACGTACTTTCGTTCATGGTGCCACAACGCTTCGGTCGCGTCCTGGTGCTTGTACGTAGCGTATGCTATAGACGAGTCGGGGTGACCCCTGGGGAGTATACGGATTAACTAAAATCGGGTTTTTACATATAAATGGTCCAAGTGGCACCTTCCTGAAAATTGCTGTGGGGCATCCTGGGGTGCTCAAGATACCAAAAATGACTTAAAACGTTGTGGCACCAAAAATTGGTGCCACAACGTTTTATATGGTGCCACAACGTCTATATAAGGTCGTTTTTGTTGCCGGAACGTAGGGTTACATATATATATATATATGTGTGTGTAAGCATACATTAAAAAATTGATATAAGAAAAGTTATAATAATAAATTATTAGTAGTAGTCTTCCTGATCATTAGATGGTCTGCATATATTAGGTCGAACTGTACCATCAATAAATTCCTAACAGTTTGGGACAGCTGCTCCCATGTTGGTTATGGACTAAAAATTACAATTATTAAAAAATATTTGCTCACATAAGGTGTATTCAAAGTACCTGTGCATATAGTTGGTATCCCTATTCAGCGATCGATGTGCATTCAAATTCTGTAACAGATGTCCATGATTTTCCCCAATAAAATTTGCAGTTGTTGTAATAATGTGGCATAAGGATAGCTTCGACTTTTTAATAATATACATAGTGCCGGCATCACTGTAAAGACACATTTGAAATATTTAAAAAACAAAATTCATTTTGCAAGTTACCTACCATCCACATTGTTCCTGGTGTTAGTGATAATGTGCGGTGGAATCAGCAAAGCATTTCTCAATCGCGGTATATCGTCACTATGAAAACGAAAATTTGCTTTCACTTCATCATCACTCATGTTATTTAAATTGAATTCCGCGGGTTCTATTACATTATTTTCCTCATTAGCTTCAACGGCAACACCAATTATGTTGTGTAGAAGTAAGTTTTCAATTTCTTCGTTATTAGCATCCGCTAGAATAACTATTTCCAATTGTTCTTCCAGGTTCATTGTATTGTTTATTATTAATTTACAAAATATTGCAGGTTAGGAATACAATTTATGTCATTGTCAGAATAAAAGACTGTCAAAATAAAGTATGCTGATGAGGACCGTTCACCGACATAACCTTAAACTAGACGGCTAATATCCATATTCCCACCACACAAGAAACTCATCCAATTGAACATTCCGAAAACGTCTCTGCGCAATGCGCAATGGACACCAGTACGTCTAACA
Source organism: Crepidodera aurea (assembly GCA_949320105.2). Lineage (NCBI taxonomy): Eukaryota > Metazoa > Arthropoda > Insecta > Coleoptera > Chrysomelidae > Crepidodera > Crepidodera aurea. Next base: position 5,263,931 of record OX439480.2, read on the forward strand.
TCTGGGTTTCGGTTCTCGAGCTTTGCCGATTCGAGGAAACGAGACATATTGTTTTCTGTTCATAGGCGTCCACTGTTCTGTTTGGTGTTTAACCGATATTCGATAGAGAAATAGTGAATTTATTGTAAAAATGAACTGTTTTGTACTTTGGTGTAAGAACCGTTCAACAAACCATCCCAAAGGTGTTATGTTTCATAGGTAAGTCAATATAAGAAACACAATAAAATTGTTATATACCATGCATCTATTCAACAACTTTGATTCACACAAATTTATTATACCAAAAATTAATTATTTTACGCGAACGAATGTATATTTGCTTCACAATGATATTTTAGAATACCTGAGGACCATTGTAATGAATGGTTGAAAGCAATCGGAAGACCTTTAGAACCGCTTCCGCACTCGTCAACAAGAATATGTTCAGAGCATTTTGCTTCAGAAAGTTATTTCAATGATATAAATTGAGGATACTATACCGGGTGACAATAAGACTAGGGCCATGCCTATATCTCCTTCACTTTTCAACCGATTTGATTAAAATTTGGTACATAGATATAAGACACCATTTTGGATTGACAGACGTATAAAAATAAAATGGTCGACTTCCGGTTTCGCCAGAAATGTCATCAACTTCGATTTTTTAAATGGAACACCCTATATATTTTATATTTTTTGGATTCTATGGCTCAAATTACATACGACGCTGTTGCCAAATTTTTTATTTTTCAATAAAAAAATTCAATTTCTCAGATTTTTTTTTCAAGAAATGATTATGTTTAGTTGTTAACAAAAAGAAAATAGTACATAATGTATATCGTTGAATTGGTAAATAAATTCTCTATTGAATGACAAGATGGCCTTGGGTATGTACCATTTGAAAAAAACGATTTATTCGTTAAAAATGAATTTATAAAATTTAAATTCCCGCTGTAGGATTTGTTATTGATCATATCGATGAAAAGTTTATTACTATGAATTACTGATGTCAATTGGAATAGATTTTGACCAGATAAAGGCCTCCTGTGCTAAAAAAAATTTTTGGAAATTTGAATTTTTTTACTGAAAAATAAAAAACTTGGCAACGCTTTCGTATGTAATTTGAGCAATAGAATCTAAAAAACATTAAATATACAGGGTGTTCCATATTAAAAATCGAAGTTGGTGACATTTCTGGCGAAACCGGAAGTCCGCCATTTTGTTTTTATACGACTGTCAATCCAAAATTGTGTCTTATAACTATTTTTCAAATTTTATTCAAATCGGTTGAAAAATGACCGAGATATAGGCATGGCCCTAGTCTCATTGTCACCCGGTATGTCTTACTCGAACGATACAGCTATTTATATCTATACTATACTATTTTATAAAAAACATCCTGTTCTCACAAATAATAATATTTCCAATCAGTAAATGAAAACTCCAACCTAAATCCTAAATTGTTTTCATCATTCCACTTATTTTCGTTCTAGACCCAATCATTTTACCTAAGGTACGCCAATGTCGGAACATAAACTTTAAGGTTATGTCGGTGAATATGACAAACACAATGCGCATGCATTATGGACACCAGTCATCGTCGTAATTGATCAATTTTTGTCATATGGCATTAGCCGTTTAGTTTAAGGTTATGTCGGTGGGACCGTTGCAATAACTCTCATAAACCAATCGTGACATTTTGTAATACAGAATACTTTATTACAGGATCCTTTAATAAAGTTTGGCTTTGCAATAACTCTCTATTTACTCGGTAAGGTGATTTAAATAGACATTTACCAATTCATTTTGTAGATAGGAATTTAAAATGCAACGTTTGTGAAAAATCATTTACTCAGAAGTCACATCTAGAAGAACATAAATACTAATTCATTAAAGAATTTCTATTAAACGGAAAATATTCGGTTAGAATGAATGTTGTTTGTTTATAATCATTTTAAATTAATTAACGAGTTCCTCAGGTCAAGTTTGTTGATTTTTATTTAAAATATTTAATAAAACAATTTTATTTTTCTCCGATTTTGTTTTATTTCATGAAATACAATTAAATTTATTCATTTATAAAAATGGACCGTGATAGTGTGTCGTCACTGGTTCTACACATAACAGGGTAACCATAGCAACGCTGTCATAGTTGTCAGGTTGTCTAAATTTAAATGTGTAGTAACCATAGCAACGGTGTCATAGTTGTCAATAATAACAAATAAGTGACATCGTTGCCATGGTAACATTGTTTTGTGTAGAACCATTTACATGTTACCAACTTCGTTGTGACGTCCCGACTATCACGGTCCATAGTGTTAAAATGTTTTATTTAAAAAAGCAGCGAAAATAATTGTTCCGCGATGTCTCGAGAATGGCATGGCGGGTAATTTTGAAGTTCTTCAAGTGCCATGTTGACCAGTTATATTGGCAGCACTGGATTGTCAGTTTCTTTTCGATTGTAGATATCCAACTTAAAAACATCGATGTTTCATATCGTTAGTGATCAAAATTATTAACATCGATGTTTTTTTACACTTGATTTTAAATAATACCATTTTGTAAAAACACATTATAATTAATAATAGACGATTACATCTTAAAATTAAATTGATTGGTAATTCGATTTTATTGATATTAACAACATAATAATGAACATAATTTATAAAATGAAAAGACTAAAACAGTATTTCTACATTATACATTACACAGATTTTTTTAAGCTAATTACACTTTTGTATGTTGAATGTATATCTCCTCATAATTTCAAATTTTAAATTCAATGAGTAATTCAGGGCCGTTCCTGGCGGGGGTGCAAAAGGTGCAGCCGCACTAGGGCGGCCGTGGTCCACTTTTAGCCTCAAATAGCCGCTTTTGGATTTTGCTTGTAAATAATCGCTTTTGTGTTTAAAATTGTTTAATCAGCATACGTGCTTTCTGAGGTTACGATGTATATAATTTTTCATACAGCGCCAGCAGAGTGGTTTGCTGAGTTTGTAGGGGAGACTGGTGTCATTTGTAACAAAAAATAAATTTAATTTTTATATACTTAGTGCATTTGTCTACAGCTTTCTGTGTCAGCTCATGCTAATCTATGTTAACTTAATTAAATACTGTAAAAATCCAAAAATTAAGCCTTTTCTGTATATCCTATCTTTGTTACAACTGACACCTCACTGATGTCAATTGTAACATGATCGGTAACTTTAATTAGAATAGTGTATCTTAAAAAAGAACAACACAGTTAAAAGAACAAGACATCAAAAAATAATATTTATTGGTTTATAAAAAAATACTATTTGAAAACATGAAAAACTATGATTGTTGTTTTAAAGAAATGTTGCATAAATCTTGAAATGTTTTTACAATTAAATGTAGATGGTGACGTGACAAATGAATCAAATGATATAAATGGAATTGAATTGTTCCATGAAATATCAAGTTTTAAAGAAATATTTCCTATAACAATATATTAGAGTACATAATAGACAACTAATTACTATCTTCTTTCCCTAATTTTCCTGTGGCATTTCGAATTTTTTTAACTCTTCCGGTAACTGTAGCATCGGGGGAAAGGAGTTCTTCCAAATTGAAATTAATCAAAAATTACCTGAGATCATCCATGTCACAGGTAAGGCTAACGAATCTAGCGTTATTGTCAATAGTGAGAGATATCTGCGAGAAATTAGATTTATCCGTGATAATTGATGAATTTGCGCCTAAAAAAGCAAGAAGAATAAATTTGTGACTTATTCTTAGAAACTATGTTTATACATATTTACGAAATTATGAATTATGAATGTTTATGTAGTCTTTTCGTTTCTTTATCCTAAAAATTATGATTGAAGTGAATATATCTTAAATAAAACCTTTATTGTTTTATTATTTAAAAATGTAATCCAAACTCGGCCTTAAATACTCCTAATAAATCCAAAACTTCCATAAATAGTAAAACATTCCACAAAGTTCCAGAAAAAAACCCACAATTCAAAAAAAGAAATAAAATTAATAGTAAAATAAATTATGTTAATTTTTAAGGGCGGCTATTTCTTTTTTGCACCTGGGCTGCTATCATTCCAGGAACGGCCCTGGAGTAATTAAATATATAACCAAAAGAAAAAAGTTTAATTACTTTACTTATGTATAAGTAATAAAGTTATTATCTAATTGGTTGATTAATTAATTGAATAATTAATTTTCACTTAATTCAATAGTATTTTATTATTAAAATGTAGTTAAAAATTGAGTTTCAAAATATTTAGGAATGTTGGTAGAATCGATTTAGTTGATCTACTTTTTAAATCGCAATAAAAAATAAAGTTCGATTACGATTTGCCTAATCATATGACATATGACAGACAATAAATAGTTTTTTTACAAATAAGATGGCATCTCATCAAATAGAAATTATTTCTCAAGCTCAAATAAAAATTGTTACAAAAGATTCTTGTATAGTTCAATATACAGATAGTGAGACAAAATTATTCAGTGATAGCAGTTTTAAGATTGAAGAACACGAAATACATATTAAGGATGAAACTGAACTACTTTTAGAGGAAGTTGATGGGAACATTAAACAACTGGAGGGGAAGTCTCTCAAGATAGAGGAGAAACTTGATGTTACAAAAGATTATTGTATGGTTCAATATAGAGATATTGTGACCAAATTATTCAGTGATAGCGGATTTAAGATTGAAGAAGAAGAAGTAGATATTAAGGATGAAACTGAACTACTTTTAGAAGAAGTTGATAAGAACATTAAACAACTGGAGGGAAAGTCTCTCAAGATAGAGGAGCGACTTGATGTTACAAAAGATTCTTGTATGGTTCAATATACAGATATTGAGACAAAATTATTAAGTGATAGCGGTTTTAAGATTGAAGAAGAAGAAGTAGATATTAGGGATGAAAGTGAACTACTTTTAGAAGAAGTTGATAAAAACAGCAAGAATTTTGAAGAGGGTGGTTGCCAACAATGTTGCAAAAAAGCATTTACTGACAAAGTCAATCTAGATCAACATTTACTGAATCACTCTAATGTAAAGAAAATCAAGTGCAATGTTTGTGAAAAATCATTTACTCAGAGGATAAACCTACATAAACATTTAGTAATTCATTCTCCTGTTAAGAATTTTAAATGCGACATTTGTGAAAAATCATTCACTAAGAAGTCATATCTGAAAGTACATTTACTAACTCATTCTGGTGTAAAGAATTTTAATTGTGACATTTGTAAAAAATCATTTATTCTGAAGTCACATCTGAAAGAACATTTAGTAATTCATTCTGGTGTAAAGAATTTTAAATGCAACATTTGTGAGAAATCATTTACTAGGAAGTCAGATCTGAATAAACATTTACTGAATCATTCTGTTGTTAAGAAATTTAAATGCGACGTTTGTGAAAAATCATTTACTCGGAAGTCATCTCTGAAAACACATTTACTCACTCATTCTGATGATAAAAATTTTAAATCCAATGTTTGTGAAAAATCATTTATTGATAAGTCATCTCTGAAAAAACATTTACTTATTCATTCTGGTGTAAAGAATTTTAAATGCGACGTTCAATATACAGATATTGAGACAAAATTATTCAGTGATAGCGGTTTTAAAATTGAAGAAGAAGAAGTAGATATTAAGGATGAAAGTGAACTACTTTTAGAAGAAGTCGATAAGAACATTAAACAACTGGAGGGGAAGTCTCTCAAGATAGAGGAGCTACTTGATGTTACAAAAGATTCTTGTATTACAAAAGATTCTTGTATAGTTCAATATACAGATAGTGAGACAAAATTATTCAGTGATAGCAGTTTTAAGATTGAAGAACAAGAAATACATATTAAGGATGAAACTGAACTACTTTTAGAGGAAGTTGATAAGAACATTTGTGAAAAATCAATTACTCTGAAGTCAGATCTGAAAAGAGATTTACTAATTCATTCTTGTGATAAGAATTTTAAGTGCAACATTTGTGAAAAATCATTTACTTCTAAGTCATATCTGAAAGTACATTTACTAATTCATTCTGGTGATAAGAATTTTAAATGCAACCTTTGTGAAAAATCGTTTACTCGGAAAAGTGATTTGAATATCCATTTACTAATTCATTCTGGTGTTAAGAATTTTAAATGCAACACTTGTGAAAAATCATTTACTCGGAAGTCACATCTGAACGTACATTTACTAACTCATTCTGGTGTAAAGAATTTTAATTGCGACATTTGTAAAAAATCATTTATTTTGAAGTCACATCTGGAAGGACATTTAGTAAGTCATTCTGGTGTAAAGAATTTTAATTGCGACATTTGTAAAAAATCATTTACTCTGAAGGAACACCTGAAAGGACATTTACTAATTCTTTACGAATTTTAAATGCAACACTTGTGAGAAATCATTTACTCAGAAGTCACATTTGAAAACACATTTACTAATTCATTCTGGTGTAAAGAATTTTAATTGCGACATTTGTAAAAAATCATTCTTTCGGAAGTCATATCTGAACGTACATTTACTAACTCATTCTGGTGTAAAGAATTTTAATTGCGACATTTGCAAAAAATCATTTACTTATAAGTCACATCTGAAAGATCATTTAGTAAGTCATTCTGGTGTAAAGAATTTTAATTGCGACATTTGTAAAAAATCATTTATTTTGAAGTCACATCTGAAAGGACATTTACTAATTCATTCTGGTGTAAAGAATTTTAATTGCGACATTTGTAAAAAATCATTTATTTTGAAGTCACATCTGAAAGGACATTTACTAATTCATTCTGGTGTTAAGAATTTTAAATGCAACACTTGTGAAAAATCATTTACTCAGAAGTCACATCTGAAAGGACATTTACTAATTCATTCTGGTGATAAATTTAAATGCAATGTTTGTGAAAAATCGTTTACTCAGAAGTCAGATCTGAAAAGACATTTATTAATTCATTCTGGTGATAAGAACTTTTAATTGCGACGTTTGTAAAAAAAAAAGACATTTACCAATTCATTTTGAAGATTTTAAGGAATTTAAAATGCAACGTTTGTGAAAAATCATTTACTCAGAAGTCACATCTAGAAGAATATATCGTCGACCCGGAAAAAGAGTGTCACATGTGCTAAATTAGCGAATTCGTTTTTATTGGTGCAATGTTTTCAAAATGTGGTCTAGTTTTACAGGAAGAAGTGTCACATCTCTACTTTCAAAAACAGACACCGGGAGCACTTGTGAAGTCCTCCTCTATGTATCAAAATACTGTAATTTCGAATTTTCAAATGCTTCTCCTGTAAAATTGGCAAATTAACACTTATGACACTCTTTTTCCGGGTCGACGAATACTAATTCATTAAAGAATTTCTATTAAACGGAAAATATTCGGTTAAAATAAATGTTGTTTGTTTATAATCAACACCTCCTCCTAAGTTGTATTTTATAAAATTCACCATATCTTCTTCAAACTACAAAAAAAAGTTGTTGTAATATAAAGTACACCATGTAAAAAGATGTAATTATGAACTTACAATAAAATGATCTTCACAGACATAGCATCTAGTGCTTGCAGCTAAATCATCTTCTTTTCTTATAAACAAATATTTTTTCCGGAGTTCTAAAACTTGTTGATTTACACTGAGGAACTAAACAGTATTTATATGGTCCTTTTTTAACAACACTGGTCATTTTAACGATAATTATCCCAATTTTTATTTAGAAGCCACAACTAAACAATCATAAACACTATTAACAATTAGGAAACGACAAGACTCAAACCACACACAAACACAAATAAACACGGATGGAGGTGACATTTAAAATTTAAAGAGGCAGAGGTAATAGGACGTCACGAATTCGAAACCCGAGCAAAATGCGTTTCCGCGCGAATTTCAAACTCAATGACTTTAAAATCGTTTTTTGAGAGAAATAATTTTTTTTTATACTGAGTAGGGATATATGTATGTATATATTTCTAATTTATACATGCAGAAACAAGTCGCCTCTTCTGTATTGTAACATTTATGTTACAAATGGCACGTCATGTTACGGTGTTACTGCATCTCATGAAATATGCTGAAAATGTTACATTTTCTATCTAGCAAAAAGCGACATCTCTGAAGATAGGGCGTTTTGTTTTACTTTGATACCCTCAAAGGCAAAGCAAAATTTCGGCCGAAATGGGAAATGCCATTTTTTGGATGATCTCTGATTAGTTCAAATTATTGTGATTTATTCTTTGTTCCTTTTATACCAGTATTTAATATTTATTTGATATTATTTTGTTTTATTTTGATACTAATAATTAAAATTGCAAATGAAACCATTGTTTTATTACAAACCAACCGTCATATCACATACATCGACTGCTATTTCCTGCTTTAATTTTAAAATTCCCACCATGTTACATTATGTTACAATTTGGCCATTTATTGTGGTACCCTCACCGACATAACCTTAAACTAGACGGCTAATGCCATATGATAAAAATTGATCAATTACGAGGATGACTGGTGTCCATAATTCATGCGCATTGTGTTTGTCATATTCACCGACATAACCTTAAAGTCTATGTTCCGACATTGGCGTACCTTAGGTAAAATGATTGGGTCTAGAACGAAAATAAGTGGAATGATGAAAACAATTTAGGATTTAGGTTGGAGTTTTCATTTACTGATTGGAAATATTATTATTTGTTAGAACAGGATGTTTTTTATAAAATAGTATAGTATAGGTATAAATAGCTGTATCGTTCGAGTAAGACATATAGTATCCTCAATTTATATCATTGAAATAACTTTCTGAAGCAAAATGCCCTGAACATATTCTTGTTGACGAGTGCGGAAGCGGTTCTAAAGGTCTTCCGATTGCTTTCAACCATTCATTACGTTGGTCCTCAGGTATTCTAAAATATCATTGTGAAGCAAATATACATTTGTTTGCGTAAAATAATTACTTTTTGGTATAATAAATGTGTGTGAATCAAAGTTGTTGAATAGATGCATGGTATATAACAATTTTATTGTGTTTCTTATATTGACTTACCTATGAAACATAACACCTTTGGGATGGTTTGTTGAACGGTTCTTACACCAAAGTATAAAACACTTCATTTTTACAATAAATTCACTATTTCTCTATCGAATATCGGTTAAACACCAAACAGAACAGTGGACGCCTATGAATCGGCAAAGCTCGAGAACCGAAACCCAGATGTTAGACGTACTGGTGTCCATTGCGCATTGCGCAGAGACGTTTTCGGAATGTTCAATTCTTAGATCATATATGCTACGCTAGATACGGCATTCAGGTTATTTGTTGTGGTGTACAGGAGGGAGTTAGAGTACCATCCCACTGATTGGTCGATTTCAAATTTCGACGATACCCGCTCATATCGTAAAGTTTTGACAGATGTCAGATATTCTGTATTTTGGGAATTATTGTGCCAATCTTGTGTATTGTTATAGTTTTTTGAAAGTTTTTGCTAGGTACAATTAGTTTAGAGAACAGTGGTCGCATTTCTCAACAAAATGCCAAAGCCTTGTTAAGTGTACAACATCAAATTTGAGAAAGGTGCTGTCATAGGTATGTATTCCATAGGCGTATTGTTGGATAGGACAGGAAGTGAAAATAAGAACTAAACGTAAATTATGTATACTTTATTTGAATTGTTTAAATATCTATCTATTGTATGTCAATTTATGTACCAAAATATTCCGAATGGTACGCCACTGTATCATGGTACGCTATTGCCCCTTCACCCCCTCTCGTCTTTACCCCTCTAGAACCAAACAAACACTATAGGATGCCGTATCTAGCGAAGCAAATATGATCTAAGGTTCAATTGGATGAGATTCTTGTGTGGTGCGAATATGGATATTAGCCGTCTAGTTTAAGGTAAGTGAAAATAAGAACTAAACGTAAATTATGTATACTTTATTTGAATTGTTTAAATATCTATCTATTGTGTGTCAATTTATGTTTTATTAAAATAAACCATGTTCATCAGTAAATTTTTCATTTATTACTCAACCTAATCTATATGAAGGTTCATTTTTGACGTAGGTATCTTTTGTATTAATATATCTACCAACTTTTCATTTTGTTTTTTCTATATTAACCAGTTTATAATCAATGGGATTTTTAATTTGCTATAAAAAAATATTTACAGAAGCGCAAGATGATGGTATTCAACCTCTCAGATTATTTCCATTCCAAACAATTTTCGTATGCATGCTATTTTATTTATTTTCGATTCACATTAATTCCCATTTTACTGTAACATACAGTCACTTTTAATAATTAGAAAATGAAATATGTGTTGTATAAATATGAGAATATATTACACTGTACCAAAATATTCCGAATGGTACGCCACTGTATCATGATGCGCTATTGCCCCTTCACCCCCTCTCGTCTTACCCCTCTAGAACCAAAAAAAACACTATAGGATGCCGTATCTAGCGAAGCATATATGGACGCTGTTATGCATAAACGATCCAATCCACAAATATCTAAAATATAAGATAACTCGTCCAACTTATCAAAAAAATTATTTTTATTTTGCAAAAAATACCCAATCCATTTTATCATTAGTTTTATTAAAAATATACTGTTTATCCAATCCACTTTCCAAATTCAAATATAATGAAATCCGTAAAACTGATCCAAAATACTAGGATTGATTTTGCAGTATTTTACATTTTTGTAAATGACTATTGTTTAATTACGTTTAATACATCAAAAATTAATTTATCTTATAGAAAATTAATATCCGATAATTGTGCACTCCTGAGTTTTTCATATAACGTTTTGCAAAACCATTAATATCTCAGATTCAATATCATGTGGATTGGATGCTTTATGCATAACAGCGTCCATTTGATCTAAGGTTCAATTGGATGAGTTTCTTGTGTGGTGGGAATATGGATATTAGCCGTCTAGTTTAAGGTTATGTCGGTGGTCCAAACTGGGTAAAAAAGAGCGCACTCTGATTAATTTGACTCAAGTTTCTGAACGAGAGCGGCTAAATGTGAAAATTGAACGCTTTGCTGTTCTTGAACGATCCAAGAGTAAATTTGTCACACTCTTTTTAGTCGGAGCGTGTTTCCTGAACGCGCTCTTAGTGATCAAAATTATTAACATCGATGTTTTTTCACACTTGATTTTAAATAATACCATTTTGTAAAAACACATTATAATTAATAATAGACGATTACATCTTAAAATTAAATTGATTGGTACTTCGATTTTATTGATATTAACAACATAATATGGAACATAATTTATAAAATGAAAATACTAAAACAGTATTCCTACATTATAAATTACACAAATTTTTTTAAGCTAATTACACTTTTGTATATTGAATGTATACCTCCTCATAATTTCAAATTTTAAATTCAATGAGTAATTAAATGTATAACCAAAAGAAAAAAGTTTAACTATGTATAAGTAATAAAGTTATTATCTAATTGGTTGATTAATTAATTGAATAATTAATTTTTACTTAATACAATAGTATTTTATTGTTAAAATGTAGTTAAAAATTGTGTTTCAAATATTTAGGAATGTTGGTAGAATCGATTTAGTTGATCTACTTTTTAAATCGCAATAAAAAATAAAGTTCGATTACGATTTGCCTAATCATATGACATATGACAGACACTGTAGATAGTTTTTTTACAAATACGATGGCATCTCAACAAATAGAAATTATTTCTCAAGCTCAAATAAAAATTGAACACGAATGGGAGGATGGGATAAACATTAAACAACTAGAGGGGAAGTATCTCAAGATAGAGGAGAAACTTGATGTTACAAAAGATTCTTGTATAGTTCAATATACAGATAGTGAGACAAAATTATTCAGCGATAGCAGTTTTAAGATTGAAGAACAAGAAATACATATTAAGGATGAAACTGAACTACTTTTAGAGGAAGTTGATGGGAACATTAAACAACTGGAGGGGAAGTCTCTCAAGATAGAGGAGAAACTTGATGTTACAAAAGATTCTTGTATGGTTCAATATACAGATATTGAGACAAAATTATTCAGTGATAGCGGTTTTAAGATTGAAGAAGAAGAAGTAGATATTAAGGATGAAAGTGGACTACTTTTAGAAGAAGTTGATAAGAACAGCAAGAATTTTGAAGAGGGTGGTCGCCAACAGTGTTGCAAAAAAGCATTTACTGACAAAGTCAATCTAGATCAACATTTACTGAATCACTCTGATGTAAAGAAAATCAAGTGCAATGTTTGTGAAAAATCATTTACTCAGAGGGCAAACCTACATAAACATTTAGTAATTCATTCTCGTGTTAAGAATTTTAAATGCGACCTTTGTGAAAAATCGTTTATTTTTAAGTTAGATTTGAAAAGACATTTACTAATGCATTCTGCTGATAAGAATTTTAAATGCAACGCTTGTGAAAAATCATTTGGTCAAAAGGGGTCTCTGAAATTGCATTTACTCATTCATTCTGATGATAGGAATTTTAATTGCCACATTTGTAAAAAATCATTTATTTTGAAGTCACATCTGAAAGAACATTTAGTAATTCATTCTGGTGTAAAGAATTTTAAATGCAACATTTGTAAAAAATCATTTACTCAGAAAGGTGCCTTAAATAGACATTTACTAATTCATTCTGGTGTAAAGAATTTTAATTGCGACGTTTGTAAAAAATCATTTACTCGGAAGTCACATCTGAATGTACATTTACTAACTCATTCTGGTGTAAAGAATTTTAATTGCGACATTTGTAAAAAATCATTTACTCTGAAGGAACACCTGAAAGGACATTTACTAATTCATTCTGGTGTAAAAGATTTTAATTGCGACATTTGTAAAAAATCATTTACTTTGAAGTCACGTCTGAAGGAACATTTAGTAATTCATTCTGGTAAGAATTTTAAATGCGACGTTTGTAAAAAATTATTTACTCAGAAGTCACATCTGAAAGTACATTTACTAACTCATTCTGGTGTAAATAATTTTAATTGCGACGTTTGTAAAAAATCATTTACTCAGAAGTCAAATCTGAAAACACATTTACTAATTCATTCGGGTGATAAGAATTTTGGATGCAACGTTTGTGAAAAATCATTTACTTCTAAGTCATATCTGAAAGAACATTTACTTATTCATTCTGGTGATAAGAATTTTAAATGCGACGTTTGTAAAAAATCATTTACTCAGAAAGGTGACTTAAATAGACATCTACTAATTCATTCTGGTGTAAAGAATTTTAAATGCGACATTTGTAAAAAATCATTTATTTTGAAGTCACATCTGAAAGGACATTTACTAATTCATTCTGGTGTAAAGAGTTTTAATTGCGACGTTTGTGAAAAATCATTTACTCGGAAGTCATCTCTGAAAACACATTTACTCATTCATTCTGGTGCTAATAATTTTAAATGCAACATTTGTGAGAAATCATTTACTAGGAAGTCAAATCTGAATAAACATTTACTAATTCATTCTGGTGTAAACAATTTTAATTGCGACGTTTGTAAAAATCATTTACTCGGTAAGGTGATTTAAATAGACATTTACCAATTCATTTTGAAGATAGGAATTTAAAATGCAACGTTTGTGAAAAATCATTTACTCAGAAGTCACATCTAGAAGAACGTAAATACTAATTCATTAAAGAATTTCTGTTAAACGGAAAATATTCGGTTAGAATGAATGTTGTTTGTTTATAATCATTTTAAATTAATTAACGAGTTCCTCAGGTCAAGTTTGTTGATTTTTATTTAAAATATTTAATAAAACAATTTTATTTTTCTCCGACTTTGTTTTATTTCATGAAATACAATTAAATTTATTCATTTATAAAAATGGACTGTGATAGTGTGTCGTCACTGGTTCTACACATAACAGGGTAACCATAGCAACGCTGTCATAGTTGTCAGGTTGTCTAAATTTAAATGTGTAGTAACCATAGCAACGGTGTCATAGTTTTCAATAATAACATAAGTGACATCGTTGCCATGGTAACATTGTTTTGTGTAGAACCATTTACATGTTACCAACTTCGTTGTGACGTCCCGACTATCACGGTCCATAGTGTTTAAATGTTTTATTTAAAAAAGCAGCGAAAATAATTGTTCCGCGATGTCTCGAGAATGGCAGGTAATTTTGAAGTTCTTCAAGTGCCATGTTGACCAGTTATATTGGCAGCACTGGATTGTCAGTTTCTTTTCGATTGTAGATATCAAACTTAAAAACATCGATGTTTCATATCGTTAGTGATCAAAATTATTAACATCGATGTTTTTTACACTTGATTTTAAATAATACCATTTTGTAAAAACACATTATAATTAATAATAGACGATTACATCTTAAAATTAAATTGATTGGTAATTCGATTTTATTGATATTAACAACATAATATGGAACATAATTTATAAAATGAAAAGACTAAAACAGTATTTCTACATTATAAATTACACAGATTTTTTTAAGCTAATTACACTTTTGTATGTTGAATGTATACCTCCTCATAATTTCAAATTTTAAATTCAATGAGTAATTCAGGGCCGTTCCTGGCGGGGGTGCAAAAGGTGCAGCCGCACTAGGGCGGCCGTGGTCCGCTTTTAGCCTCTTTTGGATTTTGCTTGTAAATAATCGCTTTTGTGTTTAAAATTGTTTAATCAGCATACGTGCTATCTGAGGTTACGATGTATATAATTTGCATTTGTCTACAGCTTTCTGTGTCAGCTCATGCTAATCTATGTTTCTTGAACAATAAGATTTTACATGTTTAACTTAATTAAATACTGTAAAAATCCAAAAATTAAGCCTTTTCTGTATATCCTATCTTTGTTACAACTGACACCTCACTGGTGTCAATTGTAACATGATCGGTAACTTTAATTAGAATAGTGTATCTTAAAAAAGAACAACAAAAAATAATATTTATTGGTTTATAAAAAAATACTATTTGAAAACATGAAAAACTATGATTGATTGTTGTTTTAAAGAAATGTATAAATCTTGAAATGTTTTTACAATTAAATGTCGATGGTGACGTGACAAATGATATAAATGGAATTGAATTGTTCCATGAAATATCAAGTTTTAAAGAAATATTTCCTATATCAATATATTAGAGTACATAATAGACAACGAATTACTATCTTCTTTTCCTAATTTTCCTGTGGCATTGCGAATTTTTTTAACTCTTTCGGTAACTTAGCATCGGGGGAAAGGAGTTCTTCCAAATTGAAATTAATCAAAAATTACCTGAGATCATCCATGTCACAGGTAAGGCTAACGAATCTAGCGTTATTGTCAATAGAGAGAGATATCTGCGAGAAATTAGATTTATCCCTGATAATTGATGGATTTGCGCCTAAAAATTATGATTGAAGTGAATATATCTTAAATAAAACCTTTATTGTTTTATTATTTAAAAATGTAATCCAAACTCGGCCTTAAATACTCCTAATAAATCCAAAACTTCCATAAATAATAAAAGATTCCACAAAGATCCAGAAAAAAACCCACAATTCAATAAAAGAAATAAAATTAATAGTAAAATAAATCATGTTAATTTTTAAGGGCGGCTATTTTTTTTGCACCTGGGCGGCTATCATTCCAGGAACGGCCCTGGAGTAATTAAATATATAACCAAAAGAAAAAAGTTTAATTACTTTAATTATGTATCAAATACTATTAAACGAGCAAGGTTTGTATGTATGTGTGTGTGTGTGTGTGTGTGTGTGTGTGTGTGTGTGTGTGTGTGTGTGTGTGTGTGTGTGTGTGTGTGTGTGTGTGTGTGTGTGTGTGTGTGTGTGTGTGTGTGTGTGTGTGTGTGTGTGTGTGTGTGTGTGTGTGTGTGTGTGTGTGTGTGTGTGTGTGTGTGTGTGTGTGTGTGTGTGTGTGTGTGTGTGTGTGTGTGTGTGTGTGTGTGTGTGTGTGTGTGTGTGTGTGTGTGTGTGTGTGTGTGTGTGTGTGTGTGTGTGTGTGTGTGTGTGTGTGTGTGTGTGTGTGTGTGTGTGTGTGTGTGTGTGTGTGTGTGTGTGTGTGTGTGTGTGTGTGTGTGTGTGTGTGTGTGTGTGTGTGTGTGTGTGTGTGTGTGTGTGTGTGTGTGTGTGTGTGTGTGTGTGTGTGTGTGTGTGTGTGTGTGTGTGTGTGTGTGTGTGTGTGTGTGTGTGTGTGTGTGTGTGTGTGTGTGTGTGTGTGTGTGTGTGTGTGTGTGTGTGTGTGTGTGTGTGTGTGTGTGTGTGTGTGTGTGTGTGTGTGTGTGTGTGTGTGTGTGTGTGTGTGTGTGTGTGTGTGTGTGTGTGTGTGTGTGTGTGTGTGTGTGTGTGTGTGTGTGTGTGTGTGTGTGTGTGTGTGTGTGTGTGTGTGTGTGTGTGTGTGTGTGTGTGTGTGTGTGTGTGTGTGTGTGTGTGTGTGTGTGTGTGTGTGTGTGTGTGTGTGTGTGTGTGTGTGTGTGTGTGTGTGTGTGTGTGTGTGTGTGTGTGTGTGTGTGTGTGTGTGTGTGTGTGTGTGTGTGTGTGTGTGTGTGTGTGTGTGTGTGTGTGTGTGTGTGTGTGTGTGTGTGTGTGTGTGTGTGTGTGTGTGTGTGTGTGTGTGTGTGTGTGTGTGTGTGTGTGTGTGTGTGTGTGTGTGTGTGTGTGTGTGTGTGTGTGTGTGTGTGTGTGTGTGTGTGTGTGTGTGTGTGTGTGTGTGTGTGTGTGTGTGTGTGTGTGTGTGTGTGTGTGTGTGTGTGTGTGTGTGTGTGTGTGTGTGTGTGTGTGTGTGTGTGTGTGTGTGTGTGTGTGTGTGTGTGTGTGTGTGTGTGTGTGTGTGTGTGTGTGTGTGTGTGTGTGTGTGTGTGTGTGTGTGTGTGTGTGTGTGTGTGTGTGTGTGTGTGTGTGTGTGTGTGTGTGTGTGTGTGTGTGTGTGTGTGTGTGTGTGTGTGTGTGTGTGTGTGTGTGTGTGTGTGTGTGTGTGTGTGTGTGTGTGTGTGTGTGTGTGTGTGTGTGTGTGTGTGTGTGTGTGTGTGTGTGTGTGTGTGTGTGTGTGTGTGTGTGTGTGTGTGTGTGTGTGTGTGTGTGTGTGTGTGTGTGTGTGTGTGTGTGTGTGTGTGTGTGTGTGTGTGTGTGTGTGTGTGTGTGTGTGTGTGTGTGTGTGTGTGTGTGTGTGTGTGTGTGTGTGTGTGTGTGTGTGTGTGTGTGTGTGTGTGTGTGTGTGTGTGTGTGTGTGTGTGTGTGTGTGTGTGTGTGTGTGTGTGTGTGTGTGTGTGTGTGTGTGTGTGTGTGTGTGTGTGTGTGTGTGTGTGTGTGTGTGTGTGTGTGTGTGTGTGTGTGTGTGTGTGTGTGTGTGTGTGTGTGTGTGTGTGTGTGTGTGTGTGTGTGTGTGTGTGTGTGTGTGTGTGTGTGTGTGTGTGTGTGTGTGTGTGTGTGTGTGTGTGTGTGTGTGTGTGTGTGTGTGTGTGTGTGTGTGTGTGTGTGTGTGTGTGTGTGTGTGTGTGTGTGTGTGTGTGTGTGTGTGTGTGTGTGTGTGTGTGTGTGTGTGTGTGTGTGTGTGTGTGTGTGTGTGTGTGTGTGTGTGTGTGTGTGTGTGTGTGTGTGTGTGTGTGTGTGTGTGTGTGTGTGTGTGTGTGTGTGTGTGTGTGTGTGTGTGTGTGTGTGTGTGTGTGTGTGTGTGTGTGTGTGTGTGTGTGTGTGTGTGTGTGTGTGTGTGTGTGTGTGTGTGTGTGTGTGTGTGTGTGTGTGTGTGTGTGTGTGTGTGTGTGTGTGTGTGTGTGTGTGTGTGTGTGTGTGTGTGTGTGTGTGTGTGTGTGTGTGTGTGTGTGTGTGTGTGTGTGTGTGTGTGTGTGTGTGTGTGTGTGTGTGTGTGTGTGTGTGTGTGTGTGTGTGTGTGTGTGTGTGTGTGTGTGTGTGTGTGTGTGTGTGTGTGTGTGTGTGTGTGTGTGTGTGTGTGTGTGTGTGTGTGTGTGTGTGTGTGTGTGTGTGTGTGTGTGTGTGTGTGTGTGTGTGTGTGTGTGTGTGTGTGTGTGTGTGTGTGTGTGTGTGTGTGTGTGTGTGTGTGTGTGTGTGTGTGTGTGTGTGTGTGTGTGTGTGTGTGTGTGTGTGTGTGTGTGTGTGTGTGTGTGTGTGTGTGTGTGTGTGTGTGTGTGTGTGTGTGTGTGTGTGTGTTTGTGTGTCCAGAGGATCTCGAAATCCACTCGTCAGAATTCAATGAAATTTTCAGGGTAGACTAATTCCTATCTAAATCGGCAAAAAATGTAGGTCTCATGTCTGTGAAAATTCGATCTTCCAAGATATTTACAAGAAAAGTTTAATTACTTTAATTATGTATAAGTAATAAATTTATTATCTAATTGGTTGATTAATTAATTGAATAATTAATTTTCACTTAATTCAATAGCATTTTATTATTAAAATGTAGTTAAAAATTGAGTTTCAAAATATTTAGGAATGTTGGTAGAATCGATTTAGTTGATCTACTTTTTAAATCGCAATAAAAAATAAAGTTCGATTACGATTGAAAGCGTCTATTCATACTCTGTAACAATTCGTCTGCTATGCTTGTGCATGCATGATAATTTTTGATAGTTCGGTCAGGTAAGGGTAGGTAAGGTTAGGTTTAATAAAATGTAACAGATCAATAATTTACAGGGTAAGGTCAGATAAGGTTAGGTTTAATAAAATGTAACATATCAATAATTTACAGGGTAAGGTCAGATAAGGGTAGGTAAGGTAAAATACCTTTATATTATTAATTTATGTACAGTTTTTAGTGTGGAAAATGAAAACAATGCATTTTATTAATATTAAATGATAAAATAATTCGCAAAGTTATAGTGCTTTATAGGGATTATTCTTAGTTACAGTATTTACAAACAAAATAATCGCCGTTACAGAGGTCGCTGGTTGTCGAGAACGAATTGTGACGGAGTATGAATAGGCGCTTGTATTACGATTTGCCTAATCATATGACATATGACAGACACTAGATAGTTTTTTTACAAATAAGATGGCATCTCAACAAATAGAAATTATTTCTCAAGCTCAAATAAAAATTGTTACAAAAGATTCTTGTATAGTTCAATATACAGATAGTGAGACAAAATTATTCAGTGATAGCAGTTTTAAGATTGAAGAACAAGAAATACAAATTAAGGATGAAACTGAACTACTTTTAGAGGAAGTTGATGGGAACATTAAACAACTGGAGGGGAAGTCTCTCAAGATAGAGGAGAAACTTGATGTTACAAAAGATTATTGTATGGTTCAATACAGAGATATTGTGACCAAATTATTCAGTGATAGCGGATTTAAGATTGAAGAAGAAGTAGATATTAAGGATGAAACTGAACTACTTTTAGAAGAAGTTGATAAGAACATTAAACAACTGGAGGGAAAGTCTCTCAAATTAGAGGAGCGACTTGATGTTACAAAAGATTCTTGTATGGTTCAATATACAGATATTGAGACATTATTCAGTGATAGGGGTTTTAATGAAGAAGAAGAAGAAGTAGATATTAAGGATGAAAGTGAACTACTTTTAGAAGAAGTTGATAAAAACAGCAAGAATTTTGAAGAAGGTGGTTGCCAACAATGTTGCAAAAAAGCATTTACTGACAAAGTCAATCTAGATCAACATTTACTGAATCACTCTGATGTAAAGAAAATCAAGTGCAATGTTTGTGAAAAATCATTTACTCAGAGGACAAACCTACATAAACATTTAGTAATTCATTCTCGTGTTAAGAATTTTAAATGCGACATTTGTGAAAAATCATTCACTAAGAAGTCATATCTGAAAAGACATTTGCTAATTCATTCTGATGATAGGAATATTAAATGCGACGTTTGTAAAAAATCATTTACTCTGAAGTCATATCTGAAATTACATTTACTAACTCATTCTGGTGTAAAGAATTTTAATTGCGACATTTGTAAAAAATCATTTATTTTGAAGTCACATCTGAAAGAACATTTAGTAATTCATTCTGGTGTTAAGAATTTTAAATGCAACATTTGTGAGAAATCGTTTACTAGGAAGTCAGATCTGAATAAACATTTACTGAATCATTCTGTTGTTAAGAAATTTAAATGCGACATTTGTGAAAAATCATTTACTCGGAAGTCATCTCTGAAAACACATTTACTCACTCATTCTGATGATAAAAATTTTAAATCTAATGTTTGTGAAAAATCATTTATTGATAAGTCATCTCTGAAAAAACATTTACTTATTCATTCTGGTGTAAAGAATGTTAAATGCGACGTTCAATATACAGATATTGAGACAAAATTATTCAGTGATAGCGGTTTTAAAATTGAAGAAGAAGAAGAAGTAGATATTAAGGATGAAAGTGAACTACTTTTAGAAGAAGTCGATAAGAACATTAAACAACTGGAGGGGAAGTCTCTCAAGATAGAGGAGCTACTTGATGTTACAAAAGATTCTTGTAGCGTTCAATATACAGATATTGAGACAAAATTATTCAGTGATAACAGTTTTAAGATTGAAGAACAAGAAATACATATTAAGGATGAAACTGAACTACTTTTAGAGGAAGTTGATAAGAACATTTGTGAAAAATCATTTACTCTGAAGTCAGATCGGAAAAGACATTTACTAATTCATTCTTGTGATAAGAATTTTAAGTGCAACATTTGTGAAAAATCATTTACTTCTAAGTCATATCTGAAAGTACATTTACTAACTCATTCTGGTGTAAGTAATTTTAATTGCGACGTTTGTAAAAATTCATTTACTCAGAAGTCATCTCTGAAAACACATTTACTAATTCATTCTGGTGTTAAGAATTTTAAATGCAACACTTGTGAAAAATCATTTACTCGGAAGTCACATCTGAAAGGACATTTACTAACTCATTCTGGTGTAAATAATTTTAATTGCGACGTTTGTAAAAAATCATTTACTCAGAAGTCAAATCTGAAAACACATTTACTAATTCATTCTGGTGATAAGAATTTTGGATGCAACGTTTGTGAAAAATCATTTACTTCTAAGTCATATCTGAAAGAACATTTACTAATTCATTCTGGTGTAAAGAATTTTAATTGCAACATTTGTAAAAAATCATTTACTCTGAAGTCATATCTGAAATTACATTTACTAACTCATTCTGGTGTAAAGAATTTTAAATGCGACGTTTGTAAAAAATCATTCACTAAGAAGTCACATCTGAAAGTACATTTACTAACTCATTCTGGTGTAAGGAATTTTAATTGCGACATTTGTAAAAAATCATTTTTTTTTAAGTCACATCTGAAAGAACATTTAGTAATTCATTCTGGTGTTAAGAATTTTAATTGCGACATTTGTGAGAAATCGTTTACTAGGAAGTCAGATCTGAATAAACATTTACTGAATCATAAGAAATTTAAATGCGACATTTGTAAAAAATCATTTACTCAGATAGGTGACTTAAATAGACATTTACTAATTCATTCTGGTGTAAAGAATTTTAAATGCGACGTTTGTAAAAAATCATTCACTAAGAAGTCACATTTGAAAGTACATTTACTAACTCATTCTGGTGTAAGGAATTTTAATTGCGACATTTGTAAAAAATCATTTATTTTGAAGTCACATCTGAAAGAACATTTAGTAATTCATTCTGGTGTTAAGAATTTTAATTGCGACATTTGTGAGAAATCATTTACTAGGAAGTCAGATCTGAATAAACATTTACTTATTCATTCTGGTAATAAGAATTTTAAATGCGACGTTTGTGAAAAATCATTTACTAAGAAGTCACATCTGAAAAAACATTTATCAATTCATTCTGGTGATAAGAACTTTTAGTTGCGACGTTCGTAAAAATCATTTATTCGGAAAGGTGATTTAAATAGACATTTATCTACTAATGCCAAATAATAACAGAAAACAAACCAGAATTTCATTTTCATTATTCAATAATGTGTTTGTAAAATTGATTTGATTGGTTAAAAAGCGTTGAATAATAAAAATTCAATGCTTTAAATAACCAATAATCATAAGGCAACTAAATTTAACCAATCAAGATTAAGTACAGATTTAAATTTAGTCTGCGACACGAGCTTTAATTTTAACGTCAATGTCAAATGTGATTTTAAATTAATGCGAGTAAAAGTCAAACAAGCTTTATCAAAGTTAAAATGGATATTTCAAGTACTCCACCTGAATTAGTGGAAATTGCAGAAAAAGCAACAAAATATCTTCTACCAAGAAAATCTAAAGATAAATATGAATTAACATATTTAAATTTTTTAAACTGGAAAAGAACGGACCAGGCTGGTTCATTTTCTGAAAATGTGTTGCTTCGGCAAGTATTTTTATGGAATCGGACAATGCAAATATGGACGATCTAATGAGGTTTGGTGATTGGATGTCCAGTTCTTGTGCTAAGGGTTTTATTGATAATTCGATTACGTACAAGACAAAAAATTCTGATGGAGTTTGATAAAAATAATCTAACAACATATGCAAGTTCTAGCAATTTGAATTTTGGCGTTGCAGCTGGACCAGCAACAATTAATTTCTCAAATTGCTCTTTGAATTTTAACAAATTATTATAAATAAGTATTTATATTCGTTCCTTTAGCATTTAAAAATATTTTGTTCTTAATTTGATTTAATAAATGTTTTTATTTATAACTTATCTATTATTTCTGGACATTAGTAGATAAAGTATTATATTCAACTCGTTGTGTGGTTATTTTATTACACTCGGATGATTACAGCACTCTTCATCCGCGTGTAATAAAATAACACACCCAAACTCATTGAATAATATACCATTACCAATTCATTTTGAAGATTTTAAGGAATTTAAAATGCAACGTTTGTGAAAAATCATTTACTCAGAAGTCACATCTAGAAGAACATATCGTCGACCCGGAATGTGCTAAATCAGCTAATTCGTTTTTATTGGTGCAATGTTTTCAAAATGTGGTCTAGTTTTACCTCAGAGTAATAATATACATAGAGATGCCTTTCTATCCTTGTTTGTTATAATTTTTTGAAGTTTTTGATGATTTGAGTGCTTATTGACTGAGATATTGACTCTATAGTGTAAAAAGCATTATTGAAGATGGTTAAAACTTGTATTGTTTGTGGATTTTCGCAATTTTCTGATGTTGATGTAACATTTCACAGGTAAACAAAAAATTAACCATGAGCATAGGTAACCCAGAATTTTGGATGGAATTAATATTTGATAGTCATACGAGATTTTGATCGTGAAAATATTGTTTATAGGTTTCCCTCTGATAAGAATGTCACGAACTTGTGGTTTGAGGCACTTCAACTAGTCAGGAATAAATTGAGGAATTACTCATACATTTGTTCCTAGGATAGGAACGTTCTTTGTTAACAAAATCAATTTTGTTCAAAAACCTATTGGTTTGTATGTATTACAAAATGTACTACGATTTGTAAACAATTGCATGTATTCTAGTAAAGTTTTGTCTTGTAAAAGTTTTTTATTTATATATTTAATCAATTTCAGAACCCTCCAGTCACTATAAAATATTCAATATATTAGGACTATTGAGACAAATAATTAGCGATGGCGGCGCCACAGTAGTCGATCAGCTGTTCACACGAAACGCGTAATTTTTTGTAAATAGTGCATTAAGTTATACTGAGTGAATGGTTTATTTGTAGTATTTTAAGACTTTTTGTGATTGTTTGAAGTTTTTGATTTGGTAATTACCATACTATACCTGTACATGTAAGTATTTAGACTCAATTGAACCTGTTTTTTGTGTCGTTATTCTAAAATTGAGGATATTTATTTAGCATATCTTACGTTTTTCAGAAATTTATTGTTTACTTCTGTTTCTGTGTGCTTTTTTTGTGTTTCAGGATAAATATAGCCTAGAGGTATTATCATCTTCACCTCTACTAATATAGAATGATATTGGAAGGGAGCTAAATCATATGCCAGAGAAACATACAACAGTTTTCTGCTGATAAATTTTATTTCAATTTTTTCAGGATAATAATTGTAATTGTAAAAATGATTTCTAAGAACCTACTTTTGATTGATTTATGGTAAAATATATCCTATTCGTGGTTTCAAAATTATTTTTTTAAATCAATATCAAATTAAAATATAAAAAATTAAGAAAATTTTTTCTTGGATTAAAACACTTCATAGGCCATCAAATGTATCTGTTGAAAAACTTTTTGTTTTGTTTATCTACTTTGTTTTTTTCAAAATAAACACAAAATGTATATTTTTTAATTCTTTATTTTAACATAAGTTCAAAGCTAACTTTGAATTATTCAGTTTTAGTAGTATTTAACATTTTATTATAATAATTCATTACTAATTGTAACTGTTTAATTATTGAAAACAGGTGTTGTACAAGAAGGGAACATAATAATGTTATTTTTAAAATTATGATGTGACAAAGGTTTTATTTTACTGAATATTACCTTTAGAAAAATGATAAGTTGAAATATCAGCAATGATGTGCACACCTAATTAGATTTTAAGTTTACATATATAAAAGTACAACTGTACACAGTTTGTAAGGACAAGTTTACTTAGTTTATAGGCAACACTTTGCTGTCTTCTAACTAACCATCATTCCTTGCACATTGAATGGTTTTAACATCAAGTGGCTTACTGGGCAAATGATGTGATGGCACACATTTGCACTACTTGGGTGCTATTTTGTTTGAAATAATTCCTAAAAACATTTCAGTAGTAATCAAGAAATAATCTCAGAAATGCTAATCTTTATCTTACCTGATTTTGTAATATAATCTTCAGAATTAAAATTGATTACACTTTTCCCGGAATTTACGACGATCAACTTCCTCGATGACACCTTTTTTGTTGCTTCTTGGGTGGATCATAATGGAAGTGTAATTCCGGATTTTTAGATTTCCTAGAGGTATACCCATAAACGCAATAGTTTGTATTATTTTTATTGGGCATTTTTAACGTTTAACTAACAAATAACAGCAAAATACACGAAGCACAAAATCAAAACACACGTTCGACTTGCAGGTAAACAAACAAAATTATGCTTTTCGTGAAGGTTCAAATTAATACCGGTGATGTCGCTTCAAAGTTGTGCTCGTCTCAATACTAAATCACAAAATTAGTAACTACGCTTTTCTGAATTCTTAAATAATGTCAAGACATTAATTCTTTGTTACACTTGGTAACAATATTGAATACATTGGGATTACAATAATGGTCTGATATCCTTTATTTTCCTCATGTTGTAAAAATTATAATATACCCCAGACACAATTTCCATTCATTTCGGAAGCTCATAGTGGTTTGTATTTTAATTTCTCTTTCTCTCTTCACTGGATTAAAACCACTTAGTTGTTAAAAAAAAGTTTTTTATTGACGTTTCGGCTTTCCTATCGAAAGCCGTTATCAAAATTACATAACAAAATAAATAAATTTACTATAGAAACAGAACACTTGATAATCTTGCAAAAATACGACATCAACATGTACACTTAGAATAGATTTTGAGATTGAAGATGTCAAAATCTGTTTCAATCATATTTTTGTGACGTTTCTGGAAACGAATTTTGAAAGGATAGCGCATTTGCATATTTTAAGAGAATTTATACTTCGTCATAAATGAAGTTTTCTTATTAATATTATCATAAGAAAAAACCAGATAAAAACTTATGATACTATCCCGATATAGAGGGTATCCTTTTTGCAATTAATCTTTTTGTAAAATAGGTATCCAAATTTTTGAAATATCAACCGAACAATTAGAAACATTCGTTATTATTTAAGCATATCAATGCTGCTTCTTTAACTTTGCGGTTATAATTATTCGGTTCTTTTAATAATCTAGTTGAAGAATTCCATTGTATTTATTTATTTTGTTGTCATTTTGATAACGGCTTTCGATAGGAAACCTAACCGCTTCCTTCCCATTGGTGACACACATGTGTGCCAACCCCATGATATACAACACACACCACACACATATGTACAATGTGTGCTGCATATCTACATCCCCTTTTCTAGTATTAAATTTAACAATGTTGAGGTGGCTTAATAACTCTACCTGAGGATGTTTGATGTGTATGAATGTTTTCAGTAACACTTCCCTCTTCACTAGCTTCACTTTCACTAATACTTCCCTCTTCACTAGCTTCACTTTCCTTACCTCCTTTTTCTTCAATTGTAGTGTTATTTTCTATATTATTTTGGTTTGTCTCACCCTCTATTTCTATATAGTACCGTATTTCAGAATTTTTCTTTTCTGATTTCTGAATGGGTGAAGAGTAAATACTAGTTTTGGAATTTGTATTATCATTATTATTTTTGAAATAAGGTTTTATAAATTTGCGGTTTCGAACTAGTATTGACCCATTTTCCAGCTGTACTCTATAGGCCCTATTTTCTAAATTTTCTACTAGGTGTCCACATACCTTTAGGTTTAATTTGAACATATACATATGATTTACATTTTAATTCAGGAAGATTCTTAACTCCTGGTCTATTGTAATATTGTTGTTGTTGAGACTGCTTCAGACGAATTTGTTTTTGATAGTTCTGAACTGATTTTTGTTTGATTACAGAGTTACTAACTGGGATGGTCCCATTAGTAATTCTGCTGGTGTTACATTTTCACCAATTGGAGTATTTCTAAAATGTAACAGAGCCATACATAAATCTTTTTTTTCCTCAAGTAATTTTTTAAACATCTTTTTTATTGTCTGAATTTGGCGTTCAGCCATGCCATTTGACTGAGCATAAGTTGGTGAAGACATTATGTGATTGAACTGCCAGTTTTGAGCAAAATTTTTGAACTCGTTCGATGAGAAGGGAGGCCCCCCATCTGTGACTAATGTTAGTGGTATTCCAAACAGTGCAAATCTGTCTTTTAATAGGTTGATCACTCTGTCAGCTGTTGTACTTTTATGCAGATTCACTGCATCCACATATTTTGTATAATAATCTACAATAAGTAAATATTTTTCTCCTTGAATTTCAAAAATATCACAACCCAATTTATTCCAAGGAATTATGGGAATTTCATGATTCTGTAAAGTTTCTTTGTGCTGTGAATTTGCATATTTGTAGCATAGATGACATTGTGAAATTTTTTCTTTAATTTGATTTACCATTTGTGACCAGAACAATGAGCCTTGTGCCAATTGTGTGCATTTGTTTAAACCCAAATGGTTAAAATGTATATAATTTAACATTTCAGACCTTAAACTAGCTGGTACTACTATACAATTACCTTTATAAATTATGTCATTAATTATGTTTAATTCACTTTTGTATCGACTGTACACTTTTATATTATCTGGTATTTTTTTATTATTGTTTGGCCAACCCACTAAAATAATTTTTTTAAGTTCTTGCAATTGTGAATCTTTATTGGTTTCTATTTTAATTTGTTCAATTCTTTCAGGAGTAGCATTGATTTCATATTGGACCATACAAATATGAGACTGAATATCATCCTCTAAGCTTGTCATGTATTTATTTTTCTCAGAATATGCTCTGGAAAGTGCATCTGCCAAGAGAAGCTCCTTTCCAGGTCGATACACCAAATTAATTTCAAACTTTTGGATTTGCATGAGCATTCTTTGAAGTCTTGCAGGGCATTTCTTTAAAGGTTTTTTAAAAATTGGAATTAGAGAAAGATGATCAGTCTCTACTGTTATTTTTTTCCCATAAATAAACCAAAACATATTGCTAACAATTCTTTTTCGATTTGTGCATATCGCTGTTGAGTTTCAGTCATTGCTTTTGAGGCATATGCACATGGTAATCTGTTTTGGAGTAGTACAGCCCCTAGTCCTGATTTTGAAGCGTCCACTGACAAAATAACTTCCTTTGTGACATCAAAAAACTGCAGGACTGGTTCTGAAATTAATTTATTTTTTAATTGTTGAAATGCCAACTCCTTCTGTTTTTGCCACACAAACTCATTTTCTTTTTTGAGCAATTCTCTTAAATGAGTTGTTTCTGTAGAGAAATTTGGGATAAATTTGCTTACATATGTCAACATACCTAGCAGCCTTTGTATTTTGAGGTGTAGGCATGTCTAATATTGACTGAATTTTAGATTTGCTTGGAGCCACACCATCTTTATTAAATGTGTGACCCATATATTCAATTGAACTTAGCCCAAACTTGCATTTATCTATATTGAATTTTACCCCATTATTTTTTGCAATTTCCAGCACCCTTCTCAGTCTGCAATCATGTTCAGTTTTATTTTTACCCCAGATTAAAACATCATCAATATACACATCGGTGCCTTCACCTGCAAATAATTTTTTAAACCTTTTTTGAAATACTTCTGGTGCACATTTGATACCATAGGGTAATCTTAAGAATTTATACATGCCATATGGAGTATTGAAAGTATAAAGTTTTGTGCTTTCATCATCAAGCATGATTTGGTAAAACCCGTTATTTGCATCTAAAGTACTGAAAATGTTTGCACCTGAGAGTTTGCTGGTGAAATCTTCAATTGTGGGAATTTCGCAGTATTCTCTTTTTATGACTTCATTCAGATCTTTTGGATCTAGACATATACGAAGTTTTCCGTTTGGTTTTCTGACCAAGACAAGTGCGTTTATCCAATCAGAAGAACCCTGAACTTTTTCAATTATTTTCATTCTTTCCAGATCATTTAGTGCATTTTCTAGGTCCTTCTGAAGGGGTAAAGCTACTTTTCTGGTAGGCTGTATTATTGGTTGAGCATTTGGTTATAGGTTTTTATTAGAGGCTCATAACAATTTTCATTAATTGAATCTACTTTTAGTATTAAACCCATTTCGCACGATGCCTTGAGACCTAGAATATTTTCTGTGTCAGAGTTTACAATAAAGAATGTGATTTCATAGGATTTATTTTTATATATGCAATTAAGGGTCTTCTTTCCTATTATGTCCAATGACTGTCCTGTATAAGATTTAAGTTTTGTATTGTCCAATATGATATTATTGTAAGTATACCCTAGTTCTTTGAATTTTTTAAAAGAAATTATGTTTGCCATTGCTCCTGTATCTTTTTTAAATTTTGATAACTTATTATTTATAAGAAATTCTACCACCCATTGTTCTTTTATTATTTTTAAATTGTTAACTGAATTTATTTGTGATTTTGAATTTTCTGAAGCAGTCTCCTCATCAATTACATTTATTTTATTTGATTTCTTTTTACAGACATTTGAGAAATGATTTGGAGATTTACAAAAGTTACATAACTGGCCATATGCTGGACAAGTATTTAGAGGGCGTGACTTACCACATCTGTAGCAATTTTTGATAGATTTGAATTTGTTTGTTTTCCTTACTAGGTCGACTTGAAAAGATGAAGCTTCCATTTCTTTGCTTTCTTCTTGAGTTTTTTCCATAACAAAACAGATTTCTTTGACTTTTTCTATTGTGTACGGGTCCTCTTGTAACAGTTTTTGCCTGATGATAGAGTTTGAGACGCCACAAATAATCATAGTCTTTGTTAAATCATCTTCCAAATCATTGAATTTACATTTCATTGCTAAACGTTTTAATTCAGTTATGAAGTTCTCCATTGTCTGCCCTGGTTGTTGTTTAAATGAAAAGAACAGGTATCGCTGGTAGTTCGTATTCTATTTAGGCAGAAAATCTGCTTCGAATTTATTTAGAAGCACGTCCAACTTATTCTTCTCATCTTCTAGAAATGAAAATGTTCTATAAATCTTGAACACTTCCTCGTCAATGTAATGTAGAAGTTGAGCACATTGCACGGTTTGTGTTTTGCTGCCTAACTCATTAGCGATTAGATAATTTTCAAACCTCGCTCGCCATATTTGCCAATTTTCGGCGAGGTTCCCTTGCATGCTCATGGGTGCTATCCCTTTTTCTGCCTGTATTTACTTTATAGCATTTAATTAAACTACTGTCTGCGCCATGTTACGTGATATACGTAATTACTGATTAATTACTTATTTAATTATAAAAGTAATAAAAGGGGGGTGGGTGGCTCAGCTGTAGAGCACTGGACTCATAATCCAAGGGTTGTGGGTTCGAATCACACCAAAGGCAGAAATCTTTTTCTGATTTTTAATTAATTAAAAATTTAGAAATTGATTTTCATATACCAGGTGTGATTCCTCACTCGACCATTCACTGTTGGGTTCTAATTAACAGTGCTGTTTCTAAAGTGGCGCTGGGAAACAGTAACAAAGCCGCCTTTTTGTGAAAAATTGTTAGAGATTATTGTTTATAAACAGATTATTGAATTTATAAGTGTCAACAAAATACTGTGCAGCTTTCAGTCGGGTTTTAGAAATTCGCATTCCTGTGAAACTGCGTTGCAACTAGTTGTGTCAGATATGAAAAAAGTTCTTGATAGACCAAGGGTAGGTATATGTGCAGTATTTATCGATCTTAAACGAGCTTTCGAAACGATAGATCGAAACATCTTGCTATTAAAATTAAGGAAGTATGGATTTAGTGGAACAGTGTACAAATGGCTGGAGAATTACCTTTCGTATAGGCACCAGACTACAAAGGTTAATAATATAATGTCTAATTTAGAATTAAATACTATTGGAGTACCTCAAGGCAGTGTACTTGGGCCACTATTATTCATACTTTATATTAATGATTTGGGGAATGTTTTAAATAAGTGTAAAATGCATCTCTTTGCCGATGATACATTAATATATTACTATGGTGAGGACGTACAGGAAGTTGTTGACAGACACTATCAATAGTGAACTGCACCTGCTTACTGAACGATTTAAAATGAATAAATTAAAAATAAATGAGTCAAAATCAACATGGTTATAGGAAATTCAATGGTATATAAACAGTTTCAGAACCTTAATTTATCCATTAAGAGCAAACCGAACCCCTTCAAAATTTTAATAACCTTTTAAGCCTTTTTAGTCGGATTTTGGTGAAATTTTCAGGAGAAAGACTAATAATTACAAAACTTAGGGTGGAGAAATCTTGATTTTTTTGTAAACCTTCGAAAAGTATTTATTTTTTTAATTTTAAATGGAAAATAACAAAAAGAAATATCCGCGCCATTCTGCATTAAATCTATAAAAATTTGCTCCTATTTGTTTAAAAAAATATCAAGTAGTTTTTAAATAATATGGTTTCCCATTTTTTTCTTAAATATCTTTGTAAAGGGCTGCCACATCGTTACATACATTTAAAGCTGTCGAGAAATATTCCATGGCCAAGTGTTCCCAGTGGCGTGCATATAAATACAATTTTATATTAGAAAATCCTCATAAAATAGAAGTGAAATTTGCTTCTCACAAGAACTCCGGTTGCCACTTAAAATAAATAATAAGAAAATTGAAATAGTAAGTGAAGTAAAATACTTAGGATTTATATTAGATAGTGAGTTAAAGTTTAATAATCATGTAAATTACATTTGCAAAAAAATTGGTAAAAAGATTGGCTTTTTACGTCGTATATCTTCTTCTTTATCAGTCTCAACTAAAATTACGGTTTACAATACACTTATATTACCACATTTTCACTATTGCTGCTCTCTTATATATAGGGTGTCCCATTAAGAATGGGACATAGAACAACCGCAGATTCTCCAATTCAAAATAAAACGATTAAGCGAAATATGCTTAGATAAAATGTTACTCGTTTCCGACATACGGGGTGTTGAAGTTGAAAACTGAAAAATTATTAATGGTCATAATTTTTTTAATACACCGTATAATTTTACTCAAATCGGCACACTTGTTAAATATCATAAAATGCACCTAACAGTAAAAAAACAGTTCAGTACGTTCTACCAGTGGCGTACGGCAGGAGTAAGTAATTCTTGTACCCCTTCTAAATGTTACGCCGCTGTCTAAATTTTAATTTTGACTATAATTTTAATTTTTTTGATATTTTCTAAGTCAATAATGTACACTTGTTAGTTTGTTGTAAAGTCATTGTTTTTCGAGATATTCGCAGTTAAAGATAGATAGACATGTACTTTTTATTTGTATTATTATTAATAATATTCATTTTTACAATTAATGAGTTAAACATTTTCGTAGTAACTATCTGTTGCCGATAAGTGATTATTGTTATTAATAACTGTAATATTATTGTAAAATGCCACGTCATAACGAATTTTCCAATTTAGATATGAGGGACATGGTTTGTATTTATGCCCAGAATAATTTTAATGGTAGAGCTGCTACTAGGCGATATTCAGAATTGTATCCAAATAGACAACAACCAGGACACAAAATTTTCAAATGTCTGTATGACAGGTTGAAACAGGACGACCTAGGTTCATTACAGTAGATGAGGAGGATGACATTTTGACTCAAGTGGCTAACAATCTGCAGTTAAGTACTCGTAGAGTATCTACAGCCGTTGGGATAAGCCGCTCTACTGTTCATAGGATTTTAAAAAGAGAACACTTATATCCTTATCACTTTACGCCAGTACAACATTTACTCGCACGTGATCCTCCGTTGAGATTGCAGTTCTGTAGAGATTTGCTTAATAAACACACTAATGACCCCATGTTTTTAAATAAAATTTTATTTACTGACGAAGCCACTTTCAATAATAGAGGGGTTTATAATTGGCGAAACAGTCATTTCTGGAATACTGAAAATCCACACCTGCCAAGGGAGAACCATTTTCTATAAATGTTTGGGTGGATATTATTGGAAATTACATCATTGGTCCGTACGAGCTTCCACACAGATTAAATGGGATAGAATACCTCAATTTTCTTCAAAACCATATGGAGGACATGTTAGATGATATTCCTTTAAATTTACGTCATAACTTCTGGTTTTTGCAGGATGGTGCGCCAGCCCATTACATATGAGATGTTCGGAATTACCTAAATTTACGTTTTCCACATCGTTGGATTGGACGTGGAAGCGAATTTGCTTGGCCACCACGCAGTCCTGAATTTAATCCTTTAGATTTTTATTATTGGGGCTACATCAAAAGTCTTGTTTATGGTGAAGCATCAGGAACTTTGGAAGAAAATTCAAAATGCTGCTGCTACATTTCGACAAAATCAAGCAAATCAGTTGTTTAAAGTGAGACAGTCTTTAGTTAAACGTCTAAGGAAGTGTATACAAGTTAATGATGGACACATTGAAAATTTGTTGAAGTAAAAATTTCATTACATTAGTTTTTACTTTGTTTGGTTTTAAGACAAAATTGTAAAAATGAATATTATTAATAATAATACAAATAAAAAGTACATGTCTATCTATCTTTAACTGCGAATATCTCGAAAAACAATGACTTTACAACAAACTAACAAGTGTACATTATTGACTTAGAAAATATCAAAAAAATTAAAATTATAGTCAAAATTAAAATTTAGACAGCGGCGTAACATTTAGAAGGGGTACAAGCATTACTTACTCCTGCCGTACGCCACTGGTAGAGCGTACTGAACTGTTTTTTTTACTGTTAGGTGCATTTTATGATATTTAACAAGTGTGCCGATTTGAGTAAAATTATACGGTGTATTAAAAAAATTATGACCATTAATAATTTTTCAGTTTTCAACTTCAACACCCCGTATTTCGGAAACGAGTAACATTTTATCTAAGAATATTACGCTTAATCGTTTTATTTTGAATTGGAGAATCTGCGGTTGTTCTATGTCCCATTCTTAATGGGACACCCTGTATACAGGATGTTCTAACTCTAGTTTTGATAGATTTTAACTTCTACAGAATAAGGCAATGAGAGTTATTTTAGGATGTAATAGATATACTAGCATTCACCTTATGCTAAGTACTTTAAACTGGCTGAATGTGCAACAGTTCCTCTATATTAAAACAATGACAATGATTTTTAAAATCATAAATAATTTATTGCCGGAATATTTGAATTGTCAAATGATACCAATTACTTATATACACCAACATGGAACTAGAGCTGCAGGTTCTATTAATTTTTATGTTTCCACTAGCAGAACGACTAATTCAATGAATAGTTTGTTCCACAAAGGCTTAGTTCAGTTCAATAATCTACCTCATGAGATAAGAAATATTAAGAATTTAAACCTCTTCAAGAGAGCTCTCACCAATCATGTTAAGGTAATCAGCTAGCTCCTAGTAAGCAAGTTCTGTTTTCTTCTCTGTATCTGTATTTGTATTTCTATTTTCATTATGTGTGCTTTTGTACTTAGATAATTGTGTTGTGTTAAATACTTGCGTACCCATATATATCGGCGATGTTTTTTTTTTCGCTATTATAGTTTTCTTTTTCCTCGTGATATATATGGAGTACAGAAGTGGACGTGTATACATATTTGAATAATTATATATTGGTTTGTATATTATCTTTCGATAAATAAACGTTATTATTATTATTATAAATGCCCATATATCGAGTTCCCCCTAATCATTTTAAACTCGCGTTAGCTGGAAATCTGTACATAGGATTGAGTTGGGCCCGTGAACACTTTTGATCGGGATGGGATGAAGAATAAATTTTCGAAATTTGAGAGAAATCCACCGAAAGCCATTTTCCTATCAAAAACTGCGGGATCCTTTATAACAAGCTTCCAATGGGCATTAAAACTATAAACAAACTTCATATATTTCGAATCAAAGTTAAAAAATATGTTGCACTAAATTTCGATTTATTTAAGGATATTTTATAATCACTACTTCACTTCTTTTAATATTATATTACACAATTACCAATACTACATTGCAATACTTTTATCATTTCTTATTAATGATTTAAATATGTTTATCACTATTTCTTTAATAAAACAAAATAATTTTATTTGCTAAAATAAATAAATTCTAGATGTGTCTTCTGTGCAAATGTCCTTTCAGATGTGACTTCTGAGTAAATGATTTTTCACAAACGTTGCATTTAAAATTCTTATCACCAGAATGAATTAGTAAATGTTTATTTAAATCACTTTTCCGAGTAAATGATTTTTCACAAATATTGCATTTAAAATTTTTATCACCAGAATGAATTAGTAAATGTCCTTTCAAAGATGACTTCCGAGTAAATGATTTTTCACAAATGTTGCATTTAAAATTCTTATCACCAGTATGAATTAGTAAATGTTTATTTAAATCACTTTTCCCAGTAAATGATTTTTCACAAATGTTGCATTTAAAGTTCTTTTGACCAGAATGAATCAGTAAATGTGTATTTAAATTGCCTTTATGAGTAAATGATTTTTCACAAACGTTGCATTTAAAATTCTTATCACCAGAATGAATTAGTAAATGTCTATTTAGTTGTGACTTTCGAGTAAATGATTTTTTACAAATCTTGCATTTAAAATTCTTATCACCGGAATGAATTAGTAAATGGATATTTAAATCACTTTTCCGAGTAAATGATTTTTCACAAACGTTGCATTTAAAATTCTTATCTCCAGAATGAATTAGTAAATGTCTATTTAGTTGTGACTTAAGAATAAATGATTTTTTGCAAACGACGCATACATAAATTTGTTCACTTGTGTGAACTAATAAACGAGTTTGAAGATTGCCTTCTTGAGAACATGTATGTTTATAAATATTGCGCTTATATTTTTCTTCATCATTAGAAAAACATTGTTGGCAACTACCCTCTTCAAAATTCTTGCTGTTCTTATCAACTTCTTCTAAACTTTGTTCAGTTTCATCCTTAATATATATTTCTTTTTCTTCAATCTTAAAACTGTTATCACTGAATAATTTTGTCTCAATATCTGTATATTGAACTGTACAAGAATTATTTGTAACATCAAGTTTCTTCTCTATCTTGAGATACTGCCCCTCTAGTTGTTTAATGTTTATATCATCCTCGTAATCGGGTTCAATTTTTATTTGGGCTTGAGAAATAATTCCTATTACTTGAGATCCCATCTTATATCTTACACCATGCATAGAACACTTGAATTTCCTACTGTAACAACGTTGCCAGAATGGTCCGACGACCTAATCGTGATTTGATTAATCGCGATCATCTCCGACGGGTTGATACATGGTGAAACTGGAAACACTGTTAAGCCAGCTTGACTATTAAGTCGAGCTTAATTAATCTGAGATTAAGAGTAGGTTGGTGAAACCGGGCCTAAAATTGAAAGTACGAAACTAAAAACGCGATTTACGGACCTGCACAACAATAATCTTACTCAAGGCGGAGGTGCCATGACAATCAACTTTCGACCTAAATGACAACCAATGAAATCGCTGGGCTCATTTCGGCTCCAATGAAAACTTCATATGATGATCCTACTATATAATCTTTATACAATGATAATATATTATATTTTAATACTAGCAGCGCCACCTAGCATACAGAAGATTCACTGAAGTCTTAAGATATCTATCTCTCTTCATTATTGCAGAAAGACAGTGATATACTGACAAAGTGACTGTCGATTGATGAACGCGAAAGAATGGGATGTCGCAGGGATTTTTGGTGTTTGTAGTTTGGCATACGTGTTGCGAGGCCCCTCTTAAGGAACACTAGATCTACTGGATTGTCAATTGTCACTATTGTCGTTGTCAGTTTGTTTTGGAGTTTTGGGTAGTAGAGGTTTTTACTTTTACCTTTTACAAATATGGGATCTCAAGAAATAAAAATTGAACCCGAATGGGAGAGTGAGATAAACATTAAACAATTAGAGGGGCAGTTTCTCAAAACAGAGGATTCTTGTACAGTTCAATATAGGGATATTGAGACAAAAGTATTCAGTCATAACAGTTTTAAGATTGAAGCAGAAGAAATGCATATTAAGGATGAAACTGAACTACCTTTAGAAGAAGTTGATAAGAACATTAAACAACTAGAGGGGAAGAATCTCAAGATAGAGGAGACACATGATGTTACAAAAGATTCTTGTACAGTTCAATTAACAGATATTAAGACAAAATTATTCAGTGATAACAGCATTAAGATTGAAGAAGAAGAAATGCATATCAAGGATGAAACTGAACTACTTTTAGAAGAAGTTGATAAGAACAGCAAGAATTTTGAAGATGGTGGTTGCCAACAATGCTTTACTAATGATGAAGAAAAATATAAGCCCAATGTTTGTAAACATCAAAAATTTAAATGCAATGTTTGTGAAAAATCATTTACTCGTAAGTCATATCTGAAAGAACATTTACTAATTCATTCTGGTGCTAAGAA
This sequence comes from Crepidodera aurea, assembly GCA_949320105.2. Taxonomy (NCBI): domain Eukaryota; kingdom Metazoa; phylum Arthropoda; class Insecta; order Coleoptera; family Chrysomelidae; genus Crepidodera; species Crepidodera aurea. The sequence goes on from OX439480.2 coordinate 5,300,971, forward strand.
TTTTAAATGCGATGTTTGTAAAAAATCATTTACTCGAAAGAGGTCTCTGAAAAAACATTTACTAATTCATTTTGGTGAAAAAAATTTTAAATGCAATGTTTGTGAAAAATCATTTATTAATAACTCAGAACTGAAAAGACATTTACTAATTCATTCTGGTGTTAAAAATTTTAAATGCGACGTTTGTGAAAAATTATTTACTCAGAAGTCACTTGTTAGACGACATTTACTAATTCATTCTGGTGATAAGAATTTTAAATGCAACATTTGTGAAAAATTATTTACTCAGAAGTCACATCTTAGACGACATTTACTAATTCATTCTGGTGATAAAAATTTTAAATGCAATGTTTGTGAAAAATCATTTACTCAGAAGTCAAATCTGAAAGAACATTTACTAATTCATTCTGGTGCTAAGAATTTTAAATGCGATGTTTGTAAAAAATCATTTACTCGAAAGAGGTCTCTGACAGAACATTTACTAATTCATTCTGGTGATAAGAATTTTAAATGCAATGTTTGTGAAAAATCATTTATTAATAACTCAGAACTAAAAAGACATTTACTAATTCATTCTGGTGTTAAAAATTTTAAATGCGACGTTTGTGAAAAATTATTTACTCAGAAGTCACTTGTTAGACGACATTTACTAATTCATTCTGGTGATAAAAATTTTAAATGCAATGTTTGTGAAAAATCATTTACTCAGAAGTCAAATCTGAAAGAACATTTTCACAAAAGTCACATCTAAAAGGACATTTACTAATTCATTAAAGAATTTTTGTCAAACGGAAAATATTTGACAGTAATATCCCAAGACCTTGACACATAACAGACTTTTTTTTATTGCAGCTAAATTTCGAGTTCATTTTAGGATCAATTCGTAGAGACTTAATTTTGGCATTAATAATCTGAATAACTCCCGAGAGCTTAGCTCGAGGGAGTTATTCTTTCTTTTTTTTTTAAAGTATATAAATTTACTTTGTTCAATTTGTAATATTTTTGAAATGGGTAAGATGTTAGTTTGATTATATATTATTTGTGTAGACGTAGTATAATGAAATTTGAATAAAATCTTTACAACTTTATTTTGTAGTGTCTCAATTTTTTTGAACATTGTTTTTCCGCATGTTCCCCATAGCGGGATTAATCATCTGAATATGGATAGAAAATTGTAGATTAGATACAAGCACGATGCTCGTATGTCATCTCTACATCGATAAATGGCACCAACCATGGGTGATATTTTGTTTTCTAGGTGTTTGATGTGTTCACTCCAGTTCAACTTTTCATCTAGTACAAGTCCAAGGTACTTCGCCTTCCGAACTTTGTCAACTATTTCTCCTCCTATCTCTATAGTGATGTATGTTGTTTTTGTTCGAGTGGAGTTAGTTGATTACATAGATTTAGAACAATAAGATCGAGTTTGTTGACATTTCGGCTGGGGACAACAACACGTTACAGTCTAAACGCTGTGTTAGTGAATTTATATTATAAGTTTCAATGTTGTCAAAGTTATCATAATTTTTTTCCGTTATTACCAAAATCCTAAATCTATATAAAAATTATCTTGAAAAATGAGATATTTTGATTCGCTAAAATAATTGTACATCTACGAACTCTAATTTTCGTAACTATTAACACAACAAAGCATATTGATAGATAAATATTGACAAAGATACTTTACCACGATTTAAGTTTAGACCATTTCCACGAAAAATTGGTAGACGCGGCAACTGTGTACTGGTTCTACTATACTGTGGTTATATCGTTATGAATCAAATCAGGGGATAGAATGTTTCGTAGTAAAATTGTGCGGCCATTTTCTACATACTTTGATTGTTTATTATTGTGTGATTTTTAGGTTATATTATTATAATTTTCTTTTTCACATTGAATTTATTGGTTTAAGAGGGGCCTTGCCACTGCCGACCTCGTTTTCAGTTGGCAATACTGAATATGCATAAAAATTTGACGATTTTTTGGAGAGTTAATCTCGAGAACGGAATTTTTGTTTGTGGAAATATTTATACCCGTTATAGCTTATACCTTGGAATAGGACATCTCCTTTTTTGAGTCAATTTTAAGGATTAATAAAAAAGATATCAGCCATTTAGTGGAGGTGTGTTTTTGACAGTTTTGACAATTTGTGATCACCAATTTTAACGTGAAAAGGAGATGTCCTAAATGAAGGATACAGAATTAATTTCCGAGAATACCAATTCGCAAAACTTTATAATTTTTGAGATTAACTCTCCAGAAAAAAAAAATTTATGTAAGTTGCCTATATCCCAGTAAGATTTTCTCTTTCCATAGTTCAGGCGTTTTCCGCCTCACACTTTGAGACAGTGGCGCTTTTTGGTTTTATTTTGAACGATGTATGCAACCAGTTTTACGAATAAAGAAAGTTTAGATGTTTAGAACTGACATTTTAGGTTATGTTGGCTAATTTATTATTTATTCGTGTGTTTTGCAATTTTTTTTAATGAGTAAATTAGTATTAACCAAAACCAGTTCTTCAGTTTAAAGTATTTCAATTAATGCCGTATACCTCATGTAGGGCATGTTTCACTTTAAAATTGGTGATCACAAATTGTCAAAAGCACACCTTCCACTAAATGATTAATATGTTTATTATTCTTTAAAATTTGTTGAAAAATGGAGATGTCCTATTCCAAGGTGTAAGCTATTGAGACGAGCACAACTTTGAAGCGACACCACCGGTATTAATTTGAACCTTCACGAAAAGCATAATTGTTAATTTGTTTACCTGCAAGTCGAACGTGTGTTTTGATTTTGTGCTTCGTGTATTTTGCTGTTATTTGTTAGTTAAACGTTAAAAATGCCCAATAAAAATAATACAAACTATTGCGTTTATGGGTATACCTCTAGGAAATCTAAAAATCCGGAATTACACTTCCATTATGATCCACCCAGGAAGCAACAAAAAAGGTGTCATCGAGGAAGTTGATCGTCATAAATTCCGGGAAAAGTGTAATCAATTTTAAATCTGAAGATTATATTACAAAATCAGGTAAGATAAAGATTAGCATTTCTGAGATTATTTCTTGATTACTACTGACATGTTTTTAGGAATTATTTCAAACAAAATAGCACCCAAATAGTGCAAAAAGTATGTGCTATCACATCATTTGTCCAGTAAGCCACTTGATGTTAAAACCATTAAATGTGCAAGGAATGATGGTTAGTTAGAAGACAGCAGTGTTGCCTATAAACTAAGTAAACTTGTCCTTACAAACTGTCGAAACTGTGTACAGTTGTACTTTTATATATGTAAACTTAAAATCTAATTAGGTGTGCACATTATTGCTGATATTTCAACTTATCATTTTTCTAAAGGTAATATTCAGTAAAATAAAACCTTTGTCACATCATAATTTTAAAAATACCATTATTATGTTCCCCTCTTGTACAACACCTGTTTTCAATAATTATACAGTTACAATTAGTAATGAATTATTATAATAAAATGTTAAATACTACTAAAACTAGATCCCACTTTAAGCTTTAACCAACACATACCTACGGCTATCCATAAATTAATGAAAATGTTAGGTTTTATCAAAAGGCTAACCCACGATTTCACTGACACTACTGCAATTAAAGTCCTATATTGTTCACTAGTCAGACCCCACCTAGATTATTGTTCCTCTGTCTGGTCTCCACATTATATCACATATAGCAGGAACATTCAAAACGTACAACATAATTTTCTGAGATACATAGCTTATAAACTGGGTATCCCTAGTGATTATGAATCGATCGAGCTTTTTCTTAGCATCCCCTCCTTAGAAACTAGGAGAAAACAGAGAGACCTCACATTGCTTTTTAATATTATCAATGGCAGATGCAGCTGTAGTGAACTTCTATCAAAAATAAATCTTCTTGTTCCAACCCGCACAACTCGACAGCAACAAACTTTTCATGTACCTTTGTATCGTTTGAACCAAGCGTTTAATAGCTGCATCCCAAGAATGTTAAGATTAGCCAATACTCACAGTAATCTTGAGATGTTTAACACCTCCCTTCATCATTTTAAAACTCAATTACTGAATACAGAGCTTTAACGTTTAATGTTTTAATGAACCTTTTTTGTCGTGTCCTTTACCCAGTACGCAGAACCACGTCAAAACGACGTTATAAACTGGTCATTTTTAACTAGACATGACGTCAGTATATGACGACAATATAACGTGAAAATGACTTCCTAATGTCACATACCGATGACGTCATATTTGGGACGACATTTTCACGACATAAAGTGACGTGAGTTTCACGGCGTAATATGACGTTAACTTCACGGCATAAAATGACGTTCATTTCACGTTTTTAATAATTTTGTTTTAACCAATTATTCACCTAAATAAAACCAATTAATATGGAAGGTAAGCATATATATTTCAGACGGATATACAAAACAAAAAAATTAAATCTAAATCCAAATTATTCTATGCAGAACAGGAATTGCTACAAAACTACCTATATAAGCTTTTTAGACAAATTTCATGAATTACAACTTTTACCAAATCATTCAGTTTTTCTTGATTACTTAAATATTGCTCTAAAACTTGAAAGCTCTCAATATCTTTCAATGGCAAAACCACAGGGAGGTCATTTGGCAAAGAAGCAGCGACTAAATTTCTTGAAGTTTTTAAAATAGCTCTTATTTCTTTCAACTCTTCCCTCAATTTTCTAACTTCTCTAAAAATATCTTCCAAACCTAAAAATATGCAAATGGAATTAAAATGAGCAAACAGCAGATGTTCTATCATGGAAATGTACACAGTGTAGCAGCATATATTTACATTTACATCTGAATGATAATTGTATGAGAGAATATCTATATCTTTAAAATTTGGGACTATGAGAAAAATATATAAAATAGCTGATTATCCCAATTTCATCCTATAAACTTACCAATATTTACATGGGAATTTGTAGTAGATTGAGGTTCTGCAATTTTTAGCTGCAATCTGTGCTGTGGTTGAAATATAATAAATGTATTAACTTTTCTTAATTGTTTATTTTTTTGCATTTTAGAAATTTATAGAATGTGCTACCTATAGCAGTATTGTTTATTATATGAGCTTCATAGAACTTCAGTTCTCAGCTCATAAATTATTGTAATAATATTATATTCTTACCAAGATAAGCCGATGAGTTTCCAGGTGAAGCCGTTGGTACAGTTCTTATTTCAGGTAAACCTGATGATGGTCTTGGAAGTCTGATTTTTGTTTTTTCGTTAGTTTGTAATTCATCACCCGAGGAGGAAGATGACCATCTTTTTGTGCAGAATCATTTACGCTTATTTTTAACATTCTCTACATCAGATGACTGGATATCAGAAGACACCTCACATTTTTTCAACTTGTTCTGTGCCTTGAGAATGTCATCTATAATAAAATAAAATAATATACAACTTTATTACTACACAAGCAAAATGCAGACCTATTGAATATGATAAATGGATATTTAAATTAGATGTGGACAAAACTTGATAAAAAGAGGCTTTTGAATTAAAATTTTACCCACCACACTCGAAAAATATTCTCTTGATACAGGCCAGCTTCCAAGTGCTCTGATCAGGTTCTTCAGCTGATGTTAAAGCTTTATTAAAGCTATATGAAGTTTTGTAAGGTGGCCAAAAGACCTCACTTTTCAGTGGTGTCAACCAAGACGGTTGCACCAAGCCCACTGTATCATTTTCGGAGAACTCCACTCCTACATATGCCATTATTAACTTGATGCAATGATGCATGCAAAAACTACAAATAAAGATAATCAAAACAATATAGTCAAGTATAGATACTGCAATGACCTAATAATAATTAGATCTATTTCGTGCGCTCAGTTAGCTTGAATCTCACGATTTTTTCCGAGCGATCTCATGAATTCCAATGAATACCGTATTAACAGTTCATTTTCGTATTAACAGACCTGACACCACTGATATTGGAATACCGAATACCCACATGTTGCATTTCTTCACATCTTATAGTGATAAGTACCTAAATATTTTTACATGTGTGTATAGGTACCTAACCCATAGCTAAAGAATGCTGTAATTTTTATATAAAATAACTTACCTATATGCAAGAATATTTATTATCTCTGCTACGCCGATCACTCTTACTCCTTACTCCTCACTCATCTACTAACATAACCTATAAAATGGCGGGATGGCGGCGGTTTACTTTCAGTCAACCGACTGATTTGCAATGTTGCCGATAATTATCACAAAATTACCAGCAAAATTTATTACATTAGAAATATGGAAATTGTAAGATGGTTAACATGCAATAACTTATTTTTCTTTAAATGGTGAAAATTAACCTGATAGAAAACACATCAAATTCTTTTTATAGTGCCAATAAACACGATGTAAAATAAATAAAAAAAAGATCGCTCCTCATAATGAAAGGAATTTGTAATCATCTGGCAACTTTGTGATTCTCTTGAATGTAGGCTTATTGATTGGTAGAAAAGAGCGCAGTTTTCAAAAGGAACTAGCTATTTATTGGTTTTATTTGTATTTATTTTTTAGGGATGAAGGTTAACGGTTTTATTAGTTTCTGGTGTGCTGTTAGATGTTTATTGTAAAAAATGAAAATAAATCGAGCTAGAAATATAATGTACCAGTATTTAATTTGGTATTGAAATATCGTTAACAAGGTATTTTTCACATTTTTCTGTCAAAAATAAATTAATTGAAATGTACATATTTATGATAAACCGACATCACCAAATAAAGTCGACAGTATGACGTGAATAAATGCCGACAAAAAGTCGTCGATTAGGTCACGTCAAAATGTTGTCGAAATTTGGTCGACTGACGTCTATTGACCAGAAGTCACTAGATAATGACGTCATTGTGACGAGATACTGCGGACTGGGTATATTACCTGCTTATTTGTATTTTTACTATGTATTACAAGTGATTATGCCACTTTTATATGTTCTTTGTTCTTATACTTTTTAAATTGTAATCTTTATCTTAAATGGGCTTGCCCGTTAATAAATAAATAAATAAAAACTGAATAATTCAAAGTTAGTTTTGAACTTATGTTAAAATAAAGGATTAAAAAATATACATTTTGTGTTTATTTTGAAAAAAACAAAGTAGATAAACGAAATAAAAATTTTTACATTTGATGGCCTATGAAGTGTTTTAAGCCAAGAAAAAAATTTCTTAATTTTTTATATTTTAATTTGATATTGATTTAAAAAATAATTTTGAAACAAGGAATAGGATATATTTTACCATAAATCAATCAAAAGTAGGTTCTTAGAAATCATTTTTTATTTAAATCACTTTTACAATTACAATTATTATCCTGAAAAAATTGAAATAAAATTTATCAGCAGAAAACTGTTGTATGTTTCTTTGGCATATGATTTAGCTCCCTTCCAATATCATTCTATATTAGTAGAGGTGAAGATGATAATACCTCTAGGCTATATTCATCCTGAAACACAAAAAAAGTACACAGAAACAGAAGTAAACAATAAATTTCTGAAAAACGTAAGATTTGCTAAATAAATAACCTCAATTTTACAATAACGACACAAAAGACAGGTTCAATTGAGTCTAAATACTTACATGTACAGGTATATTATGGTAATTTCCAAATCAAAAACCTCAACAATCACAAAAAGTCTTAAAATACTACAAATAAACCATTCACTCAGTATAACTTAATGCACTATTTACCAAAAATTACGCGTTTCGTGTGAACAGCTGATCGACGTGTGGCGCCGCCATCGGTAATTATTTGTCTCAATAACGGGTAAAAATATTTCCACGAACAAAAATTCCATTCTCGAGAGGCTGTTCAAAAAATCTTCAATTTTTATGCATATTCGAAGGAAGTTGTCAGTGATAAAAATTAGTGATTAGTAATATGGAGAATGTGCAATTCAACTATAACAGTTTTTTGTGATTTTTATTCGTGCATTTAAAATAGTGCCTGCATAGTTGGGAATCACAGACATTTGCAGAAATTAATATTTACATTATGTCTCACATATTAACCCGTCCATGGGACTCTTGATGTAGGTTTGTTACACATTTTATTTGCTATTATGTCTTTTGTCCATTGATAAAAAGCAATGCAGTTTTTTCATAGTGTATTGTTTTGTTTTTGTTTTAGTGAATAACTGTAATTAGGTACTTTTAAATAAAGAAATAATTATTAATTATTCAATTTATTTTCTTACAAAAATGATTTTATAATATTTAATGATTTACAATAAAGTTAACATTAAAGAAATAATGAGTTTACGATTAATACATGCAAGTATATTAGAACTAAGAATCTGAAATAAATTTATGATTAATAAATGCAAGTACTATTTATTTATTTATCGTATCACTGCATATGGTTGGATGGTTGGATTAAATGTCGCGTCAGGCATCATGTGCTTTAGCCAGGAGATCAAAAGATTGTCCGGCTGCCAAGTTTGTTAGCTCTTTAGCGTTACCCAGGGTGCACCACGTGGAGGCGAGCTAACTTTACACTTCTCAGAAGATGTACATTGGGTTTTTTTTGTTTGGCATGTTCATAGATGGAAGTTTTTGCTCTTTTTGTTAAGAGTTTGATTTTCTTTAATGTCAACATCTTTCTTCCTTCCAATTTGATTCTTGTATCTTTTTTAATTTCTCTAAGTCGTTTTCCGTAATTTTTCAGGGCATGGTTTGTGCATTCAATTTTTCTTACATCGTTTGCATAACTAACAATAATATTTTTGTATACACTAGAATCGCCATCTGCTATAAATTTCAAGTGTTTTACACCATGCATCTCTTGGCTAGAGTTAAATCCTTCGACAACCATGTCAGATTCCATGGCAGGAGCCGATTGATCCCAATTTTTGTAGCAATTGTGGTTTTTAGCAACAATATTGTGCTTAGCAGCTCTAGCGCAGATAGCACAAAATTTATTTCTAATTGCAATAAATAATACGTGGCCAGTATTTTTTCCTATTATTGCAACCATGCCAGATAGTGAATTGAAGTTTGTACCATATGACCGTTTACTCCATGATCCATCAACATAAACCGTTATCCAAGGAGTACCATCCATACAAAACTGCTTCTTTTGAATTGCAATCTCTTTTTCGGTTTCTCCAGCTCTTTTCATTGACCTGAGAAGAGAAGATTCCCATTCCTAAAATATGTATCATTTCATAAATATTTGTTAATTCTGTAAGTTACAACTATTTACCTGTCCTAATTCATTTTCAATCTTATAGAACATGTTCGAACTCATGGTGGGTATATCCATGGATGAAAGCAGTTCACTAGTATGTGAATATGTGCTTCCAGATGCAATAGTTCCCCACACTGCACCAATATTAGCAACGGATTTTATTTTATTTGGATTTTCAGTTTCATATTGATATTCTCTTTCACAGACAGAACATTTGTATACTATTGTACTAGTCAACCCCTTGCCCTTTCGGCGTTCTTCTTTAACACTTAGTGACATTAAAAAATTTATAAATAGCCGTCTTCATTGTTAAAAGCGATCGTTTGTAAGCATTTTAATTTTTCAACCCTATTTTTTGGACTTTTTAACGAAAATGGTGACACGGACAAAAAAAATTTCAAGGGATGAAACATGAACAATTTATCATAACCCATGGTTTAAGACTTGCAGCGATTTTTTATCTGTAACCGTTCAATTGTTATATACAAATTAATGCTCCAACATTAACAATTTTTTTTATAAAAGGACTTGCAGATAATTTATTGTGGTTACAATGTTGCATTTTGTTCATAGAACGCAGTTTTTTGTGTCGATAACTCATGTATTCTGGAATTGTTTAAACAAATAGATATTGATAAAAACATTTTGCGTTTGGGGCCGCCAATTATTTATTAATTCATTTTTTAAAAAAATTCTTGCTTCACCTTAAAGATTATACATTTATATAATTCTCAATTTTCGTATGAATCCATTGATGTTTAAATATTTTTTTTATGTTACAAATATTATTTTCCGAGCTCCATTCCTATCTGATGTATTTAGAGAGATTAGTCGCGTGGCAGCGCTATTCATATTAAAATAAACGGATTTATTCGAAAATAATTGAAAATTAATTAAATTATAAAATATAAACTCTATTTTGATGCTAGAAAAAAAATAGTAAACAAAAAAAATGAAATTTCCTAAAAATAAAAAATAAAATTTCTGTCGTGGCTGAAGCCGGTATCGAACTCATGACAAATGGATTATTAGCGCTCTCTGCGACAAGACCAATCCTGAAAATAAAGAAAATTTATTCTCTCAGATTCCTTAGATATCCCAAATAATATATTATATTTTAATACTAGCAGCGCCACCTAGGATACAGGAGATTCACTGAAGTCGTAAGATATCTATCTCTCTTCATTATTGCAGAAAGACAGTGATAAAAGATAAAGATAAAAATGGGGATTTTTGGTGTTTGTAGTTTGGCATACCTGTCGCGATGCCCCTCTTAAGTTGATTTATTAGCTAAATATAGTTTATTAGTGTTTGAATGCAGCAAAATAGTTTATTTAAATCATTTCATGGGTAAGTTACATTGTATTATTATGAAGAAAGCTCAGTGGCGTAGAATTAGTATTTTATCGACTGTATAAACTCTTTGATAATGCCTAAAGGATTGTTTTAACTTATTGCAACGACTTATAATTATGTAGGTTTCTTATATTTTGTTAAAAATTAAATCACATTTTGATTTTCTGTCAAACTACCTAAGTATTTAGGTAATATTTTTCATTTAAACAGTTATACGAAGGAGAAATATTTGATACTCTTTGTTAGGATTTGATGCAGTGAAGTTCATACCTACAAATGCTTATATTTGTTCTTCATTTCCGTGATAATGACTTTGAATATAAACCAAGTGGAAGGAAATATTTGAAAACAGATGCGAAACCAATATCGAGGTAATATACCTATGTTTATTTGTTTTTTAATAAATTTAGGCTATAAGATTTAAAAATACTTTTGCGAAGCTTTACTAGAATACAAACATTTTTCACTTAAAATATAAGGTACTTCCAGTAATATTGTTTAAACATTATGGCTTAAATTTATGTAATGTAAAAGGTCAAACCAATCTTTTGAGAATATGTTGAATATTTTAAGCAATCAAAAACATGTCCATAATACCGACTGCTTAAACTCTAGTGATTTCCCATTAATCTTAACTTTAATTGAAAATTTTTGTGTTCTGTAAAATTATTTTTAACTAATTACTTATTTGATTCGATTTGTATGTCGTTTCACTGTGAATGCCTTCTCGCCTTCTTCGTGGATTATGAATGTATATAATTTTAATGTAGCGTAGTGGAGAAGAAATAAAATAAAACGAGGCTTGCCTCACAAAAAAATAGTAGATGTAGAAATTTGTTACTTCTGCCAACGTTTTCGTTAGTTGATATTTACTAACTAATTTTTTTCTGTTATAGGGTCGATAAGATTAAAACAGTTTATATATTTTTCAGAATTTATCTAAACGTAGAAGGTTCCTACTATACCAACATTATTTTTTTTTCAGGATAATACAACTAATAATTCATCAGTGTTTAATTTGTAGTTAGTTCCCTATTCCTACCTCAATCCCGAATAGCCTGATAGTCGAACAGCCTGATAAAAACAACATCGACACATTTGCAAGGAAATGATGAATTTTCCCTTGATCCTGCATTGACGAACACTAGGTGTTCAGAGCGGACTGGCGAAATAACCGATCCTAAATTTTTTTACGATTAATTTGATTAAATAAATATATTAGTATTTTAAATTTCCTATGTAACCGGTAAAATTAAAATCGTTAAAAAAAATAAATATATTGTGTCACATCCCATTTCCCTCTGTAACGGTACGCTCATGCATCGAAGCATAAATTCGTTGCCATGTTCTGGACTTTTATATATCTATCTCACTTCATCCTTGGGCACGGAATATTTGAAACTTATGAATGACTTGTTGGGGATGTGATTTTTACAATAAATTCACTATTTCTCTACCGAATATCGGTCAAACACCAAACAGAACAGTGGACGCCTATGGACAAAAAGCAATATGTCTCGTCTCCTCGAATCGGCAAAGCTCGAGAACCGTTACCCAGATGTCAGACGTACTGGTGTCCATTGCGCATTGCGCAGAGACGTTTTCGGAATGTTCAATTGGATGAGTTTCTTGTGTGGTGGGAATATGGATATTAGCCGTCTAGTTTAAGGTTATGTCGGTGGAAAAAACACACCAATGTTGCCGTAATGCCCGCAAACTCTAAATTATCAATTACTAAAAAGCTGTTTTTCACTTTTTTTAAATAAATGTACATATTATATTTTCCATTTAAAATATTTTGGAATGTAATATAAAAACGCTTTTCATATAAATTCATATCGTATATTGATAGTAAAGAAATATCTAGGTAGGTATTTTCGACACTGTTCTGATGCTGCTGAAGTATAAAGTTTAGTATTGATACTAAATACGTCACTGGTTTTTTGGGTAAAATTTTAAAGTTGTTGTATATTATTCTTATAGGAAAAATCACACTGAATACAATGGTGACATTAAAAAATTTATAAATAGCCGTCTTCATTGTTAAAAGCGATCGTTTGGAGCATTTTAATTTTTCAACCCTATTTTTTGGACTTTCTAACGAAAACGGTGACACGGACAAAAAAGATTTCAAGGGATGAAACATGAACAATTTATCATAACCCATGGTTTAAGACTTGCAGCGATTTTTTATCTGTAACCGTTCAATTGTTATATACAAATTAATGCTCCAACATTAACAATTTTTTTTATAAAACGACTTGCAGATAATTTATTGTGGTTACAATGTTGCATTTTGTTCATAGAACGCAGTTTTTTGTGTCGATAACTCATGTATTCTGCAATTGTTTAAACAAATAGATATTGATAAAAACATTTTGCGTTTGGGGCCGCCAATTATTTATTAATTCATTTTTTAAAAAAAATCTTGCTTCACCTTAAAGATTATACATTTATATAATTCTCAATTTTCGTATGATTCCATTGATGTTTAAATATTTTTTTTTATGTTAGAAATATTATTTTCCGAGCTTCATTCCTATCTGATGTATTTAATGAGATTAGTCGCGTGGCAGCGCTATGTTAAAGTGGATGAGATTTGAAGAAGACTTAAATTAAAAATATTCAAAATACCTTTTATGACTTTTAAACTTGATTTATTTATATCACTCAAAAAACAAACATCAGAACAATAATCATTGTCATAGATACTCAAATACATATAGTACAAAAAGTAAGCTATGAAACTTAACACGCTATTCATATTAAAATAAATGGATTTATACGAAAATTAATTAAATTAATAAAATATAAACTCTATTTTGATGCTAGAAAAAAAATAGTAAACAAAAAAAATGAAATTTCCTAAAAATAAAAAATAAAATTTGTGTCGTGGCTGAAGCAGGTATCGAACTCGTGACAAATGGACTATTAGCGCTCTCTGCTGAAGCACAAAGAAAATAAAGACTGGATTAGTGATGGGCAGAATCGAATACTCGGTACTCGAATTCTTTTCAGAATCGAATACTAATCCGAGTACCGGGTACTCGAATTCTTTCAATACAATCGGACTTTTTCGGTCGTCTATTTCCGTAAGCGTAATGCGAATGGGAAGGGATTGGGTATTTGGAATATGAATATATCGCGCCACCGCTTTGATTCTGACAGTATTCGAATACACCGAGTACTCGGTTCGGGCACAGTAGATACAGTAGTTCCACTTAGCGTCGGCACCTTTCATATTGGTGTCCAGCAGTTTCATTTTTTATATTCGCACTGGTATTGACACTATTGACAGTAATGACATTTCTCCCCGCCACGATCCCTAACAATGCTCATATATACACTGCTCGATATATCAGTTATTGATATAAACTGCTCGCTAAAATTCAGTATATGCAAATAAGGTTGGAAACATGGAAAAGTAATAAAAATTAATTATGCAGTTTTCAATGAGGTAAAATTCATTTAATCGGATGCACCCGAGATAAAAAAAAATGTTTGGTGATTCTTACGTATTTTTGTCTCCTGAACACTAATTTGAAGTCAAAAAGCGGAGGTCTCGAATGCTTTTTGAGATATAGGCCCGAAAAGTATGAAAAGTTGTTTCTAATCTCACGATTATCTTTATTGCCACAATTATATTAACTTCATCTATACGTTTATTAGTACAAATTTGAACCATTTCTAGTCGAGATGAGATTTGGCATATATTTTTATATGATTATGGGTCGATGCTATTCAAACGTGGTTTAAAGGAGTTTTTGGGAATGGAGTTTCTGCCAAAATTCAATAGGGCAAATACAAAATTGTGGTTGAGTTGTGTGCTTATATAGTTTGATTCTGTTTAAAAAAGTTAATACAGCCATTCTATATTCGTTGTTAAAAAAATGCAAGAGATTATTACGAAAATATTTATTTTTCCCATTTCAGTTGACATTTCACATATAAGAAAGAAATTTGTTGCATACAATGTACATAGTCAATACAATTTTTTTTAAGAAAACAAGAACCAAGAATGCATGACACCTCATAAAAACATAGATAGATAGATATTTATTAATATATGAATTGTTAAATTATCATAATTCGAGATGCTATTGTAGAATTGTCACAAAAATGATCAGTTTTCAATGAAATAAGTAAAATCAGAATTTGATGAAATTCTAATTCTAATTCTAATATATTACACAGTAGATTGGATGAAATTTTTTAAATCCGGCAACTATGGAAGGAGTGCCGGTCGTTCTTAAACTCGTCGTTTGCGCATTAGCCAGGAGTCGCAATACTCGCAACTCCTGGCTAATGCGCATTGAAAACTTACAACCAGAAATTGGCCGAAGTGGAATTACTGTATATACTGTGGTTCGGGTATTGGAATACACCGATACTTTTCAGAATCGAATACTTCTCGATTCTTGGTATCCGAGTCCCCCATCACTAGACTGGATAACAACAGAATTTCTCAATCTCATGAATAAACGAGATAACCTATACAAAGAAAAAATAAAAAACCCTCTAAACTCAGATATAGAAAAACCATTCAAAACACAAAAAAATATTGTTGAACAGAAACGTAAACAATTAAAACATAATTATTTTGAAAGAAAATGGAATGAAACTGGTACCAATTCCAAAAAACAATGGAAACTCATTAATAGATTGATAAAACGTAAGAATCAAAAAGTTTCACAGATAACTAATCTTGACGTCGAAGGACATATCCTGGACAAGGAGGAAGATATTGCCGAGCAATTCAACAATTATTTTGTTAATATTGGACAGACAATAATAGAAGATATGGATACAATAGCAGAAACTTTTACTGATTTTGAGGAAATCTACAGTAATAACTCAATGTTTCTTACAAAAACGAGTGCACAGGAAGTTGAAGAGGTACTACATGAACTGAATATGAATTCTGCACCTGGCTATGACAATGTAAATACTAAAGATCTATTAACCATCAAAGAGTATCTTACACCTATTCTTGTTAAGCTAATAAATGAAACTATTATGCAAGGCATTTTTCCGGACATCCTCAAGATCAATAAAGTTACACCAATACATAAAAGTGGACCAAAAAACAAAACTGACAACTACAAGCCCATTTCTGTTACATGTACCATATCAAAAATTATAGAGATAATTGTAAAAAAAACGTATGGTTAAGTACATTACTAATTTTGTTAAATTTGATAAATATCAATATGGATTTCAGGAACATAGCAATACTATGAGCGCTACAATGGACTTTGTCAGTTACATCTCCTCTGCCCTAGATGATAAAAATTATGTATTAGCAGTTTTCGTTGATTTACGGAAAGCCTTTGATGTAGTGGGAACCAGAGGAAGAGCTCCTAAAACATATCTCCTAAACAGACAACAATTTACAATGGTAAATGGGACTTCCAGTCAAACAGATAATACCAAATCGGGAGTACCTCAGGGTTCAGTGTTGGGACCTCTTCTATATACGTTACATGTCTTATCATTGAAAACCGCTGAACTTTGAGGTAGATATTTCAAATTTGCTGATGATACTGTATTAGTATATAAAGATAGTATATCTCTATCTTTATATACTAATACAGTGTCATCAGCAAATTTGAAATATCTACCTCGAAGTTCCAGCTTCAAATAACAGTTAATGAAGACTTAGAACAATATCATGCATGGCTAATAAAAAATAGACTACAACTTAACATCAATAAAACATACATGATTTTTACACAAAAAAATAAAATTTCACAAAACATCACTATAGAGATAGGAGGAGAAATAATTGACAAAGTTCGGAAGGCGAAGTACCTTGGACTTGTACTAGATGAAAAGTTGAACTGGAGTGAACACATCAAACACCTAGAAAACAAAATATCACCCATGGTTGGTGCCATTTATCGATGTAGAGATGACATACGAGCATCGTGCTTGTATCTAATCTACAATGTTCAAAAAAATTGAGACACTACAAAATAAAGTTGTAAAGATTTTATTCAAATTTCATTATACTACGTCTACACAAATAATATATAATCAAACTAACATCTTACCCATTTCAAAAATATTACAAATTGAACAAAGTAAATTTATATACAATATAATAAACGAAAATCTTAAATGTAATACACCTTTCAATTTCGTTAATCAGCAACACAACTATAATACACGTACGCAAGCAAATATCTTCTTAGAGCCAGTAAGAACAAACATAGGCCTCAAAAATCCCATAACACAGAGCATGGAAACCTATAATTCCTTACCAAAGGACATTACAGACAGTGCAAACATAAATTTATTTAAAAGAAAAATTAAAAATGTATACACAGAAGAAACATGAAAACAAATATTTATAACTTTTATTGTACTTTTGTTTTATACTCTATATTACCCAGGAGAACTTTTTATTCATTTCTTATGTTAAATTAGTATATCTAAAACGTATTATATAAGTTAGATACTGTTTCCGAGACCAGCACATTTGCTGCTTTGGATAATTCAGTATTCATTGTAATACAAACTACCTAACTATAAATTGTAAACTCTATATGTATTGTTATCAAGAACGCATTATATTTGAATAAAGTACTTTAAAAAAAAAAAAGAAAGAATAACTCCCTCGAGCTAAAGCTCTCGGGAGTTATTCAGATTATTAATGCCAAAATTAAGTCTATGAATTGATCCTAAAATGAACTCGAAATTTAGATGCAATAAAAATAGTCTGCTATGTGTCAAGGTCTTGGGATATTACTGTCGAATATTTTCCGTTTGACAAAAATTCTTTAATGAATTAGTAAATGTCCTTTTAGATGTGACTTCTGTGAAAATGTTCTTTCAGATTTGACTTCTGAGTAAATGATTTTTCACAAACGTTGCATTTAAAATTCTTAACACCAGAATGAATTAGTAAATGTTCTTTCAGAGACCCCTTCTGAGTAAATGATTTTTTACAAACGTCGCATTTAAAATTCTTAACACCAGAATGAATTAGTAAATGACTTCTCAGATTTGACTTGTTCGTAAATGATTTTTCACAAACATTGCATTTAAATTTTTGAACACCAGAATGAAATAGTAAATGTTGATTTAATGCACTTTTCCAAATAAATGATTTTTCACAAGCATTGCATTTAAAATTCTTAACACCAGAATGAATTAGTAAATGTCCTCTCAGATTTGACTTGCTAGTAAATGATTTTTCACAAACATTGCATTTAAAATTTTTATCACCAGAATGAGTTAGTAAATGTTCTTTCAGACTTGACTTGTGAGTAAATGATTTTTCACAAATGTTGCATTTAAAATTCTTATCACCAGAATGAATTAGTAAATGTCCTCTAAGATGTGACTTCTGAGTAAATGATTTTTCACAAACGTCGCATTTAAAATTTTTAACACCAGAATGAATTAGTAAATGTCTTTTCAGTTCTGAGTTATAAATAAATGATTTTTCACAAACATTGCATTTAAAATTTTTATCACCAGAATGAATTAGTAAATGTTTTTTCAGAGACCTCTTTTGAGTAAATGATTTTTCACAAACGTCGCATTTAAAATTCTTAACCAGACCAGAATGAATTAGCAAATGTCTTTTCAGATCTGAGTTACGAATAAATGATTTTTTACAAATGTCGCAATTAAAATTCTTAACAACACCAGAATGAATTAGCAAATGTCTTTTCAGAACCGAGTTATCAATGAATGATTTTTTACAAACATCGCATTTAAAATTCTTAGCACCAGAATGAATTAGTAAATGTTCTTTCAGATATGACTTACGAGTAAATGATTTTTCACAAACATTGCATTTAAATTTTTGATGAATTAGTGAATGGAATTTCAGAGACCCCTTTTGAGTAAATGATTTTTTGCAAACTACACATGTATAATTTTTTTCACTTGTGTGAACTAATAAACGCGAATCAAGATTTCCTTCTTGAGAAGGTGTATGTTTACAAACATTGGGCTTATATTTTTCTTCATCATTAGTAAAGCATTGCATAGCTAGCATAGCTAAAAGTAGTTCAGTTTCATCCTCGATATGTATTTCTTCTTCTTCAATCTTAATGCTGTTATCACTGAATAATTTTGTCTTAATATCTGTAAATTGAACTGTACAAGAATCTTTTGTAACATCATGTGTCTCCTCTATCTTGAGATACTTCCCCTCTAGTTGTTTAATGTTCTTATCAACTTCTTCTAAAGGTAGTTCAGTTTCATCCTTAATATGCATTTCTTCTGCTTCAATCTTAAAACTGTTATCACTGAATAATTTTGTCTCAATATCCCTATATTGAACTGTACAAGAATCCTCTGTTTTGAAATACTGCCCCTCTAATTGTTTAATGTATATCTCACTCTCCCATTCGGGTTCAATTTTTATTTCTTGAGATCCCATATTTGTAAAAGGTAAAAGTAAAAACCTCTACTACCCAAAACTCCAAAACAAACTGACAATGACAATAGTGACAATTGACAATCCAATAGATCTAGTGTTCCTTAAGAGGGGCCTCGCAACAGGTATGCCAAACTACAAACACCAAAAATCCCTGCGACATCCCCATCTTTCGCGTTCATCAATCGACAGTCACTTTGTCAGTATATCACTGTCTTTCTGCAATAATGAAGAGAGATAGATATCTTAAGACTTCAGTGAATCTCCTGTATGCTAGGTGGCGCTGCTAGTATTAAAATATAATATATTATTTGGGATATCTAAGGAATCTGAGAGAATAAATTTTCTTTATTTTCACGATTAGTCGGGTCGACACAAAAAACTCATGTATTCTGCAATTGTTTAAACAAATAGATATTGATAAAAACATTTTGCGTTTGGGGCCGCCAATTATTTATTAATTCATTTTTTTAAAAAATTCTTGCTTCACCTTAAAGATTATACATTTATATAATTATCAATTTTCCTATGAATCCATTGATGTTTAAATATTTTTTTTATGTTAGAAATATTATTTTCCGAGCTCTATTCCTATCTGATGTATTTAATGAGATTAGTCGCGTGGCAGCGCTATTCATATTAAAATAAATGGATTTATACGAAAATAATTGAAAATTAATTAAATTAATAAAATATAAACTCTATTTTGATGCTAGAAAAAAAATAGTAAACAAAAAAAATGAAATTTCCCAAAAATAAAAAATAAAATTTCTGTCGTGGCTGAAGCAGGTACCGAACTCATGACAAATGGATTATTAGTGCTCTCTGCGACCCGACTAATCGTGAAAATAACGAAAATTTATTCTCTCAGATTCCTTAGATATCCCAAATAATATATTATATTTTAATACTAGCAGCGCCACCTAGCATACAGGAGATTCACTGAAGTCTTAAGATATCTATCTCTCTTCCTTATTGCAGAAAGACAGTGATATACTGACAAAGTGACTGTAAGCGAAAGATGGGGGATGTCGCAGGGATTTTTGGTGTTGTAGTTTGGCATACCTGTTGCGAGGCCCCTCTTAAGGAACACTAGATCTACTGGATTGTCAATTGTCACTATTGTCATTGTCAGTTTGTTTTGGAGTTTTGGGTAGTAGAGTTTTACTTTTACCTTTTACAAATATGGGATCTCAAGAAATAAAAATTGAACCCGAATGGGAGAGTGAGATAAACATTAAACAATTAGAGGGGCAGTATCTCAAAACAGAGGATTCTTGTACAGTTCAATATAGGGATATTGAGACAAAATTATTCAGTGATAACAGTTTTAAGATTGAAGCAGAAGAAATGCATATTAAGGATGAAACTGAACTACCTTTAGAAGAAAATGATAAGAACATTAAACAACTAGAGGGGAAGAATCTCAAGATAGGGGAGACACATGATGTTACAAAAGATTCTTGTACAGTTCAATTTACAGATATTGAGACAAAATTATTCAGTGATAACAGTATTAAGATTGAAGAAGAAGAAATACACATCAAGGATGAAACTGAACTACTTTTAGAAGAAGTTGATAAGAACAGCAAGAATTTTGAAGATGGTGGTTGCCAACAATGCTTTACTAATGATGAAGAAAAATATAAGCCCAATGTTTGTAAACATACACACACCGGTAAAATTTTACTATTGGGGCTCAGCCCCAATTTTGATGAGATATTTTTTTTTAGACTAATTTGGGGTCGCTGATCACGAATCTGCAATCAGTTGCTTGCGGTCTCATTAAACAAAAAAGTTATGAATTTTTTAAGTGAAATAAATTGTCAACTTTTCTTTAATACTTACCAGAAAAATATGTATATAAGTAGGTCTATATAAATATATATTAAAACCAAAAGACTTAAGGTACAAGATAGGTCAAGTTTGGTTAGATTAATGATGTACACAGTAATATTTCAGCTAAATATACTAAATTATAAAAGATAACCTAAAAATTCATACAGCAATTTGACGTACTGACATTTGGCAATACTAGGGTTACTTGAGTTGCGATTAGCGTAAACTCTCGCTGTGGCTAGCGTCCCGTCCTTCCGGGACTCAATTTTTTTTCTCGTCTGTGATGAACGCATCTGTATTGCGTATTACTTGAAATTAATAGAATCTGGCTTATTCAGACGACAATTAGTTATTTCTCAATAAACAACATTGGTTATCAGGATTCCTCAATGTTAAATTTTTCCAAGAATTTTTTTGTATGGAGATATCCGACCTGTCCCAAAATCAATAGGCGTCATCCTTGTATCATTTCAGTGGTCTCAACCCGATCGGTTCCATACGTATTTTTTCGCGTTTTTCAGGCCAAATAACGATGAATGGACGCAAAAAAAAATATTTTTTTGACTTTTCTTTTGCACGATTTGAAAAATAACCAATATCCAATGGACGTCTGAATAAACCAGAATTTAACAGATCAGGTGAGATCAGATAAGATAAGGTCAGATGTGATCAGATTAACGATGTACAAAATAATAAGGTCAGATAAGAGATAAGGTCAGGTGTGCTCATATTAATGATGTACAAAATAATATAAGGTCAGGTAAGAGATAAGTTCAGGTGTGCTCATATTAATGAGGTACAAAATAATATGAGGCCAGGTAAATGATAAGTTCAGGTGTGCTCATATTAATGAGGTACAAAATAATATGAGGCCAGGTAAATGATAAGTTCAGGTGTGCTCATATTAATGAGGTACAAAATAATATGAGGTCAGGTAAGAGATAAGTTTAAGTGTTCTCATATTAATGATGTACAAAATAATATGAGGTCAGGTAAAAGATAAGTTCAGGTGTGCTCATATTAATGAGGTACAAAATAATATGGGGTCAGGTAAGAGATAGTTCAAGTGTTCTCATATTAATGATGTACAAAATAATATGAGGTCAGGTAAAAGATAAGTTCAGGTGTGCTCATATTAATGAGGTACAAAATAATATGAGGTCAGGTAAGAGATAGTTCAAGTGTGCTCATATTAATGATGTACAAAATAATATGAGGTCAGGTAAAAGATAAGTTCAGGTGTGCTCATATTAATGAGGTACAAAATAATATGAGATCAGGTAAATGATAAGTTCAGGTGTGCTCATATTAATGAGGTACAAAATAATATGAGGTCAGGTAAGAGATAAGTTTAAGTGTTCTCATATTAATGATGTACAAAATAATATGAGGTCAGGTAAAAGATAAGTTCAGGTGTGCTCATATTAATGATGTACAAAATAATATGAGGTCAGGTGTGCTCATATTAATGAGGTACAAATTAATATGAGGTCAGGTAAGAGATAAGTACAGGTGTGCTCATATTAATGAGGTACAAAATAATGAGGTCAGGTAAGAGATAAGGTCAGGTGTACTTATATTAATGATGTACAAAATAATATGAGGTCAGGTAAAAGATAAGTTCAGGTGTGCTCAGATTAATGATGTGCAAAATAATGAGGTCAGGTAAAAGATAAGTTCAGGTGTGCTCATATTAATGATGTACAAAGTAATATTTCAAGTAAATATATTTATTATGTTACGCAATGCGCATGCGTTTATTAGACGGGAAAAAATTGGAGTTCCGAGGGACGGGACCCTAGCCACAGCGAAAAATATGACAAGAGTTTACGTTCTGACCGCTATTCAGGTGACCATTTTACTTAAAAAAAATTCATAACTTTGTTGTTTGATGAGACCGCAGGAAACTGATTGCAGATTCGTGATCAGCGACCCAAAATTAGTCTAAAAAAAAATACCCCATCAAAATTGGGAGTAAAATTTTACTATTGGGGCTCAAAAAGTTGATCGTCGTAAATTCCGGGAAAAGTGTAATCAATTTTAAATCTGAAGATTATATTACAAAATCAGGTAAGATAAAGATTAGCATTTCTGAGATTATTTCTTGATTACTACTGAAATGTTTTTAGGAATTATTTCAAACAAAATAGCACCCAAGTAGTGCAAAAAGTGTGTGCCATCACATCATTTGCCCAGTAAGCCACTTGATGTTAAAACCATTAAATGTGCAAGGAATGATGGTTAGTTAGAAGACAGCAAAGTGTTGCCTATAAACTAAGTAAACTTGTCCTTACAAACTGTGCACAGTTGTACTTTTATATATGTAAACTTAAAATCTAATTAGGTGTGCACATCATTGCTGATATTTCAACTTCAAGCACACAGAAACAGAAGTAAACAATAAATTTCTGAAAAACGTAAGATATGCTAAATAAATAACCTCAATTTTAGAATAACGACACAAAAAACAGGTTCAATTGAGTCTAAATACTTATATGTACAGGTATATTATGGTAATTTCCAAATCAAAAACCTCAAACAATCACAAAAAGTCTTAAAATACTACAAATAAACCATTCACTCAGTATAACTTAATGCACTATTTATCAAAAATTACGCGTTTCGTGTGAACAGCTGATCGACGACTGTGGCGCCACTATCGGTAATTATTTGTCTCAATAGGGAGTTATTAGAGAGTTGAAGTAAACACAGTACGTAAACCTTTACGTAGAAAATAGCGTACGAAATATAACGTAATAAAGTTGTATGAAATTTGAGTTGAAGTGTTCATGTACGTACGTAAAGTAGATGTCAACTGTCAACCGTTAATTATTTATTTTTTATTATTTTGCTTTTATGTTGTTTTCTGTGAGCACTTGTGAGCAGACAGTCGAAACGTTAAAATTTTCACGTAAACGCTATTTCCAGACAAATGCGCATGCGTAGATGTCAATTCGGCTGCTAACGTTTACGTGCTTGGCACCACTTCAACTCTTTATTGCAAACTTGCAAAATGTAATTTTTGGTGACACAGCTGTCAAGTTTTGCCGAGGTAAACTCGAAAAAACTACAGACAGGAGCTGTCATACAGTTTTTGTTTTTGTTTGTGATTGGTGGAAATTAAGACGAGTGAAGTAGTCTCTCAAAATTAGCATTATTTATTATTATTAGTTTATTTTTCCTATTTAATAATAAAATTGAAACTTTACAGATTGTCAGAACATTCAATGTTTTTAACCCACCCCACTCTTAAGTTTATGATTATTTACGAAGCGTACTCCTTAGAAACTTATTTTACTGCATTACTGGCATAGGTTAGACCTCTTTCTGAAGAATCTGAAGTGTCATAAAACTGTATCACTTGCAACATTTGTATATCGTTCCACTATTTCCAAGAATCTTTGACTCATGTTTTGTTAGGGTGGAGTTTGAAGTGATATCATACAGTATTTTTTTAATTATAACAAAAATTGGTTGTGAACGGTAAGAAAATTTTATTTTATTACTACGTGTAATATTAAAGTCATCATCCAATGTGTTTTGTTTTATTTATTTGGTATAAAATGTCAAATATAATCTGGATGTAAACTGAATAAATACAATTTTTTGAAATACAATAAAGTTTCTTTCAAAACGTCGAAAAATAAAATCGTCAATTTAGTTTTGTGCAAAAAAATTAAGGGTGTATCAACTTATCCGAAAAAGAATGTCATTTAAAAAACAAAATATCCGCCCTAAAAAGTAGTTTTATAAAAATGAACAAAATAATTCAAAGTAATAGGTACACTCATAATTAACAGCTGTTTGTAGTGCGTTCAATCAATTAAAAAATAAAGCCGTTTAAAACTTAAAAAATCAAATACTAATCAGCAACAGAAATTAATTTATTTTAAATCTTCACATTGATAAAAGTATTGTATAACTCCAAAAACCAAAAAGAAAATGGTAGAATACAAATTTAAGTCTAATCAGACCAATAAGGAAAATCATTAAAACATTCTCAAGATTATTTGTTGTTAACATATGCCATTTATCAGAAAATAAACCATTTCCTCTTAGTGATTTAAATACTCTTTGTACTTTGGAAAAAACGCCTTTATTTTTAGAAGGGTTTTGACATTTTGTAGGTGCTTGGGTTGTTAAGTGTAAATCAGGAATAATTTACAAATTATTTATTAAAACAACCAAAGATTGTTTTGTACAATGTTCATTTGAAGGTTAAATTAATAAATAACAAAAAATATTTAATTACTTTGTTTATCTATTGATTTTATTGCAGTTTCTACACTTATATATTTAAGATAGTTTAGCATTCTTTGATTATCAAAATGAATGATTTGGATAGACAGCTAGCCGAATTGGCTCTAATAAACAAAACTGAGTTACATCCTAATTCATCTTTGGGTACACCTGGAAAGAAAATCGGACCAGCAGTACCACCTAAACCTAAAAAGGCCCAACCACAGGCAAGTTATACTCCAACTTTATTTGTAAATTAAGATTAACAGGTTTATATTTGAAGTAATTTTTTAAATAAACGGGGCGTTTTTATCTTAGCTAATTGCTATTTTTTATGCAATTCTGTGCCTTACTTTGCAATAGTTTCTCTCTTATACTATTAAGTGCTTTATCATTGTTTATTTTAAAATATTTCTCATACTGTAATTAACTTTGTTGACTGGATAATATAAGTTAATATATGCTGTTACGAAGAGCTTACATGCATCTAAAAGTACACATGTACCTAAAAGCACAAATTACAAGTACTCTTTTGGAAGTGTTTTAAATTTTTTTTTTTTTTTTTGTAGCAAAACACTCTGTGGGTATGTTTTCTATCATTACAATCTGATCATGAAGATCAATAAGCAATTTTGTTCCAACCTAACTTAACTAGAATTCTTAAATACTAAGGTCCTACTCGCTAGTGTACCTTAGGGTCTGATAATTTTAGTAACACTACCGGTAACGTGTAACACAAATTCGCACAATACTCTGTTTGTAACTAGCACTGTCACTGAACTAGTTCAAAAGGTTTGGTCCTCTTGAGTCTTCTTACTAAATTGGTATTATCGAGGAGCTGGATGACCTCAACATTCCCATGTTGGAGCAGCCGTTGTTCATGGCTGCTGGCAGATTTAGATATAGTCTTGTCAACAGTTTCTACATCCAGGTCCCTATGAAGATCACTGTTGCGACAGTACCAGGGTACATCGACGATGTTCCTTAATACTTTATTTTGAAAACGTTGGATAACTTGAATGTATGTTACTTTTACTGGCGCAGCCCCAAAGCTGACTACCATACGTCCAAACGGATTTCAATATCTGCTTGTAGAGGAGCAGTTTGTTATGTGTGGACAACTTGGAGTTTCTTCCTAATAACCAATACATCTTTTTATATTTTATACCAAGCACTTCACGTTTCTTTTTAATGTGGACTTTCCAGCGAAGTCTAGCATCGAGTGTCATTCCAAGATATTTTGCTGTATTAGCATAGGGAATCTGAGCGTTATTTATTCTTATGGGAATGTGTTGGTTTCGTTTATTAGTAAAGTTAACATGAACAGATTTATTTTCATTTAACTTAATACGCCATTTTTTAGTCCAGGTGTTAATCTGGTCTACAGATGTTTATAATTTTCGGTTGGCTTCTTCATGGTCTTTTCCAACAGCCAGAATGGCAGTATCATCAGCAAATGTTGCAATAGTATCGTGCTCAAGGTTAGGAATATCACTGGTATACAGTAAGTAGAGTACTGGACCTAGTACACTACCTTGGGGTACTCCTGCCTTAATTTCTCTTAGATCAGAATATACATCTTCCTGTTTTATTCTGAAATATCTGTTTGATAAATAGGATTTTAAGAGTTCTGAATACTGATGTGGTAGTAACAAATTTAACTTGTGGTTAAGGCCCTCATGCCAGACTTTATCAAAAGCCTGGGCCACGTCTAGGAAGACGGTGGAGCAGACTTTCTTTTCCTCTATTATGTCTGTGATTCTATGCACCTGGTCGATTGTTGAGTGTTTTTCTCTAAAACCAAATTGATGGGAGGCAATCAGGTCCTTTTCTTCTATTGTAGGTTTTAATCTCTTAAGAAGCAATTTTTCGTAGAGTTTCGAAATAACAGGCAACAAAGAGATTGGTCGGTATGACGTTACTTCTTGGGGAGGTTTACCTGGCTTAGGTATCCTAAATGATGCATCGATAAGGTTGGTCAGTTTGACAAATTTTTAACTGAGCTTTTATGAAAATATATTTACATAAAATGACACATTCAATTGGAATATAATAAAAAGTTGATTTTAAATATACAGTGTGTTTTTATAATGATTTAACATTACTAACTTGGAAACATTAAATGATAGGACAGTTAAATGGGAAAAACGTAGCATTTTTAAATAGTCAATAAAAATTGAAAATAATATTTACAATAACTTTATCATATACTATTAAAGAGCATGGTACTTGTATATCCACTCGTCAGAATTCAATGAAACTTTCAAGGTAGACTAATTCCTATCTAAATCGGCAAAAAATGTAGGTCTCATGTCTGAAAATTCGATCTTACGAGATATTTACAAGAAAAGTTAAGCTTTTAGTTTTAGCGAAAACGTTGGTGGAGTGATGATGGAAAATCGTCATAAGAAAATAACCTATTTTTGTAAATATCAACGTCAAGGTTTGACTTTATTTAATTTCGCCATAAAATTTTGATAACTACTGACACGCACATCTCTGGGTAAACGTTAAGAATATGGGGCCGGCTGGGATTTTCATGAAATTTTCACAGATGTTATAAAACATGATAAATTCAATATAGCGATAGAAATTTTCGCGCGGAAAAATATTTTTCACATTTTTTTAAAAAGAAATATATATTGGGATACTCACTCCCAAGACAAACAAATTCAGTGCGTTGAAACGATTATTTAACATATTTTTCCAATACAAACGCATAGGTACATAACTTTTCTACAAATGCCCAAGTAGCAATTTATAACCAGAATAAGTCTGAAAAGTATTAAAAACGGAAAAAATGTTCATTTGACGGACATAAATAATTTGCTTGTCAAATGACAGCCATCTCATAAATTCAAAGTTAAAATACAACGTTGCCAATTCAATTTCAGAAATCATGGATTTAGGTAAATATTTAATGGAACATTGAGTAACACTGTTAAAATGTGCAAAAAATATGTGTAATAAATATTCGTATGTCTATGCTAGACTTTAATATTGAAACTCGGTTTGTTAAATTTAATAAATTTTCGGGCAAATATCGAAAAATGTAAATGTTTCTTATCGTTATACAAAATGCATGGTAGAACCAAAAAATTTTGTAGGTCCAGATATTAGTTATTAGTTTCACAGGTAGTAGACCAGGGCCAATCATTTTTTAAACAAAAAAAATCTTAGCAGTATCTGGATGGTCGGAAAATTTAGGGTAAATTTTGAGTAAATTAAAAAAATCAATTGGACAAATTTAAAGTTCCGGAAGAGGGGTGGGGGTAGCTAAATATAGAACTTGACGGCTGGATATTGGTTTTTTACGATTTGTGGCTGAAATATGCATCCCATTGAAAAACGTTTAATGTAAAAGTTGTAGATAATTAAAAAATGTAAATCTTTCTTTTCAACATATAAACATTTTTTCGTTTTTAATTTGTATCTCCCGCAAAATAGTGGAGTGAAATTAGAATTTTATATGGATGTAAGAGATAAGTCAAATTTTTTAATTTTTTCGATTTTATACATAAAGAGAAGCTTGTGAAAAATTTTTCAATAAATTTGGGATAGAGCTTCGCGAGATATGTGCTAAAAACGGTCTTGCACGACTTCCCGGAAACCCGTCGCACGCGCACAGAAAAAGCCTATTTTCTGGACTCCTAATGAAATTTCAAAAGAAGGAAAGAAGGATTTTGTGTGTACTATTGTCTAAGAAAATCGAACATTTTATTTCTTTATTTAAAGCGCCCAATTTAGGGAATAATAAAAATAAAAAATTCTATTTTCATTTTTTATATTGATTTATATTGATTCATTCCCTCACAAAAATCTTACTTTAGAACCTGAAATATATTTTTTTTATTTTTTTAAACATTTTTTGGACTGAAATACAGTTTTTCTAAGAGAATCATGCATACGTTTGTAATATTTGGCGTTTAAATGTAAAAGAAAATATCGAACTTTTGAGTGTAAAGTGTCTTTCTCTGTTTTTAACGCAAAATGATTCAAAATAATCTTTCAAAATACCACTCGTACTGTCAAATTTTATAGATCAAATTTTCGGTTTCCATACTCAAACGCCTTTATTTCAGGCAAAACCACTCAAACAAACTGATTTGAGATAAAATCAAATTTTTATTTTTTTATTATTCCCTAAATTGGGCACTTTAAATAAAAAAGTAAAATGTTGGATTTTCTTAGACAAAATTACACACAAAATCCTTCTTTTAAAGATATAGTATATTTCATTAGGAGTCCAGAAAATAGGCTATTTCCCGTACTGTTGTTTTTCCAAAAATGGCGGCCAATTCAATTTTTTTTGAAAAATGCCTATTTTGGCTGGACAATCTTTTTCATCAATTTCAATACTTATTTGCAATGATAAATAAAAAATTGTCTAGATTAACTGAAAAATTGATTATGAAAAAGTCGTTTTTTCGTTTTCTGCATTTTTAACGATATTTTTCAATACGAATATATTTTTTTCATACCATCTTAAAGTCGAGGTTTTAACGAAGAAAATGAGCATTGATAAAGTTAAAAAATTGAAAATTTGTAAAAGAACTTTTTCGATTGAAAATTAGGATTTTTTTTTTAAATTTAAATTCGTATAAAATCGAAAAATAAATATTGTTCTTTGAAAAAATACTGCTTATTCAAAATACAAAGGAGAACACCAAATTCCATAAAAAAAATATTTTTGCGGGAGACAAATTAAAAACGAAAAAAATGTTTTTCATCGTTTTTCTCAATAATTTTGAGGGTATGTTGAAAAATAATCAAAGGTAATACCACGAGTTCTCCAAATTTTATCGATTAAATTTTTGGTTTTCACGAAAACGGCTTTATTTGGAAAAACCACGAAAACAAACTGATTTTATCTCAAATCAGTTTGTTTGAGTGGTTTTGCCTGAAATAAAGGCGTTTGAGTATGGAAACCGAAAATTTGATCTATAAAATTTGACAGGACGAGTGGTATTTTGAAAGATTATTTTTTGAATCATTTTGTGTTAAAAACAGAGAAAGACACTTTACACTCAAAAGTTCGATATTTTCTTTTACATTTAAACGCCAAATATTACAAACGTAATATAAGTTGCCTATCTAGTAGTAGGCATTTAAGATTATTTATTAAGTGTAGACGTTTTGACATTATGTCAGTTTTAAACGAATTTATGGATGGAGCTGTGTTGTGTGTTACAATAAACGAATAAAAACAGGTTAGTTTACAAATATATTTTGAAATTTGGGTATTAACATAGATTTGCAATACATTTTAGTATAATAATAATTGATAAATGTTTACATTTGACATCTCAAAAAAGGTAAACACAATTTAATCAAAAAACAAAAACGACGAAGCGGTTTTATCAAAGGAAATACCACGAGTCCTCCAAATTTTATCGATTAAATTTTTGGTTTTCACGAAAACGGCTTTATTTGGAAAAACCACCAAAACAAAATGATTTTATCTTAAATCAGTTTGTTTGAGTGGTTTTGCCTAAAATAAAGGCGTTTGAGTATGAAGATCAAAAATTTAATCTATAAAAATTTCAGAGGACGAGTCGTATTTGAAAGGATTATTTTTTGAATCATTTTGTATTAAAAACAGAGAACATAGTCATTTATGCAAAAGACACTTTACACACAAATATTGAAAATTTTCTTTACCAATTTAAATTGAAACCTGAGCTGTTATAGTTTTATATACAGGGCCACCAAGGCGATTTTTTGACTGGTTACCCCGCGAAACGGCGCCGTAAATAAAAGCGAAGAAGAAGAATGAAATGAAGTCTTTCTTAATTTAATTAATTTTAAGTTTAGTGTTAAAGTGAGGTATCTAAAAATGTTAAAGAGGTTTTGAAATAAACTAATAAAAACAGGTTAGTTTGCAATACATTTTAGTATAATAATAATTGATAAATGTTTACATTTGACATCTCAAATAGTTAAACATAGTTTAATCAAAAAACAAAAACGACGAAGCGGTTTTATCAAAGGTAATACCACGAGTCCTCCAAATTTTATCGATTAAATTTTTGGTTTTCACGAAAACGGCTTTATTTGGAAAAACCACGAAAACAAACTGATTGATAAAATCACGAGTCCGCAGGACGAGTGATTTTATCTTAAATCAGTTTGTTTGAGTGGTTTTGCCTAAAATAAAGGCGTTTGAGTATGAAGATCAAAAATTTAATCTATAAAATTTCAGAGGACGAGTCGTATTTGAAAGGATTATTTTTTGAATCATTTTGTATTAAAAACAGAGAACATAGTCATTTATGCAAAAGACACTTTACACACAAATATTGAAAATTTTCTTTACCAATTTAAATTGAAACCTGAGCTGTTATAGTTTTACATACAGGGCCACCAAGGCGATTTTTTGACTGGCTACCCCGCGAAACGGCGCCGTTAATAAAAGCGAAGAAGAATGAAATGAAGTCTTTCTTAATTTAATTAATTTTAAGTTTAGTGTTATGTTATGTAAAAATGTTAAAGGCATTTGGAAATCAACTAATAAAAACAGGTTAGTTTACAAATACATTTTGAAATTTGGTTATTAACATAGATTTGCAATACATTTTAGTATAATAAAAATTGTTAAATGTTTACATTTGACATTTCAAAAAGGTAAACACAGTTTAATCAAGAAACAAATACGAAGAAGCGGTTTTATCAAAGGTAATACCACGAGTCCTCCAAATTTTATCGATTAAATTTTTGGTTTTCACGAAAACGGCTTTATTTGGAAAAACCACGAAAACAAACTGATTGATAAAATCACGAGTCCGCAGGACGAGTGATTTTATCTTAAATCAGTTTGTTTGAGTGGTTTTGCCTAAAATAAAGGCGTTTGAGTATGAAGATCAAAAATTTAATCTATAAAATTTCAGAGGACGAGTCGTATTTGAAAGGATTATTTTTTGAATCATTTTGTATTAAAAACAGAGAACATAGTCATTTATGCAAAAGACACTTTACACACAAATATTGAAAATTTTCTTTACCAATTTAAATTGAAACCTGAGCTGTTATAGTTTTACATACAGGGCCACCAAGGCGATTTTTTGACTGGCTACCCCACGAAACGGCGCCGTTAATAAAAGCGAAGAAGAATGAAATGAAGTCTTTCTTAATTTAATTAATTTTAAGTTTAGTGTTATGTTATGTAAAAATGTTAAAGGCATTTTGAAATCAACTAATAAAAACAGGTTAGTTTACAAATACATTTTGAAATTTGGTTATTAACATAGATTTGCAATACATTTTAGTATAATAAAAATTGTTAAATGTTTACATTTGACATTTCAAAAAAGGTAAACACAGTTTAATCAAGAAACAAATACGAAGAAGCGGTTTTATCAGTATAAAACACAATGATTGGTTAGGATCCTGAGCTGTTATTGGCTGAAACCACAAAATCTGACTGTATTGACAGATGAAAAAAATAATCAGTATAAAACACAATGATTGGTTAGGATCCTGAGCTGTTATTGGCTGAAACCACAAAATCTGACTGTATTGACAGATGAAAAAAATAATCAGTATAAAACACAATGATTGGTTAGGATCCTGAGCTGTTATTGGCTGAAACCACAAAATCTGACTGTTTTGACAGATGAAAAAAATAATCAATACAAAAGTTTTAGATTTTTTAATTATCGACAACTTTTACATTAATCTTTTTTCGATAGTATGCATATTTCAGCCACAAATCGTAAAAACCAATCTCCCAGATAAATGTTACAAGGTACCTCAGTTTTAAAATAATGACTAGAAAACCTTAAAAAAAATGTTTTACTGATTATATACTATCTCCCCTGTTATAGATTAACGTTATTATTCTAATACATTTTTAATAGTTTTTATCGCCTAAAACGCTAAGTTATCGCTTTTTATTTTCTATTTTTGTCTAAAAGAACAGATTTATATTTAATTGTAACAAAAGGTGATTAAAATATTGCTGAAAACATGGATTACGCTCCTTGTTGAGATATATTGGTTTAAATTAAAAATTAAATTACACATTGTTTAGCTAAAACTATTAATTTTATTTTAACTTCAATCTGTTTTACATTCATACAGGGTGGCCCGTTGGTAAACGGAGATATTTTAAAGGTAGGTAGAGGTCACAAAGGGGATTCTAAATAACCCTGTATATGGGTGAGTCACGGTAGACGCGACGGTCCATTGTGGCTAAACGGTTAATATTTTGAAAATTTTGTTTATTCATGGATATGTGGATTGATAAAGGGTACATTTTAAAATTATTTTGAATCATACAGGTTGTCCCAAAAAAGTGGCGTATCAAAGTTATATTATTTCTTATGGAAGCACTCACAAGAAAACCAATAATTTGGAGACCTATGGAATCGGCCAAATCCAATTTTAACTAAAAAAATAGACTAATAATTGAAAGCAATAGTGTATTTAGAGTTGTTTATAATTATACAGGGCGCCCAAAATGGGGCGATTCTCTAATGACATATTCAAACGACAATATCGTTCTTTTTAAATGGGACACCCTGTATTTTATAATCCTATTATGAAGCAAATCCCATGACCTTTTAAAAATTATAAAGGTCTACTATGCCTAAATCTATTAATTTTGGAGTTATTTTTATTTTTGTTAAATTTTACATTATTTTTCCACCGTAATGCCTAAATATAACACCCTGTATTTGATCAGATTAGACTATTGCAACATCATTTTTTGTCTAATATCTAATGATAATTTTCCCACAGTTCTCAGAAACTTTTTCTTAAAAATTGCAAAAATTTCC
The DNA here is from genome assembly GCA_949320105.2 of Crepidodera aurea. Lineage (NCBI taxonomy): Eukaryota > Metazoa > Arthropoda > Insecta > Coleoptera > Chrysomelidae > Crepidodera > Crepidodera aurea. Next base: position 5,334,807 of record OX439480.2, read on the forward strand.
TCCCATTTTAATGGCCATCAAAGAAATATGGGCCAATTACTTGGTCGCCTATAATTCCACAGTATACATTAATGTTCCACCGGTTCTGATGATCTATTGTGTGGAACAAATGGTGGAGTTGAGTATAATGAAAGTTATGACGGTTAACTAATCCATTATTATGAAAAGTGATTCATTTCGGAAGCTCATAGTGGTTTGTGTTTTAATTTCTCTCTCTCTCTCTCTCTCTCTCTCTTCACTGGATTAAAACCACTTAGTTGTTGAAAAAAGTTTTTAATCGAAAGCCGTTATCAAAATGACATAACAAAATAGATAAATTTACTATAGAAACAGAACACTTGATAATCTTGCAAAAATATGACATCAACATGTACACTTAGAATAGATTTTGAGATTGAAGATGTCAAAATCTGTTTCAATCATATTTTTGTGACGTTTCTGGGAACGAATTTTGAAAGGATAGCGCATTTGCATATTATAAGAGAATTTATACTTTGTCATAAATGAAGTTTTCTTATTAATATTATCATAAGAAAAAACCAGATAAAAACTTATCCCGATATAGAGGGTATCCTTTTTGCAATTAACTCTTTTTGTAAAATAGGTATCCAAATTTTTGAAATATCGACCGAACAATTAGAAACACATTCGTTATTATTTAAACATATCAACGCTGCTTCTTTAACTTTGCGGTTATAATTATTCGGTTCTTTTAATAATCTAGTTGAAAAATTCCATTGTATTTTATGACCAAAATCCCATGCATGTTCACATATTTTGGATTTTTCGAATTGTTTATTTTTAATGTACGATTGGTGTTCATTAAGTCTAATATGAAAAGGTCTAGATGTTTCTCCTATATAAAATTTATTACATTCGCATGGAATTTTGTAAATACAATTTTTTGTGTTTTGAATTTCATTAAAAGGTTTTGTATTTACTATTAAAGATTTTAATGTATTATTAGTTTGAAAAACTGTTTTTAAATTAAATTTATTGCCAATCCTTCTACTTTTTTCCGATAATTTTGGAATATAAGGGATTTTTACTATATTTGAATGAATTATTGGGGGATTTAAATTTTGATCTTTAGTTTTGATGTCTCGGTAAAGTTCACGATTTATAAATTTACTTGGGTAGTTGTTCTTAATCAAGACAGATTTAACAAGTGATAATTCATTATTTAAGATATTGTCATTTGAACAAATTGTTTTTGCTCAATCGGAAAGAGATTTGACAATACCTCGTTTAACACAAATTGAGTGGTTTGAATTAAAATTTAGATATCTATTTGTATGTGTTTCTTTTCTAAAAACTGATGTATCAAAACAATTGTTGTTATTGTGTATTAGTACATCAAGAAACGGTAATTTTTTATTATTTTCAATTTCAAATGTAAATTTAATAGTAGGTTCCGAATTATTAATAGTATATAAAAATGTATCAATATTTTCCCTATCGTGTTGCCAAATTGCAAAGATATCATCTACATATCTAAACCAGACAGAAGGTCTTAAATTTTGTTTGTTTACAATTTCCATTTCAAAATCCTTCTTGAAAATATCACACAAAATCACTATTTAATTGAAAATATGTAGTTTTAATACCTAGTTACAATAATTCTAGAATTGCCGAGACGCTTAATTTAGTTCTATTGATTAATGTATTATCACTTGTCAACTTTTGTCTTACAAGATTAAGAGTTTTATCGACAGGAACATTTGGAAATAAACTGACTACATCAAAACTAATATCTGAATTTGTAATTTTGATTTTTGTAATTTTTCTAAAAAATGTTTTGAATTTTTGATAAAGGAATTAGTATTTCCTGATAACGGATCTATTATTTTAAGTAGAAATCTTGCTAAATTTTGACAAGGTGAATTTATAGAACTTATTATTGGTCTTAATGGTATTTGTTGTTTATGAATTTTGGGTAAACCTTAAAAATGTGGAGGTTTACTATAATGAGAAGTAAGAGATCTTCGTTCTTTATCACTTAGGAATTTTTTATTTTTATATAAAGTTTTGTAAATTTTGTTTTCAATACTAGTAGTATTTAATTTTGAATTTTCAATAATTTTCAATATCGTTATTTTGTTCATGACAACCTTAAGCTTAATTGTATTGTCATTTTTTAAATTTTTAATTGTTTTAAATTCTGCGGTGGTTAAATTTTGATTAATTTTGTAAGATTTTTCTAATTCAATTTTGCAATGTACCTTGTATTCGTTGCTTAAGTCAGTTGGTAAATTTTGAGAAGCGTTTTCTATAGAACTAATAATATCAAATTTTGGTACATATTTTGAAGTTACCGAATAATTTAAACCTTTAGCCAATAATAAATTTTCTGTGTGATTAAGATCTATACTTGAAATATTTATTACCGTATTTAAATTTTGTTCTGAATTTCTAAGGTTGTAAAAACTTTTTTCTTCAATTAGATTATTAAATTTTCTTAATTGTCTATTTTTGGTACAATTAAATTCTTTCTCATAACTATTTAAAACAATGGATTATTTTATCGAAATCAAATCTGGATACCTGATTATACAAATATGATTTAATATCATCTATATCTTTTTCTAAATTAAATTTATTAAACCTATGGAACTGAATCCTCTCTCTGACTATGGCGTGCTCTGCTCTATTTAAAATTATCCATATCTTGTTGTTCTTTATTGGAGTTTTAAGTCTTAGGCCTTTTGGGATTATCTTGTTTTCTCGGCATTTCATCATGAAACATAAAGAATTTTTACATTTAGCAAATTTTTTGTACACATTTTCTAAAATTCTAAAAAATCTACATATTTCCGGTCCATACCGTATTTGTGATTCATTTCGAAAGCTCATAGTGGTTTGTATTTTAATTTCTCTCTCTCTCTCTCTTCACTGGATTAAAACCACTTAGTTGTTAAAAAAAAAAAAAATTAAATAACTACTAGTATTGAAAACAAAATTTACAAAACTATATATAAAAATAAAAAAATCCTAAGTTATAAAGAACGAAGATCTCTTACTTCTCATTATAGTAAACCTCCACATTTTTATGGTTTACCCAAAATTCATAAACAACAAATACCATTAAGACCAATAATAAGTTCTATAAATTCACCTTGTCAAAATTTAGCAAGATTTCTACTTAAAATAATAGATCCGTTATCAGGAAATACTAATTCCTTTATCAAAAATTCACAACATTTTTTAGAAAAATTATCAAAAATCAAAATTACAAATTCAGATATAATGGTTAGTTTTGATGTAGGGAAAATATTGATACATTTTTATATACTATTAATAATTCGGAACCTACTATTAAATTTACATTTGAAATTGAAAATAATAAAAAATTACCGTTTCTTGATGTACTATTACACAATAACAACAATTGTTTTGAAACATCAGTTTTTAGAAAAGAAACACATAGAAATAGATATCTAAATTTTAATTCAAACCACTCAATTTGTGTTAAACGAGGTATTGTCAAATCTCTTTCCGATAGAGCAAAAACAATTTGTTCAAATGACAATATCTTAAATAATGAATTATCACTTGTTAAATCTGTCTTGATTAAGAACAGCTATCCAAGTAAATTTATAAATCGTGAACTTTACCGAGACATCAAAACTAAAGATCAAAATTTAAATCCCCCAATAATTCATTCAAATATAGTAAAAATCCCTTATATTCCAAAATTATCGGAAAAAAGTAGAAGGATTGGCAATAAATTTAATTTTAAAACAGTTTTTCAAACTAATAATACATTAAAATCTTTAATAGTAAATACAAAACCTTTTAATGACATTCAAAACACAAAAAATTGTATTTACAAAATTCCATGCGAATGTAATAAATTTTATATAGGAGAAACATCTAGACCTTTTCATATTAGACTTAATGAACACCAATCGTACATTAAAAATAAACAATTCGAAAAATCCAAAATATGTGAACATGCATGGGATTTTGGTCATAAAATACAATGGAATTTTTCAACTAGATTATTAAAAGAACCGAATAATTATAACCGCAAAGTTAAAGAAGCAGCGTTGATATGCTTAAATAATAACGAATGTGTTTCTAATTGTTCGGTCGATATTTCAAAAATTTGGATACCTATTTTACAAAAAGAGTTAATTGCAAAAAGGATACCTTCTATATCGGGATTGTATCATAAGTTTTTATCTGGTTTTTTCTTATGATAATATTAATAAAAGAAAACTTAATTTATGACGAAGTATAAATTCTCTTATAATATGCAAATGCGCTATCCTTTCAAAATTCGTTCCCAGAAACGTCACAAAAATATGATTGAAACAGATTTTGACATCTTCAATCTCAAAATCTATTCTAAGTGTACATGTTGATGTCGTATTTTTGCAAGATTATCAAGTGTTCTGTTTCTATAGTAAATTTATTTATTTTGTTACGTCATTTTGATAACGGCTTTCGATAGGAAAGCCGAAACGTCAATTAAAAACTTTTTTCAACAACTAAGTGGTTTTAATCCAGTGAAGAGAGAGGGAGAGAAATTAAAATACAAACCACTATGAGCTTCTGAAATGAATCACTTTTCATAATAATGAATTAGTTAACCGTCATAACTTTCATTATACTCAACTCCATCATTTGTTCCATACAATAGATCATCAGAACCGGTGGAACATTAATGTATAGTGTGGAATTATAGGCGACCAAGTTATTGGCCCATATTTCTTTGATGGCCATTAAAATGGGAGGAAATTTTTGCAATTTTTAAGAAAAAGTTTCTGGGAACTGTGGGAAAATTATCATTAGATATTAGACAAAAAATGATGTTGCAATAGTCTAATCTGATCAAATACAGGGTGTTATATTTAGGCATTACGGTGGAAAAATAATGTAAAATTTAACAAAAATAAAAATAACTCCAAAATTAATAGATTTAGGCATAGTAGACCTTTATAATTTTTAAAAGGTAATGGAATTTGCTTCATAATAGGATTATAAAATACAGGGTGTCCTGTTTAAAATAAGATCGATATTGTCGTTTGAATATGTCATTAGAGAATCGCCCCATTTTGGACGCCCTGTATAATTTTAACCAACTCTAAATACACTATCGCTTTCAATTATTAGTCTAATTTTTTTCAGTTAAAATTTGATTTGGCTGATTCCATAGGTCTCCAAGTTATTGGTTTTCTTGTAAGTGCTTCCATTTTTAGAAATATCAAAATATCTCGAAAATTAAAAAGCTTAGGTATAGGGAATACTTAAGAAAGTTTATCTTATTTTTAACGTATAATCTATAAATGCAACAAAATATAGGATCTTCCACACTTTTTTGGGACAACCTGTATAATTCAAAATAATAACCGTTTAGCCAAAATCGACCGTCGCGTCTACCGTGACTTACCCTGTATAATGGGTCTCTTGGCTTCGATAACGAAGTTACAGGGTGTTTTATCAATTATGCATAATTATTCATTTGGCCAGAACTTTTGAATCACTTAGTATGTCTTTTCCATTTTTGGATTACACTTCTCGCGAATAATGTACTGAATTATTGAGAGATATGATAAGCCAGGTTCGGCATTAGGAAAAATTGAAACATAATAAAAATATTAAAAAAACACCCTTTATATGACAATTTTAATATTTCCGTTTTTAGATTTGAATAGAGGGGAAAAACTGAATTGAAACAAGTTGTTGTTTTTATCCCCCCACCGATACAAATTGTAAAATTTTCATTTAATTTAGAAAAAACAATATGAAACTAATTTTTTCTTTATCAATTTTAAAAATTCACTTCACATTTACCTATTATTTGTTTATTCGGCTTAAAATAAATTTACACTGTACTGGTGTATGTACTTACAGGCCCTTACTTAAGGGAAAATATTCAATTATGTATTTATTTTTTAAACGCCCAGTATAAAGTAAAGCGAGACAATAAACGCTCATAGTAACTAACAAACATTTATTAATAACGAAATTGCTCAAAATGTCCACCATTTTGTTGTATGCACTTTCTTGTATGTTTAATGATGTCCCTTACTGATTTGGGCACAGTTGCATATGAGTAAGCTACACAACGTTAAGCTATCAAGTTTTGTACTTTATTTTCTATTTTTTTTTACATGAATCTAATAAAGTGCTAAAATTAAATTATACGAGGCGATCGAAAAATAATCAGTTTAATATTTTGTTTAAAGTAAAAATCTGCTATATTAAATAATAATTTATTTATTTATTTACTACACTATTCTACAGAGAATCAATTTATAGAATAGGAACTACAGAACCGAATTGAATTTACAAACAATATAAAAATAATAACATCATATAGGTTTACTTACTAAGTAGAAAATTATTTTTAATACTTAACAAGTTGCAACAAATATATATATAATAAGGTATAATAAATAAATAAATACTTTATTCGTCCTTTGAGACCATTTACAATGGTATAGGATAGGTCATAATAGGTCATATGATGGTAAGATAGGCCATATATAAAAACACTTAGAAAATATCACATTAGTCAAAGTACACTATATAGGCTTCTCTCTATTAGATAATTTTTTAATTTAAGTTTAAAGTGGTTAAATTGATAAACATTTTTTATATCAGGTGGGAGATGATTATAAAATATCCCTGGGCTATGTTCATACATAGATGAGGAGTGCCTAGGAACAGTTAATAGATCATTTCCTCTGGGTAGGGTCACTGTGAAAATGACTGTTTTTAATAAGCTTAGACATATTACTTTTAACATACAAAATACACTTATAAATAAAAATTGATGGTACAGTTAAAATTTTGTATTTTTTGAAGTGTTTTCTACATGTATAAAGTGGCTCCAAATTAAAAATGAGCCTAATTATTCTCTTTTGGGCAATAAAAACCCGTGAAGCATTATAGAAACTTCCCCATAACACAATGTTATATGAAATATGAGAATAGACAATGGCATAGTATACTTGAAGTATTTGCTCTACATTAAACATGTTTTTTAGCTGCATTATGGCATAATATGAACTATTTAGCTTCTTACAAATGTAATCAATATTTGATTCCCAACTTTTGTTGCTATCAATTACCACACCTAAGAATTTAGTCTTATCACACTTCCACTAATTCAGTAAATGTATCGGCATCTACTGCTAACGTGATATCGTCAGCATAATGAACAATGTATTTAGGAAGGTTATTAATATATAATAAAAATATTAATGGTCGTAAAATTGACCCTTGAGGGACACCACGATCAACATTTCTCAGTTCAGATCTGAAATCTTTAATTTTTATACACATTTTACGCAGACTAATATACGACAACCAACTCAAAAACTGACCCCTGAAGCCTAACGCATATACTTTATTGATAATGATCGATATATCTATACAGTCAAATGCCTTTGAAAGATCAAAAAGAGAGCACCTACATACCTTCTCTTGTCCAACCGCTCAAGAATGTAATTAACAAGACCAATAGAAGCACTCTCCGTTGATCTATCAGGAACGAACGAAGATCAGTTAGAATTTTAAACTTAAAAATATATGGCATTTTTTATAGATATTAACTTAAAATGGTGTTAAAACGAACAACTAATAAAAATAGGAATAATATAGGATTATTTAAATGCCAAAATAAATCCACTTTGAATATTAAACGATAAAAAAATAATTTTTCTTTTTTTCTCTAAAATTTTACTTTCAGTTTCAAAATTTTCCCATTGGAATCGGTGGCGGGATAACACAACTTTTTTCAATTCAGTTTTTTCCCCTCTATTCTAATCCAAAATGGAATAATTAAAATTATGATATACCGGGCGTTGTTTTGATATTTTTAATATGTTTCAATTTTTTCCTAAAGCCGAACCTGGATTTTCATATCTCTCAAAATGGAAAAATATACTAAGTGATTCAAAAGTTCTTGCCAAATGAATAATTATGCATAATTGATAAAACACCCTGTAACTCCGTTATGGAAGCTCAGAGACCCATTATATTGTTATGATATTGAAAAATTCTCAAATTTTTATACTTTTTAATAATCTTTATTTCCAATTAATATCTTACATTTTAATAATCATCTCTCATCAAACAGGGTTCCCACAGACCTGGAAAATCTGGAAAACAGGGAAAAGTCAGGGAATTCAAAAAGTGTTGTCAGGGAAAAGTCAGGGAATTTTTCATTTTTCAGCAGAAGTCAGGGAATTCAACCAGTGTATATGGAAAACCAAATGGCTGCATAAAAAATACATCAATGGTTTTTTTTATTTCAATTCACACTTGTTATATATAATTCACAAATTTGAATTCTTTTTAGACATTCCTTGCAAGGAATTAGATTTTCATCAATTTTCTTTTTCATTTTGTGTCATTATAGGCCATTATTTTCATTTATATATTATTAATGGTGGATTTTTGTCCTAACAAAAGTTTGTGTATGGTCAAGGAAAACCTGGAAAAGTCAGGGAAAATTTTCTCGCTTCCATTGTGGGAACCCTGTCAAAACAAAAACATCAACCAAAACATGCCATAACAACCATCACCTTTTTTTCCTAAAGTCTCCTTTACATATTTTTTTTTCATTTCAATTCCCCTACAATACACCTTCCATAATCTTGTTTCAATTTTTACACCATAACAATTTCCCCCAAATTATTTTTACGTTATAATTAATTAATTATATTAGTGAAAATTATTTAAAATTATTTAAAATTATTTTTTTTTTATCCTAAGAATTATCTCTCAATCTATTTTCTCCCGAAATATTTTAATTATTATTTTATTTTCCATTTATGAAAGTTTATTTTAATTTTATTTGTATTTAAATTTCCATCAAATTTAATACCTGTGTCCTGTAAATTATTTAACCCTGTGAAAATGGTTTGCCTACCCCTCTTAGATAAATTTTCCTCTATTGCCACCTGCATCTTATTGTTTATTTCTGTAATTTCCTTGTTTAGATATCTGTCAATAACCTCTACATTCCTCTGACATATCCTATTTTTCTCCTACATAATTTTACATATCGTCTTAAGTTCTCTATCGACCTTTACCTTAAATCCTTCTAAACCTTCTTCACTAGCTTTTGTTTGCAATTTCACTTCTATTCCTTTTTGAAAATCTACCAATTTCTCATCTTCTTCTCCTTGTATGTGACCTTTTAAATTTTCATCTATTTTATCTCCTAATTGACATATATACTCTTCCAATTCATTCTCTATGTCCTGTCTGATTCTAACACCATTTTCTTGAATTTCTTCTCTCGTCCTTTTATGTTTTCTTGTATATTTTTGATTTGCTGCTCTTCTTGTTCCTTTTTAATTTTTTCTATTTGTTCTAAACTCTTGTAAAATTTCCTGTTCATTCTTTGACTTTCTTCCCGATTTTAATCTAATTTTCTATTCATATCTCCCCTCATATTGATCAAAATGTCCATTAATCGATCTTCTCTACTTGTTTCCTCCATCTTTTGGGTTAACTCAATTTTAGCCCCACGTTGGGCGCCATTTGTTATCCCCTTTTTTCCTAAAGTCTCCTTTACATAATTTTTTTTTCATTTCAATTCCCCTAAAATACACCTTCCATAATCTTGTCTCAATTTTTACACCATAACAATATATTGGTTATTTAGAATCCCCGTTGTGTTTACCAACGGGAGAACCTGTATAACTTATTAAATTTAATACTAGCAATGAATTAAAAAAGCAAATTAAGTTTCATTTTATTTTTCAGATACCTCAATCGTACCCCTTAAAACAAGCAGTTGAACCTAGTTATTCTTCTCGTTTGCACGCACATCAGCTTTATTCTAATGTTCCTACTGGTAATTTACAATCGCACTATTCGAATGCACAACCTCAGTCTCTAACTAACAAATATCTCAATGAAAGGGCCATTGATAACAATTATGCCAATTTGCCTAAGAGCAATGATTCTGCCAATCAGTATGCCAACCTTCCTAGAAGTGCTTCTTCAATCAACAGTGCGTTGCCTCTGTCTAGACAAGGTAAGTCAATATCTCATTTATTTACTCAACAAGCAAAAGGCGCAGCACTACACTTTAATAACGGGTGTCCCAGAGTAGATTTTATGTTTTAAACTTACCTTACGCCGACCCTGTTCGAAATTTCATGAAAATATTACGTCGAGCGTATAGCGGACAAGTGCGGATTTAAGTTACCATGGAATAGTGGACAAGTTCGCGACGTTCCTATACGGTTGAAGCTTATTTTAAAGCCAACGATTCGTCCACAGTTGCTCGGCGGCGTTTTTGTGCGCAGTACATTATTCCACGCGTGGGTAAAAAAAATTAGAGAACAAGGAATTGTTACAAATGTCAAACATCCAGGTCAACCGAAAATCATTCGAACTCCTCTCAATATTGAGAGGGTGCGACAGGCTGTAAATCGTAATCCTCGACGTTCCATTCGGAAAATCGAAAACATGCACAAGCGCTTAATTTGTTTCGAGGCAGTATGCATCGTATGTTGAGAAAAGAATTAAAATTCCATGCCTACAAAATTCAATTAACCCAATATTTAACGATGGCGCATCACCCATGCGTTTAATATTGTACGCCGAGCAACTGTGGACGAATCGTTGGCTTTAAAACAAGTGTCAACCGTTCCATGGTAACTGAAATACGCTCGACGTAATATTTCGAAGAGGGTCGGCGTAAGGTATATTTAAAACCTAAAATCTACTCTGGGACACCCTTTATTAAAGGTGGTATAAGGTTTACTGGGTTTTTCTACTATAAATAGAAATAAAGGTTTGCTTTTGAGGTTTACTCATAAATTTTATTATTTATTTTTATTTAGTAGTTTGTGTTTAATTTCTAGGCAATTATGGCTCAAGTATCCAACAACCAAATGAGTATATTCAGAAACAAAATTCCTTGCCAAGAACAAATATGGTAACAAAAAGTTATTCAAATAATGAAAATGTGGCTTACAGTAATATTCAGGTATGTAATATTTGAAATAATTAAAACAAAAATTTGACATCAGTATCACATACAAATTAACATGCATTAAGTCTGAAAATCAAACTATTGCTCCTACAAAAGCCCTTACAGGTATTGAATTAAATAATTCCCGAATCATTATTAGTGGAGTGCAGTTAGTCGTAAAAAGTGAAAAACCTCGAACGAGAGTGACAGTGAATCGATTTTAATGGGTTTTTTTGCATTGTATTTCTATAATCTAATACTAAAATGTTTACATATTAGAATTTTCCGATCTTTGTTTATTGCAAAATTCTGAAAATGATTTTAAATTAATGATTAATCAAAAGTAACTGCAATAATTTTAATTATATTGATGAAAAAATATCTTTATGTTTTTGGGGTTGGTAACAGTATATTACGTAACAAGTGTTGTAAGTTACGCACGAATGGAAAAATTCCATCAGTGCGTAACTGCTTTACGACACGCATTACTTACTATACTTTACGTCTCAACAAAAATAACTATTTTTTTAAATATAAAATTTATGTTACTAATTAATTTCATATTAATGTCAGATTTAAAAGTGTTATACATGTTGACTAAATCGATTTATTTGTACTATATTTATTTATTAAAACCAACCGCTTAAAAATGTTTAAAATAACACCTTTATTAATGAATAGCAACAATTGTCCGTTATAATTTATTATAGTCTATTTTTATGTATGAGAGAGTATTAAAATAATAAAGCGTTCGTAATCCATAGGCGTACCACTTCTTTTAGTAGACAGTTAAAATATTTTGTGAAGTTATACCTCGAGTATTTTCGTATAAATATAATATATATAATATAAATATAATAAATATATCGGGTGTACACTTGTATTTTCACCTAATTAACCTGCTTATAACTTCTAAACAGCTGAAGGTAAAAAAGTGCAATTTTTTCTAAAATATTTTATTTTTCCACAAGGTATGTTAAGAACATTGTGTCAAACGGGTTATGTAGGTATAAGGGTTTAAACTTTGACTTTTAAACAACGTTACGTTCATAAATAATAATTTTAATATAAAAACTACTTCTTACCTACAAATCCAAATCAGAATCGAAATCAGAAGATGAACTGTCGCAACCAATATTTACAATGAGTGGCTCGATCATTTCATCAGTAATATTGTCCAACTTCCACATTTTCTCTTCTTCTTTAATCGTATGATTTACTGCCTTTTCCCAGTTTTCAGGCTTCACATTATTTACAGCCTCCAAAAACAACTGTTTAACATAACTCATTTTAAAAGAATTATTTTTTCTTGAAACTTCTCCCTTTATCTGTGCCCATATCAGTTCAATCGGGTTTACTTCGCAATGATATGGTGGTGATCTAACCACCGTCATCCCACGATTTTTTGCCATTTCATCAATTTCATATTTTTTTAATTTCTCTTTATGAAGGGAATACAAATGATACAGTTCTCTTCTCACAGAACCGGGATGGAACTTAATATTCTTTGAATTTAGCCAATTCTGTAAATCTTTTTTTAACCACTTGGTTGTGGGCATTTTTTCTGTAAGTCTCGAGTGATAACTTGCATTATCCATTACTATTATACAGTTCTGAGGAAGAAGATCTATCATTTGTTCGAACCACTCTTTAAAGACATCAGCATTCATGTCCTCATGGTAGTCACCGGTACGAGTAGATTCAAAAGTCAATAAACCACCTTTAACAAAACCGTTTGAACTACCGATGTGTACTATTATCAGTCTGCGCCCCTTTCCTGATGGTCGATTTAAACCAGTAGATAAATTATTTAAAAAAGCCTGTCTTCGACTTGTAACAGTTTCATCTTGCCAAAATTTATTTGGTGTATGTCCCTCGTTGATCCATGTTTCATCTAAATAAAATATATTTCTTCTTTGGTTTCTCATTTCTTTTATAGTCCTTAGGTAATTTCTTCTCCATACTACAATAGCGCTTCTTTTTATTAAAATAGACTTTCTGGAATGCTTTTTCCATAGAAAACCTATTTCTTTTAAAAGTTTCCATAGTGTGCTTCGACTCATTTCAGGGTAATCCTTATCATCTCGAACCGTGGCAAGAACTTTGTCTACTGTCGGAAATTCTTTTCTAAAGAAGAACGCATGCACTTTCCTTCGAAGTCTTTCTTTCAAATGATTTTCTATTTGAAATTTTGGTTTTCCTGAAGCTTTACGTGCTGTTTGAAACTCGCCACATTTCTCTTCTTTAACAACTCTGTAAATCGTAGATTTCCCAACACCAGGCGTACTACTAACTAATTCCACTGTGTCATCAACACTTTTACATAAATGTTTGTCTGTAAATGATTTAAAACAATTAAATATTAATGTTTTTTCATTAACTGTTAAAGGACCGTTTTTTTGTCGTTTACGCGGTACTTCCAAATTTTCCATGATCACACTAGAATTCACAATAGACTGCACACTGCACCTTGCATGTTGCAACTAAACGACATTTAGTAAGCTGTCAAGAATACACAACTGGACCTCCTTACTAAATGGAAAACCTACAATCGCATTTTCGGTGAAATTTGTTGGTAAGGGATTTATCTACTTATAATTCGATTACTGTAAGAAATTCTTGGAATTAAAATAAAACAAAATTGGCAAATAGGTACTTATTGAAAATAATCTTCAGATACCGCTATGTTATCTTTAATACACAGGGCTTTTGGCCTGTCCAAACCTTTTTCTATTGTTCTGTACAGCTTATGGTTATAAAAGACCAATAAAAGACCCAAAACTTGTATTAGCTCAGGTACATTTATGACAATTTTAGGAAATATTTAGATTATTCCGTAAAAATATTTAAAATGACCGTACTAAGTTTTGCATTAGAAATGCTGTTTTATTACTCTCTCATACATAAAAATAGACTATAACTGACTGACATTTCTGTCAAACTTTTATGTAATGTAAATTGCCTAAATTGATTAAATTAGCATTATTATTATTAATGTTTTAAATAAAACTGTAGATAAATTAATTATTGTAATGTCTTAATAAATATCCTAAAACAATAATCATTTGAAAATTAACGGTTTAAAATATATATACCGACTGTTTGTATTCGTCGCTTACTGGTGTTTTTGACAATACAATATTTGACATTTACAGTGCAAGGCGTAGATAATAGTATATTTTGCAACGATCATGTAATGATGGTTATTAATACACGAGTGTTTAATTTTCAATCACAAAAAATTAAACAAATTCAAGACGTTCATTTTCAAACCAAACCGGCAACTATGCCACATATTTGACGAAACAAGTCTGGCAACGCAGCGTCTGCGAATTACAAAATACATTTTCTCCGATAGGAGTCGATGGTAATTCTTCTATATCTATAAGCAATTTTTGATTCACTTAATAGAGAGAAACCTGTTGTTGTATGAGGTACAAAGCTATACTTTTATTCTGGCCACATCGACTTTTTAAATTCTTTTACTCAGTTTTATTTTAATATACATTATTTTTTAGATGCCACCATCCAGAAATCCAGAGGGACTCATTTACAGTAATTTAATGCATTCCCCTATTGATAGTGCTAATATTTATAGCAATGTGCCCCCGAACAATCCTTCCTATGCAAATGGAGGTAAGATATTTACCATTTAATTTATTTAATTTTAATTTAATTATACAATATATGATAATAGAGTAATAAATTAGAATTATAAGATACTATGCACCTAGGTGTATAACACCTGTGTGTGCAATATACATCTCAATTAATAATAAAGAACAGAGTGCAGAGTAAAAATATAAATATAAACAATGTGATGAGCGAATATACAGGGTGAGTCACGGTAGACGCGACGGTCCATTGTGGCTAAACGGTTAATATTTTGAAAATTTTGTTTATTCATGGATATGTGGGTGGATAAAGGCTACATTTTAAAATTATTTTGAATTATACAGGTTGTCCCAAAAAAGTGTGGCATATCAAAGTTATATTTTTTCTTATGGAACACCCTATATTTTATTGCATTTATAGATTATACGTTAAAAATAAGATAAACTTTCTTAAGTATTGCCTATACCTAAGCTTTTTACTTTTCGAGATATTGATATTTCTAAAAATGGAAGCACTTACAAGAAAACCAATAACATGGAAACCTATTTAATCAGCCAAATCCAATTTTAACTGAAAAAAATAATTAAACTAATAATTGAAAGCAATAATGTATTTAGAGTTGTTTAAAATTATACAGGGCGTCCAAAATGGGGCGATTCTCTAATGACATATTCAAACGACAATATCGTTCTTTTTAAATAGGACAGCCTGTATTTTATAGTCCTATAATGTAGCAAATTCCATTACATTTTAAAAATTATAAAGGCCTAAATCTATTAATTTTGGAGTTATTTTTATTTTTGTTAAATTTTACATTATTTTTCCACCGTAATGCCTAAATATAACACCCTGTATTTGATCAGCTTAGACTATGATCCGAAAAAATTACAGATGAATCCACTTTCAATAACTTTCAATATTATGCTACTCAAAACCAGCATTTTAAGAAAAAGTTTGTGCAGGCTTACAATGAGTTACCAGGTGAAATTAAAAATGCTACCTCATTAAATATTTTTAAATAGAAACTAAAGAACTATATTATGATGACACAAAGGGTATAAATATAAATAAAAGATTTTAATTGTAGATATAGAGATTTTAATTGTAAATATAGATTTAATTTTATGTTTTATACGTTGTAAATTTTTTTTTATTTATACTTATTGTAAAACTGTACTATTTTTGTATTAGCAAAACTAAATAAAGAATTTAATAATTATTTTTAACGTATAATCTATAAATGCAACAAAATATAGGGTCTTCCATAAGAAATAATATAACTTTGATACGCCACACTTTTTTGGGACAACCTGTATAATTCAAAATAATTTTAAAATGTAGCCAACCCACATATCCATGAATAAACAAAATTTTCAAAATATTAACCGTTTAGCCATAATGGACCGTCGCGTCTACCGTGACTTACCCTGTATAAGAAGGTTGTTGAAAACAAATGATTGTTTTATTCATTATTACTTTCCCGGCCCCTCGCCAAAGGGAAAGTATTGTGAACGCGCTAAAAAAAAAGTTAAGATAACGACCGATATATCCATTTTGAGGTCCCCTGAGACGATTAAAACGATTTCCAGATGGGAAGTCTGTGTGTCTGTCTGTGTGTCTGTATTCTTCCACGATAGCGTCCGCACGCTTAATCTGATTAAGCTAAAATATGGTATATGGGTTTCGGGTGATCGGGGATTGAACCCATTAGTTTTTGGTTGAAATCGCCCCACCAGGGGGCGCAGGAGCCCTATGTACATCGCGAAAAAATATAAGACTTAAGTTTTTATTTGATATTTAGGTGCCTCACTGGCTTGTAAATACATCCTGAAATTTCATCAGGGTTATTCATTATAAAATTCATTACAAAAAAACAAAAGACCTAAACGACGGTGGAATTTTTTGTAACCATAAAAATACCAAAAAAGGACCATGGGCGTACCAAAACTATCTAAGGTTGTGAAATAAATCACTTGTTCCCAAGAACAAAGACATTAAATGTCCAGACGCTGGTGCAGTGTAGTACGATTAATGTCTTTGTTCTTGGGAACAAGTGTGATTTATTTCACAACCTTAGGTAGTAAAAGAAAAAGAAAAAGTAAACAAAATTCCGACCCTAAAAAATTGTTTTACTTTTTTTTGACATGTGAAATATTTTTCCTTTCATAATATTTCAAATGTCTTTTTTACTTTAAAAAAATTCGAAACGAATTTTTTTTGTGGGTACCAAATATCATTTGATTTGGAACACCAGATTAATTTTTTTAATTTTTATTTTATAACTGCCGGGAAAGTCTTGTGGCGACATAACAGATTTTTTTTAGAATATAGTTCTGTATACACAATTATGCCATATCTAATTAAGGATTCAATCGGAGCAATGTACGTCAAATGTAATAATTTTTTGTTAAGAATATTTCGAATGAAATAACATTTGTATATAAGTTTTCTAATTTTATTAGTCAAGTACTGAACGTGATGAGTTCAATTTAAATTTGTACCTACTAGAATATGCAAATACTTCGTATTTTCTACTTCTTTAATAATAAATTTTGATTCGTCGTGTTTTAAATTTGGCCTGTTAGCATCAGTTAGGGAAAACGCTATGTATACTGTTTTTGATATATTCAATGACAACTTATTACAATCCAGCCAATCTTTTATGATTTTTACCCCCACTTTTAATTTTACCGCATCCCGGTTTTACCTTCAAATATTAAGACAGTATCATCTGCATAAGAAATTAAAACACGACTTATATCTAAGTTTAACATAGAGTTTATATAGACGATGAAAAGAATAGGGCCAAGGACCGTTCCTTGTGGCACACCTATTTGAATTTGAACTGGATTACTAAATTCATTTCTTATTTTAACCATCTGTGTCCTCTCATGAAGGTAATTCTCAAAAACTTTTAAGACTATCCCTCGCACGCCATAATGCTCAAGAACATTTAGTAGTTGCTTGTAGGGGACAGTATCAAAAGCCTTCGCTAAGTCGATGAAAACACATATTTTTATTTTCGCTATATTAATTCATACATGGCACCATGAGTGCTAATACATTTTTGGAAACCAAACTGTTTGACATTTAGGATCCTTTTATCAATTAGATAGTCGTATAATGTATTTTTTAGACATTTTTCAAAGATTTTTGCAAAATTTGTAATCAAACTGTAATTTTTAAAGATTAGGTTTATGATGTGCGTTAGAAGCTCAATAATGTATAGGTGGCAACTTTTCAACAATTTGGATGTTTTTTCATCGATCCCTGGAGCACTGTTATTTTTCAGTGCGCTTATATTGTCTATTAGTTCATTTTTACTGATAGTCATTTTTATATTTTGCAACTATAATATTTTTCATTACGATACGCATTTGAGAACTATAATGTTTCATTAGAGTACACTTTTTGCGTTATACCGTTATTGGTAATATGAATCAACAAATTTGTTATTCTTTTCTACCTATTACTCCTAAGCCTATAGTTATAATCCTCTCTAGAATATTTCTGGTACAAGTAGAGGGTAGGATTTTCTATACCTGCCATTTTTTTTTTGGTACAACTCGAGAGTCTCCGTTCATCCGACTCACAGAATGCACTTATCAATCATTTATTTCCGGAAATAAACAACCATTTGAAGGTCAAGAAGTTATAATTTGATTATGCAACTGCGGGAGTGGTTTGCAAATCAGTAGAAATCATTTTTTTAAAAACTTGTACTAATTGAATACAATTAAATGACTTGAATCTTTTTATAGACGTTGATTTTCTTAATATATTCGCAGATGATACATTATTAGCTTGTTTTGATGAAGATCTCAAGAATGCCTTAAATAAAATGAATTCTGCTCTTTCTGCAATAAATAAATACTTAAAATTAAATAGATTAAAACTAAATACTTTAAAAACCAAAGCTATGATAATAACGACGAAATACAAGTACAATTGTCTAAATATTAATGAAATTAATCTTAAAATTAATGAAGAAAAAATAGAAATTGTAACATCCATAAAATATCTTGGATTTTATATTGACAATCTTCTGTTATTTGGTAATCATTTTGATTATATGTTTAAAAAAATATCTAAGAAAATATATTTTTTTACAAGAATATCCAGAAGTTTATCACTACAGTCCAGAGTTACAGTTTTCAATTCAATTATTCAGCCTCATTTTGATTTTTGCTCTTCTGTTACCTATTTGTTTAATCTAAATCAAGTATCACAACTACAAAAACTACAAAATCGGGGTATGAGGATTGTTCTGCGAACAAATCGATATACTCCAATTGTAAATATGCTTCAATCTCTGCAGTGGTTCTCAGTCTCTCAGAGGTTATACTATTTAACTATGATTTTTATATATAAAATTCTACATAATTTGGCACAACCCTACTTTTATGAATTTATTAATTTTAATGTCGATATTCATAATTACGACACAAGACATAATAACAATATTTACATTTCTACAACCAATAAAAAGTGCTCTATGAACTCTTTGTTTTTTAAAGGATTTGTAAGCTATAACAATTTACCAAAAACAATTAAAACTAGTTCATCATTAAGAATTTTTAAACACCATCTAGCAGAATATGTGAAAAAAATAAATAAATAATTACAATCATTGTATTGCTATCTCCTGTGATTCTTTAGATCAATTTTTTAATTTTTAGTTATAAATTTCTTCAATGTATTTTAAATTATATCCCAAGGTATTTTGTATTTTTTATGTAATTTATTTAATTAGTGTACAATTGCATTTATAACTTTTTAACTATTTTACTTTTGTACTTCTTATTTTATTAGAGATTTATATTTTTGTGTATATTAGGGTTACCTATTTTTTCAATAAAGTTCTTCTTCTTGGAAGACGATATTTATATAAACAAAAATTTGTTTTAAGTTATAACAACATTTTTAAAGTTTAGATGTAAGATTATAAAACAATGACAATTGAATCAAACCAAACATTTTTAGACGATTTACCTCCACCACCACCTCCATTGGATATATCTGCAGGTTTACCAGATTATGCACCTTGTACTGTAAATACAAATCTACCCCCGCCCCCGAAGGAACTTTTGCCGCCTCCTTCACCAGTTAGTTCTAGTTACAGTGAACTGAGAAGGGCAACTCAACCAGGCCAGGATTTCCACAATTATAGTGTGGGCTCACAGGTAAATATTTCGCCGAATTACATTATTGTTTGTACAAAGTAGTTCTCTATTTTAATATAAGATACTTCCTAATGGCGAATATTTTTTCGAATCTAAAACTAATACTATACTGTACAAATTGATGCATTTTTCTTATTACTTCGACAAGAAAATAGTTGTTTTTTAACTCGTGGGTCGCGACCCCCTAGGGGGTGGCCAGTCGCAGTTACTTTTCTAATTAAATGTTACATTTATTAATCATTAATGTGATGGTTATCCCTGTTTTTTGTTGACCAATTTTTCTCATCTCGGATCCGTTCTTGATATGCAGAGAATTAGATCATGTTCTAAATTTAGGCGATTTCTTTGTGGCCTTTTATTTGAGCCATCGACGAAAACGTCATCTCGCACAAATAGGAGTTGGAAAATGGAATCAAACACTTCAATGCTTCTGAGGTTAATTGTGGATATTCTGTTTTTCCATAAACATACACAGGCATGCCATGTCCTGGTACATATCGGTCCGACACACCAGCCTTTCCCCGGCGAAAGCCGAGAAATAACCCGAACATGAAAATAATTCATTTATGTAGTTCATTGTGGTTTCCTTGTAATTCTATTATTCTTATGTTGGAAATAAAACCACTTATTTGAATGAAAAAACGCTTTAATTGACGTTTCGCCTTTGCATCTAAAATCGTTTACAAAAAATGACAACAAAATATAATTTACTATAGAAACAGAACACTTGATAATCTTACAAAAATATGACAGCAACATAGAACACGTAGAAAGATATTGAAATTGAAGAAGTCTGTCAGTGGTTTACGAAAGCAGCCGTTTGCAAGGACAGCCGATTTCGGTTAGATTACTATGCTGCCTCTTTAAACGCTGTCTGAATTTGATTTGTAAAATGGGTTGTATATATTTTTTGTTGTTGGTGTCCAGAACACTCCAGTAAAACACATACACGTACGTTTAAAACTTTTATTTAAAGACTTCAACGATTAACAAAAAACAACAATAAAACTGATTTACATCACTTCATGACTTTAACTAGTCACTCAGAAATTTGTATTTAAAGTATTTGATACAAAGAAAATGAATTTAAGTTAACCTACTGAATTTGACGAGGTTTCTTTAACCCGGAGTGATGCGCTCATATTGAGGACTCGATGCACACTGATTAAAAATTTGCCAACTTCGGGCTTCTTAGCTGTTAGCGTATTAATTTTTTGTCGACTGATAAGTCACGCCTACCATGGCGTACGTGAGAGTATTTGTGTCGGGTGCGTGTGGTACATGTTCAAGTATGCGATGATATAATGGCGCGATCCGGAAATCCGCTTCGCATCTTGAGCAAAAATAATTTGTTTAAATGACAATATTTTAAATAATGAATTATCGCTTGTTAAATCTGTCTTGATTAAGAACAACTACCCAAATAAATTTATAAATCATGAACTTTACCGAGACATCAAAAATAAAGAACAAAATTTAAATCCCCCAATTCTTAGATGTGCTACCATCTATGGTAAGAAGAGAGTATTGACATTAAATTTTGACTGAATCTAGTCAAGATGTCACTCTCTTCTTTTTTATCCCTTTCAGAGGTTAATACAAAGTCTTCTTACCATAGATGGTAGCACATCTAAAAATGTTATCTTATAGCAGATATAGCTATTGACTTGTACGAGTTTGGAATTTTATTTATTGGATTCGAAAAGCCTAACTGATGAAGCCGAAAGGCAGAAACCGGTCTTAGGATGTCGAATCTAATAAATTAAAATTCCTTACTGGTTTACTCCCCCATTTCTTCATTCAAATATAGTAAAAATCCCTTATATTCCAAAATTATCTGGAAAAATTAGAAGGATTGGCAATAAATTTAATTTAAAAACAGTTTTTCAAACTAATAATACATTAAAATCTTTTAATGAAATTCAAAATACAAAAAATTGTACAAAATACCATGCGAATGTAATAAATTTTATATAGGAGAAACATGTATACCTTTTCATATTAGACTTAATGAACACAATTATACATTAAAAATAAACAATTCGAAAAATCAAAAATATGTGAACATGCATGGGATTTTGGTCATAAAATACAATGGAATTCTTCAACTAGATTATTAAAAGAACCTAATAATTATAACCGCAACGTTAAAAAAGCAGCATTGATATGCTTAAATAATAACGCTGTACCGGTGAATCGCATCACACATTCAAATTAAATTAAGAAGTTAAAACTTTTTCCTTCTCCACGAGTGGGAGAGAGACTTCGATCAATCTTGAAACACAAGATGCGAAGCGGATTTCCGGATCGCGCCATTATATCATCGCATACTTGAACATGTACCACACAAATACTCTCACGTACGCCATGGTAGACGTGACTTATCAGTCGACAAAAAATTAATACGCTAATAGCTAAGAAGCCCAAAGTTGGCAAATTTTTAATCAGTGTGCATCGAGTCCTCAATATGAGCGCATCACTCCGGGGTAAAGAAACCTCGTCAAATTCAGTAGGTTTTCAGCTGCGTACCAGGCTAAAACCATTTAACTTAAATTCATTTTCTTTGCATCAAATACCTTAAATAAAAACAGTTTTTCAAACTAATAACACATTAAGATCTGTAACCAACAATGCATTTTTTGAAACGGCTTTTGGAAAAATTAAAAACTTTGCAAATAAGAGTCAGAACTGGCCCAAATCGGGTTCCTGGAGGTTTTCGAGGTCGCTGATCACGATTATGATATTCAAATTGACCCACAGCCGACCTGGAGCTCAGGAACGCCGATGAACGTCATTTCCGTGGGACTCTCCCAAAATTCACGCGGGGAAGGAGAGAAACTCGGCGCCCGGGAGTTTTTTGGGTCGCTGAATTCAAATATGACATCGGCGAACACTCCCGGACACCCGGTGCGCCGGAACCTGGACGTGGACGTCATCTCCGAGAGTTTTCCTGACAAGATTGCCAAAAACAACCCGAAAATCATTGTGGGGGCGTTTTTAGGGGCGCTGAATCCGAATTTCACGTCGAAAACGACCCTCCCAACACATGGTGCACCGGAACCTTCATCTTGACATCGATGTCATTCCCATGAATGTCAACCAAACCGGATGTCTTAGAGACTGACGTCAATACTGCAATAGCCGTGTGGAATTGTTGATTCTAGTTTATTCTAGATTATTCTCGTAATTCTCCTCGCTCTATTCAAACCCGGCATTTAGACTCGAATTTTACAGGACTGGAACAACTTTTTCGGGGGCCACAGGCGAGAATTACACATCAATAAAGGTGCGAAATTATGAGACGATTTTCGGTTTTTTGCAATCGTGTCTGGAAAACCCACGGAGACGACGTTCAGGCCGAGGTTCCGGTGCACCAGGTGTTGGAAGGGTCGTTTTCGACCTGAATTTCGGATTCAGCGCCCCCAAAAAAACCCCATAACGATTTTGGGTTCGTCTTCTTCGATTGTGTGAGGAAAACTCTCGGAGACGACGTTCAGGCCGAGGTTCCGGTGCACCATTTGTTGGAAGGGTCGTTTTCGACCTGAATTTCGGATTCAGCGCCCCAAAAAACCCCCCATAACAATTTTTGTTTCGTTTTTTTCGATTGTGTGAGGAAAACCCATGGAGATGAGGTCCGCGTCCAGGTTCCGGTGCACCAGGTGTTCAGGGTTCGTTTAATTTAAAAACAGTTTTTCAAACTAATAATACATTAAAATCTTTTAATGAAATTCAAAATACAAAAAATTGTATTTACAAAACACCATGCGCATGTAATAAATTTTATATAGGAGAAACATCTAGACCTTTTTATATTAGACTTAATGAACACCAATCATACATTAAAAATAAACAATTCGAAAAATCAAAAATATGTGAACATGCATGGGATTTTAGTCATAAAATACAATGGAATTCTTCAACTAGATTATTAAAAGAACCTCAAAAATTTGGATGCCTATTTTACAAAAGTTAATTGCAAAAAGGATACCATCTATATCGGGATAGTATCATAAGTTTTTTATCTGGTTTTATATTATTAAGAAAATTTCATTTATGACAAAGTATAAATTTTCTTATAATAATAAAATAATAAGATGGAAACAGATTTTGAAATCTTCAATTTCAAAATCTTTCTCCGCGTTGCTGTCATATTCTATAGTAAATTATATTTTGTCCCTTTTTGAAAAGGGTTTTAGATGCAAAGTCGAAACGTCAATTAAAGCCTTTTTCAAATAAGTGGTTGTATAATTTAAGTTTTAACTGGAACTTTAAACGTCAAAATATACAGGGTGTCCCATTTAAAAAACATAAATTTCCATTATATTTCCTTAGTGAGCCCCCTAAAAAAAATCTGTGCGCCACTGAACTCTTTAATATTATAACTATCAAAAGTTTTTATAACGTTTTTTTATATTTTTCTTAATTAAGAAGTTATAGTACCTTGTAGTTTTCGACAGTTTTCAATAATCGCCCTGTATCTTCCAACTGCAGGGAGTTACTAAAGATTTAATTAGGCTATCGTTACTTTAACAAAAAAAGAAGTCATAACATCTTAACTGCTTTTCTTCTATCTCTTCTAGTTTACGAGATACCCTGCAAAACACACCAATTTGAGACAACCTGTTATGAGGCGCCGTTTGGGACAAAATACAACTTCTTACAATATATATAATAATACACCATATATATAAAAAAACCATATATATGATAATATTGCACAATAAATAGAAGAATTCCATATATATATATATATATATATATTTACATCACACTACCATTGTTGCATCCATACATTATGAAATTACGGATGTAATTGCGTCCCCGACCTTACTGCGCCCATATATCGGACGCACTATTGTAAGCTCTGTTTTTGTGATGTTGTAATTGCTTTAGCCCAATATTTTTTTGCTCTGCGTCATCTTTTGACGTCCTTTTCTTTCGACGTATATTAACATTTGTGATATAGATTGATTTGTAGGCTCCAGGGTGACTGACGTCATATTTTGTCGGACGCAGTATCATTAGCAAAATAAAATTTTTGAATATTTTTTAGTTCCAGGTTTTTTCTGTAGAGGCGTTTTAAATATACATTTGTTTGTATATTAATGTCAAGTATCAAATTATATTGCGTCCGTAGATTTGGCAACGATGTGTTGTTATTTGCTTTTGTTCAGTTACAGATCGCAGTAAGATATTTTTTATTTTGACCCTGCCAGATCGCAGTCAGTCTCTTAGGAACTGTTGTTGCGTCCGTATGTATGTGAGTTCTCGACAAGGGCGGATTTAGCTTTTCTTTATGGGAGGGGTAAAACTTACCAAGTAATCCAAGAAAGCTAGTAAATTTTTTTGTAATATCGAGCAGAAACTAGTGACTGATCAGATCGACTTAAATTTTTTTGCAAATTGCTAGGAAAGGTGTTCAGAAGTAGAAAACTTTCGTTAGTTGCGTTTTGAGGGGACAGGGGGGTGTGAAAAAAGGAAAAAAATATTCTCAATTGATAAATTACCTTTTTTAATTAATTAATGTTCCCTCCCGAGTTATAGTGCGCAGAAAATTACGATTTTCACCACAACAATCGTACATTTCTAAAAAAAATGTATTTTTTGCCCGTAACTTTTTTTTGGCTGATAATATTAAATAATGTACAATAATCCATTTTAAAGCTTAGGATATCGCAGAAATATCATGTTATGACAAACTTTTTCATTGGAATGCCCGTTTTTTCAATATTTGACCCGAAAAAATGACATTGACGGTTATAAATGCGAAGATAAAAAAAAATGGTAATTATTCGGAAGAACATTTGCTCAAAGTCTTCTCTCTTTATTTTTTTTTCAAAAATCAATACTTTTCACGGGATTGACCAAAAATTGAATAAAAAACAAAAATTTAGCTCAACTTTAACAGACCAAAACTTAAAAAATAATTATCCACAGGGCAAAAAATTACTAGACAATTGTAAAAACATATGTTACGACTTTCTGCAAAAGGATTTTTTTGTCAAATACCAGTCTAGATGGCGCTAAAAAAATGGCGAAAAAAAATTGAAAAAAATTTATTTTGTCCATAACTTTCTTTCTGCTTATGTTAAACGGTTCTGGATAGTCAGGAAAAACTCGGTTTGATTACGCAATTTTCTGAGCCAGGTCAAATCAAAGGGGGAAAAATGGAAATTATTGTCTGTTTAAATTTTTTTTCAAAAAACTATACTTTTCACGTTAGTGACAAAAAATTGAAAATGTCTTATAAAAAACAAAAAATTTTGCTCAACTTTAACAAATAATTATGCCACAGGACTAAAAATTACTGGACAATTGTAGAAACATATGTTACGTTTTTATGCAAAAGGATTTTTTTTTCAAATACCACAGTCTAGATGGTGCTAAAAAAAATGACGTAAAAAAAAATTAAAAAAACTTATTTTGTCCATAACTTTTTTTCTGCTTACGTTAAATGATTATAGATGCTCTTAAAATGTTCCCCATGTTGTTCTCTCATTAAGATGTTATATACATTTTTTTGTGGAAGTTATATTTTTTCAGATATTTACGCTAATAAAAAAAAATAATTTTAATTGTTAGCTGAAGGCCATAAAATTAGTTCATATCAATTTTTACGTAATAATATCAGATTTTCGGTTATATTTAAAAAACTTTTAGAAATGTACGATTTTTATGGTAAAAATCGTAATTTTCTACGCCCTATAAGTTGGGAGGGGTTTATTTTCATGAAAAATTGTATTTAACATTAATTCATTAACAAAGGATAATTTATCGATTGCGCAAGTTTATTTTCTTTTTTGATGAAAAAAACACCACTATCGAAAGTTTTCTACTTCTAAACTAAACACACTTCCTAACAATTTGCAAAAAATTTTAAGTCGATCTGTTTCTGCTCAATGATTTTACTTCATTTCTTGGACTAAAGACAACATGTTTAAAAAAAACTTTACTAATAATAAATTATAATTACAAAGAGGCTACGAAAGTACTTAGAAATGGTTAAAACAAAAAAAACACTTTTAGACTGCTACTATTAAAAGTCTAGTAAAATAAGGAAGCTGCATACATTTTTTTTATCGCGTTATAAGAACCACCACTTTCTTTATGTAAAACAGTTTTGTGTGTATTATGTTTTATAAATTTTTTTATAAAGTATAATCATGGGGGGGGGGTAATTACCCCCTGTACCCCCCGTAAATCCGCCCTTGGTTCTCGAACCTTAAAACTGTTATCAGGTAAGTTTTTTCTTATAAATTTGAAGTAAATAATAAAATTTCGTAATTGGATTGATAAAATGCGTAAAAGTCGTGGGATTTTCTTAAATTAATTGAAGTTTATTAGAAATCAATTTATTTGATATGTTTTAGATAAATTAAAATTATAATATTTTGTTTTAGCTTCTGAAGAGTTTTCTCCAAATAATGGAAAAAATGTTATCAGGCAAGTTTATTCTTATAAATTTGAAGTAAATAATAAAATTTGATAATTGGATTCATAAAATGTGTAAGAGTCGTGGGATTTTCTTAATGAAGTGAAATTTGTTAGAAATCAATTTATTTGATATATTTTAGATAAATTAAAATTATAATATTTTGTTTTAGCGTCAGAAGAGTTTTCTCCAAATAATGGAAAAAAAATAAAGGAAACCGAAAAAGCAAGTGAGAATATGGTGATAATTATTTATAATTTTATGTTTTATAAAATGCGTCTCTAAGTAATTTTTCACCCCTTGACCCCTAGACCTATTTT
Organism: Crepidodera aurea; assembly: GCA_949320105.2. Classification (NCBI taxonomy): domain Eukaryota; kingdom Metazoa; phylum Arthropoda; class Insecta; order Coleoptera; family Chrysomelidae; genus Crepidodera; species Crepidodera aurea. The sequence goes on from OX439480.2 coordinate 5,362,305, forward strand.
CTCCCAAAATCCGTTTAAATCATTTAAAAGTTTTGTTCCAACTTGGTACAACCAAATAGATTGTCGGTATCGAATAAATTAATCCAGTACGACAACAAAGTCGACGTTCGATTGTAACTAAATGAAAATTGGCGCGAAAAGTTTTTATTTTATATTTCTATCAATGTAGCATCCATACTGTGTGAATGCGTCACTGGTACTTCTGCGTCCATATATCGGATAATGTAACGTCCGTATAACGGATGCAAAAATATTGAGGTAAATTGTAATTTTAAAATAAAAAAATGTTTTTGAATGATGAAAAGCTATACCGATTTAAAAAATAGTTTTTCATCGGTATAACTTTTCAGACATTTTTTTACTAGGTACATGTCTAAGAAAAATGAAACTGGAGTCAGTAAACTTTAAGTATAGTTTTTATTTTATATTTCTATCAATGTAGCGTCCATACATTATGAATGCGTCACTGATCCTAGTGCGTCCATATATCGGATAATGTAACGTCTGTATAACGGATGTTGGATTGACATAATTTACCACAAAAATATTGAGATAAATTGTAAACTTAAAATAAAAAAATGTTTTTGAATTATGAAAAGTTATATTGATTTAAAAAATAGTTTTTTGGACATTTGTTTACTACGTGATTAAGAAAAGTGAAACTGGAACCAGTAAGTTTTAAAGTATAGTTTTTATTTTATATTTCTATCAATGTAGAGTCCATACAGTGTGAATCGATATATCGGATACAGTAGCGTCCGTATAACGGATATATGTTAAACAGTTTGAACTGGTACTGATGAGCCACTCGGGACACTTTTATTTACGTATCTCTCAATAATATAAATGTTTCAATAAATAAGGACAAAGCACGCAAAAGTAACAAGTAAATTTTCTTGACGTAAATATGACAACACGGCACGACGTAACAATACATTTAAAATTTCAGTTCGTGAATATTTTGGACGTGATAAAGATGGCATATAAAAAAACGCAATGTTGTTAGCACTATGTAAAAAAAATGTATTTTCAAAAATTAATGCTAGCATGAATCTGAGATTGCTACTGCATTTGAAATAATC